>JAHREE010000480.1:12352554-12381015 GCA_033628505.1 Tringa tobata
TTCCGCGTACAGGGCTGCGAGTCCCCCGAGCGCCGGGAGTGCCCGTTTAACGGCCGGAGCGCGGCCGCCGCCGCTCCCGCGCCATGTTGCGTGGCCTGGGCAGCTGGTTGGGGCTGGAGCGGCCGGGAGAGGAGAAGCTGCTGCCGGCTGAGGAGAGGAGCAGCTCCGTGGAGGAGGAGGAGGAGGTGGCGGCTGGCGCGGAGCCGGCCGCGGCGAGCTCGGAGCCGGCGGAGCTGCAGGCGGAGTCGGAGGCGCTCCTCAGCCAGGCCAAGGGACTCGGCAGTGAGTGTCCTGCCCGCAGCCGGCGGGGAGAGCAGGGGGGAGGCCGGGCCGGCAGCCCCAGCCCCCGGGCACGCCCGCAGCCGACCTGCTGCCCCTGCGGCTCCCCGCGTCCGAAGGGCCTCCGCTCCCCCTGCGGTACCCTGGGCCGCGGGTCGCCTTCCCCTCCCGCACACACACACAGCGCTGCTGGGGTGGCGGGGGGCTTCGTGCAGGGAGAAGGCTTGAGGGAAGGAATAGCTTCGCTTGCTGGAGGAGTGTGTTATGCCCTGACATCGTCACCCGGGGAGTGCTGCTGTGGGTCGGGGTGGTTTTTATTTTTTTTGTTTTGTTTTTAAAAAAGGTAGCCTTAGCAGCAAAACTGCCTTGGCGTGGTGAGAGTAGCCCAGGGCAGTGACTGGAGAAGTGAAGGTAGGCCACTTCAGTGCGTGCCTAGGGGCTGGGGGAGAAGTTAGCAGTGCTACCATTGGCACTTAAACCAAAGCTTTAGCTGAGCTCAGCAGTTACAGATAGGTTTTAAGATGAGTTAAGCATGTTTGTTCCTAGTTCAACAACTGTAAAAGAAAAATCGCTTTTCGTCTGGATAGCTACAGCTCCAGTGTGGCTTGCACACTGGGGCAAAATGAGGAACATAAGTATGAGGTGACCAGGATACTCTCTTAAAAAAAAAAAAAAAAAAAAACAACTCTAAAGCATATATTTCCATGTGCAAATGGTAACTCAGGTCAGTTTAGCTAGTATGGAAAGTGATCTTGGTGAAGAAGTGTTAAAAGTCATTTTTCCCTACCCTTTTCTATTTTATGCTTTCATATATCTTTGTTCTGCATTTCTTTTAAATGATGTTTGTTATCCGTAGTCCATGGCATGCATCACTTCTGTGTAGTTTTTCATGCAGCTTGTCCACTCTCTTCCACAGTTGTGAAATAGTCCTATGCAGTTCATAAAGCTGGAAGTTTGCAAGGGACCTAATTCTCTGATTTCATCTTCATTTTTCTGCATTTCTGAGACTCCTTTAAAATAGAAATATTTAAGTTGCTACCAATTCTGTGCATAGGATGTTGCCTCACTGGAGAAAAAAATAATAAAAAATTGGATGTTTAAAATATGAACCAAGTAAATGGCTGCAGTTGTTCCTTTTAGTTATCATATTTTTCAGAATTGTTACTAAATGAACAGCATTTCTTTAAGTATCTGTTGTCACTGTGTGAGAAGTGATATGTACATACAGAATAATGTCTTCCATGACGTTGTGTAGGGTTTCTGTGATTGTTTTTTATTCATAAGAAAGTAACATGGTTTGATTTTTGTTGAACAAATCTGTAATGAGGCAGGCCTGTAACTGGCTACAGGTAAGAATTCTGCCTTACTGTAGTAGATTCTTAGATAAAATTAATCCAAAGTAGAGATCCTACTCGTTGCTGAAGTTTGTGTTTTGTTTTTTGTTGTTTGGTTTTTTTTTACTGGTGCTCTGAAATGCTGGATCAATATCACCTGAAGGGTTAGTCTGAGATAGTTCTTTACTGTGCTTTTCCTTGGACTATCTGAGCTGCAGCAGAGTATCTACGTAGTTTAGTCAAATACTTTTTTTTGGTTCTTGGAAATCAATCCTAATCTAGTAGTCACTGTATGCAGGAGGGGAAAAAAGTCTTTGAATTTTCAGGGCGAGAATAAATATTGACTATTACAGATGTAAAGGTCCATCCCATAATTTTCTCTGGAAGTGAGCATTTGGTTTAGTGATCTATGGATTTATGGATCTGTGTCTATGTCTTGTCTGTGATGCTAGATAAGATTGTGGTGGAAAAGCTTTTTATAAGGATATGGATGTCACTGTTTTAACACATGATAACTCTAGAAATTGCATGACTAACAACCAGGGTAGCTGTGCGGAAAGACTCCCCTAGCACAAAAAGAATTTTACTGGTAAAACTGAGCCCTTTCATATATTACTTTTTGCTCATTGTCACATCATTATAAAGGTTAGGAGATTTTTTCAATGTGAACTAATAACAGAAATATTGCTAGATACTTATTCTTAATACAGACCTAGATTTGTAAAAGGGAGGGAAACCTTGGTCATTTGAAAGTGGAAGTGTTGCTTTTCCACCACTAATTCTATTTTTCGAAACCTTTTTTTGAGGTTTATAAGTACCTCAGTTCAGAAGAGTATTTGTCTGTAGTGGAAACTAGAAGTATTTTGCTCTTCAGACTGGTTCCAGGACTGGTCAAAACCACTTTACCCAACAATACTGAAGCACTGCTGGACAGCAAATGGTTCAGCACCTTTTGCACCTAAAACAATTGAGAAAGTTTCCAGGGAGATGTCAAAAAAAAAAAGCAATAAAAGCAGGCAGGGAGGAAACAATCCAGTAGGCTGCTGCTTCATCCTCTGTCAGAAGGGGGTAGTATATGTGTCTATATCTAAAGTGTAGAAGATAGGCTTTTTTTTAATACAATGTGAATGCTGGACACATTCAAGGACCTTCACATCCTTCTTTAATTGTGGAGTTCGGAACTGCACTCAGTACTCAAGTTGAGGCCACACCAGCACTGACTGCAGGGGGTTAATCCCCTTTTTTGACCAGCTGATTATGCTGAGTTTGATGCACCCCAGGATGCAGTTTGCCCTTTTGGCTGCCAGGGCACACAGTGGCTCCTATGGAGCCTGCTGTCAACCAGCACCCCCAGATCCCTTTCTGCAGGTCTGCTCTCCAGCCAGTCCTCTCACAATTTATGCTTGTGCCCAGCATTACTCCATCCTAGGTGCAGAATCCGGCATTTGTTCTTGTTAAATGCCATGCCATTAATTATTGCCCAATGCTCCAATCTATCTAGATCCCTCTGCACTTACTATATTTACTGTGGCATTTGCACACGTTTTATCATTGTATGTACTGTAACTGTGATATTACAGTCATAATACAACTGTTCAAATGTAATAAACTGCTTGTGACATCCTGACATTATCTAAGAAATAAACAATACCAATGTTGTTTTAAGATCTTCTGCAATAAACTGGAATTTAATGTTTCTGAAGGTTTGTGATATACATCTTGCTGCTTGCAAGCCTGTTCTCCTTAATTAAAAATGAGCAGTACGACTGCCCATGCTACATAGTTTTTTCCTTTCTTTGCTTCAGCATTGCTAATATAAAAAAAAAAAAGGCTAAAAGAAAATATTTGTTACTGCTGTTTTGATACTGAACATATTCAGAAGAATAAGCAAAAAGCCACAGTGCTTCTCATGGAGCTAAAAGGAGGAAGACAATGGGAAATAGAAAAGGGCAAGCATCAAGAGCAACCTTCTGTCTTAAGACTTCTGAAGGAATCTCAAGTGTTACTTGCCTGAAATTTTTCATGCATTTGCTGCCTTATTTCATGAGACACTATTGTGCATGTTGTTTTTCTTTAAAAAATATATCATTCTATTTTAATAGTGTTGCTAAAGTTACTTTGTTTAATGCTTCCAAAATACTTAAGTGAAATTAGGAAAGGCAAATTACTTCAGAAAAGTCACTGGAAAGCAGTATTTCAAAGACTCTTAGGAAGGGTTGATTTTAGCAAACAAGGTTCATGTATAATAGTTTGTTTTACAGAAAGTTGCGATCAAACATACAGTTTGATCATCATCACTAAAGAATACGAACTGGAAAAGAATAAATAGGATTTTAGGAGATCTTTGTAGGCCAGAAGCTGGGTTAAATGATTTTGAAAGAAGATTTCAAGTAGGTATCCAAATGTCTAAAGAGAAAGGAAAATAAATCTAGTAAGAGAACTGGCTGTAAAGAGATCTTTTTTTCAGGTCTTTCTTTCTCTTCTTGTCTGTGAAAGGTTACCTCTTCAATTTTGCCAGTGCTGCTACAAAAAAGATATCTGAATCCGTTGCAGAAACAGCACAGACAATAAAGAAGTCTGTAGAAGAAGGAAAAATCGACAGTATCATTGATAAGGTATTTATTTCTAGATTGTGTTTGCTTATTGTTGTTGTAACGTGGCAAATGGATGATCAGAGGGTTGGAGCACCTCTGCTATGAGGACAGGCTGAGGGAGCTGGGGTTGTTCAGCCTGGAGAAGAGAAGGCTCCAGGGAGAGCTAATAGCGGCCTTCCAGTACCTGAAGGGAGCCTACAGGAAGGCGGGGGGGTCGGACTAGAGGACCTTTGGAGGTCCCTTCTGGCCTGGACAATTCTATGATTAGATTTGGCAAGTGATGACTTTTTTTTAAACTGGCTTTAGAAATTACATATTTCAAGAGCAGCTATCTCTTGTCATGTTAAATGATGTGATTGAAATTTTTATTCAGGGTAGACATGCCAACTAATGGTTACTGTGCTTTACTCGGTGCTGCATCTGTCTTCTGTTCCTTCAGGATGTAGATACACTGGAGAATGACCAGAAGAAAATATGGAAAATGCTGATGTAGGGAGGAAAGGCTGGAAGAATGAGTAAAGACAGGCAATTGGGGGATGTCTGGGAAATGTGTGGGTTGGGTTTTTTTCCTCAATTTATTTAGGTGGAAAGAGGAATGCTATAGCTTGAGTCTTAAATGCATCTTTGAAGCAAGATTAGAAATAGGTCAGCTTTGTGGATATTGTATACTAAGACCCTAGAGCTATACAGGTATGTTTTCATAAGACCTGGGTAGTTAATGAAACAGCCTACTGTTACCCTGTTCTTTCCCCCACCCTGACTCTGCCACTTATTTCTTGCCCTCCTCGTTCCTGGCTGCCAAGCTCCAGTTGCTTAACTTCTGCCAAGTGTTCTTCCAGTGTTTTTAATCAGGACTTTGGCAGAAAGAAGAAGGAGAAAAAAAAAAAAAAAAAAAAAAAGCAGCAGTAAGTGCTATGTAGTGTTCTGTTTGTCAGTGAGGGTAGCCAGGAAGGAAACTGGCCAAAACCAACACAGCTGTAGTGGGACTGTGCATCTGGGAGTGTCAGATGTGAGATGCAGCAAGACCCCTCCTCCTTGCTCCCATCTCTCAGACACCCCTTCAGGGGAACTAAAGGGTTCCCTTTTTTTTGTTTTTTTTTAAATACAATAAAGTTCAATTTCTTGATAAAGTTAGTGTTCATGTTATCTTCCAGGTTAATCATAAAATGTCACTTCTAAATTTCTGTCATGATACAATTTTGTCTCCAGATTTCATTGACATTTTAGTGACAACTGTCTCTCTATAGTAGCAGTTATATATCCTACTACAGTATATTAGAGTCTAACATTTTGATCTATATCAAAAAGGAAAAATCAAGTAAGAAGGCTATTTGGTAATTCAATACACAAATAGTAATGCTCATAAAAAACTGTAGCTAAGTACCTACGGCATATTTTATGCCTAAAATACCATTTTCTTTTTTCTGTGAATGCCTTAGAGTTATATGAATTCCCTGTTTTGATGAGTAAGTTTATATATGGGAGAAGCAGGATTATAGCTATATCATCATAAAGCTTTTTTCTTACACCATTTAAATTATTTTATTCCATAAATACCAACTGACAACAGGAGGAATCACAATGATCTACTTTCATAACAGGCACTACAGTAGTTCTCTCACTGATGTTAATCTTAAATTGAAATGCTGGGTTTTGGAAGGAAAAAAAAAAATTGTTGGAATTTATCAGCTTCTAGCTTGAAGATTTGCATGCTCTTTTGGCAACTCGTTAAGCCTTAGATCTCACTGCATAAAATTTGTATTTTGTGAGTGGTTTAATTTCTAACTTCATGGCTTTTTCTCTCTGCTTTAAACTACAGAACAATGTTTGCATTGTTACTTCTAGGTTATGGCATGCCAACTTCTGAGACCATTCTCCATTTCATAATTCTAAAATTAATATAGGATATTTCTGAACATACTTTTTGATGAAAATTTGTCAACATAAATGGAGAAATCATTTCAGCTAAGCAGACATTCTTAAAATCATACTTAACAATTTTGCAAGTCTGATTATTGCAATGGATATGTTTCTGAGGCAACTCTTGAAACTTATTGTAAGGCCAAGGGTATCTTTAAATGTTTAATGCTTTAAAAACTTGTTTAAATAAATGTAAACAGTCTATGTTACCTGTATTTGATATGGTAAGGTGGTAAGTGTATATGCATAGCATGTTGATGCCTAAATTATCAGCTATGATTTTGCTGCTTTTTTTTTTTTCAATCCCCAGAACTTGCTAACGCTATAAATATAATTTTGAAAGCATACAAAATTGTTTAAATTTTTAAAGGCAAAAACAAATATTTCGCTAAAGGGGAATGTATGAGTTACATGAAACAGCTTTAACTTACAGAAAGGGCCTCCAGGGATATAAGAATGTGATCTTGTGGTGTATTTGAAAGCACTTTCTGAGTGAATACGAAACAAGAGGAATGGATTTTCTTTTTTTATTGTTGTTCCCTAATTTTTATTGTAGACAATTATTGGAGATTTTCAGAAGGAACAGAAAAAATTTGTCCAAGAGCAACAAACAAAAAAATCAGGTAATGTATGTATTTTTTTTGATAATGCATAACAGTGCATAACCTGAAACTTGCTGGAAGCTGCATAATTGAACCTGATCTATCAAAACTCTGTTTAATGAAACACATTATGGCAGAACTTAAAATATATTGTGGAATAGGAAGATGACATTTTAAAGTGAGGTTAGTGTTACATTATCTACTTGGTTTAGATGTGCTCTTAACCAAATTCAACTTTATGAAATTAACTCAGAAGATCACTTTGCTAGCAAAGCTGATCTCTTGTTGATTTGAATCTTAAGCCTGTGTATTTATTGAAAACAGGTGTGCTGATTTCTTTTGAGCATTAGCAATTGTGTCACACTTTCATAATGAAATGAAAAACATGGGTTAGGGTTTGCAGTACAGTATTTAATTAGTTTTGCTGTGGGAGTTGCTCTGCTTACATTAAAGGCATAATTGCTCTTGTGTTTTCCCATAAATCATTTGCTTTATAATTATCTGTGATCTAAATACTTTGAGTTATCCACCCATGTACTATTGACATCAGTGGAACTATTTGAGACTTTGAAATAAGTTCATTTGGGTTTTTTGACGTTGCATTTCATTATTGGCTTTTATCTGTAATGTGTTACCTGAATGCAATAATTCTGACAATTAATCTGTTGTTAATCTTGAAAATGAGCTGGTTTTAAATGGATTGTGATAAAATTTTTCATACTGTCACTAGTTACTATCTTAGTCTGGTTTCTTCTTGCAAGACTGCTTAAGTGATCCTGTTGTCTGTATTTCTGTCTTTTTGTCTCTTAGCAAACTTTGGCATCTGTTTATATTTCTACAAGTTGCATGAAAATAGGTAGCTAGATTGGCAAAAGGAGATGTAACAGATGGCCTAACTGAAAGAAGCATTAGCAACAGGTGTGAATCCATGTGGGTGAAAGATCTTGCTGATGTCAGGTGCATAAGCAAATAAGCATTGTTAGTTTAAGCATATAAGAATTATTAGTTAACTGTTACAAATGCATCATAATGTCTCGGTTGAATTTGCATTGACAGTGAAGAGATTAATAGTTTTCTGTACATCTACAATAGTTTATTTTCCTCTGCGTACAGCCTACAGAACTATTTTGGAAGTCTGTGTAAATATATAAATCAGCTGAACTCAAGTATGCTTATTCAGTGTATAGCATGTTGTAATTTACAACAACTTTGTAATGTATTTTTCTCCATTGCTAAAGAATTGCTGTCTTCTGAGTGTTAGAAAATTAATACAATTGTAAATGATTTTGAGAACTTTGGCAATTTTTTTTTGGCAAAGTTCACATGTTTAAAGTGGATCTAGAAATTTCTATTTGCAGGTGGCTTAACCAGTTATATAGCAGTACTTCAGTGATTAAACTAAGAGGCACCAACTTCTGACTGGTGCACACTGCTAAGAAATCCCCCACAGTTTTAGTTTTTCTATAACAGAAATCAGCAAGTTGTTCTGGTTGGTTGGTTGGTTTTTTACATCTGATAAGCAAAGAGCCATTCCTAGACTTTCTCTCTTATGCCATGAGCTTAGTTTAGGAAACAGGAACAATGTATTGGCTTTCTGATGTAAGTCTGCTTATTTTTTTGACATCATATGTTACTTTATGTAAGGTCTGGGTGGTTTTGTGTTTCTTTTTTTTTTAAAGTAATACACATGCAATTATTTTCCTCCTTTCAATAACAGAAGCAGCAGTGCCTCCCTGGGTAGACAGCAATGAAGAAGAGACAATTCAACAACAAATACTGGCCTTATCAGCAGTAAGTATTTATTTTCCGGTAAGATCTAAAATTTTTCTGTTGGAGAGGTTAAAACTTCCTTTTTTTTTTTCCAAGTAATTTTGGCTGGCATTATTAAATTATATATTTTCAGTATACTTCTTTTAATGTGTCTGTCACTGTGCTGACTATATGCAAGAGTAAATAGTTGTTTCAGTATCAACTTCAGCCAAAGTAGATCCCCAATATATTTTTTTCTTTTTATAAAGCCTTTGCAGCTTTGTGGTGTGATAGAATTATGTGAGAAGTGGGATTGCTTTGCTGGTCTTGTGTGTGAAATACGATATCTTTTTTTCTGGTATCAGTTATTGATCATAAATATATTCTTCAAAGGATAAACGAAATTTTCTGCGGGATCCTCCAGCAGGTGTGCAGTTTAATTTTGACTTTGATCAAATGTACCCTGTTGCAATGGTGATGTTACAAGAAGATGAACTTCTGAACAGGATGAGGTTTGATCTCGTTCCCAAACAGTAAGTATTTTTTGCTGGTAACTATGTATGGTTTTACTTTTTAATGTGTCTGTAAATATTTGTAAATTACTTCTTTTTCTTTTCACTTCCTTAAATTCTTTCTTTATATACTTCCTCTGTATATATTTTATATCTGCTAATTTCAAATGCATGGAATATTGCATGTGCATTGCAGTTTGTCAGTTAGAGAAAAGAACAGAAGTAGATCTGTTAGAAATTCAAAACTAATAAGAACCTGTTGATTTAAGTATGGGAGAGGCCTTAAATTTTTCCATGTCCAGTGTGCTAAACTGATTGAAAAATCTCTCTCCCAAACAAAGGGAGCAACATGCAGCAACAAAAGCATTCAGACCTACACCCCGAGAAGGTTATTAGAGATAGAGGCCCCCTGGAGAAAAGGCAATGGGAAAAGCTCTGTGTTGTGACTGCTTTCCTTCTAGTGGACCTCACTAAAAGATCTGTAAGGTCTTCATCCTGGCAGTTATGACCTGTTCCAGTATGGCTTCTTGATCCCAGCTTTATTCCAGTGCTGTTTTCCTTCCCTACTCAGTCCCAGACTCTGCTCCTTAAGCTTGTTTCACAGGTCAACACTCTTGTTAACCAGGAGTTCCCAACATCAGTCTCTTGTCTGAGGATGGAAACAGGAAAGAAAACGTCTTTCTTTGTGCGCTTTGCTATCTTAAATCTCCTCTCTCACTTACAAACCTTCACAGGCCCTTATGTTATTTATGCCATTCCCTGCTGTTCTTTGCTGCTGTCAGTCATAAAGCTCTGCCCATACTCTAGGTCTTCATCAGATCTCTCTCTGATGCTCTGTCTTCAGCCTCTGATCATGTTATCCTTGCCTACCCTACCCCATTGCTTAATAGGGTTTTTTTTCTGTTCTTAGTCTCCATAGTCACTGTTTGCCTGAAGGGGGGGAAGGCAACTTAACTCTCTTCTTTCTTTTTTGACCTACACACTTTCCTCCCCATGGGCTTTGCTATTTCTGGCTTCTGTTCCTCTGGGTTAAAATTGTGTCTCTTGCTTACTGGAGGATTATCAGAGGGAAATGTTACCTTAAAAAACGAGATACTCTCTTGTTTATCAGAGCTGGTAGTTTGTGAGATGGCAGTTTCTAGTTATAGAAGGTTCTGCAGACATGCTGAAAGATGTGAAGATAGTGAAATAGTTCTGCTAGGAATGGCTTCTGCCTGTAGACCGAAGATGGTCCAGTTTGACCTGAGGTCTAGGAAAGATGCAGATGAACGTAACTTGACAGTGATAAAATGCTGGGTTTGGAGAGTATGTGAACAGAATAGGGTTAATTTGGCTTGTTTGGTTTGTTTACATAATTTGGCAAGAGAGAAGGAACAGCGTATTTTTCCAAACTATGTATTGCTGCATGCCGTTAAGCTTTTTCTAAAGAAATAATGTTGTTGTTGTTATATGTCCAATTGTAATTGTCTTGTAAGAGATCAAGAACTTCTACAAGGATGGATTTTTTACACTGTCTTAGTATCACAAATATGTAAGCTTTTACTTAAAAGACAGTATGCCTACTCTTTCCCTCTGGACATTTAATTTTATTTCATTGCTAGATGAAATAAAGTATTTCCAAACATAGTAATAAAAATCTGTTTGTTCTCTCTAGCGTAAAGGAGGAGGTGTTCTGGAGAAATTATTTCTACAGGGTGTCCCTAATTAAACAGTCTGCACAACTGACTGCACTTGCAGCTCAACAGCAAGCAGTAGGAAAAGAAGAGAACAAAGGCAGAGAAGAGGACAGTCAACTGAAAGGTATGCAAAGTATTTTTTTAGCACAGCTCATTAAGTTAGTGTCATATATACTGACTGTATACATGAAGTGACATCAAATTTGTATCCTGGATTTCCTATTAAATCAGAGCTTCCCTCATCATACTTTGTCTGTCTACAGATGGGGGTAGATGAGGCTCCTAGTGCTTTTAAGTCATTTTTTCCAATTTCAGCCAACTTTGTCAGAAAAGTGGAAGTCTCAAGAGATGAAATTTTGTACTTGGTTTATAACAGCTGAAGACCACTAGTCGTCTCTGGTGTGCTTTTTTGACTTGTTAGAAAGAAGTAGGAGGTAACATTGGTTCACCTGATACGACAAGAGGCACTAGCCAATCCAACCAGCTGACATATGGTCTGCTCTTGGCTTTTGCTTAGGCCTCAGGCCAAACAAAGTTAGTGATATAGAGGTAGAATTACTGTGGTGGTGGAGGCAGACATGCATACAGGACATGGAAAAGCACATCATGTATTATAGAAATGGAAGAAGATGGATACCAAGAGCCTACCTGGGATTCAACCTTGAGATGAAAAAGCCACTTTGATGTAGGCTTCTTCAGTTACACTGATCAGCCTATACAGATTATTCTTACTGACTTACTGAACTGGGCATATTTATCTGCATGCAAACAAATTCTGCAAGCAGGAATATGTGCAGTTTAAAGAGTATAAAGCAGTTAGTGGCTAAGACAAGAAAATAACTAGTAGCTTATTAAATTTTAGCTTAAGCTAGGTATGCTCAACACCCCTGATAGACACCTGAAGAATCTTAGCGGGCTGACTAGTCGTGAGACAGAAGGAGAAAGCCTTCACTGCACCTTGGAACAGATTCTAATATTCCCAAAATCAATAAATTGTAATAATCCACAGAATCCACTAATGCTGAGGTCCTGTTAACGCTGCTTATCACTCCAACTTGTCACTCAAAGTTGACATCTTTTTCCCTCGTTTTGAATATAATATCTTTTCATGTTGGTATTTTTCCTCTTGAGTCCTTGAGCTGCTAATCTTTCTAATTCTACCTTAGTTTCTAATTTCACCTTTCTTATCTTATTACAGACTTTCTGACAGCTCTTTTGCACAGCTTAGTAATTTTCTGCACAGTATGAGCTAAGGTTACTCAGCTGGGCCTTGGCTCCTTGGACACAGGCAGCTGAACCCTGGGGTAAAGGGGAGGTTACAAAGGGAATTACAGAGCCGGGCTTGCATGTTGCGTAAAAGATACCTTTTCGCAAAGGACTGTAGTAGTTTCATCAAGCTGCTTTGTGTGTGTGTGTGCACACCTTTGCTGTCAGTTTGTCTCATTCTGTTTCTGATAGGTTCTGTTCTGAGCGCGTGTGTGTTAGTATAGGCAAGGTCCCCATCTAGAATGAACAAATTAGTTTTCTCTGAGTTAAAATCCAATCAATGCTGACAGGATAGGTCACTCCAGGATCTACTGCAGACCAAGAGACACCAATTCTGATTTCCTTTATGCAGGAGAGTTGTCTGCTGTCCCAATGGGCTCTATAGAATCAAACATTGCAGCATGTCCCTATGTTGAACAGCATGCTGTCAATCATAGAAATGCTACTCATGCTATTTTAGGCTTTTTAAGCTTAAAAAAAATCATGGTCTCACTTGAGCATATTAAATGGAGCACAGAGGAGATCTAGGCCAAATCTATGCAAAGTGACCACAGGACACATGCCTTCCAGAGGATGCTAGTCTTTGAGGAGAGGTAAGCTAAGCTCTTCTCAAACTATAGCCAGCACACACCAGTGGGCTGCAGGGAGCAGGATTCCCTCCCTGGGAAGATTTACAAAGATAGTAGAGAAATACCTTAACGTGATTATGTGTTTACTATAATGATGTAATTATTTTGCTCACTATCGTTCAAAACACTGCTTTGTGTCTGGTCTGTTTTTTTTCTGTACTTTTAACTTAAAATATGTGCAGGTTAAAAAGCAAAGTTGAGAATTACATGCTAGTGAATCTTCCTACTGGTTTTGTAAGCATGTTCTTTTCTGTGTAAACATAAGAGCAAAAGGGGAAATATTCTATGGAAAAACAACTGACCAGTTTTGTGGAAGCTGAGACTTAATTTTTTTTCCTCGTATAGAGGAGCTACTCTTAAATGTTCTGTACTAACATCATAATAGAAACCTTTTGTCTTTACTTTTTAGTGCAGACTGTATTTAGGTTCATTTCCTACTTACCTGTTTATGTCACGTCACTTCTACACTCCCACAATATTCAGCTCCCCATTTTTGTCATTTTCATTGAACAAATTGTGTTTACTGTCACACTGTGCGGGTACCATTAACTCAGAAAATCGCTGGGATTCTCATAATTTCATAAGGTGTTGCACCTAGCTAGGGGGCATTTATCTAGTTTTCCTCCTTTCCTCTTCCTCCTTTCCTCTTCCTCCTTTCCTCTTCCTCCTTTCCTCTTCCGATTTTTTTTTTTTTTTTAAATCTCTTTTTGATTTGTGTTCCTCTGATCTTTTTTTATTACATCAACTATATAGACTATTAAGAGTAGTGACTGTCTTCACCTCTGGTTTCCGTAGTGCCTCACAACAGATGTTTGAATTATAGAATTGTTATGACTGGAAGAGACCTTTAAGATCATCAAGTCCAACTGTTAACTTAGCATTGCCAAGTTACCTCTAAATCATGTCTCTCAGCCCCACAACTACACATCTTTTAAATACCCTCAGGGATGGCAACTCAACCACTGTCCTGGGCACCTATTCCAATGCTTGATAACCCTTTCGGTGAAGAAATTTTTCCTAATATCCAATCTAGACCTCCCCTGGTGCTTGAGACCATTTCCTCATGTCCTATTGCCTGTTACTTGGGAGAAGAGACTGACCCCCACCTCACTACAGCCTCCTTTCAGGTAGTTGTAGAGAGCGATAAGGTCTCCTCTCAGCCTCCTTTTCATTGGACTAAACAACCCCAGTTCCCTCAGCTGCTCCTCATAAGTCTTGTGCTCCAGACCCCTCACCAGCTTCATTGCCCTTCTCTGGACATGTTCCAGTAAGTAGCTCAATGTTTTTCTTGTAGTGAGGGGCCCAAAACTGAACACAGTATTCAAGGTGCGTCCTCACCAGTGCTGAGTATAGGAGGACGATCACTTCTCTAGTCCTGCTGGCTGCAGTATTTCTGATGCAGGCCAGGATGCTGTTGTCTGCCTTGGCCACCTGGGCACACTGCTGGCTCATATTCAGCTGGCTGTTGACCAACACCCCCAGGTCCTTCTCTGCTGGTCAGCTTTCCGGCCACTTTTTCCCAAGCCTGTTGCACTGAATGGAGTTATTCTGACTCAAGTGCAGGACCCAGCACTTGCCCTTGTTAAAGCATTGGCCTCAGTCCATCCATCCAGCCTGTCCAGATCCCTCTGCAGAGCCTTCCTACCTTCAAGCAGATCAGCACTCCCACCTAACTTGGTGTCATCTGCAAACTTACTGAGGGTGCACTCATTCCCCTTGTCCAGTTCGTTTATAAAGATATTAAACAGAACTGGCCCCGATATTGAGCCCTGGGGAACACCACTTGTGACCAGCCTCCAACTGGATTTAACTCCATTCACCACCAGTCTCTGGGCCAGTTTTTTACCCAGTGAAAAGTACACCCATGCAAGCCATGAGCAGACAGTTCTTCAGGAGAATGCTGTGGGAAACAGTGTCAAAGGCTTTACTGAAGTCCAGGTAAACAACATCCACAGCGTTTCCCTCATCCACCAAGCAGGTCACCTTGTCATAGATCTGGTTTGTCAAGCAGGACTTGCCTTTCATAAACCCTTGCTGACTGGGCCTGATCACCTGATTGTCCTGCATGTGCTGTGTGATGGCACTCAAGATGATCTGTTCCATAACCTTCCTCAGCACTGAGGTCAGTCTGACAGGCCTGTAGTTCCTTGGATCCTACTTACAGCCCTTCTTGTGGATGAGCATCACATTTGCTATCTTCCAGTCAACTAGAACCTCCACAGTTAGCCAAGACTGCTGATAAACAGTGAAAAGTGATTTGGTGAGCATTTCTGCCAGTTTCCTCAGTACTCTTGGGTGGATCCCATCTGGCCCCATAGATTTCTTTGTGTCTGAATACTGTAGCAGGTCATTCACCATTTCCTCTTGGATTATGGTGGGTTCACTCTTCTTCTCCCCATCCCTGTCATCCAGTTCAGGGGGCTGCGTACCCCAAGAACAACTGGTCTTCCTATGAAAGGCAAAGAAAGCATTAAGTACCTTAGCCTTTTTCTCATCTTTTGTCACTGTATTTCCCCCTGCATCCAGTAAAGGATGGAGATTCTCCTTAGTCCTCCTTTTGTTGTTAATGTATTTATAGATACATTTTTTTTATTGTCTTCTACAGCGGTAGCCAGATTTTCTTCTGCAGAGCCTCACACGGTCTTTGTAGCCTTCCTGAGTGGCCTGCCCCTTTTTCCATAGGCCATAAACTTTCTTTTTCTTCCTGAGTTCCAGCCAGAGCTCTCAGTTTAGCCAGGCTGTTCTTCTTCCCCACCAGCTCGTCTTACAGCACATGGGGACAGCCCGTTCCCGCACCTTAAAGATTTCCTTCTTGAAGAATGTCCAGCCTTCCTGGACTCCTTTGCCCTTCAGAACTGCCTCCCAAGGGACTCTGTCAACCAGTCTCCTAAACAGGTCAAAAGTGTTGAGTGTTGGTTCCTTTCATTTGCTACTGCATTTAGTCCTTTGTATAGAGAGAAAGGTTGCATTTGGAAAGATTAGAAACATAAATTCTGCCAAAAGATATTTTCTTCACTGTTGTTTATAAACATACTCTCTGTGAAGTTTGTTTACTATCAGTATGCTTGCCCTTCCCATTAAGCTTTTTATTTGATTTCTGTATATCATTGCTTCACTAAACCAATTTCAGAAAAAAAAAAAAAAGAGAGCTGCTGCTGTTGTGGCTAACTGGCTAGTCAAATAGAAGTCACTCTATTGTTAATTACAGTGCTGGAGGTTTCCTTTATGCAAGTTAATTATGTAGTTAAATGGGCAGTCTTAAACTGTAAGTTCCTAGGGCAGCATAACCTCTAAAACTATAGCTGTTTTAATTGAAGTGTCTCAGCTCTACAGGAAAGATGGCAACTGACCCTATTGAACAAAAAAGCTGTTATCTTTGAGTAGTTCGAGTCCTTGGAAATTGCCAGGCAAAGAGAAAGTTGCTAGATAATACCCAAAGAGTTCCAGTAATTCTAGAAAAATCTAGAATCTAGTAAAACTCTAGAATTCTAGTAAAATTACCATTGTGACTGAAAACAAAACATTGTAATTTAAAAAAAAAAAAAAATTGGGGGGAAAAAAAAGTGCAGTCTTTTGTCGTCCTGCAAACTTTTCAGTGGTCTCACGGGAGACCAGTATAGGATATGCAGATAGATTTACTGTCCCAATAACTGTATATTTTGTAATAGAAGAGATATATTTACTAGACTATAGTAAAAACCTGTTTTGTTTGATTTGAAAATGTTATTTTTGATTTAAATAACCTTTCTGAAGACTGGATTCCCTGGTTGGAGGCTAAAACTGGAAGTAATTGCCTGTTGGTAACTCTTCATAATGTTCAGAGTTTCTTCTTAAAGCCGACTGATGTCTATAAAATAGAATTAATTGCCTTCCATTTTTATCTCTGTCTTCTCCTTACCTGTTCTTTCCACAAAGTTAAATTGTCATGATTGATGTGAAAGGAAAAAAGAAGGGACAAGTGGAAGACATTCCACGTACCAGTGTAGAGACTGTGTAAGATCTGTAACAAATTGCCATGTTCTCGTCCTTCTCCGGGTAGTAGTAACTATTTACTTGGGAGTAAAGTTACTTCAGGGGCAGAGAGCACATCAGCAGTGGAGGAGATGATGCCAGGCCAGTAGATCCAGAACAGTGCTAATGGTACATTAGTCACATCAGACTGGTACGTACATGGCCCAGTGCAGAGCTGCTGAGCTGCTTCTGCATGAGAGCAGCAGATGGAGCTTGAGACACCTCTCTTATATGGTGCTTTGGGCACTCAGTGCTGAACAACAAAGAGTTAGTGCTATGTTCTACAGCCTCCCCAAGCAGGGAGTGCTAGAGCCTCTTTGGCTGTGGTGTTGGGTACAGTAACAGATCCTCTGAAAACTGGGAAGGAGAAGGAAGTGCAAGGTTGGGACAGCGCAGTGGGCATTGAATAGATGAGCTGTATAAGCCGTGACAGCTACCAGTTAGGGAATTACTTTAATTAAAACTGATCTTTATTTTAAAAATGAAACCTGAGAAAAATCCCTCTTTCAAAAATCGCTGAGTAAGCAGGACGAGTCCACCTGGGCGCCCTGCTGTAAGCAGAGTTGCAAGCTCAGAGCTGCTTTGCATGTTTAAACAAATAGAACTGCTAAGCAAGCACTCCATCACTACCACAACCTGCCCTGTATGTTAATAGCTCTTGCCGCCACCTGGCTCTTTATTGTGACTTCTATACTCTGCTAGTTGCACAAGGAAGAAAGCTGGGGTGTTCTTTACCTGCTAAGAAAAAGATCTGTCCTTGCTTGTAAACAATTGCTGTCTTCCTAGCACCATGCTCTAAATACAGAATGCATGGTGAGTTTTCTTAGGAGATTGGTTAGGCGTGGATCTGCTGGAGACAAGTACTGAAGAGAAAGATCTGGGCGTTCTGGTAGACAACAAAATGACAATGAGCAAGCAGTGTGCTCTTGTGGCCAAGAAGGCCAACAGAATCCTGGGCTGCATAGGGAAGAGCGTGGCTAGTAGGTCGAGGGAGGTCATTCTCCCCCTCTACACTGCGCTGGTGAGGCCACAACTGGAATACTGCATCCAGTTCTGGGCTCCCCAGTTCAAGAGGGACAGGGAACTACTGGAGAGAGTCCAGTGAAGGGCAACAAAGATGATTCAAGGATTGGAGCATCTCCCTTATGAAGAAAGACTGAGAGAACTGGGGCTCTTTAGTCTGGAGAAGAGAAGGCTGAGGGGAGACCTTATCAATGCCTAGAAGTATCTAAAGGGTGGTTTGAAGGAGGAGGGAGCCAGACTCTTTTCAGTGGTTGCCAGTGAGAATACGAGGGGTAACGGGCATAAGTTGGAACATAGGAGGTTCCACTCAAACATGAGAAAAAACTTTTTCACAGTGAGGGTGACGGAGCCCCGGAACAGGCTGCCCAGGGAGGTCGTGGAGTCCCCTTCTCTGGAGATTTTCAAGACCCGCCTGGATGCAGTCCTGAGTAACATGCTCTAGCTCTGGGCAATCCTGCTTCAGCAGGGGAGTTGGACTTGATGATCTCTATGGTCCCTTCCAACTCCAAAAAATTCACTGAAATTCAGTGAAATTGGGAACAGCTTCCAGGGTTTATGTTTTTCAGTGACTTCCTCTGCCTGTGTGAAAAAAGACAAGGCTGCGGAGCACTCTTCTCATGGGTGTTTAGGGGTGTGTGTGCAGACATAGTCTGGTACATCTAAGAGCAGTTAGTGCCCATGTCAGTAGTAGTAGCACCCAACCAGGGGAGTTTGGGAACTTCTGTGGTGGGCAGTAACTGGATTTCATTACCAAGTCTTCACCTTTGTAACTTTAAAGATGTCATGATAGGCAGTACAATCTGGAAGTGTTTTATAGAAGACGTTCTTTCAGATTCCCAGCTGTTCCTATATAGATAGTTCTTTGGATTGTTTTGAGGAGCAGAGGCATTCCTATGATTTAACTTTGGAGATATAAGACGAAACAGTTTCCTAATTTGCCTTAATTAAGAATAGAAAATTACTTCTCTTCCATGTTGTTGTTGCAAATGCTTCACCTATGGCTGAATTCAGCTGTTATACACCAGGATTCCTTAAAACACAAAATACAGTATTTCCTAATACATTTAATAGTGATGCAGATTAAATGAAATCTTTGTGTATTTAAATGTAATCTACCTTTTTTTTCCCCTTTCGATAGAAACAGTACGGCCAAAAACACCACCTGTTACAATAAAGCCTCAAATAAAATCTCAAGAGGTAAAAATACTGTTATATTTTATCTGGTATTTAGTATGTGAAATTGTTACTTAATAGGTAATTATGCATCCTTTTGAGTAAGTTATATGCTATGAAACCATAATAATATAATACCTGACAGTCCTAACCTGCTGCTGTTCTGTTGTGATATTAATTTTTAGTGCATACACTTAAAAATCATTTTCAGTAGAACAGTAGTTTATCTGAAGAATACTTTTATTAGTATCCTGAACAGTATAATAGAACATGTTTTCACTCTGAAAAGTGACATTTCCAGAATGTTTGGAATAGAAGGTTTGAATTGCATTTAGACATGAGGAGTACCTTCATGAAAATGTATTTGTGTGCCACATTCTGTCCAACGCTTCAGTAGTTGTCAGGCTTAAGTATAGGAAATCTAAATGATACCTTGTAATAGCAACATTATTTTATTGCAGTGACAAGAAAAGTTTTGCTTGATACTGCAGAAACCTTTAACTTAGACACGTAATGACCCTTGTTCATTTCTGGATTGTAAAATCAGTGCCAGAGAACACTCTTGGCAGAAGAGCTATGCATTCATTTGCCAATAATAAGCAGTGGACTAAATTAAGCTAGAAAGGTTTCCAAAGAACAGTCCTCTCAATCTTATTTGTGTGTAGAAAACTGTTACTGAACTGTGGTCAAACTGTTCTAAAGTACTTACAAGTTTATTATTGTTTCTGAAGATTACAAAAACAATTAAAGTTGTTAAGAGAAAACAGAAAGGAGCCTAGGATGAAAAGCAGGGTGTTTTCAGTAAAACTATCTAACATTTTTGTCTGTACAAAGATACTCCTAAAGAAAAATAGCCCATAAAGAAAAATAGTTGTCAGCGTAGTGCATTTGGTTTGGTTTTTCTTTTTTTGCTGGCTCTCTTTAAAAGGTAGTCAGTCACATGAGTGGAATTATGTATCAGTGACATTTTTTTCGCCTTTTTCAATAAGCTTATACAAAACTGTCTTACTACAGGATGAGGAAGAGATTTCCACAAGTCCAGGTGTATCAGAATTTGTGAGTGATGCCTTTGATGCCTGTAATCTGAATCAGGAAGACCTAAGAAAAGAAATGGAACAACTGGTGTTAGACAAAAAGAAAGAAGATACTTCGGTAGTAGAAGGTAAATCTATTACTACCTTCTGTGTCTTAAATACAGCAATTCTAAGCTAGATTGATTTTTTTTTTTTTTTTAAACTATGTAATTTGCTTTAAGAAAATAGATTCATGACTGTTTTTCAAAGTCTATGAAATAACCTGCAATGAAATATTGTAGAAATTAATGATAATTCTCACCACAGTTGAACCATGTCCTATATAGAACACTAGCTGTGAGGAGTTTAAATCCAAAGAACCTAACAATTTTAGGTGGCTCTTTCATGAAAGCGACAGCGGAGTATTTTTTTCTGTCTACCTCCTCTTTTCCCTGCCTTTTCTTTCATAGGTCCTTATGTGTATGAATTTTTCTTTCTTTGACATCCTTGTAAGTAAAAGTACAGTATTTGGAAGTCAGGCTATCTTTTCTTCTTGTGACGCCAGCTAAAAAGGCAGTATCTGCATCAGACTCTGAGCTTGCAGATGCCTCTGTAAAAGGTGTACATGCGTTTGGAACAGTTAATTTTAACAAAGAGATTTGAGAATGATGAGAAGAAATAAAGTGGGACTGATACTTAAAATAATTCAGAAGAACTAATATCACTGTAAAAAGCATAAAAACAATCTGTGATGATGTGACTCTGGCCATACAAAAGGAACAATTTACTGTGAAGACACTTGTATATGTAGATGCTTATAATACAATTTTCAGAATTCATCTTACAATGTGTTTTACATGTTGTTTAATCCTTGTTTTCCAAAATTTTTTTTTTTCCAATACATAGGCAAGCTTGAGATAGTCTAATAAGTAATATCAGCTCCTTGTATCTAGCTTTGCTATAGAAGTGTTTCAGTAAGTCATATAATTTGTTCAGAGAGATCTCAGCTGGCCTTAGTGACTTGGACTATGGAATTACGTACCTTCATATCTAGGCTGAAGTACTGATGCGTTACAGCATGTAACACATCAAACACCCATCTCCTCCCCCATACTCTTGCATATGATAGGTAGAGCTAATTAAAACACAGATTAACAACACAGGAATGCCTTCTGACTCATTTTTTGCCCTGAAGTATGAAATATGATTACCTTTAACCCTGATTAAATAAGCTTGCCTAGCTACAAATGTCAGTGAGGAGAATACCTGTTTCTTTTCTTTTCTTTTTTTTTTTTAAATAATCCACATTATTTGAGTGTGATTTTTTTTTTTTTTTTCATAACAAGATTTCCAACGAACTTATGAACTTCATTGATTTCTTTTTTCAGAGATTTAAAAGTACAAAGGGAGATTCAGTTGATAGTCGACTGAGAGACTGTAGGAAATAAGCTTACAAAGGGACATTTGTTACAACTAAGCTCCATATTTGCTTTTTATCCCTTTATTATAGTATGCATATAGGAATATAGTCTGTGTATTAATTAATTCCTGTTTGTGGTCGATAGGAAGATGAAATTTCTGATGTTGAAGTTTCTTCAGTTTTTAAGAAGAATTGTCTGTAAAATTCATGGTATATGAGAGGTTTGGTGCAAATGCATCTAGTTTTATATAAATAAGCAACATTCTGCAGTATCAAGTTAATTCTTACACATCATTTATCTCTTGTAGAAGAAACTGCTGATTGGGAAAAGGAATTACAACAAGAGCTTCAAGAGTATGAGGTGGTGACGGAATCAGAAAAGCGTGATGAAAACTGGGATAAAGAAATAGAAGAAATGCTGCAAGAAGAAAATTAAGCATTTTCAGAAAATCACTGTAACCCTAAGCTTTTTCTGAGAACTGACATGGATTTCTGCTTTCATATTTCGCTTACGAAAGATCTTCAAAAGACATAAAAGAATCTAAATCATTATAATTCCATATGGGAATACAACCAGTATTTCTGTTCTTTATATGAGCAGTTTCTGAACTTCTACAGTCTTCAAAAGGAGGAAAAAAAAAAAAGACACTGCAAGTTACATGTCACAATTAAAAGCGATAACATTACTACATGAAGCAACAGTTTAGTTTGAGGCATTTTTAGGTGGTCAAGAAGCTCTACAAAGAGATTTTTTTTAATCTAAGAATCTCATTTCTTTTTGTCTACAGCTCTCTGTTTGGGATGTAAAAATGGATGTTGTAAGTAACTTAGTCCTTGAAAATAACGCTCTCATCATATTTGCACTCTGATCCCTGTATAATCTGTAAATGTGTATTATTTTTAAGGTGCTTGTAGCTAGTAGCTTTCATGTGAATTTAACTTCCTTAATGTATGTAGCCAAAGAACTTAGAGAAAACCCTATCGAATAACTTCCAATAATTTGTTTAAAAATATTAATTCAGACTCCAAAAGTGTACTGATTAATTATTCATCAGGTATGATAACAGGCAAACATCTAAGCATTTAAATAAGAACAGAGTTATAAACTGCTTGAATTAAACTGTTGTTTTTCTTAAATCATCATATTAAGATACTGCCTTTCCCCACAAAAAGAAGTGGCTTAATGCGTTATTTCTTCGGGAGACTGTTAAGTCTCCATTTAACTTTGCTGAGTGAGAGCAAATTAAATGTTTCTCTTTATTTTAAGTGCTGAAACAATTATGTAAAAACTTTGGCTGGTTTGGATGTCTTTATTAAATACTGTAGATATGTATAAAATTAGCTCATTTATTTGGAGGGAGGGCAGAGTAAGGGGCAAACCTACTTCAGACTTATGCAGATTTACAAATATACTTTGTCAC
This sequence comes from Tringa tobata, assembly GCA_033628505.1. Lineage (NCBI taxonomy): Eukaryota > Metazoa > Chordata > Aves > Charadriiformes > Scolopacidae > Tringa > Tringa tobata. The sequence continues at coordinate 12,375,177 of JAHREE010000480.1, forward strand.
AGCGCTTAAGACATTGAATTTCAATAAAAATAGTTTTCTTTAAAAGATGTTTTTTTAATTCTTAGACATCTGGATGTTTCCTGTAGTTTTACTATTAAGTCATATCTTTATGTATATAAATGAAAACTTGATGTTCTGTTTGTCATCTATTTTGTAAACTTCTCTGACAAAACATTCATGAAATTCCAAATAGGAAGGAAAATTAGTAAAATGAAGTAGGTAGGAGCCAGTAAGCACAATTGAATTATAGGCACATTATATACAGTAAGCACTGTCTTAATGACATAGTTCTGCAGAAAACTTTTGTAAAGAGATTGAAAAGATTATGGCTCTAATTATTCAGTCAATATTCATCCCGTGGGAATTGAAAAGAGCAAGGTAGTTTTAACTGATGTTACTGTAAGAAAGGACTATTTAAAATTGTCTCTATTAGCAACTCGGACAGAAAGCCCTCCTGTATTTCTCATTATGGAAAATGAATTGTTTTAAACCTGCATACATTTGGCTTCTCAAATTAAGTTTCTTTATTATCATACACTTTCACATCTACAAATCATCTTAAGCACAATTTGCATTTTTATAGTGTTTTTCACATTTAGTTAACAGATGCAAGATAAGTCGTGGTAAATAAGAGGTACTTTAGGAGCTTTTTATATCTGAGATTAATTAAGCGCCACAAAAGTTAAATCTGTTACACTCATAAAAATCAGACTATTTAAAGCTTAATGTTTATTCTTGACAAATAAAACTGCTCATAGATTTAAGCTGGAGATGTTGGGATCTGTCTGCTGTACAGTTTGACTTGACACCTTCTAAAAGACGGGTAGTTCTATTCCTATAGTGGCAGATCTTCCCTGGATGACTAAGAGCTCAAAATCACTGCTTCAAACGTCCACTTCCTTAAAAACCAGCCTGATCATTCCTGGTTTTTCCAGATATATGATGGGCTTATTTGCATGGGGTTTGTACATCAAGCCCCATCTTTCTTTTCATGTAAGTATAGCCTATATAATGGCTATAGATATTAAACTCCATCTGTCATAAAAGATGGCTCCTACATATAAAACCTTAGTTTTCCAAATCTCATGAAAAGCAAGTATGCCTAAAAATAGGAAAAAAAAAAAAAAAGGGCAACCAAAAGCCACTATTTAAATTTGCATTTAAAAAGGCAATAATGTAGCAAGGCTGAATCTGTCGTGTGTTCTGATATTTAAAGTCTCTTATCAAAAATCATATTAAGATTTTTCAAATCTGCATATCTGGTTTTAGCCTGGATCGCTGAAATAAGTTTTGTCTTATCCTACAGTTTTCAGGACTGGCCCATGCCTTTCATTTAGGTCAGTGCTACAAGCACCTAGCAGTTTTCATTGTGTGTGGTAAGAGGGAAAGTGTCTGTGTTCCACTTGTCACACGGGATGAACACAGGTAGATCTCTCCATGTTCACGGTGAATTTTGTAGGCCTTTGTAGCCCAACTGTGTCATAACAATGTATTTCATAAGTGAGTATGCTGGTGTTTTCTTAAAAACATCATGCCAAACACTGTGAAGCAAACAAACAAAAAGTTAGGAAGTTTCTTAGAAGAAGCTAATCTTGCAGATTTTGGAATTAACCTTGGAAAAACAGGGAAAAAGCCCAGGAATCACATTAGCTTAGAACAGTATATAGCTTTCTTCTGAGATGCCAACATCTAGTTAATTCTGTGTACTGAAGCATCCTCTTCAACTATTAGTTAACTAATTCAGTTGGTACTGGTGAATATGTGTATGGAATTTTTTGATTCAGTAATTTGTTTGGAGGAGGAGAAAGAGGAAAGATCATAAAATCCCAGAATAACAAAAATGTAGTAAAATGTTCCCCTACATTTTTATTTGCTCGTGTACAACAGTTCTCTAAAGAAAGTTGACCAAAGCTTTGAATTTCCTGAATTCTTTCAGTAAATTTTGAATTTCCTTAGTTTGTCACTTCAGTTGGGTCACAAACTTATTTTTTTATCTCCTTGCTGTTCGGTTACCTTGGTGTTTGTTTGGTGGGGTTACATGCGTAGCGCTGAAGTGCAGGATGTCAATTTTAACCTCACGCATTTAAAGAATAACCTGGTACAGGAACATATCACCTGACCACGAGATGCATCCTTGAACTGTTGGCCACTCACATGTTATTGACTTTTGCTTTGCAATAGTTGTTACATAAAAGGGAACGAAGTGTGTCTGGTTATTCAGCGGTGGCTGCCGAGCAATAGCAGCCACATCGGGCCCTTAATCCACATGCTGGATCTAGAGTTTGATTGAACAATTACAGCGTCAAAAACCACACTGATAAGGGTCTGGGTTTTGATTCAGCAGAAGTTGTATTCTCTGGCCTGATACGATTTGTCTCAGTACATGCTGACTGATATATCTATAGCAACAACGGTACAGTCGCCTACTCTTAAATAATGTTATCCATTGGTAGGCTTTTGTTCCAAACTACTACTTTTCAATGCTTTTCTTCCTTTGTTTTAAATGATAGGGGCTTTAGGGGTTTTTTTTTAGCTCACAGAATCATAAAATTGTCTAGGTTGGAAGGAACCTTTAAGATCATCTAGTCCAACCATCAACCTAACTCTGATAAAAAAAAGAAAATAAAAAAAAAATAATCACTAAACCATGTCACTGAGCACTATGTCTACCCATCTCTTGACTACCTCCGGGGATGGTGCCTCAGCCACTTCCCTGGGCAGCCCATTCCAATGCTTAATAACCCTTTCAGTGTAAAAACTGTTCCTAATATCCAATCTGAACCTCCCCTAGTGCAACTTGAGGCCATTTCCTCTTGTCCTATCGCCTGTGACTTGGGAGAAGAGACCGACCCCTGCCTCTCTACAGCCTCCTTTCAGGTAGTTGTAGAGAGCGATAAGGTCTCCCCTCAGCCTCCTTTTCTTCAGGCTGAATAACCCCAGCTCAGCATTCCAAGTTTTTAAATGAAATGGGAAGTAACAGCAAAATAATTTTTTGCTATTTTTTCTTGTATTGAAGTTAATAATTTCAGAAAACAACAGTTCCTACAAAAGCATCAGAAGACATGCATGGCTTCATTTTCTTCTCAGTATAGCCCAGTATCAGCTCTATATATATACATATAAAGACCATGCATACATATAAATGCAAACCCACATCTATTAGTGTGTCTAAATATATTCAAAAAATCATAATGTTCTTTTCCTTTTCAGCTGTTACTTTTAACTAGATACTGTTCCAGGAGGAGGAGCAACCAAAATAATTATCATTAGTTTGTCACTCTATCATTTTTAATGAGACAGCTCTCTGCAGAAATTATCTTGAAGAATGAATCACTTGTCTCATGTCTTAAAAGCCTGGTTTTCATTATGGCACAGATTGGGAATGTTTTCCTTTGCTGATTCAGGGATTCATGAAGCTATGACAAACCTCTCCAGATACACTTTGGGAGGTATGCTTAATCCAAAACTACCTGGGCAGAAAGGTTATTTTGTCTCAGTGTTATTCTGAAAAAGTCGGGAAAGACAGAAGAAAAATGCGGTTAGTTAAGGGTTGTATATAAAATTAAAAGAATAAAGATTTGATGCCTGCTTTGATATATGATGCTCTAAAGAAAACCATGTTTAGTGTGGGTTTTTTTTTTAATTGCATGCGTGCATAAAACCTTAATTCTGCAGTTGCTTTTATTTATTTGTTCTCTTGGCTATGGTTTCCATACTCAGATGTGAAGGTTTCAGAGCCAGATAAAGCTGCTGCTTCTCTACATTTCCTATCCTTCCCGAGGAGAAACGAGGCCAATTTAACTCACAGTCAAATAATGGCCAGAGAATACATTGATGACACCCAGCTTCTTGTCCCACTTACTTCAGAAATGTTTTCGTGCTGGCCATGCATCCTTTCGTGACTTTGATGCCTGCAATTTAAACATCAAACAGTTTTGCTCTGGCTGGATCATCACCGCCTCGCATCCTGCGTCATGTGTAACAAGACTTTCAAGCCCATCGTGTGTTGGGTGGATGAAAAGTGCTGCTGTAAGAGCATTACTGGGGTGGAGAGGAGCCGCCACAGTCATTTAGCATGGATGTGGAAACAACAATCTCTCTCCTTGGGATGTGGCACCAAAGCATTAGTGGGAATGGGGATGAAAGAGCTGAAACCAGTGTCCAAGCAGGCAAAAATACTGGCGCACGGGGTCTTTCAGGTGGAGGAACCAGGCCCTAACTGTACTGAACAGTTGGAGTCTCTCTGGCTATACATGTATGAGTTAACTGATGTGTCTGAGCCCATGTTGAAAACTGAAGTGCCTATAAATAGAAAGACCCCTAAAAATGTATGCCGTGAGCTCATTGGCAGTCTCTCCATCTGCTCCTGGCCAATGAGTTATTCCCAGTGGAGCTGGCAAGCCACCTGGCTTTGGGGGCCGACACTGAGGGGTACGGCAGGGAATGGTCTGCATCCCCTCGGTCTGGGTGCTGGAGGATGATCACCAGCAGATGTAACTCACAGCAGCAAGCATAGCTTCTGGCTTGGGTATCCTGCCTCCAGTCCTGGCTGGTGTAAACAAGGACAAGAGCAGCAGTAGGGTAAGCAGCACCAGGTTCATCCAGACCAACTGGCTGCCTCGTCACGGTGAGCCGAGGCTGGTGGCTGGCATCCAAATTCTCTTTCCAAGTACCCTTGCATGAACCTGTAGCTGTCTATCATCCATACAAATGTCCAGATCCTTTTTTTAATCTAGTTCATTGTTTCATTGGTATTGGGGGAAAATTCATTTCTTAATGTGTGACAGGGAAAAATCTTTTTATTGTCTATAAATGTGCCACTTTGTAATTTAACTTAACTCCGTGTGACATAGGAAAATAGAAGATCCTGACTTTGCCTTCTTTTCATCATGTCTCACTTGTTATTTTCTTGAGCCAAGGGAGCAATTTCAGACTTTTCACTCTTGTCACTTAACCCCAGCCAGCAACTAGGACTATGTAGCCATTGACTCACAGGGTAGGGAGAAAAGAGAGAAAAAGGAAAAAAACCTCATGGGTTGAGATAAAGATAGTTTAACAGAACAGTAACAGAAGAGGAAATAATAATAATAATGGTAAACAAATGTACAAAACTGTGATGCAACACAATTGCTCACCACCCGATGATCAATTGCCCAGCCCGTCCCGAGCTGTGATGCCAGATTCCTGCCCCCTGGCCAACTTCCATTTATATACTGAGCATGATGTCTACGGTATGGAATACTTCTTCGGCCAGCTTGTCCTGCCTATGCTCCCTCCCAGCTTCTACAGGAAGCTGAAAAAGTCCTTGACCTACGTAAACATCACTCAGCAACAACTAAAACCATTATGTGTTATCAGTGTTATTCTCATACTAAATCCAAACACAGCAGCTACTAGGGAAAAAAAAATAACTCTATCCCAGCTGAAACCAGGACAGCCCCCAACAATTTGTGACAGCTTTCCTTAAAGCTCATTTATGTTCAAAGTTCATTTTCAGGGAGGGAAATCTGACATGTGCAACAAGCATGTAGGAGATTGCACCACCCAGCTGACACATGCTGGTCTCATTTTCTGTATTGCTCCTCATCCTATTCCTTGTGTACTCTGGCATCTTGGGGTTTCTATGTTTCATATCCAGCCAGTACATGTTTGCAACATTGTCTGCATTGGGTCCCGGTCAATTTCCCAAATAGTCATCGTTTAATTTTTGGATCCTGTAAAGTAGAAGAGTGGTGATTTGGGTTGTTTCATTTGCGTGGTTTGTATTTTTCTGTTTCCCTCCTGCCTTCATTTTCATTTTTGATTGGTCATCCTGTGAAAAGTTACATTGGAAGAATTA
>JAHREE010000480.1:12390999-12431514 GCA_033628505.1 Tringa tobata
CTATTGCAGCAAGCCTTTCTAAAAATCTATTCCCCATCTTTCCTGTGGGCCCCCTTTAAGTACTGGAAGACTGCTATAAGATCTCCTTGGAGCCTTTTCCTCTCTGGGCTGAACAACTCCACTCTTTCCGCCTGTTCTCACGGGAGGGGTGCTCCATCCCTCTGACCATTTTTGTGGCCCTTCTCTGTGCCCGCCCCAACAGGTCCATGTCCTTCCTGTGCTGAGGACTCCAGAGCTGAACAGAGGTGGGGTCTCACCAGAGTGGAGTAGAGGGGCAGAATCACCTCCCTCGCCCTGCTGACCATGCTTCTTTAGAGGCAGCCCAGGATACAGTTGGCCTTCTGGGCTGTGAGCGCATGTTGTCAGGTCATGTCCAGCTTTTCATCCACCAGTACGTCCAAGTCCTTTTGGCAGGGCTGCTCTCAATCCCTTCATCCCCCAGCCCATGTTGATACCGGGAGTTGTCCTGACCTGGGTGTAGGACCCTGCAGTTGGACTTGTAGAACCCTATGAAGTTTACACAGGCCCATTTCTCAAGCCTGTCCAGGTCCCTCTGGATAGTGTCCTTCAGCATATCAACTGCAACACTCAGCTTGGTGTTGTCTGCAAACTTCTTGCGGATGCACTTGATCCCACTGTCTGTGTCATTGATGAAGATATTGAACAGTACTGGTCCCCATATGGACTCCTGAGGAACACCAGTTGTCACTGATCTCCATCTGGATGTTGAGCTGTTGACCGCTACCCCCTGCATGTGACCATCCAGCCAAGTACTCGTCCACCGATCAAATCCATATCTCTCTAATTTAGAGAGGGCGTTGTGAGGGACTATGCCAAAGGCCTTACAGAAATCCAGATAGATGACATCTGTATCTCTTCCCTTGTCCACTGATGTAGTTAACTCTATCATAGAAGGCCACTAGCTTGGTCATGCAGGACTTGCCCTTAGTGAAACCATGCTGGCTGTCTCAAGTCACCTCCCTGTCCTCCATGTGCCTTAGCATAGCTTCTAGGAGGATCTGTTCCATGATCTCCCCAGGCACAGAGGTGAGACTGACAGGTTGGTAGTTCCCAGCCTCCTCCTTTCTGCCCTTTTTAAATATGGGTGCAATGTTTCCCTTTTTCCAGTTATTGGGGATTTCATCTGACTGCCATGACTTTTCAAATATCATGGAGAATGGCTTGGCAGCTACATCAGCCAATTCCCTTGGGACTCTAGAATGCATCTCCTAGGGTCCCATAGGTTACTGTACGTTCAGGTTCCTCAGGTAGTCGTGCAGCTCATCTTCTCTTACAGTTGGAGGGACTTCTCTCCCCAGTCCCTGACTTGCAGTCCATCCGCTCAGGAGGTGTGGGAAGAGGGGTTGCCAGTAAAAACTGGCAAAAAGTGGTTGAGTACCTCGATCTTCTCCTTGTCCATTGTTACCACTTTGCCAGTCTTGTTCACCAGGGGGGTGAATGCTTTCTTTGGCTTTCATTTTCTGGCTGACATACCTTGTGTTCCTTGCCAAGGTCAGCTCCAACTGCGCCTTGGCATTCGTGACCCCATCTTTACACAACTGAGACACATGCCTATACTCTTCCCAGGATACCTGTCCCTATTTCCACTGCCTGTGTGCTTCCTTCTTGCCCTTTAGCTTGACCAACAGGTCTTGAGTCAGCCATGCTGGTCTCTTGCCTTTCTTTCCTGATTTCTTATACCTGGGGATTGAGAGCTTTTGTGCTCTGTCCTTAAAGGTTTGCCAGCTCTGTTCTGCTGCCTTGTCCTCGGGGCAATTTCCCAGGGGGTCTTACTAACTCCTTGAACAACTGGAAGTTTGCTTTCCTAAAATTTAGTGTCCTGACTTTACTCTTTGCCTGGCTCATATCCCTCAGGACTGTGAACTCCACCAGTCCATGATCACGGCAGCCCAGGCTGCCTCCGGTGGCACTGATTAGCTCGTGATTAGTTCTGCCCAGGTGCCTGTTTTATCCTTACGTGCAGTGCATGTTACTGAAGCAGTACTGTTGAAGTAAAATTGACTTAGGCTCTTGTGATCAGAGCCAGTTTCATAAATAGGATCCCTATCTTGTACTCTCATTTTTTAGATACAAAGTAAGGTAGAGTTTTCCTGGTGTGCACTATTTTTGATCAAGTTGAGAGAACAGAGCAGAAGACTGAATGAAAACTTTGGGGTGAGCGGGAGTGATCTTGCCAGTAATTTTCCTACAGGCGTTCTCAAGTTGTTTGGCCCGTGACTCTATCTTAAATAGCTTGAAGATTATGCTTATTCAGAAATCTCAGCATCTTGTAGTAATTGGTTTCGTTACTAGGTAGGTGGCAAGTATCTTTTTTTTTTAATGATAATTTTGAATTTTGATAAATAATTCTGTTAACAAGTAACACATCTGTGCAACATATTCTTTTTGTCTCTCACTGAAAATCTTTCTAGGTATGTAAGAATCGTAATTCTGGTCCATCAGATTATAAGCCATCTATCATTAAAGCTGGTTAGAAGCTAGAAGTTGGACGGCAGCTAGAAGCTGAGAGAGCACAGTAGCAGCTAGAAAAGGTAGTGGTGATTTCAGTGGAAGGTCTTTGGTGGAGTGGTTTGGTTTTGTTTTTATTCAGTCAGTACTGAATCAGCGCTATTATACAATGTGCTGTTGGAAGTGCTCTGTTCTGGCTGGAATGTTGAACTGAGAAGTTCACTCATCTGATGAGCTCGCATTTGAAAAGATAGAGGTAATAGTTGGGGTTGTTCTGACCATTGTCTCAGTAAGGGGAGGTGGAATTTCAGTGACACTTATATGGGTTAGTATTTAACATTCTCAGTGTGACATTTATTATTACTATGCTCCAACTTGAAGCTTGACAGAGATCAAATCTGAAACTATCTGTAGTTAAAGTGTTTTAAGAATAAAATTGACTGTAAGAAGGCTGTTTAGACTTCCAGTTAAGTTTTTAATATCTCAACTGAGAGCTAATGTAGAAAATTCTTTGTTAGTCATCTAGCTGTTGGTGTTTGTGGCCCCTGTCAGGCAAGAGCAGACTTCTCTGTTTAAAATGAAAACCAAACACTTTCTAATCTAGGTTAAATACATTAGAATTTTAGTATGTCGTGCCACTACTGTCAGTTTTGCCAAAACTTATGGCCTGCAACTTGATAGGGGGTTTTGTAGTTATTTTTGTATGTTATCAGGTTGTTCTAGCTGCTAGTAGACCCACTTCTTTCAATACAGTATTCTAATTTGTGGTCACCAATTTTTAATTGTATTTAAGTTGAGAAAATTGAGTATTATTGCAAACACTGTCCACTGCCACACTGAGCTTTGGTTTTGCAGGGAGTATGCTTGCTTGTCAGTAAGTTTGGATTTGTTCCACGTTCACTCGAAAACCAGAAGAATGTTGACAAGTTCTGTAGTTTTTTCACTGTTGCTGTTATTTGCAAATATGGTTGAAATATACAAGACATTTGTACACAAACCTTTCCTTCAGTATTCTGGTAGGTTATTTCAACTTTCTCTGTTAGACTTCGGAGAATGAGTCTGAAGTTCTGAAAATCCGTGTGGATTTTTTTGATGAAGGATGGAGCATACTCAGAGTTGAGAAATTATTATTGTCAGGAAAGAATTGGACTGTTATGTAATTTGACTTCTTCAAAAAGCTCTGCTGAATTAATTAGGTGGTGGTGTTCACTGTGTGAAACTTCCAGATGCTGTAGAATATGCATGTGAATTGTCATCTCTGAATTGACAGGCGTTTAGGTTACTATGATTGTTTGCTAGTAGAGGTGAGCATTTAATGGCTTATTGGTCACACGTATGCCCTTGCCAGTAGTCGTTCTGTTTTCCCCAGAAATGGCAGAATTCTCTGGGATAGGAAGTCTCTGGGTTGCCTAAATTTGAAGCACTGCTTCTCACAAACACCATCTTGCTGAGTATTTCAGTACCTCAGTAGTCAATGTTAGCTACCTACTTGCAGTTAGGATAAGGTATTTTTTTGCCTAGTTCCTTCTGCTCTGGCTGTGATTGGACTGACTTTTTTTTAATTTTAGTGACTCTCGTGCTTTGGCTTTTTTCCAACCATCGTGCTATCTTCTGGTTGGCAGTACTGCCTGTTGCTGTGCGGTGAACTGGGCTGAGGTACTGATCTCGCTATAAACTGTGTGAGAACAGGTTGCAGGAACCCTGTTGCTAGCACAACAGAGGCAGGTATGGAAAAAGGGGAATGAAATGATAGCAGGAGAGCTGTTTGGGCACTACTGCTCCTCAATGTGTAGCCACAACCACAGCCAGTCAGGCCTTCTCAGCTGCTTGTTGGAGTTCCTGGCAATTTTGTGTTCTGCTTTCAAAAAGAAAGTTTGGAGTCTGTTTAGGCATTTTGGTAAGTGTGGAAATACTGTGCAAACCCAGAAGCTTTGGGTTTAGAGCCGACTTTTCCTACCTTTTGCTAAGCTTATTAGGCAAGAGTCTGAGTTGCAAGTTCACGTTCTGTGTGACGGAAAACCTACGAGCATTAGTTGCTATGCTGGTATTGCGGTTCTACTTTGGTATCATGTTGTGTTCAGATACCTCTGATCTTTCCTGTTTTGTCAGTTATATTGAGCTTCTGTATGAATTATGCTTTTTAGAGAAGATCCATACCATTGTACCTACAAAAAGGTTAAGTGAGCTCTACTGTTTTCACATCTCTTGTCCTTTCTTAAGAAGCATCTCTTGTTTGTTTAGCTGACCCTAAACTTGGAGTGGTAAGCCTTTCTCCTGCCAATAGAAGCCCCAAGGTTTAAGGCAATTTAAGGAAAAAAGCGTTTTACAGGTCTAAAAAGTCAAATGTTAAATATTGGAGTTGGTTATTTGTTACAGCAATTCTATTACTGCATTACCTTTGCAAGGTATTTATCAAGTACACTGTCTGACATGATTGGAGAATGATAAAACTACAGTGTGTTTGTATTTTTCTGTAAAGCACGTGCATCATTTCCACAGTGAACAGTGCAAAGTAAATTTCCCTTAAGTCAAAAGTTGTTCCTTAATGTCTATATAGATTATTTGCAGTTAAAAACCTTTATTGGCCTTGTGAAAGGTATTGTATGAATTCCATCTTCTCAAGAATGAATCTGCCTTGAGATAAAAGTCTAAAGCAAGAGATTTGCTTTAAATATAGAGAACAACTAAACTGTTATGTTTTTGTACAGTATCAATGCATATTTGTTTAATGGTTTTTTTAAAATAACTCTTCCAAGCATACTCAACAAATGGGGAGTTGAAATATATCTCACAATATATTATTAGTGTTGGCTGCAGTCCTTTGATGTTGGCTAATTCCTTTTGAAGAGGAAAACGATCCATCTGTGCAGAATATAAAACTCAGTGCAAACTGCTGGCTTTAAGAATTAGCACACTTTTAATATTAAAATGTAAGATAATTTGAAATTAATTTGTGCTTCAACAGCTTAACTGTGAATATAAACAAGCCCTGTTTTTATAATTTCTTGTGACTTTTTAAGGAAACTTACTTTCAGTTCATGGAAAATAAATCGATGAGAACGATCACATGACTTTGGCAGTAAAGTGAGTTCAGCTCTGCTTATCTGCTTTTAGCTAGTAGGATGTTGTACAGTAGGATTGCAAATGGACAGCAAAAAAATACCCAGTTGCTTCCAAGTATTGTCCTGAGTCCCAGCCTCTGTACTGTAACAAAACAAAAAAACACCCAACTAAACACCCTTGAAGTTCTATCAGAAATGTTTCTAGAAACCGAGGATGTCGTTCTGGTGATGGAGAGAGGAGTCTGGTGGCATAGCTGCTTAATAAGCTATAGAGTGGTATCATCAGGTGCGCTGCTCCAAAATATGGACACATCACTGCAGTTTTAAAACAACTGGTGATGTTTAACTTCTTAGTTAAATGATTAAACATTTTGGGGTTTAAGAAATCTTTCAAGAAAGTTCTGCTTAAATGAGCAGAAATTGTGTGATGTATTGTTAAAAATCATAGGTAGTGGGACTCCAAATCTGAAGCCGGTTAGTATTCACTTTTGTGATGATATCATAGATGTGAATTTTAACACTTCAAAAACGGATGTGTTCCTGGTCCTGTTTATAGTTCCTGTTATAACAACAGACTTTATCCAGTCATGACCTAAAAATTGTATTTGGCATTTTGATTGAAGTAGTTTAAATTCTAACCCTCTATGTTATCAAAACTCTGTATTTCTGTGGATTTCTTTAGGCTTCCTAGCAGGTTAATTCCCTCCCCCCCACCCTTTATTGAAGTATGTCTCTTGAATTATTTTAAAACTGATATATTTCATTTTTCTGAAACTAATGTGTAATAAAGTTGTTTTTCATACTGATGTCATCCTGTCTCAATTTCTGTACCTTATTTTTCAAATAACAGTACATAAACTTATTTAAACTCTTGCTGAGTATTGGATTTATTATACTTCACGATTATTTGTGAGATACATTTTTCAGAACTCAAGGGGGAAATGTTTTCATTTAAGATTGTGTGCTTTAACATCTGAGTTGTAGTCAATTAGTTTTGGAGCTTTAAGAACAGATTTTTATATGAACTTTTAATTTCTAAACATTTTTGCAATGACAAGGTGTTGAAGTTCTTTCATGATACCGTAGTTAATATTTTGGGCTGTGATGTGCTGTTTCTTCATCACTTTGTAGGTTCATTCTCTGTACAGTTATTTATATACCTGTCTTTACTCAAGTTGATCCTCACTGCTGTTACGGTGGAATTTTACTCTTATTTTTCCATACAAAAGAAAGGTGGAAGTTCTCATTTTAAATACTTGACTGTTTACTTCCGCTTCTTCCTTTCCTTTCTGAAGTTGGTTGGTGGTGCAATGGAAGAAGCTGGATCTCAGGAGATGGGAATGAATAACCAGGATGAGCTGGTGAACAGCAAGAGCAATGAATTGTCCGATACGGCGTTGCAGCATGTGCAGTCCAACTGTTACGGCCTGGAAAACACAACATTGGGAGAAGCTGAGTATATCATGAAGAACAGAAAGCACCTGGGGCCCATGTGCTGCTCTCAAGAGTCTCGTGAGGAGACTCCTGGGAGAGAAGAAGCTCGTACTGATCCACCTGATGGCCAACAAGATCCAGAGAGTGAAAAATACAAAGAGAAAACTTTGGGTATGTTCTCTTTGGCATTTTGATTTTTTTAAATGGCTTTAACATTTTCATAAAATAGACATGTGTTTTCTCTGTCTCGAGTTTACTTTGCAGCCAAAACTTGTCATCTTTAACAGAATGTTCTGAGAAAATGTGTGCTTCTGCTTAGGAAAACACAGTTATTAATATATATGTAAGAATCCTTCTGCTGCTAATGCTATTCTTACGGGAACTTTAATAATAATGTGTTAATTACTAATTGGCTTTTTTAACTTTCTGGTTGTTGGATTAACTCTTAAATTTGGGATTGTGGTGTTCTATGCTACCAAAAAACTGCTGATATTTAAATTCCAAAGGCTTATTCAAAACACTTGTGTAAATATCCTTTATTAGCAAAATTTAACCTTTTAAATTTAACTCTTTCAGATTTGTCTTTTTATTGGTGTTATAAACCAGAAAACAAAAATATTTTGCGGTTTTAAGATTAAAGTAACTTTTACTTGCCAAGTTGTGTAATGGCACATAGGCAAAACGAATTTATTGTTACTGTTGACGACTCCCCATTTGTCATCTGTTAGGATTATGCAGCTAGCAAACCAAAGAACAGCTTAACTCACATGAATTTCTCATGGTTCTACATTTTACTTCTTCTGCTATGTTTTTTTTTCAATATGGTTGTATTTCATCCAATTCACAGGAAAAGAAGTGCTGTTACTAATGAAAGCCTTGAACACACTTTCTACTCCAGAGGAAAAGCTGGCAGCTTTGTGTAAGAAGTATGCTGATCTGGTAAGTAATTTGTAAAGACAGCAGGAGTTATTCATGTGTTAATATTAACTGTGGAATGCAGGAACTTGTAATACAGGACAGTTAATGATTTTGAGTATTTCAGTGTTGGTAGGAAGAAGGGAAAAAAAAAACAACAAACCAAACCCTGCTCAGGCTTATTATGAGTATTGCTTCAGCCAAACTTGCATGTAGTGATTTCACTTCTACATGACTGCCTAAATCCAAAGGAAAAATAGGTTATGATAACTTTTTGGTAACTTGGTGCTGAAGCGTAACATTAGGATTAACAGAAAAGCTAACAGTTTCTTTTGGGAGTAATGGTTTTCTTAGTTTGTGTCTGTTGATATTGCTTTTGTGCTAGAATTTTATAATTTATACCCTTATGATAAAGGGAAAGAACATATTGTAATAACAAGATTGGGGAAAAAGAAAGTGTCAGTTACACTTAACTCTTTAGTGATTTTGTGATGGGTAGAGGAAGTTGGAAAGATCTAGGTTTAATTTTGCTTTGTGCTTTCTAATCATGCAAAGGAACGGATAGAAAAGGATTAATTTCTTCAGTAACAAACCCAAAAGGCAAAACTCTGGTAGTAATTAATCATAAAGTATGTTCACACCTCAAGTAGGAGAAATAATAATTTATTCTCTATATTAATTGATGGCAAAATTGGGGGAGTGGAGGGGAGTGGGTAAGGCTCATAAGTTCACTTCTCAGAATGTGCCTGGTGACAAAAAAGCTTTGCTCATTCATTTTGAGACAGGGACAGACAAGAATGAAAAAACTAGAAATACCGTGTGTGTATGTTTTCCAACCATATTTGTAGATAAAAAATGAGTGCAAACCTGAAGAGATAACTGAATATCTTGGAAAGAAGAATAAGGTTTGCCTTCTATAGATGTCAAGTGTATTATATATAAAAATGATATAAAGGCTGTACAACATGGCATAACTCTTCTGAAATAAATTTATTTTTCCCTTGAGATTACTAATGTCTCCAGGGCTTCGAGGATGAGCTAGTAGGTAGTCTTTTCACTCATAAGAGGCAATACTAATTACTAAGAATAGATTAAGATTAGTTCTCTTTAGGAAATCCTGAGCCCTCCTTGGAGGTCTGTTACATTTTTGCTTTGTTTTCTTTGTGCTTTCTTACGTGCATGCACTTGTTCACATGAGTGAATTTCCTGCAAAACCAGCAGCTTATCTAAGAAGTCACTTTCATTTAAATAAGAAACAATAATACTTCCATAGTGTACTTCAAGAACGGGGACCCCACCTAAAAATAAACTTTGATATTGTGAGAGAAAAATGCAGTAAATGACTTAGTTCTTATGAGCAATTGCTTGTGCATGTCTATTAGAGAAGTCAGAGTGAGCAGCTCCCATGTCAAATCAGTGGTGAACATGATGGCCTGCATGAGGAGCTAGGTTGGCATGAGTTCCTTGCTTTTGCAGAAAGAAAACAGTCTGCACTCTCTTCACTTGAGTTTTCTTGTTGAAGGAAAGATCTCAAAACAGTTAGGTAACAGCTGGACGAAATGAATTGTAATTTCCTTCAAGAAGCTTGGCAATCAGGAGAGATGTGTTCACGTTGTGTTTTTTTTTCCCCTGCCAGGAGAGGATCCATAGGTAGAGTAAGCATTCAAAGTTCACAGATAGTCACCATCCTAGAAAACCAGTTGCTTTCCCCATGATGCTCAGGACTGCTGGGAAGTTGGGTGGAAGCTTGTCTGGGTGTAAGAATAGCTCTGTTTTAGCTGAATGAGTCTTAGAGGTACTCTGTTCCCCTTAGAAAGCTTAGGTTGGATCTGGTTGTATTCCTTTTAAGATGCATTCTTTTCTTCATGATACTGGTGGTGAACCACTGGCATAGGTGTCAGCTTTAATGCCAGCAGAGGTTTGAACTGTTCATGACAGTGCACCTACAATGCTTTTTTTCTTTTTTTAAAGATTCATCTTTAAAGCTCACTGTCAGGTTTTTCAGTGGTGTCTCATGAAAAGGACTGTACAATAAAGGTAGGAATGCCTCTCTCCTGGCAAAAGATCTTCCACAATTATTTTTTTTTCCTAATTTGGAATCTATCAGGAGATCAATTTGTGACACAGGAAGGTTTGAATCCTTGGTGATATGTCTCACACTGGCATACTTTTAAAGGTCTGAAGTTTCATAGGTATGGAAACAGCACAGCCACTTGAAGTGTTTTTTATGGCCGCTCAAGAAAAGGGCTTTTTATGTCTGGATATCAAATATTTCCATAACTTTCCTTTTCTCTAAACTAGATTAAACATACATTTAATTTACTGTTGCCATGGAGGTCCTTAACTCTTCTGTGCTTTAGCATTATTTTGAGCTCTTTCAGAAAACCAGCACTGTATTCTTCTCTGTCATGGTGATGTTCCTTGTTGCCAGCTGCCTTTTCCTGTGGTGTCCTGAGGCTAAGGCACTATCTAATAAGGAGCAATGTTGCACTTGACATTTGTTACCCTCTTTACAATAGAACAGACTCTAAATAGCATGGTTTCTTGGGGAGCCCAAAAATGGTGTATAATGGCACTTACTCTCAACTAGATATTAGTGCATGAAACTTCTGTTCACTGGAATTCATGGAATAGATAGTGAAGTTAACACTGCATAGAAAGTTTAACGCTGTCATCTGCCATCTAAACAGCCTAAAGGAAATAAAATAAAAATTTTGCCTCGAATAGTTGAGATTACAGATCTCTTAAGTCATCAAAGTCTGGGCTGTGCAACTTTAATAGTATTTGACTTGATTTGTCAGGGCTGCTAGTTGTATCTGTTCCTTTCTGAAATACCTTAGCATTTTAAAAACTGGTATAAATTACTGCTTCCTTTGGTAGGAACGAGACGAGAAAGAACGCCATACACTCATGTGGGGTTTTCTTTTTGATAGTAAAAACAAGACCTGTTGGATAAAAAGCTGAGTGTACCTTACAGATAACAGAGTGGAAAAAGTTGTGACTTGTTGAAAAGCTGGTCTCAGTCAGCTTTTAATTGTATCTGCTACATCCTCCTTTCTCAAGGCTAGCCTTATCCTTGTAGCTGAATACAAGCTGATAGCCCATGGTCAACAGGTCCGTGGTCCCTGCTCCTCAAAGGCAAATGTTTATTAAGTTGCAATTTGTATATTTTCATCCTGTATCCTTACACATTTTGAATTTTGTGAAGGAGGATGGGAGTTTCTCTTTAAGATCAGCTTGAGGATCTTAATGAAATTATTGACTTCCTTGCTTTCATCTGAAATGTTTAAAACTTTTTTCCATTCTGCTCATCTAGATGCATAAAGATAGTTTCACCTATGTTTGTTTAATAAATATACTCTCTAATGTTAGTTGGAGGAGAGCCGGAATGTTCAAAAGCAGATGAAGATACTGCAGAAGAAGCAAGCACAAGTTGTGAAGGAGAAAGTCCACTTGCAGAGTGAGCATGGCAAGGCCATTTTGGCACGTAGCAAACTGGAATCTCTCTGTCGGGAGCTTCAGCGTCATAACAAGACTTTGAAGGTTAGTTTATTTACACAAATTGCAATGCAAGTAGTGGTGGAAATCTTACTGATTACTGCCTAAAATCAGGACTGCTGCTCTTTATTTTCCACTTTGTCCATTACCTGTACCTGCAGAAGACCAGTGGTGTGTGGCATAAGTGTACCTGATTTTAAGGTAAAGAATATGGGGATAGTTCAACTTGCTATTTTTCCCCCCACCTCAGACTGGTTCATAAGATCATATTACTTGCAGTATGTGATCTTGCCATGTTGGTTTCTGGGAGCTGTGCTGATAACTGTTGGAAAAAATAGCACAAGTGAAGTAACAGCAGTATGAAATGGCAGGGTATCAAAAAAGGCTTAATTCTGACAGAATATAATGAATAGGAGTGAAATGGAAGTGAACCAAGAGATCCCTATCTGTGATCACTGTAGGAAACTTAATTAACTTCATCAATGCTGTTTCTAACATCTGGGTAATTCTTACATTTGCAAAGGAGTTCATGTAGTGTCTTATAATACCAGCCCCTAAGTAATGCTAGTAATGGTAAGGACAAAATTTTCTAAAAGTTTTGAAATTTCTAGATTCTTTGTTCCATGCACTTCATATGGGTAGACAGCATAGCATATTATGGTTGTGGTTTAATTTAACTCTTGCACTCTAGAACTTGAAACTTTGCAGAAGTGAATTATTACCATTGTTTCTGAGTCAAAAATATGAGAAAAGTGCATGGTTTGGCTTGAACACGTTAATATTCTCTCACAAAAGGAAGACAACATGCGGCAAGCGCGTGAATATGAAGAAAAACGGAAAGAAGGAACTGCACACTTCCAGATTACGCTGAATGAAATTCAGGCTCAACTGGAACAGCATGATATGCATAATGCCAAGCTCCGTCAGGAAAATATTGAACTGGGGGAAAAACTGAAGAAACTCATTGAGCAGTATGCATTGCGAGAAGAGGTGCTTACATTATGCTTTTAATGGGATTCTGTTAGTTACTTAACTGTAAGGATCAGATGATTATTTAAAGGGGAGAAAAAACCCTAATGCTTTACAGCCATCGTGTGTGTATGTATATATTTTACATTATTCTTTTTACCTCACTACTGTGAAAAATTAAGTAGCTGTTTGGCCCCCTCCATGCCTTTCCTGTTTGGTTTTGCATATCTAAATTCAAGATGCATTGAAAAAACATCTTGCACAGTGAAAGCAGTCCAATAGAAATAAGTTGTCCAGAGACTGTGGAATCTGTCTGGAGAGGTATTCAGAGCTCAACTGGGCAAGGTGTGAACAACCTGATCAGACTTTGAAGTTGACCCTAGTTTGAGTGGACTAAGTGGCTTCCAGAGGTTATTTCCAACATAAATATGTATTAATGTTTGAAGTTCTTCTAAATTATAATTTCACAGTATAATGGGAGGGCGTATATAGTTTATTCTCTATCTTATTTGGTTTGGTTCATTAAGGTTGGGAGGTTTTGGCAAGCTTCTTTGTATATGTAGCTCTTCTTGTTGGCATAGAATCAAAATAAGCTATCACGCTTTAAGAATACATTTGGACTAGAGTCATGGAAATGACTGTATTTTAGGGCTAACTGAGCTAGCTTTAATTGGCACCGGTATGTGAGCTAGCCAGTCTAAACTACAGTAATGGAGAACAGCCAATTCTCCTTGTCAAAGAGAGAACCAAGCTTCAAGGAGTTCTACAACTTAGTTCTTAGTTTGCATAGGTTTGGAATATAACTTCTCAACTGTTTTTGTTTGGTTTTTTTTTTTAAACTGAATCAGTTAAAAAGCTCTCTGTAGACTAGTTTCCCACTTCTTGCTCTCATGGAATATTCGTGTCGTGGGAAAGAGAAAAGGTAGGAAGCTGCCTTGTGCTACTTCACAGATGGAAATAAGACTGCAAAATGCAATGACTTGTGGAATTCCATTGTCCAAATAAACTGTTGTTGCAAATCTTGCTCATTTTGATCCTTTTTAATGGTGAGGACTAGAGTTTCTAGAAGTAACCAAGTACAATTAGGATTAGAGGTAGATACACCAACTTCAGAAGAAAGTATGTAGGCTACTTGTTACAGGATTTTTTAAATACCTGGTGTGAAGTGGCTGACAGTGTTGTGCCCATTTAATAAAAAATGCTTCTGGCTTTCATGAAAGACAAAAACTGTGTAGCTGTAATGTATGATAATAACAGGAGGAAAAGAGCATGTAAAACAGTCTTTGCTGCTTTTTCTTCTGCATCAAGCTTATAAACACAATGCATCTCCCCATACATGTACGCTTGCCTTAATTGACCAGCGCACTCTTCATGTTTGACTAATACGATTTTCTTCCTTCCTCTAGCATATTGATAAAGTGTTCAAACATAAAGAACTGCAGCAGCAACTTGTGGATGCCAAACTTCAGCAAACTACCCATCTTATTAAAGAAGCAGAGGAAAAACATCAGCGAGAAAGGGAGTTTGTAAGTGAATTCTATGTATGTTAAAAGAAATAACAATGAAAAATCTGGTTTGGTGGGCTTTATTTAAAGTAAATAAAGTAAACTGACTGGGGGGACTGTCTTCTGAAAGTTAGGGTAGATTTCAACATGAAGACTGAGATTTAAGTTTTGTGTATGCGTGTATGATGCCTGCAATATTAATGTCTGTATTCACAGGCAAATATTATTGTTTGCATTTTCTTAGCAAATGTGCTGGATATCATTTAGATTTTTCTTAGACTAGGAAGTGTCTTGAGCTGAAACCCCAAAGGGTACTTCTTTGCTGTCTTGTAACTTCTGTTTTTATGCTGTAAGAAAGCAGAATAAAGCATATGTTCTTCTAAACTTTCTGTCCCCAAAACTATGCCTGATGTTGATTATCAACGTACAAATAAAACAATTTACTCGCAGCCTTCCAAGAATTTAGCTTGCAACTTGAAAATAAGTGAAGATTTCTTTTATACTCCTTACATATCTGTAACTTATACAGGAAAAGGAAGGCTTTTGCCTAGAATCTTAAAATGATCATCCAATGTTGGATTTTGGATTGTTTTATGTTATTAAAATGTAATTTTGGAATCATAAACTGATGAAAATATCTTCAAAGATGAATCTACAAAATGGTGTCAAGTTTGAACTAGTGAAATGGTTCAAACTGAACTAGTCTGTAAAGGTGTTATTAGTGACTGGAGAAATGAAAGTAGAAAAAAAATCAGAAGTTACAAAACAGGTGTAAATTACAGTTCATTAATGAAATCTCATTTAAGTGTAGCAGTTTAAGCTTGCTATAGAAAAAGAAACATTGACTCATTCTACCAATTAGAAAAATGTCTCAATAAAAATAATTTCTGCATGCCACTACATGCTTGAATAGTGTTTATGAAAGCACAGTATAGTAATGAAAAACCCATGTGAGAACTTGGTTGAATGGTCCTTAGGTGATGTTAACCGTTGTTCATTTTTCATCATAAATCAAGTTCTTTAAGCCATTCTTAGGAGTACTTTCTTCATTTTGTGACATTTTGCAATTATTTTTTTTTTAGCTGCTAAAAGAAGCTACTGAGTCCAGACACAAATGTGAACAGATGAAGCAACAGGAAGCTCAACTGAAGCAGCAGGTATTGTTTTTTAATGGAGTGCTCCTCAATACCAGTTGTGCTGAAAAAAAAACATACCAAGAGATTTGTGATTGTAGTGAATTACATGTTACGATTTATCAGATGCAAGATACTACTTGTGAAAAGTATTTGATATTTTTTAAATTAAGTCTTAAATTTAATTTCCAGTTAGTAACTCTAAAATAGTGAAGTGTGAAGTATAAATTGTAATTACTTGACATTTTGTACTTGCTGTTTAATACATATGGATAATACTGTTACTGGAAGGTGCTAAACACTGAATTGCTGAAATTAGTATCCTTTTAAATTAATAGTGTTAATATTACAAAGAATAGAACATATGAAAGTTTAAGAATCTGTTCATTGAGGTTTCTTACTTACCATACCTTGGCTTCTCTGAAACTGTTTTCTCTCCTCCAAAGATATTTTTATTTTCTTTTTTTTTTTTTTTAGCCGTTTAGGACTAGAGAGGCGTTTGTTGTGACTAGAAAGGGTTGGGTGGGGATTTTTACTTCTGCAGGTTTTGGAATTTGTTCCTTACTATTTCCATCCCATCCTGTTGTGGAGGATTAAGAGCAAGCAAGGTCATATTTATCCTTGTTGTTATTGAGGCTGCCCTGGTTTCAGCTGGGATACAGTTAATTGTTTTTTCCCAGTAGCTTCTGTGCTTGGATTTAGTATGAGAATAATCTGATAACACACATAGGGTTTAGTTGTTCCTTAAGTCCTAGTCAAGGACTTTTTCAGCTTCCCATAGAAGCTGAGAAGGGAGCATAGGCAGGACAAGCTGGTCAAAGGAATATTCCGTACCGTAGGCATCATGCTCAGTATATAAATGGCAGTTGGCCGTGGGGCAGGAATCCGGGATCACAACTTGGGATGGCCTGGGCAATTGGTAGTGGTGAGCATCATCAGGTGGTGAGCAGTTGTATTGCATCACTTTTTTTGGATCTTTTTTTTATTTTACCGTTGTTGTTACTGTTGTTTTCCTCTTCTGTAACTATTCTATTAAACTGTCTTTATTTCAACCCATGAGGGTTTTTTTTTCCTTTTCCCCTCCTTTTCTCCCTCTTCTCCCTACCCTACTGGGGGCAGAGGAGTGTGCAAGCAGCTGTGTGGTCCTAGTTGCCAGCTGAGGTAAAACCATGACAGAGGTTTAGTAACTTAAAACTGAGTGTCTCTTTTCAGAAACAATTACTATATTCAATTTTTTTTCATGCTGTTGTGGTGGTGTTTCCTCTCCCCCCCCCACCCCAGCTCCTGCTGAAGCCATAACCATCAGTGGGAGTTGTAATGAGTTGCACCTGGGCTTGGGGGATGGCTGGCAACACAGCCAAAACGCTATCTGGAGTGCAGTCCTAGGTATTTTGTTCCCATAAGAATATGACTGTAGGTCAATTATCTTACTCTATAAATAGTGGACAGCCCAAGAGCCCTTTGAGCTCTCCTGCATGGCAGCGGGCTGCACGCCAGGATCTCCCCTTGAGTGGGAACTCTCGCTTAAGGTTCTGCTCCTCAAGGTTGAGAGATTCCTTGCCGCAACAGATCCTCGGTAAGTGACTAATAGCATGCTAAACTTTGAAATCTTAGCTGAGTAATATAAAGGATTGATTGTGCATAAAGAATCCTTTAGACATAAACCGTTGACCAAGTCTGGGGCTAGGATTGGATCCAGTCACACCTAGACTCCTCTCTGAGAAGGAGTTTAGAAAGCAAGGGGGGGTCCTTTCTGAACCTCATGACTCAACGGGGGGGGGAGGGTGTTCCCTGACAGCTTATCTGACCCTGTCCTCTATGCAGTAAATAATCAAGTGTGCCTTGCATTGAATCTCGCAAAACACTGTCACATTTACAACTAATTTTGTTAAATCACTTTTTCACCTTAATAAATATTTCACTACTTCTCTCTTACGAGTGAAGTTAATCACTCTGCCTGCGACAGCTGTAAATGCTGCAGCAAAATAATCTCTGAGAGTGGAGAGATGGTCTCCAGGTTTTTGTGCCATGGTTCTGGATCACCTGCAGTCACTGGCCACACGTGAGCTCACCACGTAAGGCAAAGGGAAATGATAAGGTTAAGCTGACATAGCATCTGAGAAGCAGCAGCTATTCCTTTTATTGTATACTTCTTATTGCTTCAGTTTTGTGAGGTTTTTGTATTGAGTCTCCTTGCAAGCTCTGTTTAATGGCCTTTTTTCACACTTAGTGTACCTAATTCTTTCCCAGGCTTTCCAGCTGTTACATTTGAAGTGTGTGTGTGTATGATTACATTTAACCACATATACACACACATACCCCAGGGTGTCCAGTGACTTGGATTCTTTAATATCCAGATTCTCCCAAATATTTTTTTTCTGCACTTAGACTTTTATGATATTTTTAAGTTGTTTACATTTTATCTAAAACCTTGCTGCCTTTTTGTTATGCTTTTTAATAGTAACAATAGGAGTGGTTTCCTGGGGCAAACATTATTTTTTTTTTGTAGAATAAGATGAGCTAGAAAGTTCAGTCACAAAAATGACAGTGTCATGATCTACTGTTGACAAAGTAGGCTAATTCCTGTTATGAAATTTCCTCTGCTGTTAGAGGAAAATACAATATTTCTGTGCTCTGAATTGTGTTGTCCTGCAACCCCCAATGTAATAATTGAGAGAACTGATTACTCTTCAGATAGACTAAGAAGTTCCTAGTAAATGGTAATGTATTCTCAGAACATCAAATCACAACACTAGTAGTATAAGTTGTTTTAATAAGAAGCATCATGTATTGGGTGTTTTGTGGAAAAACTATGTTAGTTAATATATTTTGCAGTTCCTTCTTGATGATTGACCTTGTCTCTCAGGGCACGAAAATTTTCTGTCACAGAACGTTAATGCCCTTCACTTGTTAAAATGAAATGTTTTTCCCTATTAAATTAATTCCTTGTCAGTATTCTGACATCTCTCTCTGATTTTTGATCACTAGGCAGATTTCATAGGTTGTGAATGTGAATTTTGATTTCTGGAGTCAATCATGTTTATTTTGTCTCAGCCTTGGTTGTTAGCTTTGGCTGGTTAAGGTGGAAAGGTAGGTCTTTTTGAAGTTTAATTTCAGTAACCAATGTGCTGAATTTCCTGTATATTAAAGTCCACAGATGTTTGAGGGTTTTTTTAGTGTGGAAGCAGAAATGAGATCATGATGAACTGTGATGTCTTCCAACGTTTTATTAACCATAGAATATATTTTTCTTTAGAATATATTACTGTTCTATAAACATAGAGCTCTCCTTTCATATATAATTTGAGTGGCATGTTTTCAGACAAGTTCTGTATGCTTCTCAAATGGAAATTGTAGGATAGTATAAAAAAGTTTATCTTCTACTGTTTTAATTTTCCCTTGTACCTTAATGTTTTTGTATTTGTATACAGCTGTTCAGGTTAATGTTCCTGCCTCTTTCCCAACAGCTTTCTCTTTACATGGATAAGTTTGAAGAATTCCAGACCACCATGGCAAAAAGTAATGAACTCTTTACAACCTTCAGGCAAGAAATGGAGAAGGTACTTATAGGATTACTTAGGTTTCATAAAAAGTAATATAAAAACGTATGCTCTTAGTGAGATACATTTTAGATTTTATAACAGTGTTTGCCTTCTGAAAATATATGGAGTATTTTGACACTTGATTTGGATCATAAGATAGCGCATAAGAATTTGTCATATTATGTAAGAGAAATGTAATTTTTTTCTTGTTTTTGACATACTTGCCCAATATCTGAATCCCAATGTCAATGTTTTATCCAAGGCATACAATACTTCTTGGTCTTTTTGGCTGTGCTTATGTTTTTAAACTTACTTTCTTGGAGCTTTTTATTAGTTATACTTGAAGGTTGCTAGTCTGTTTATTTAACAATCAATCTTGTTTTCTTTGAATGCAGAATCTGCATTTGAGAGCTTGATTTTGTGCAGAAAGACTTTTCTGTAAAAGAACTTGTTCAAACTGGGCTTGGAAAGTTACAGTACTTTCCAAGTATTGCAACACAAGCCGCAAAATTAAGTCTTCTATTTATCTTTTGTAGATGACGAAGAAGATTAAGAAACTGGAAAAGGAAACCATAGTGTGGCGTACAAAATGGGAAAACAACAACAAGGCTCTTCTGCAAATGGCTGAAGAGGTAATTATCTGTTAAACAGCCATATGGCTAAACTAGAGTCTGCGTCCTAGAGAACATCATACAGTTTTTCAGTTTTGGAGAATTGGAAATAATACACAGTAACCTCTTGGATTATCTGTTTTCTGTTTCCTTGTAAATGGTGCTGTTCTTCTCAGACATGGAAAATAAAAAGCTGCTATATAAATCTAAAGTCATGATGCACAAAAAGCTCAGCCTCATCTTTCCCTGCTTACTGTTAAATTGGTGTGATAATGTGTATGAAATCATACAAGCTGAATGAATTGAACATATTTTAATATGCTGAGCAAAGTTCAATCAGTGCCGCAATAGAAATCTATTTTAAATAAACAAGGCTGACATAAAGGAAATCCCCTGTGTGGAAAGCATCAGTTACTTTCCTGCAGTGCTGCTGCTTTGAGGGCATGAGGTGCCGTTACTTAATTGTAGTCCAGCAGGAGAAGAGCTGAACCAGTTTTCACACAAGCCACACAGTTCTGCCTCCACTGTCTAATGTATAGTTAAAGTATATTAGGTGTGATTTTGCTAAACCATGTGCTAGGTTATATAGATTCTGCTGTAGCACTGCTTCTCTTTCCTAATTAGCTCCTTGTAAGAACAGAGAGAGCTATGACTACGGTACCTTCTAACCTGGATTCTGCTGCTGGATTTCAAATTTCCTGCTTTTATGCCCTTCTGCTCCCTGTAGTTGCCATTATTTGGGTTGTAATTGACTGCTTTATGGGACTTCATATCAGGATCCTCACTGACACTGAGCCCTCAATTACAATGAGCATGATACAGTTCTCATTGCTTGTTTCTAAAGGTGCCTGTTGCCACTCCAGCTTAGACAGGCCATCTGAAGTGTTGTGGGCAAGTATGCTGAGCAAATTTGCTCTAGTGCAGCTGGAATTTGATTTACTAGACTAAATA
The DNA here is from genome assembly GCA_033628505.1 of Tringa tobata. Lineage (NCBI taxonomy): Eukaryota > Metazoa > Chordata > Aves > Charadriiformes > Scolopacidae > Tringa > Tringa tobata. Next base: position 12,411,089 of record JAHREE010000480.1, read on the forward strand.
AGATTTAGTATTCAGGATTAAATAGTGGTGATTTTTTTAAGGAAAAAAAAACAGTTGGATCACAGAGCTTTTATTTTCTTTTGTCCTTCAGAAAACAGTAAGAGATAAAGAATACAAGGGCTTTCAAATAAAACTGGAGCGTTTGGAGAAGCTATGCAGGGCTCTTCAGACAGAAAGAAACGAGCTGAATGAGAAGGTGGAAGTCCTTAAGGAGCAGGTTTCTCTCAGAGAAGCAGATGTGGATCTAGCTGTGCAGGTGTTGCAGTCCTGCACACTCAATTTCCACGAGGAGCTGGGAACTCCCACTGACACGGAACCAGGAATCCAACCCGATGTGGAATCACGTGCGGCAGATAATTCCGAAAAGACTGTCTCGACAAGTCCCGTTCCTGGCACTGAATCTGTAGACTAAAACGAAGTGTAAACACTGTATTGAGAGATATATTTTGTGTATAACTTTCTCTGTTGGTGGTAACTATTTGGTTTTGTGGTGAAAATTTTCTTACTTTTTCTACCATATCTGTATTTTCTTAGAACTACTGGACTTATGTGGTACAGGAAGCTGCATAGCAGCTTTAAATAGCTTAAACTATAAATTTTCCACAACTGTGTTGCACATCTGCCTCATTTTTTAAAAGAAAATATTTTTCCATAAAAGGATGCATGTGCGTTTCCTCCCCACGACACAAATCACTGTCATGGAAGACCGTGTACAGATACAACGTTGTTCCGAGGCAAGTAGTGACAGCGTGTCACTTTATTGGTTTAAAGAACAGCATTTGGGTTTTCTTCATTGATTTGACTCTCAGTATACTAAAGAATACCAATTTCTCCAGTAAATTAATCTACACAAGGATGTCTAATGGCCAGTAAAAGTCAGCTTTCCCCCCTAGTATGTTTTCATATATATGAATGCAAAAGTAAAGGTCCAGAATATAGTAAAAGATATGTTAAAAGGGTTTTATGTACTTTGTGGTATGAAAAAACAGCTTTGAAATACATTAATTTGCAGCTGGTGAAACAGGGTGTTCAACTTCTTGCAGACTTCTCAGGGTTGTGTTGTAAAGGTTATTTTGGACTGTTTGCCCTACCTGTGAACATGTTAAATATAAATGTGTGAGAAAATGTACAGCAATGTTACAGAGTAGACTTTTGCAGTTGTGTAGCCTATTGCACAAATGTTGGTCACGTTCTTCCCTCTTGGCTGCAGTGTGGTTATCCTGACTAGAGAAATCCATTACTGTCTAGATAAATCTCTGGATTATCTGAAGGGCTGGAAAATTAGACATTTACTGCTGTAGGTGAGGAAGACGGTGAGTGTGTGGTATATAGGCTTTCTCTAATAGCCTGGTATGCAATGTATTTAAGCATATACTGGTTATAATTGAAGATGGAGATTCAAATGCTTTTCCTGAAGTACAACATGGAATTTCTTGCACGTTCAGCCTCGAAGCTGTACCAGTTGGCAGAGTGCCTTCCCAGTTAGGTTATCTGGTGAAGATGGTACTTCAAATTCTTACAGCAGCATACCACAAGCAAAAGCTCCCTTGTTAACTGTCAACCATATAGTCTTTTTCCCAGAAAATTTGATATCCACACTTTTACTTCTTTCCCTCAGAGAAACCAGGACCATCGCTTTTATTTTGGCAAGACAATGTGTGAAATGACAAGCTACCCTTAACTTCAGTTCCCGTGTACTTACTTTTCTAGTTTTGCTTGCTGTCATTTTAAGAAATACAAATGTGTAGCCTTTTCTGGTACTTAAAGTTCTTTGCACTTATTCGGGAGGGGATTTCCGAATGGAGCACATCTCTCAATGAGCTTCCCACCCTCGATGACCTTGACAGTTTAGTGGCTAAATTACTTGAATGTTCAGGCTGCACTGAGCTCCTGATCCTTTTCCTGTAGTAATGTACATTGAAATAACGTAGCTGTCTCCGAAGGAGAAGTAAGGCTCTGCAAGGCCTGATGTGTTTTTAGTTCATACCACTGAGAGGAACTGTGCAAAACTGACACTTCTGAAATGGTGGAGCAGAGGGGGAAGCTGGCCATCGTTCTCCTGGATTGGTGCGGGTTTTGTCTTTGTGGTCCAAGCACAATGCAGGAATGGAAAGAAGGTAGTATTGAGCAGTCAGTCAGGCAAGCTGGACTCGGAGCTTTGAAATGTTAATCATGCTAACCATATGGCACAAAAAATACTGGAAGTATTTCAGACTTGCTTTTCAAATGACTTGCTTTATAGAATCAAACTTAAAAAAGTTGTTGCAAGAACTGGTTTTCAGCTAACACTAAGCGTGAAGTAATTTTCCTGAGGAAAAGTGAAAAAACTTTCTATCTGATGCATCATACCCTTGGCAAGGTAGGACATGCAGTTTTCTATTTTTACAATTTATTATTTGGACATTTGTATCTGTAACAATCCTTTCTATAGTGCTTGTTCTATATGGAGGCAAGAATGACTTTTTGGACCCTGCTGCAAGAATATTTTAAAGGGCTTTTAGAGACGTGACAGATGTATAGAACAGCAATACAAATATATTTGCTACTGACTTATTCTGTAAATGAAGCAGATGAAGCAGAACGCCCCAAGTGAAAGGGTTTTAAATTGGGGATATCTTTTTCTCTTCCCTACCCTTAACATTACCCGTATCATATCGATTTATCTGGCCAAGGTGAGCGCTACTTGGCTTCCTGAAACCAGTCAATACAGATTCATGCATTGCTTCGAGAGTGTTGTTTTTAAAAAATAAAAAAAAAGATTAAAAAAAGTTTAAAAAAAATACAGATTTCTATAAGGGATAAGCTCAGCACTCTAACAGATCTGCCATACAGCAGGCTCTTGCACTGCCAGTCTGCAGCCAAATTGGCTCCAGTAGGGTTTTTAAGTAAACTTGTATTAATGCCTTTCTCCCACTACCGTAAACCGTTTAACCTGGGCTGCGAACGGATGTAGCCTGAAATCAGTATGTCTAATTGTCAAAACTCTGGGGCCTGAGTGACAGTTTCACCGCGATTAAGCTGCAAAAAGCTAAATGGTATGTGATGCAAGACCCAAATACGTGTCTACGTACGCAAGTGAGCTAGGGCTGTATCTCTAACATTTTGTCCTTCCTTTCATTACACCTGGTTACGTTACAGTTCAATTCTCAGGTGTTGCAGAAAATCTACCTCTTTGGACTGTAGATGGAAATAACTGTGAAAAAAGTGATGCAGAAATCTAGTTTGTGCTAAACACACTGCTTTATTTTTACAACCCATGTCTGCTTTCATGACGAAAAAATTATAAATGAACAGGCAGTTTTTGTTTTGCTTTTCAAAAACATTTTGTAGAGATTTTTCACTAATGTGAATCTGAAATTTTATCTACTCGATTCTGTATAGATTAAGTAAATAAGTATGCTGAATATATTGGACTCTGAGTTTTTCTTTAACATCACATTCACATCTTCTAACTGTATTTGTTTGTTTGAATACTCAAGAATGAAAAATTAAAAGATGTGAAATGGGAATTCAAGCGTATTGTTGGAGTGACATGAAGAGCGGTATTAGAGGGTCGTGTCGATGGCTTGCGTGTTGCTGGTGGTGGCCAGTACAAGCCACACAGGCAGCGTATGGTAAGAAAAGTGCTGTAGCTGCTGGGCTCACCCCACAGGCCGCGGTTTGGGGGCACGGTAAGGTGGGGGGCATGCTGGGTCCCGGAGAGCAGGGGCTCTGGCTGAAGCTGTGGCTGCCAGCTTTGAATTCTGCTTGTGCCATCCGTCTCCAAAAACTTATCTGCTGTAGTTCAGTTGAGTGCGGCGTGGAAAAAAACGTGGGGTTTTCTCTTAAAAATGGGGTTGTCTAGTAACTTCATCAAGGTGCTCCCCATTGTGTCATACAATGTGGGGTCACTTGTTACTGATGTACAAGTCTCTCCCAGTTTCTTAATAATGCTGTAAGTGTTTTGTTTGCCTTTTTGGAGTATTCCCTAACATTTGCCAGCTTCCCTGAATTTGAGAACTGGTTTTGGGCTCAGTTTTCCTTCATGTATACTTTTTTCCTAGGTGATAAGTAGAATTTTTTACAGCAATATACTATGATGTGCTCTGTGACTCTTTGAAGATGGTATTAATGTTTTTATTTAAAAAAAAAAAAAAACATAAATTGTTCCCTTGTTTGAAGATACCAATCTCACAAAAGCTGAGCAATGTATGTCCTACCCCTGAGCCTCTTCTAGAGCTGTGCCAAGTATTTTGGAAATCGGGGTGCATTCCCTGGTCTCGGTTGCCACCCCTCCTGTACTTGTTTGCCTGTGGAGACTTGTCTCCACAAAAGGCTCTGCCCCTGCCCCTATATAAGCATCTCTATTATTTCTGTCCTTTCCTACTGTGCTTGCTCCAGGGACCCCCTAGACTCTTCCCTCTCAGCTGGATTGCATTTCCAGCCAACATCCGGTACGTTGGTACAGGAGTCAAATCTACTGATAGTAGTTCCGTGGATCTCCCCCATCTTCCCAAATTCCTTATAAAAATTGGTTTTGGTAGAGAGACATTTAGTTACGCATCACATTAGTAGCTGAGGAAGTTTGCTAGGCCTTAAAGAGGTTTTTGTGTTAGGTTCGAAGTCTCTCCTGGTAATGTAAACATACATGTGTATTTAACTCTTTACTTGTGCAGGGTAGCTCTGATGTGAGAACCTCTTTCACCAGCTGCATTCCCAGCCCATTGCTGCTAGGGCTTCATCTCCCTGGCAGGGGGGCAAGTGTGTTTGATGTACTTGAAAAAGATACTTGCTTTTAGGCCTTTAGTAAGTTATTCTTCACAGGTACATTTTTTGCTCCTTTCTGAATATATATCAATATATATATATTAAAAAATTTCCTATTAGCCACCTTTTTCCTCATTTAGCCATGTCTTCTTGAACAAAGGATGTATTTGCTTCTAACAGCCTCATGTAACTATACTGGCTTTTATTGATCTTGCTGACTCTGGCACCCATCTAGCCTAAACCTCCAAGTAATTTAAGAATATTGTGCTACTTGCAAAGACTTTTAAGTTCCTTTAAAACTGTTTGTTACCTTCCAGCTTTGAGGTTGCATGGTATTTTGGATTTCCTGCTCAAACAAGGATCTGGAGTTTGCCTACCTTATGGACTGAGGCTTGGAGCAGGCATAATTGAGCATAACTCAAGATTATGCTAAAAATACAGCTCATAAAGCACTAGTTCAATAAAGTAATCACATCCAGCATCTAGAACTTTAAATAACTGCTATATCTTGTGATATTTGCTCGAGATGAGGAACTGAATTCAAGTCCTGCATTTTTTAATTCTATTATTAAAAATTCTTACATTCTAAGCACGGCCATGTAATAGATGCAGTTCTCCGTCACTTCCACCAACTTTGTCCTGGTGTTGAGAGTCAAAACAACAATCTCCAAGATATATTACTGGTATTTAATCCGTGTAATTTGTTGGGCTTGGGGTGGTTTGGTTGGTTGGTTTTTTTCCCCACCAGCATTCCTGTAAAGCCATTTCACCTTGGTCATGGTGCTGATTTTGTGACTCCTGCTCATCAAAAGCTTCTGCAGGCTTTGACTGCCCTTCTCCTACTTCCTGCCAGAAGGTTACTGAACCTGCTCCTAACCCTCTTCTCCAGCATGTGGTTCTTATGCAGGCTTGATGTTTAAAGCAGAAAATTATTGCCTTCTGAAGGGGAACAGTAGTAACACAGCTCTCAAACACGTTTTGATGCTTCAGTCAACAAGGTTACCATTTGTTTAACAGGTTTGGCCATGCCAGGAGTAGGGGAACATTTGGGTTTCCAAGTCATTTATCTGAAGCTCATGGGACAGAAGTTGACTTTAAGAGAATTAAGAGAAGTGACCACATTGCACTGTCTAGTGGCTGGAAAGCAAAAGGTGAAAGTGGGTGTTGACTAAGTACTTCTCATTTTCTGTGGGGAGCTCACACAGTGCACTTCGTTCAGCTACGGCAGCGCTGAAGTGAAAATGTACAGCGCACACACCAATAACAGAGTATCTCAGTTAGAAGGGACCTACAGTGACCATCTAGTGCAACTGCCATACTATAATAGAGGTAGAGTATGGATAAGGGCCTAAAACAAATGCCAAAAATCGCCTGGCATCCAACACGCGACACCCTTAAGGGCCTCGCATGCAACAATAAAAGCAGCGCAAGTAAAGCAAACACAGTTCTTCATAAGAAAGGAAAAACGCCTGATGTTGCTTTTTGTCTCATTGAGGTAAAATGCAGGAATGTTACACACTCTCCAACTTTTGCTGTTGTATAGGTATCAGTCTTCTAAAATACTTCAGTATTGATTAGCCTTAACCCATTCCACCTCCTCACAGAGGTGTTTCTGTTGTTTACATTCAGAGGAGCTGGTGATGGAAACCATCATGTGCTTAGAGAAGCAAGCAGCGGGGACAATTTGTGATGCACACACAGTAATGTGCCTTGGCCTTATTAGTAATGAATTTTCAGCAGGGGAGGTTGGGCTAGATGATCTCCAGAGGTCCCTTCCAACCCCATATCATGCTGTGATTCTGTGAACCACCAGTACAACGTGGGGCTGGAAGCATGCAAGAATGCTGCTCTCCAGCTACTGCTCCTCTGAAGAGCTCAAGTGGCTTAAGGTTTTGTCATTCAGCTTCTGGAAACACAGGTCCGTTGAAATAAAATAGCTACTTTTCAACATAGTTTATAATCCCACTACATTCACTTTTTATTTCAGTGCAAAGATAAAAGAATTTAGATTCCCTTGGTGCAGGCTGAAAACTTTAGTGAGAAAAGATACCCTTTACGCTGAAAAACTGCACCAAATACATAGGTGTTGGGAATAAATGAGGAAGTTGCCCTAAACTGGCACTTTTTCACTTGAAATTACCTTCTGTAGTTTTTGTTGTGCCTGTACTTCTCTAAACAACTAATACAAAAAAGGTAGGTCTCAAAACTCTGTACGTAGTTCCTTCTGAGATAAAGGCCAGTGGATGGAAAGCTTGCTGATTTTTTTACTCTCCCCAGCACTTACCAACCTGCAGGAATAGCTTATCGAATTAAGTATGCTCTGTAAGTACACCTAAAGCAACTATTGTTTAATGCAATAAATAAATATCTTGCTGTAGCCACTGTTCAGGTTGACTATTTTACCACTTTTTTTTTTTTTTTTTAACTTCAAATTCCATTATTTTTACTGCTAACTGCAGCACATAAGCAGTATTTACTTACTGCGGAGGTCACCAGTTTATAAAATCAAAATATTAAGGCAGTCAGATAGACAGAGGATTAAAAATTACAACATTCCAAAGTTTCACAAACATCCTCCTCGGGCAATAAGAAAACGTATAGGACTTGCAAAGTAAAAAACACAATGGTCCCACAGTAGCACATTCCCAGTCAGTAACCAAAAGGTTTAAATGAGCAAGATGTAGGCTAACTCTTAAATTAAATGCTGGCCCTGTGACCTGGCTGTGGGACCGAGCTGTACTAGAGCTACCAAAGTGAGTCTTGTGCAAGGTTGCCCCTGCTGAAGGAAGGTATGTATCATAGAATCATAGAATGGTTAGAATTGGAAGGAACCTTAAAGATCATCGAGTTCCAACCCCCCTGCCATGGGCAGGGACACCTCCCACTAGAGCAGGTTGCTCAAAGCCCCATCCAGCCTGGCCTTGAACACTGCCAGGGATGGGGCATTATATGTAAGTACACATAGATTGTGAAAGACAATTCAGATTTAGGGAAAAGAAATCAGTACAGAGGCTGTATTTACTGGAGCACATTGAACTGCAAGTATATTAAAGATAATGAAATTATGCTCTCTTCTTGTTACGTAATGAATTAGCCCATCCTGCTGCCTTTCAGCTGTATGACAGTAGGTACTGAGTGCATCCCTCAGCCCCAGCTAGCTGCCTCTTCCACGCTCCACAGGGAAGCAGCAGGGCACTGAGGGATGTTCAAGATACCCATCAGTGACCCAAGAGAGCTTCCAGCTTGGAGCTCTTGGTATTTCAGTAAAGGAAATGAAGAATACTGACAGACGCTTATTTTTATTGTAAAAGATAGACGTGTCTGTACAATGGCATTGTATCAGTGCTAAAATGCTTCTTGGCAGTATGCTGCTAATCAACCAGACAGGTATGCTTTTGCAACAATATAACTTTATCCAGTTAACCAGGGTACAAAATAAGGTCATTAAAACACCAGAATGGCTTTAGGCTATTATGAGTGGCAACCTGTCTGGGTCTTGCCAGGCACGGCGGTGCTTTGGCAGGAATTCTGCATCCTGCAGGAGACCATCTTTCCGACAGGAATGAACTCAGAAAATCTGAAATAAAACTTAAGAGGGACAGTCTACCACGAGGGCCTCTAACTCTTAACACTGAGTCACCAGCTTCCTGAGGGGACATGAGATGTTCCTGGACAGCTAGGGACAGAAACTGTTAGCCCAGCAGCTGCACTGGCTGTCTTCAGGCCTTCAGCAGCAGGTCCCCCTGTACCCGTTAGTGAAACCAAAACCACACTCAGAGAATGCACTCATCTCCTTTTCCTGGATACTACATTTTAGTATTTTTACAGCCCTGAACACCAGCTAGACCGAAGCAGAGTTTATTGGGTAGTTAATAGGCCTAGCTGTCCTTCAGCAGCTTTCATGCTGTTTAGCACCTCATCTCTAGCTGCTGCCCACCTGCTAAACGCTGACAGCATCTCTGCCTTCCACGGGAATATTCAAGTGCTTTTTCACCTACCTGCATCACTTTTCGAGGAACCAGTCTGGAAAAAGGTGTGGAAGGAGACACGTCTACGCATGATGACCCAGTGCCAACGCGAGGTGTCCTGGTAACAGCAGGCAGGGAATTAAAAACAAACAGCGTAAGAAGAGCAGTGAGAGCTGCAATTAGTAGTTCATCCCTCCTTCCTCCCCTCTATCATCTAGTTAGCGAGGCAATAAGAAAAATTAATCACCCAACCATAACAGACACACCAAGCCGAAATCACCCGTCGTAGGAATGAATTAATTGCACCATAGGTGCTGGTGCAAGGCAGCCAGTAGGTCTCCTCAAAGTAAGCCCTGAGGAGCACCAGCAGCAGGAGGGGTCATCTAATAGCACCCAGCCACGTCTGTGCCATGACGAGCTGCTGTTGTGCTCTCTGGGAAGCACTTCTGTTTCTCCAGTGCCAATCAATCAGTCTGGCCACTGAGCTCTTCATTTCCTACTGCTCAAGAGCTGCGAATGTCAGAATGGGTGTCAAAAGGAAGTAGGACCAGACCAAAACCCATCCCCGAGTTCAGTGTGTTTAACGCTTATCATTTGCTGCCCCTTGCAAATTAAATCAGCATCCAGAGCAGCCGGAGTCCCCCTTAGACATCACTGTGGGGACCTTCCGTCGAGGCAAGGGAAACTGCTGGCCTGCTTAGGCCGACCAAGACTTTGGCAATAGACGTTGACTCTTCTAGCTGAATGGCCATTAGCCAAACGGGAAAGCTGGCAATACCTTTGCTCTCCAGTGTCACTGCCATTCCCTCCCAGCACCGGCACAGGGATTACCTGCGGTAGACCATGACCGGAGAGTGCATGCTGGAAGGAAGTTGGTCCTCTCAGTGACACACAGGTGAGCACCTTCCTGAGGAACGGAACGCTGAACCACAGACGTCTAGTGTCAAGTTCCAGCTGTCAACTGCCACCTCTGTCCTGGAAAGGGCTGGCTGGGGCTGAAGTTAGTCAATACTAAAATACTGTACGTGGTACTACTCTCATGAAAGTTAATTACTTCCCTTGTCAAAATCATCTTTTGTTCATTCCCAACCCCATCCCAAGTATCAATGATTTTAAGAAGGGGATGCAACATTACACCAGTCTACTAGTATCAGAACAGTTTGGGTTGGAAGAGACCTTTAAAGGTCATCTAGTCAAACCCCTCTGCAACGAGCAGGGGTTGCAGAGCCCCATCCAACCTGACCTTGAATGTTTCCAGGGATGGGGCATCCACCACCCCTCTGGGCAACCCGTGCCAATGTTTCACCACACTCAGCATAAAAGATTTCTTCCTTATATCTATGTGATAACCTATGTGAGTTTAAAACTGCTATGCCTTGTCCTATCACTATATTCCCTGGTAAAGAGTCCATCCCCATCTCTCTCCTGTAAGCCCCCTTAAATTACTGGAAGGCTGCAGTAAGGTCTCCCCAGAGCCTTCTCTTCTCCAGGCTGAACAACCCCAACTCTCTCAGCCTGTCCTCACAGCAGAGGTGCTCCAGCCCTCTAAGCATTTTTGTGGCCCTCCATTCCAACAGGTCCATGTCCTTCCTGTGCTGAGGGCTCCAGAGCTGGATGCAGTACTCCAGGTGGGGTCTCACCAGAGTGCAGTAGAGGGGAAGAATCACCTCCCTCAACCTGCTGGCCATGCTTCTTTTGATGCAGCCCAGGATACTAGATGTTAAGGAGTGCCCAGCCTAACAACTTCCCACACAGAACGTGAAATGAGCTAGATCAAAACTCCTATTCATTCAACTCTCACTCCTAAAAAACATAAACATTTCCCTCAAATGGCAGCTTTACGTTTGTGAGTGGTAGAGCAGTGGGTTGACCCCGGCCAGCAGCTAAGCACTCAGCTCCTCACTCACACCACACCCCCGCAGGGCAGGAGAGAGACTAGGAACAAAAAAGTCTTAGGGGTAGGGGATGAAACACAGTTTTATAGGTGGGTGAAGCAGTCAAAAAAAAAAAAAAAAAAGAAAATCACTTGCCACCTTCCAGCAAGTAGATTCATGCTCTGCCACCCTCTAAGCAACAGCCACCATGGAAGACCCCCTGACCCCCTTATTCCTCAATCCCCTTTTTTATTGCTGAGCATGACATGGCCAATTTGGGTCAGCTGTCCTGGCTCTGTCCCCTCCACAACTCTTGTCCACCCCCAGGTGACATGCTGTGCAAGCACTGCTCAGCAACAGCCAAAACACAGGTGTGTTATCAACACCCTTCTAGCCATAAACCCAAAACATGGCACCGTATCTGCTTCTTGGATGGAAGCGAACTCCATCCCAGCCAGACCCAGCACAGGTAATTTAAGACACACAGCTTGAGCCTAGTAACCTACTAACTTGCTGAAGTCAGGTAAAGACAAGAGCAACCTACACATCAAGGGAAGCAGTATTTTCAACATCAAAAAACCCACACTATCACTACCAATCACCGAAGTCCTGTTTTTTTCAGTTGAGCAGAAAGATAAGGACACCCAACAATTAATTTAATTGAGACCTGTCTCAAGTAACTAAAAGCTTTAATTTAAACTCAAGTTAGGTACTAACTTAGATTTGTCTGACTGACATCTCTTAAGGTGATCCATGACTTGCCTGTAGAACTACGACAAATACAGAGGTATTTTACCTCTACATGGTCCGAATTCTCCAGCTTCTCATGCAGCCACAGGTTTAGAAGCAAACTGGATGTTTGTCTTGCATTTGTTTAGATAATTAATGCATTTTAGACACCTGCTGACTGCCTTACATCAGTTTAATCAAAAAAAAGCTACAGGTGGGCTCTAACTAAACACAGGTGAAACCAATTCACCAAGACACTGAACATCCACACTGCCATCTTAGCACCTGAGACAAGAAAAGGTTAAAGGACAGCGATTTCAGCACAACTCCAAAAAACCCAAAACCAAACTCAACAGTTACTTGAGTCTGCTCAAGATTTACACTGGAACTTTACAGGAGTCTGACTGGTCATCCCCATGTATTCCCCAGATCTCTTTCTACACCCATTCTGTTTGTGAACAATCCAAGTTCTCTATTCCAAGTTTTTCTGCATCAAGACAACTCTCTTCTCCCCAGACCATTAATTGTGGGTAAATTAAAAATTACACATCTTCATTACCATGCAGAAATTAAATTATATTCAGGCAAGAAGGCATTCACCCTATGTCAGTGGACAACAATTAAACACACCAAAAATTTTATTTAATAAATTTTATTTATGCAAAGCCAATCCAAAAGTGTTGTGTAAAAGTGAAAAGCTCTTTTTACATATTAATAAAAACCTTAGGGTTTTTTTTTGCGCACATCTTCAGTGTGGGAAGAGTGAGGATTTGACTATTTTATTTACAGGAACCCACTAAGTTTGTTTAAAAATATAGACATAGGTATTAAGTAATTCTTATTTTCCCTAAAAGCTAATTGCTGTACAGTATACAATAGCTCAAAGTGCCTAAATAGCTAAGGGTATCCCATCATAACTTGACTATACAAGCTTTTTGTGCCCAATTAAGAATATTCTCATTTTGCTGTAATGCTTTTGCCCAGTACTTGGGGTTTTTTTGTTGTTTTTTTTTTTTTTTTCCCAAAAATTGGGGGCAGAGGGAGCCTTTTTTTTTTTTTTCTTAAATGTATACAGTAGTCAAATTATATTACTATGTTACACCCAGTATTTCCTTAAGGAAGAAAAGTTACGTTCCTTGACCCTCCAGTTCGGCTGCTGCTATATCTGGTTCTTCATCATTGTAAATGTTCTCTGCCTGAAGACACAAAATATTACAAGTGGTAGACACAACTGTTTTTAAATGATCTTTTACACTTTATATAAAAAAACCACACGATAATACCAAGAAGGCACAGACATCATCCCCTTCTCAAAGGGACCCTCTCCCTGCCTTATCTTAAAGGGCAGCCAAATTTAGGAATGTGCATACAGTGGCTAGACTTCAGCAGTTGTCTTCTTGTGTTGTTTGATTTCAGCAGGATAAGCCTTAGCCATTTAACTCCTTAGTATGAATATTTCGTTGTTTGGACTTGTCTCAACCTCAGTCTGAACACATAACACAACTTAAAGAAGAGGTATTAAGAACTGAAAGCCTGCCTTGTGATGCACATTGAAGTCTGTTACAATTTTTAACTTGTCATTCCCAAGTGATTTTATTCCACATTTATAAGATAACTGATCAAATTCCTATAACGTAAAATAGGAACTAACTGGAGAATTAAGAGGCATCTTGCTTCACAGTCAACATGCAGGGCGAAAAAAAACAAAGAGTAAGTCTTGGCTAGTATTGGATATAAGTTTGCAACTGCCAGATTTATTCTTACTATTAACTAGTACCTAAGACTTGAAGTCAAGAAAAAGCTAGCGGTTGCATCTATTCAGGTTGGTTTAGTCTTTGTTTCCTTTTGAAAGCCTTACTCTCCAAACTAACAGTGCAAGAAGGCACAAGCTGCCCTAAGAAAAACAAGCCATTTCAGTTCCATTTATGCAACAAGCTTCAGAGCAACTCCAGAGCTGTTGTGATACTCACCATTTGCCATATCTGCATTATGTTGTCCTCCGATACAGAACAGATTACCCAAGGCTCATTAGGATTCCAACTGAAGTCTGAAATTTTGGCAGTGTGTCCTCCATGAATAAACTGTTAAAAAAACCACAAGCTCCAGTAAGCCATTTCATCTCTATAGAGAAGTCTGTTAAATCCCAAGGTTCAGAAGTTAAATTCATCATGCTAACGACAACACACAGAAGAACAGCTTGCTACTAGAGTCACAATAGACATAAAGAAGGTGTGTATGAAATGGTGCACTCCATTCATTGTTTATGGCCAAGGATGCAATTGCTGAGACAGCATTTAAGTCAACAGTTCACCTTATTATAACAACTGATATCCCCAGAAAGGTGCTACTTCAAGTAAGGTTGGCCTGTGAAATCCAGCCATGCTTTATATCCATTACCTCACATAATTACATGAACACTTACACAGTTACACAGGAAATGAGGAAACAAAACAGGAAGTATTTCTAATTGTTTGTTTCCTAAGGAAGCAAAACAAAACATAAACCTCTGTACTTTCTACACCAGTAAGGTGTTATATGGGACCTAACCGACCCAATGCAAGGTAAACAATTTGAGGCCTTGGCTTTATACACATTTAGTTATAAGAAGAGTACAGACAAGCACATGGCCAAACCGTTAATATGTTCAACAATAAAGACATGCAAATCATGCCCCAACAGCTTTGAAAAATAATAAATAATCACTGCCTTCAGAACTGAACAGAGGAAACCTACTGCCAAGTGAGAGGAATGGACTGAAAACTGGAGAGGAGAAAAGATCTAAGAACTGCTGCAGTTTTAGCAGCACAGTCATAAAGCATTGTACTGCCACATAGCACGTCAGCAGACTGAAACCCGAACAAAAGCATACCAGCAGCTCAGGAGGCCCATCTTCTGCATCCTCTGCAGATTGCTCTTCTCCGATTTTACTGTAAGAAAGTAGTTTATACCTTTTATTAATAATGAAAATTGCATCCTGTATCAGCTTAAGAGTTCCTAGCCTTTGCTTCCCATATTCGCTTTTGCTACTAGTTTTTCTCACTGTCAAATAACTGTAAGCTTCAGGTATAAAACGTCAACTGTTTGGCATTACCACTCCTGAAGTAGAATCTAACTTGTGAAGAACATGGAGGCAGAAATCATTTATTACTAAAGACAACAGAAAACAATTCCACCAGCAACAAACCCTCGCAGAGAAGTAACACTAGAAGTACTGAGCTGCTTCTACTGTATACCCAGAAGGCCAGGTCCAAGTGAAGCAAGCAAGGAAGGCTAGAGAACAGCACAAATGTAGTCTACTAAACAAAGCAGCTCTGCAGCCTCAAGTGTATCTGTTCATACATACTAGAAGGAAACGTTCTTTACCTCAGATCCCATACATTAAGCCGACGATCAGTACCGCTTGAAGCAAGAATCGTTTCATTATGAGGAGACCAGTGAACCTATTGAAAGAAAACAACTTGACTGGAGCAAAGTTACTGACTTCTAAAAGCATGTCCTGGAAAACTGTCATCAGCACCCGGACAATAGATTTCAACAACTATAATCAATACAACAGTTTCTTCCAGCACGAAGGATATCCTATAGCTCAAATAGAGTGCTTTAAAATCTTAAGATTTCCCAAGTTGAACAACCAACGTTATTTCACTGTTACCGATTTACCATATCATGAAATTTAATTGTCCAAAATTTACTGTTACTTGCACCTACTTAATAGGCAGAGTTCACAATATTAAATTTGAACCCAAGTCCCCTCTATAGCAGGACATTTTAGAGGAACCTTCTACCTGAACTGAAGGTACTTGCAAGCTCCCAGTATCTTTTTAGCAATAAGCTGACTACTTGCTTCAGAGTCAAGTGGGGAAAGAAACTATGTGGTACTGTCTGTATTTGTTGAACCAAAATTCACTATTTAATGCTGAACAGACTTATTGTGGTTGGTCACTGTATGGAAATCTACACGTTCTTGTCCAAATCAGTAGTCTTCTATTTTTTTCCCTACAGCTTGTGAGAAAAGTTTACCCACCTGAAAAATTTCATCTTTATGTGATTCAAAAGAATGGAGTTTCAATTTTAAGTTCCGAAGATCCCATAAAGCCACTGTCTGGAAGAAGTAACAAGAAACTGTTTTTACTATAATGCCTATAGAATTATTATCTAGAATACTTATGAATTTAAAGTAAACACAAATAAAAACCTTGTCAGCAGAACCAGTTGCTAGAATGAACTCGCTGTAAGGATTGAAGGACAGACAGTTGACCTCAGCTGTATGAGCATCTACAGAATGACTTGGTTTGGATGTGGTATTAGATCTTGTGTCCCAACTGTTGCAGTGAAGGGTTTGGGGAAGGGTGACAGGCAGGGAAGAAAAAGAGTGAACAAACATTATTTTGCACAAGAGGTTCTTTTTCACTACACTACTGTCCTGGTTTGACAACAACTACACATTAGTTTAAGAGACTACATTATTACTAAACTTAAGTCTCAAGCTACAATTTTTATTCCATAACCTCTCAGTATTTTGTGTCTGTTGTACATGAGCAGTTTGCACCAGGAAACTGACATACATATTAATTTCATCTTATTTTCAAATGATATGAATACATTAAAACTGCTTAACTCCAACTTACATCATAAGCTTCTGGTCATCCGCCACAGATCCAAACAGAGATTCATGGAGCAGATGCCACGCCACATCTTCTACTACTGCAGAGTGTCCAGTAAAAATTGCTTTCGCATCAACAATTTTGCCTTCTTTTGGTCCAGCACTTACATCCCATAAACACACAGTCTGTAAGTAAGAGCCATATTCTATTGTTACGCTGTCTGACTGTATCATCTTTCAAATAATATAATAATCACATTCTACACATAAGCAGAGAGATGACACTCCTGAAACAGTTCTTTGTTTTTGAAAAGGAACACTTAATATGTTGTGAGAACTGAGCTAAGTTATCAATCAGTTTTCTGCAAATTCCAGACCCAAGAATTATGGTCACAAAAGCAATTCACATTTTTAAACCCACAAAGAAATTTATAAGCTATTAGTTCAATTGATCTTTGAGAATCTTACTAATTTATGGTCTCAGAACCAAGTGAGTTTAAAGGGTTGTTATGCAACAATTTGTTCCAGCATACAACTATAAAAACATTCTGTTCTTAATCAAGAACATTACAACGAAGTGATTGTTGATTACAGCCTAAAGTTAACTGACAGCCTTTAGAAATATAATTACAGTATGTGAGAGTTTCCTCACATAACAGTATGCAGCTACACTAACCCAGTTTTTCTCTAATTATCCATTACAGCATAAATTAAGAATGGTTGTTTGATTGTGATGGTGGGTATTTTTTTTAGATAGGGGAAATGATGTGGTTTTTACATGATCATCTGATGCACTGAGAAGATGTCCACTCAAATTTGAGTTCCATGATAAGCCATAGCCTTCCTTCTGGTGCCCTCTTAATCTAAGGTCAGGGTTACACTCTCCACTTGGGTCTGAAAGAGAGGAAATTCCTTCCATTTAACTTCAAGTTGCACATCAATCCATAAGAGCATCATTATCCCCTAAGAACTTTACGTCCATTACAATAATCATATTTTATATATCGGCCTCTTAGTAAAGTGCTGCATTTATCAAGATTCTCTTATGATACTGAGAATAACCAGGCAATTAAAGTAACCAAAGATATGGACCTTCTTATTTGAATTCCAAAGCCCGTCAACTCTTCTCCCAACTACAGTTAAATACAAGTTCACCCCTCAATGACAAGTGGCATTTTGCTTAAATTCAAGGAGTTTGACCTACCTGGTTTTGAAGGATGTTTAGTGTAATCAAATACCAACACATCAGCAGATGGTGTTTTTGTAGCAATGATGCAGGGATTCTGCGGCATGTAACGAGCACGGTTTACTTCACCTTCATGGTTAATTTTGATCTCTGTTTCAATTTTGCCAGTCACAGATCCAAAGCCACCAAACTCTACATTTGTCAGAAAAGAGCCAGTTTATCACATCAACTATTTTAAACAAGCGAAAAAGCGTTTCATGTCATCTCCCCCACTCCAAGAAACAGTGGTAAACATCTTATCATGAAGCCTGTGAAAGAATAGCATCACCTGACACAACAGCATGATCACTTTAGATATTTTGCATCCCCTATGATATAGGCTAAAGCTCTGAAAGAGTTTCTATTTGAGGTAGATGTGTATCACTTCTTACCACAACTGACAGAGCTGGAAGAAATGCTATAGGGATTGTACATCCTAATGGTAGCCAAGTTTTTCTAAGTTTCCTCTTCTTAGTCACAATTAATGATCCAAAATTAGTGTAAATTGATAAGTATAGATCAGCTTTAGTATTAAACAGAAAATCAGAATACCATTAGACAGAACACTTATTAATGCTACTTCTAAAACATAATCTAAGAATGCATGCACTGCCCACCTCCTTTGTCGCTGTCATATTGCGAAGTATCAAACTGATCATCGTTGGGAATCTGGACTCTTGCAACAACCAGGTGGTTCTGTTCATCAGACGTGTGTGTTCCCAAAACCAGCCAGTGCAGAGCATAATCCTTTCCTTCTGGCCTGTTTAGAGTAATAAATGCGTAGAATAAAATTATGTGCTCAGTTCCAGAAATTCAATAGTTGGCATCAACAATACTAAAGATTCAAACTTCTTCAGGGAGCTAGAAAAGAGAGACTCATGTAAATGACCCTTTCTTTGTCACAAGAGACTTGTGCAATATAGTGAACTAGACCCTGACATAAGCGAGTCAAAGATGCAACCAGCAAGGCTAGAGTGACAATACAAATCAGTAAACACTGCCACTGTGGCTTGAAAGGGACAATTACAATTTGCACAGTAGTTACAGGTGACACTAATACCTACTTCTGTCTTTAATTCCCCTGGCAGTTGCATAGTATTGAATTAGAAAACAAATCAATACTACTTTTTATAAAACACAAATACTGAGGACAAGCGGCAACCTATTTCAGCTAGTTCTCTTAAAAGCTCTTACTAGCTATTATTTTATTTCAGAAGCCTATTTTTAAACGCTGCATAAAGCCTAGCTAACTAGACTCAACTTTTTCTTCTGGTGGTGAAATGTAACATTTAGTAGTAAGTGAAAGGCTGGATGGACACTGTCATTTATCTCTGAAAGGAAAAATTTAAACAGTCAAAGCCAAGCAACTTATGCATTCTTGAAAACAACAAACTAATTATGCTGTCTGAACCCAAGCAAACAGGAATCATTTGGGCAATCATAAACCACCACAAGTATAACTAGACCAGTTCCAAGCCACCATCATACATTTTGAGGGGGAAAGAAAAATACAAAACAAAATAAAAAAACCAAAAACAAAACACACAATGCACACACACTTACTTGTATCAGGAACAGATGTCTCATCATGCCAGGTGCCATACAAAGAGACAGTCCTTGCCTTAAATGGCTTACATATTTTGACACTGGATAATTGGAAATACCAGGTTTTAAATTGAATATTAAGTCAATCTGCAAAATACGAGGCAAGCAGAAGTGTTCCTCATAAGGGCTCACATCCCCACTTCATTTTCTCCATGCCGTAAGGAGTTAGCTCACATCTCTCAACATCTTCCCCAAACATTCTGGTACAAAAACTTAAGTGATTATCTAACCACCAAGTATAACATCACATACGTAAGGTGGAATTTTAAAAAGAGACCAGCCTCTAATTATTGCATGAACTTTACATACAAGATATTTTAAAACCCAGTTGTATCCAGTTTACAACAACATGAGGGACCTGGTTCTTGTCCACTACCTCAATGGAGCCCTGAGTGGTTGCTGCAACAATTTAAGTTCTATAGTACCTGGCACATGAACAGAATCTATCCCCACCTTCAAAATTCTTTAAAAAATAAACCAGCGAGCCCACAATTTTCAGAGGGACGTGGAAGAATGGGAAATTAAAATATGTGAAATCAACAGTGAGCCAGAACCAGGATTTGAAGCACCAGTTTTAGGACAATACTGTCTTAAATAAGTTCAGGCTTAAAACAAAACAAAAAAAATCAGAGACAGATACTATAGCTTCCATAGAATAGTAATCTGTAGTGCACAGGAGGAAAACCAGTCTTCAAGATAAAGCTAATTTGGTACTTAGATTTCTCTGAACAGAATTAACTACAGAAGAGCGTTAGATAGCTTATGTATCATAAATTGAGAAAGATTTCTCTCCTCACACCTCCTGACATCTTCTGCTAGGCTAAGCTAGAGTTCTGTAAAGTACCAACTTGTGACTTTCTTCCTCAAAACTTCTGCACACTCAAAAGGTTTTTGAAGTCATAAGCAAAATCAAGTGTTGTAAGCTCACAAGGAGCAGCCTCATGCAAATTATTCTCATCTTGCAGGGGTTTTATCCTCACATTACCTGACAGACATGGTTAGCAGAGCCAGAAAGAGCAGTGGAACAAGCAACTGCACAGAGCCTCAGCTCCTGCTTTGCAAACTAAGCAAATCGGCAGCTGAGCCCTCCCCGGCGCCTTCCAGGCCTCTTCTCCCTTCTCTCACCTGGTCACATCAGGCAACCACTGCACGGTGAGACTGGGCCACTCCAGCGCATGTGTCATCACCAGGTCGTACAAGAAGGGGGTGTTTTTCTTCCAGATCTTGTACTCCTCACTGATGACACGCTCCTCCACAGTGTCCTCCAGCACTGCAGGAAAGAGAGGGAGGTGAACCAGGGGCTCCTGCCACAGGCCAGGGCTATAGCAGGGAGGGAGTGGAGTAGAAGGGGGGTCCCAAGCGGCCCTTAAGGGCGGCCGCCGGGGGAACAACTGCGGTCGCACCACCCCGTCAGAAGCTCCTTGGAGAGGAGGCCCAGAAGGGCCTTAGTCTCTCACACACACTCGCTTCCCCCCCCTTGCCTCCCGCCTCCCCCCCAGGGCACACGCGCCCTCGCCCCACTGGAGAGAGGGGGAGCGGGGCGATGTCTCCTACCTTCCTTGCTCGCCATTTTGGGTGGGTGTGTCCGCGCACAGGCGGGACGCGGCGCAGGAGGCCACAGTTAACGGCGGGGAAGGGGAAGAAGGGAGCGAGGCCCGCCGATGCGGATGGGAGCC
>JAHREE010000480.1:12431680-12452923 GCA_033628505.1 Tringa tobata
GCCGCAGAGGCGGGCGGGGGGGAAGGCGGGCCGGCTTGGGCGCCTTCGTGCCGCGAGGTGGGGCTGTAGGTAAAGCGGCTCGGCCGAGGGTAGGGGAGCGGTAAGCGGGCGAACGGGCTTCGGGCGGCTACACAGGTGGAGCAGCCCGCCAGCCCCGCTCCAGAAACCGCCTCAAGGCAGCCGGAACGAGGTCAGCTCGTACCGCGGAGGCCCAGGCGTGGGATGTGCTTTAGGCGTCCGGGTTTGATGAGCGTGATCCGGAGGGCGAGAGGCCGCTACAGGAGCTGTACGGAGCCGTACGGAGCCGTGCGTACCGCAGCGGCGTTAATAACGGGTTTCTCTGCTCGGGCGGTGCTCCCCCCGGGCGCAGCCACACTCACGGCAGAGAGCACCGGCGCACACACCTCCCCCCATCCCCTCGCCGTAATTAATTACACGGACGGTGGTGCCACGGCGGTGGTGGCGCCGCAAGCCAAACTGGGAAGCTCTCCCGTCAGCACTGCTGGGAAAGAGCAGGGTACCGAAGTGCTACCCGCGAGTGGCACTTATACCCGTCTTCCTTGCAGGGGGATAAAATAAAAATTAAAAATTCAAGAGGTGTTAAGTAAAATCCCTCAAAGCACTCAAGAGTGGGTGAAGTACAAAAAACATTCTTCTTGCCCTCCTCTTCAAAATACGCAACTTGTTACTGCTGCTCTAATGCAGATTTACCACACAGGGCATCAGTCGTTGCACGTTGGAAGTAGAAATTGGGAAACGGGAGTAGTTGTATTATTACTTAAATCGACCATTAGTTTTTCATGCACAGAACCCAGGGTACATTCAGAAAGGAGGGACAGCACAGTCAAGGAGAGGGAAATGAGAGCAAAATGACTTTTTCTACAGAAGCGTCCAAAATACAAAATGCAAGGCATCCCTTGCCACCGATCAGAAATTACAATAATTTACCCATTAGAAGAGAGCAGAACAGCCCTCATCTTTAACATTGGTTAAAAACCGAGCCCGGCATGAATGAAGACTATTGCTGGGCCTCGTGGGGGCAAGCAGAGGCAGCTACACCCGGGAGGCTTGGGGTGAACCCCGAGGGGTCGTGGCGCGGGGCGGTGTGCGGTGCAGGGCTGTGCTGGGCCTGTGGCGCAGGGGCTGCGCAGGCTCTCGCCGCCGCAGCGTGTCTCTCTAAACCGTGCTCCCTCTTACGCGGAGGTTTGGGGCTTCGGCGGTAAAATAGAAATTTCTTGGAGATACCTAGCAGCTACCAGGCAGCCTATCTGCGTTTGATATAAATTTAAGTTTAGCAGCAAAGAGCAGCAGTCGGCCTGTATTTAGTATGTCTTAACCTGAAATTATATATATAATCCTTAAATTATATTAAAAACTTAGCTATTAATCACACTTTACAACTAGAAAGCTTAGAATCATAGAATGGTTTGGGTTGGAAGGGACCTTAAAGATCATGTAAATCCAACCCCCCTGCCATGGGCAGAGACACCTCCCACTAAGTTGCCCAAAGCCCCATCCAGCCTGGCCTTGAACACTGCCAGGGATGGGGCATCCACAACTTCCCTGGGCAACCTGTTCCAGTGCCTCACCACCCTCATAGGAAAGAAATCTGTGAGTAAAAATAGTTACAGAGGCAACAGCTGAATAGTTACTATTTTTTGGCTATGGTGCTGAAGATAACAGAATGTTGCTTAATTTTCTAGAAGAAATATTTGTAAGTTGCAATTCAGGCATGGAAGATACTGAACTGCATTATTGAATCCTCAGTCACATAGTATGAGTTGGTCTTACCGGAGTTTTTTAAATCCTGTTGTTGTCTAATAGGGTAATTGACACAGCTTCTTTTAAACAGTGAAACGCAAATAAAATGCGTGGTTTTGCCACCATGCCCGCCCAGCCTTTCTGTTCTTCTCTGTTTCAGCTACCAACTAACCGAAAGACCATTTAATTTAACTGCTTTTTATTCAGCTTGAATGAACTGTGCTTCCCACAGGTAACAGCCTTAACCAGGGTAGATCTTTCTGGCAGCTAACGCTTTCCAGATGAATAATGGTAATAGAGGCAGTTAAGAATCAAGTTAGATACTCCCGAATCCCCCTAAACATTCAAAGGAACTTTTTGCCTCCAAATTGCATGGGTTTTCTTACCATGTTCTTACCATGTCTTAAGACTTGGAGTCTTAAGATGAATTTTTGCTTAAGTAGTAAACTCAGGGAACTGAATCCTGTATTGCTAAGGCTCATGTGCTTTGAGTCCCAGAAGGGGAGGAAATTAGCTCCGTAGCAGAGCTCACTGTACTCAGCTAGAGATAGTGGCAGGAGAGAGGGGAACACGCAGCCAACGAAAAGCTGGCATTTTTTAATT
Organism: Tringa tobata; assembly: GCA_033628505.1. Lineage (NCBI taxonomy): Eukaryota > Metazoa > Chordata > Aves > Charadriiformes > Scolopacidae > Tringa > Tringa tobata. Next base: position 12,434,045 of record JAHREE010000480.1, read on the forward strand.
TATCTCGGTGAGGACACTCTTCATGGGCTGAGCCTTCTACGTTTGGACTCCAGTTTTTCAAACAAAGAATCCAGTTATGGAAAATGTTTATATCTAGGAGAGGCTGGAGAGTCAGAGGCTGGTAGGAGCAGCTGAAGGCTGCAGCATGGGAACTGGGGAAGAAGGCTGAGGTATGCAGCCAGCTCCTCAGACAGGCAGCCTTCCCTAATCAACCTTTGCTTTTTTGGCCAATCTTCCTCTCAAACCTGCACAAATTGGAATTAAAGTTATGCATGGCTTACTTAATCAAAATGGGAATCTTGTCAAATTACTTGGAAGCTGCAAAATAATCCCCTTCGTAGGAGTGCACGAGTGAGTGTGTTAACAGACACAGAGCCTTGATCATACAAGATGTGTTACCAGCTTGCCTTTGGCAACGCTTACTAGTTGTTTTGGTATTTGCTGCCAAGTATGTGTCTACTCCTGCAAAGTGCCGAGGCCTTCCTAAAATGTTGGAGAGTGAAGACTGAACCTTTCAGAGTCTGTATGTTGTTGCAGAGCGTTGATCACTTAAACCTCAGATACTGGATAAAAGAAATCTCTGTCAGGCTTCCTGGCTTTAAGTGACCTCTGTTAGCTCTCACTGAAGGGTGATTATGTGGCCCTTTGAAGGATCAAGCCTGTACAGCCATTTGGGTGGGATGCTGTTTGTGCTTTTTGCTATAAACAGCAATATTTTTTTGCCACAGCTTACCTGGAATACGATGGGGAAAATATGAATTAATTTTGGGAAATGATAAACAAAATTGTCCTTCAATGATGTCATGTAGGGCTTGGCTAAACTATAAATGAAGAGAGGAACTGCTCCCTGATCCTCCACAAATTTTTGCAGACTTGGGTCAGGATCTGTAAATTGAGTTGGATTGTAATAGGCTGCCAGCACTAGTGCTAGCTTTGGTAAACAAAACCTGTCACACCTTTACATCAAAATAGTTGGTATGTGACCAGCACAGTTCTCTTCTCCTTGCTAGCAGTTATACTTGGACACAGCCAAATTTTGTTTTAATTTAAATCCACACAACAGAAATCCCAATATTAAGTACTTTTCTCCTGTTGAGATTGTAATGGAAAAGACAATTTATAAACAATACAGCTATTAAAGAAGGCACATCATCGACTCTTAGGTTGGTTATTTGCAATTCATCAGCATGGTTGTGTCTGTGACCACACATCTAAAACACATCCTTTGATTCCCACACTTTGTAAAGAAAGTAATTATCCAAGGCTATTGTTCATCACTTGCAGTATGTGTAAAATGTATGATAAATTAGTTTTGAAGTAAAAGAGTGACTTGAATCATAAGCTTTATTTTATTAAGCTATAGTTCCTTCAAACCTAAGCATAAAATGTTGCATTTTCATTTCAGTAAAAACAAAAATCTGTCTCCTGCATCCTCAATTGTAGGTGCTGCCTCATGCTTCAAATTGCTTGGTACACTTAGGAAGAATTATATGCACTTATTAATTTTCAGCTTGAAGACACATATGCTGATTTAATACCCTGCAAAGAATTAGCTGGCTTGCTGACGCTTATGTCTCTTATACATTATGCAGAGCTGATGGATGTTCATAGCACAACTCAGCAAGTAGGTGTAGGTGTTACCGTGAATGACCATCTCAATCAAAAAATTGTTTAAAGAAAATCCAGTTTGCACATGTCACGGTTTAATGCCGTCTGGCAACTAGGACCACACACAGACACTTGCTCACTTCTCCCCCTCCCCAGTGGGGTGAGGAGACGAATCGGAAAAATAAGGAAAACTCATGGGTTGAGATAAAGACAGTTTAATAAGTAAAGCAAAAGCCACATGCGCAAGCAAAGCAAAGCAAGGAATTCATTCACTGCTTCCCACCAGCAGACAGGTGTTCAGCCACCTCCAGGAAAGCAGGGCTCCATGATGCATAATGGTTACTTGGGAAGACAAACACCATCACTCCGAACTTCCCTCTTCCTTCTTCTTCCTCCAGCTTTATATACTGAGCATGTCGTCATTTGGCATGGAATATCCCTTTGGTCAGTTGGGCTCAGAGGTCCCAGCTGTGTCCCCTCCCAACTTCTTGTGCAGCCCCAGCCTGTTCACTGGTGGGGCGGTGTGAGGAGCAGAAAAGGCCTTGACTGCTTAGCAGCAGCTAAAACCACCAGCGTGCTATCAAAAGTATTTCTCATCCCAAATCCAAAACACACCACTATACCAGCTGTTATCAAGAAAGTCATCTCCATCCCCGCTAAAACCATGACAGCACAAAACCTGAAAATTTCCCATTGGAAAAGTGAAGTAGCAGCATTTATCATTCTCTAATATATTTGCTATCACTGCATAGCTTCAGTAGCCTGTTTGGAATAAAGCATCATTTTCATCAAACATGCAGATAAGAAAAGCGTACCTCAGTTTAACTGGTGCAAACGTCCATTCAGAATTTCTTAAACTGTGACTGTGTTTATTTTTCCCACTGCTCATCCACTGTTTCTTTGTATTTACCTCATGATTATTATCTCCCCAGTATAAATCACACCTAACCAATAGCCTGCTGTCACAGCAAATCTTGAGCTGTAGCAGTGTAGTGGCGTCTTGGACTTTCTTGTTGGGATTTGCCTAATGACAGCACATCTCTGGTGGTTCACTTCTAAACAGACTTGGCTGTGTTTTGTCCTGATGTGCAGTGTGTATCTGCCTGGACACATTCCTGTGCAACCTGCTCTACGTGGACCTGCTTTGGCAGGGGGGTTGGACTAGGTGGTCTCCAGAGGGGTTGGACTAGGTGGTCTCCAGAGGTCCTTTCCAACCCGGTATCATTCTGTGATGCTGTGTGTATGCTGCATAGCCATGTGCAATGGATAGCTCTCGCTTTGCAGCGAATAAAGTACATTTGTAGGAACGTCAGCACTGAGGGGAAGGTGTAACTCACTCCGATTACATCCAGCATTGTAGACAAATACTCCTCTTGCACTTTCTAGATGGGATTGTTCCCACTGTTGGGATGCTGTAGTGGGAACTCATCTGCATGCTTTGGGTAACTAGCACCATTTATCAGACTTCCAGCTAACCGTCGTAGATTGTATTGAACTTCACGCTGCAAATGAGAAGGAATCCAGCAGCAGCCTTGGTGCATTCCATTAGTATTCAGGAATATACAGTGCTTTACATTTGATGTAGAATATGTTTATGTTGGAACATAAAAACTAAGCTTGTTCTCTTATAACAAGTGTTCCCCTCCCCCTCCCAAAATAACATTAACACTGCGCTAAGCCCAGACTAATAAATCCCACCCTGCTGAACACTTTTTTTTACTTGCCATGGACATGGCGGCATTCCCTCAACACCTTGGCTTGCTGGGCTATTTCTGTACTCTGCAGTATTTGCTTAGCATTTTCTATGCAGTTTTTAAATAATTTCAGATAGAATGGCAGGTAAATTATTTGAGAGGTAGGTATCAACATTCACATAACTGGCTTGGTACCCTTTTACTGATTTTGCACAGAGTGGTGAAACTGGTGGAACTACTGAGGAGCAGGGGGCGTATGTGAGTAGTTTTTAACAGGTCATCTTATGAATCAGTGCTGCAATATGTGCTGCTTCGCACGCTATACATTTCCAAGAGGACATCAGATGTGCTTTCATTGTATAGTCTGCTGTAGTTCTGCAGCCTACTGGCCTGGACAGATGATTGCCCACATGTGGAATTTACAGACCTGTAGGATATTAAAAGAAATGGCAGAGGATATTTTGCTCAGCAGAAAATACTTTGGCTTTTTGGCAGAAGTAACAGACATGCAAATCTGTTCAACAAACAATCTATTCTCCTAAAGGTACAAATGCTTAAATGAGAGCCAACAGGGGGGGGTTTCAATAAAATGGAAGGAGACATCTGAAGCTGCCAGCATTTGGCTCAGTGGAGTTCCTCTTTGCCTGTTGCCCTGGCCTCCCTGCATGTGATCTCAGAGGAACTTGGGGAGCAGGAATGGGGTAGTTCCAAGCCTGTGTATGGGTCACAGGAACCAGAAGAGACTGTAATCCAGAAGCTGCTGTTTTCAGTTATATGGAAAGGAGTTGAGGCAAACTGCTGCTCTCAATGATGTGCTGAAGTATCGTGAAGCACAGGAAAGTCTAAGTCTTCCGTGCCAAAGAAGGTGAAAGGGAGATGGTTATTATAATCCATTTCCTCTTCATCTTCTACTCTAGGGCTTAAAACCCTGTACAAGTATTCCATGAAGGAACGTGATTTCTGCCTTCTAATCTTTGGGAATGTCTCTCCCCACCTGAGCTGCCTGGCCTTCTTTTTTCAGAGACTTCTCTGAGGTCACCATATGGTTTCTCTCTTTGTTCTTCACTCTTACTCTTTTGAGACTTGAAGCAGTTAATAACAGCATTATCTTCAAGGTTCTGGATCTCTCAGAGGTGAATCTACTGAGACAGGACCTGTGCCAAGCAGTTTTAGCTCAGTGATCAGCTTCTGTGGTAATGAAGATTTTTGTTTGTTCTGTTTGATTTTCTCAGTCATTATGGCAGGACACCCTCAGGTGCAGTCCTCAGAAGCTCTAGAGATCTTGAATTTTATATGCTCTCTTCATTCCAAGTGTTTTGAATACTGAATACTGAGAAGTACTGCCCCGAGTATGTCGTAATGGATAGGTGTTACGCCAGACAGCTGTACAGCTTTTTACTTTGGGAGGCAAAGGCTGGGGCCAGATTAACTATGGAGTCACAGTGTGTCAGGGGCATCACAGAAGAAGGAAAAGGCAGATAGAAGATTTGCTGAGACCTGGGTTGGTGCCTGTTTGCATTTCTGCAGTCAGTTTTAAAACTGGTGGGTACCCAAGCATCTTAGGACGACTCAGCCAATAAACTTTGCTGCAGTTTATGCTAGTTACTCCCAGTGGTGTCTGCAGCTAAAGCAGCATAGCCACATATTCAGAAATGGAAGAAAAGAAAGATAGCAGCACTGCCCTGTCAGATGAGAACTGTACTCGAACATGTTCTGCAATTAGCAGTCTGCCTTATATTCCCCGTGGGCCAGTTCAAAGCTCATCATGCTGTTAATGCCATTTTGCAATACGTTTCAGAGTGTGCTTTTATGAACAGCTTAAGCCAGTCTAAGACCATAATAATGCTAAAAGGAGTAGACCTGGTCTCCCCTCTCGCTAGCCACTCTTCTGCCCCTGCCCTTGTGTCAGCGCTGCCATCCGCGTGGTCAGTGGGGAGCTGAGTCAGGTCCCCAGTCTGGCCAATTTATTTTTTTTAGCAGAGTTGGTTTTCAGCCAGATGAAGCCGAGCATACTCACTGTGTGTCTTCCTGGGCTTAAACCTCACTCGATGGGGAGCCAAGGGCAAGAGCAGGGATGGCTCCATTCAGGCTCTGGTTTCAGATTAGTTTGCACCAATTGTGAGAGTGCACCAGAGGCCATGCAAGTCAGTGGTGTCAGCACTTTACTGCTAGGTCATTGCCATGCCTGGAGCGTTCAGTTCCCTGAACAACCAGCTAGTAGTATTGTCTCTCGGCCACTCGTCTGTCTTCTGCAGATGAGGAAACTGAGAAAAAAGGTGAAAAGTCTTGAAGAGTGTTGAAAAGCTTTCATTTGCTGGCATGGGAAGAAGGCTTTACAATTTCTACTTAGTTACCGGTATAAATGGGATATATAACTAGGGCTTCACTGGGTGACAACTCAGCTGAGTACAGAGACTCGCAGTATCATAGGACACCGTTGAGACCTTATTTGACATGCATTTAAAATATTCTTCAAAGAGGTTTTTTTAAAGGAAAAAGGTTTTAACAAAATTGCTGCTTTGCTGAGAAGCAGCACAACTGGATCAAATTAAATAAAACCTGAATTTTAAAAGCATCTTGTGATTTGAAATACTGCAGAGAGCCTCTTTAAAAGGTGTCTGAGACTAAGCATCCATCAGCTGAGGAAATCCCTAACACTAGGGGCTTTAGAAAAATCTGTGCTTTCATATTTGGACTATTTCTCCATACAGCTAGAAATGTAATGTAAACAGGGCCTAAGCAACTTGGCCAAAGTATTTTAGGGAATCAGAACTGCTGACTGCTAATCCTAGCTCAAGCTTCTAGCCACATGCCCGTAATGCTAAAGTTTGGCTTTATTGTTTTGTATTTTTCCTTTAGTCTCTGCTGTGAGGTACATTGAGGGAACAGTAGAGCAGTGAAGACTGTTATGTTAGCACCTCTGCCCTCTTTCTTAAGAAGGGGATGTTTTTTGCTGAAGCGTAGGGAGGCAAGCACAGACTACATGATAACATACTTCTGTGTGAGAAGTCATTTTTGGCTCTCTCACTCTGAAAAACAGGAGGTTAAGGAGGGTGTGAATAACCTGGTTTCTTTTTTGGAAGAGTGACGCAGATGCAGTACATTGGATGTCAGGACAGCTTTGTTATTAGTTACGTGTTATCATTACATCTGCATACCAGAGTCACAGGTCAGCACCTGATTCTGTCAGCACTCCACAGACACCATAGGAAGACGCCAGTTGTTGACCTGAAGATCTATCTTCCTCTTAGATTTTGAGAATAAGACAGTTGGATACAGGAAGATAGGACTGTGCAAGGTGACAATTACTGGTGAGAAAAATAAGCGGTTCTCATGGTTGCAACCTCCCTGGCAACAGAGATAATACAGAAAGAGAATTTGACAGAGACACAAAGTTATTGTATTTAGCCTGGAGTCAAGGTCCTCAAAACCAATTGCTTTACTCTACAGATCCACTCCTGTTGCATAGTACTACTTACTAGTGTAGACATAAATTGTCTTGTTTCCTTTAATTTTTATGTTGAAAGGAGTACAGCTTTTTGATAGACTTGATGGATTTCTTAAGTATGCTGATATCTTATCATCTGTAATGACTCAGTGGCATTTGCTCGGGTGGCGTTATATGCTTTGCTTAGTACTTGCAGTGAAATTGCACCTATTTCAGACAAAGTTTCTAGATTCACAGGAAGCATCTTTAAGCTAAAATGATATATTGAAGGTAAATCTCAAATGCCTACTCAGCATTTTGGCAGTGGCACATATGGAAACACAGTTAAAGGCAGTGAAGGTCAGAAATTCTGTCTCAGGGGATTTTGACCTGAAATTTGAGAATTTTAAAAAATATGTTAGAGGTTTTAACAGAACATTTGGAAACACTTTTCCCTCTTTCCCATGTGTGGGCATAGAGTAATTCATCAGTCTCTCTTCCCCACTTGCTTGGCTCCACAACTGAAATATCTAGGAGCAGTATACTGTTGATCTTATATGTGTTTTATTAAGGGCTAGTACATTTTCAGATCCTACAGAAGAGTTCAGAAGAGAAATATTCTGGTAACATGTGGAACACAAAGAGATGAAGTAGTGGGCAGAAATGTGAAAACATTCCCCTGTCTCCATACACTCGGGGACATGGAGGGGAAGAATTTACCACAAGTTGTTAAGGCATAATGTAACACACTCTCACAATCAACCACAAGGAGAAGGAGGGCCCCAGAGAGGTGAAACCTGGTTCTTCCCTCAGACTCCACGTGGGCTGGTACGCACAGCCTCTCCTGTAGTGCTGTGTCTTAGGGCTTATATATGTATGAGATAGTGGTCACAGGGGAATCCCAGTTTCATTGGGACTGGACTCCCACAAAAATTAAGGACAATAAATTTCACCACCTGTCATCACAAATCCCAGGCACATTTATTCAGCAAAGCCTTTGTAATACAATATAAGTAAGTAGCAACATAGGCACTTAATAGCAAGGAAAAAAAACCAGTCATGCTAAAATTAAAAGCACAGAACCCTTCTGCTAAGAAGGGATAAGAGAATACTAAACTGTGTGTTACAAGTGTCAGGTCACATTTGTAATTCACTCTAAAAAGGACTTCAAAAATGTACTATGAAGGCAATAAAACTATTTTTATAGAATAGAATCCTCAAAATACAATATATTTGAAAGTCTGTGTAAAGACCTGTTCCAATATGCCAGGATGCTTTTTTTGGTGTGTCACACATCAGCTTGCCCCTTTTTTTCTGGGATAACAACAGCTTGCAGGAAGCCTGAACAACTGCCATAGTAGCTGCTGTCTCAGAGGAAAGCAAGTGATCAGCAGCTCCCACTGAAGTCTTGCACGTGCTGGGCAGCAAGCTGGTTTGGGAGTCGTTGCTGTACAGGAAGGCACAATGCTATGCAGGATTCTCATTTCTTTGTGTTCAGGATGCAGCAGGACCTAGATGATGTCTACTAGGTGATCGTTCTGCACAAGGGACTGACTTCCAATGGGTCTTGGACCAGACCCCTGCTAACAGGGTCCTGTTTGATCACTTCAGAAATTCTAACCAGTAAAAAGAATTTGTTTTAAAAGTGAAGAGAAAATGCCAACCCCCTTTTTGGCACAGTTGTTGCTGCTGTGCTAAGAGAAAAGGAAAAGAAGAGGAGACTCCTTACAAATGTTAGTGAATGTGCTGGACAGCAAGTAACATTTGGTTCACTGCATAGAGTAATGCTGAATCCACCTAGGGGTTACAGTATGCTCCGAGCTAATTTTCACTTGAGAAAGTGTAGGCTAGAAGCACTCAGCGTATACCTGTGCCTGCAGCTGGGTGAAAATATACCTGACCAAGCTTTATACCAGCAAGCGCTGTGGAGTTCTGTGGAAGTGGGCAATTACTATATTTCTAGATTTTTTTTTCAGATATGAAATATCTGCATTTGTGTGTGTGTGTGTGCATTGCTTTCCACCAAAATTGTCCATTTCTCCCCCAAAATAAGCAGATATGGAAAGAACAGGTAAAGGAATGTGGAAGAAGCACAGCTCCCATAACTAAAAATGCTGTTTCTTGTGGTGTCCCAAGATACAGTTTGTTTGCTGAAGGGTGAGAGAATTTCTGTGCCATTTTGTTCAAGACAAAGACAAACCCATTAAATTAAAACACAGCATTGCACAATGAAAGACAGCGATGCTTCCTACCAGCATTTAGATTAGCAAGCAGAGGGAGGAAAGCAGTGTAGCAGAAAGATGAGGCGGGAGATTGATGTAATCACTGTCTTTTTCCCAGGCTTCTTGTTTGGTAGCTTTCAGGCCAGCAAGGGTTATCCTCTTTATGACTGATCCTGCAACAGGGACTAGCAGTACTGGAGTCTGATGTTAAAGCAAATGATATCCACTGCAGATGCTCTCTGCCAAGTTGTCAACAATTGATACAGTTAGCTCATTTTCTCTTGGTCTTCTGCTCTCGTTCTTCTCTAGCTACCTTTCAGGAAGGACTCTTCCCTCTCTGGTTCTGGCAGGGGGTTTCAGCTACATCCAGGAAGTCTCTATCCTTCATCACCTTTAATTAGATGGTAAGAGGTGTTCCTTTACTCAGAGACTCACAGATGAAGCTTCTCCTTGTTTTGACAATATAAAGAGAAATTAAATTAATAATTAGGTTAAAAATGTGAAGTTTATACTTCCGATGAGCTAAATCACGTGCAATCTTTTAATCTTAAATATAGACTTTAATGGCTTTCATCAGTAACAGCATCAGTAGAATCAGTACTGTGACAGTGTCATCTCTGTCCTATCTGGACAGACCACTGAGTTACACGAAGTGGCTGTGTCCCTCTAACTAAACTCTCTCTTACACTCTGTAACGGCAAACAAGTTTTTCCACCATTCACTGTAAAGAAACTCACAGTACCTCTCAGCTTACTAGAGTACTGAGAATCCGGGAGTATGGCCCCAGAAATCTTGGTGCTGTGTGCAAGTGTTGCTTGCCAAGTGCATTACCTCAAGGGACATCGTTTGAGTGTAAATATTTACCACTCTGCAGTGAAGTCAACTGAAGGTCATTTCACATGCCTGGATACTTGCCTTTGACCCAAGACAAGACTCCAGCTTTCCAACCAGTATTCCTCCCTATATCAAAAGGAATTTGGGGGAATGCCTCACAGCTTATGTGAAGATCCAAGGCTTATATGAAGAAGTAATATCTCTGTAAGAAGTAGCGTAACAGGGAAAAAAAAAAGACAAGCATTCAAGCTCAAAGTTCTTTCAGCAGCTGACTCAGGGTACAAAGCCACTTTAATGACAATTGACCTAAGTTTTGCAAATAATTAGTATTCCAAGATTTTGCTCCTTGCTGCATATCTTCAGGGATGCAGATGAACTATGTCAGATCACAGACTCACAGAATGAATCACAGAATGATATGGGGTTGGAAGAGACCTCTGGAGATCATCTAGTCCAACCCCCTGCCAAAGCAGGTCCACCTAGAGCAGGTTGCACAGGAACTTCTCCAGCCAGGTTTTGCATGTCTCCAGAGAAGGAGACTCCACCAACCTCCTGGGCAGCCTATTCCAGTGCTCTGCCACCCTCAAAGTGAAGAAGTTCCTCCTCATGTTTAGATGGAACTTCCTATGTTCAAGTTTGTGGCTGTTACCTCTTGCCCTGTCACTGGGCACCACTGAAAAAAACCTGGCCCCATCCTCTTGACACCCATCCTTGAAGTATTTATAGGCATTGATCAGATCTCCTCTCAGTTTTCTCTTCTCCAGACTAAAAAGACTCAAGTCCCTCAGGCTTTTCTCATAACAGAGATGTTCTAGGCCCCTAATCATCTTTGTACCCCCTTTATTTGCAGGTCAGCTGCAGAATAAAATGAAACCTTTCATACCTTTTTTCCAAGTTGTACAATTTTAATGTGTGTGAAGAAATTTTGATAATGACCTTCTAAAACCTATCTTTTATTATTTTCTCCTAACAATAAGCACACTAGGTATTGACAATTTTTCAGTTATTACAGATTATTGACAAGCTCAAACCAACACTCTGAAAATAAAGAGAATTCAGTTCAAATTCCAACAAATTGTCGTCACAAGACTGGAGTCACCAATATGGAATAGAAATATAATAATATATATATATATTAATTTCTTTGCCTGATCAAAAATATTTTGTTGTCTGGAATATGGAATTTGTCATCTGGGCTTGAATCAGTCTAGTAGAGCTCTGTCTTCAGCAAATGCATCTAGCCAAGTAATGGAGGACTGTGGAGCCAAAGAGAACAGTTTTTTCTTTGATGACTCTTATGAAGTACTGGTTTATTTTTCATTAGGTTTATAAGACTGCCTTGCAACCAGTTAGTAGTCACGAAAATTATATAGCACTCAAAAAAATGTTGGTGCAGTAACTAACTTGGTGATCAGCTGCAGAGTTTAACTCTGGATTTATTTCCTTTGGCATTGCAAAATTGTAGTTTAGGTCTTAGATATCCATTAAGTAAAGAAATAACTGCAACAATATAAATGCTATTGACCAGCTCTTTGTTGTTGTCCTTCTGCCAAAGGTGAACACAATCACATTTTCCACATCCTCCCCTCTTGAATCAGAAAAGCAAAATGGTCCTTCAGCCAGTTTGGCGTGAAATCTCGTAGCCTAGTAACTGAACCCAGATTACTTTGAGAAGCAGTTGATGCTGAGCTTCCAGATTCTGTATGATACTGGCTTAAACATCAGTTGCAAGGGGTTTGGAAAAGATAACTGGGGCTGGGCGAGGAGAGGAGTAAGGATTGACAACATCTTAAATCACTGCAACTGTTTCTTCAACAAAAAAGCACACCAGCCTTGGAATTCTAGTCTGCTATCACAGTAATTACCATGGCTTTTTTTTTTTCATCCTTTACAAACCCCTTGGAAGTGCTGATAAGAATGTTCAGAATAGATAGGCTGCTCACTTACATTTGTTCCAAAAGTATGGCCATTAGTCACTCAAGAGACAGTTGCAGAAAAAGTTTGGCTTTTCCACTGTATCAAAAAGGAGATTTTTTGACTTGAAAGGCACCTTTCAAAATGTTGAGTGTGGAAATCTATGTGAAGAATGCAAGGCTAGAAGTTCACTGATTCCAAAATTTAACAGGTGCTATTTTTTTTCTCCCCCAAATTCTAAGTTTTTCTCAGTGAGAGGTAGAAGAATGTGCAAAGGCCTCCTTAGGACTTAATAAATTGTAATTGACAGCATCCTAAGGCCATAAAACACCTTCACAGAAACACAGCTAGGAGCAAAAACATTCACCAACAAACAGGCACCAGACCAAAAGAAATGTTGAGCTTGAGTGAAAAAAGAGGTGCTGTACTTCCCATTCAGCACTATATATGCACAGCATAAGATCCACAGAAAACTGAGAAAACTGTTCTGAAAAAAATAGCAGTTATCTTCCACTGTATTTTTAGCGTGGGAACATCGCCAGGCAGCATCACTCAGCAGTCTCCTATGGTGTTCTTTGCTTCAACTAGACAATCTGGAAACCCAAGGAATGACTTTGCACTCGTGCTTGTACCAAAGAAGCTGCAGGAAGTTTTCCATCCTCGCTTAGCGCAGTCAGTGGTACTAAGAGGTGTATTTGTCAACAGCTTTGCACTGCTCTCGGCATCATGCCAGTTATCCTTGCTCCTGAGGTTTCTGCTGGCAGCACTGTCCCTGCTAGAACTGCTAACAACAGTGCAGCTGAATCACTGTGAGCAAAATTCTTTACAGTGCACCAAGCTCGAGAGGACTCAAAATAGCAGTGATGCCCTGTCATCAAAAGTGTCTGCAAGTAGAAGAGATATCATTAAGGCTGGCCAAAAGCTGCCCAGTGTGAACAGCTGTGCTTCTTACATCTAGCTGGGGTGGGTAGTAGAGTTCTCTTGTCAATACAGTAGCTTTGTCTAGGAGGCTGCAGTTATTTGGAATACACACAAGTACATACCATCAAGGGTGGAAATGGGAAAAAAATATCCTGTGGGAGATTTTTAGTGGTGCTGTAATCATAGTATTCACCTTTCCTTCACCAGCTTTGGGAGCATGGTCAGGTGACATAGCTCATGACATCTCTACCCTGAAGGCAAAGACATAAATATAACTTAAGTAGATACACTGAAGATAGCTGGAGGCTAGCTAGAGACATTATAGAAGGTGTTGCCACATAGGTCAGTAGAGGCTGCGAAGCCTATTTAAGTATCCAGGTAAAAGTTTGCATAGCTGGCCAGACCAAACTGCTTTCTCCAAATAATCTGCCCAGAAATTAGCTTCAGACTGTCCCTGCGAGCTACAGTCACATACTGATTGCAGTATGGGCACATATTCTGTTTTACTCAGCTCTTTGTGGTCAAGCTCTCCATGAGTTGATCAGAGTTGACTGGCAATCAGAAACTATTTGTTCATGAGGATTTTCTATCCTCTCTCCAGGAGACCCTATTGACACAGGATTATTCTGAAATGATGTGTGGAGTAAGAGTGCCTTTTTCTGCATTAGTTTATTCGACTTTGCTGGTGAGCAAGGCATTTATAATTCTGTAGTAGTTGTTGTCCACCCATGAAGTTCCTCTGAAGAAATAGCCTGCAGTTTCTCCCCCTGTTTTACTCCAGACTTGTTTCCAGTTCCCTGGTTGGAAGGAGGCAGCTCATTGTTACTTCTCAACCAGCTCCTCAAAACTTTTTCATTTCTTCATAAATACTTTGATATGGCTTCTTCTATATATCTCCCTCTTGGCAGACCCCAGCTGAAGGGCAGTGCCTCTTCTGCTGGCAATTCAGGACCATTCTGTGCTGCAGGCCCTGTCCCAGCTTTTCTCTCTGTGCAATCTATTAAATACATCATTTGCCACCCAATTAAGGCATTTGCCTGCTCCCTTACACCTGCCAGCAGTAACATTTCTGTGCTTATATGAGCTTTAGGGGCTTGCTTGAGAGCTGAAATCTGTTTCTGGGTCCAGGCAGGCAGGTATTTTGGAGAAGAGCAGTAGGCTCTTGTCTCACTTCAGATCCCCACAGCCTTCTTCCACCTCCAGAGGAAGACCCCCGTGCCTTCCATCCTCCTCCTGTGCTAGCCAGAGCCAGATTGGCACTCCTGCCCTGCGGTAATTAACCGAAGTGGCATCTCTCGTGATGCTGCCAGCATTATGAGACAGCAACAAGGACAACAAATGCCTGCAGTTTATGCTCTGCCTCTGGGGAAGGAAGAAGAATGCCAAGGATCCGGCGGGATCCTAACAAAGCCCTGCTCGGGGAGGTGATGGCAACTCTCAGCTCAGGAGCTGCACCCCCCCAGGGCACTGGCCCAGCTCTGGGGGAGCCCAGGCCACTGGCAGGGCCTCCCCAGGCACTTCGGGGGTGAGGGGCGGGCATCCAGCACCACCTCTTACTAAAAAATGGATAAAACACCTCGTAGGCTGCAGTATGGGATTTTAGCCATCTGTGTGAACACACATAATGTGTTCTTTTTCGCTGGCCATAAGCGTTTGTAATCCAAATACCTGCTAGAGTTTTTTTTTCCTTTGCATTACTTGCCAGAGTATTGAACCCAAGTGATTTTTATATCTAAATGAGCTAAAGGGTAACGATAAACAAAAAGTTGCAAAATCATACAGACATTAATTTCCACCTTGCCACCGACTGTCACTGTCTGGGGTCTCAAGTGGAAACAACTTCGCCTTCCTCCCCTAACCCTCTCCCTGGCCTTGACAGGAGGCAACTTTTAATGAAGACAGCCATACTTCAGTACAAAGGTGTCAAGTGAATTATTCATGAGTTCCTTTATCTCCAAAGCATTCCAGCTGCTTTATCTCATTGTAAAACTGTAAAAGTAAATTAAAGTTTTTTGTTGAAGTGCAGCTGTTGCTTTGAAAAGCATCTGTTTACCAACCAATGTTGGGAGACTGCAACAGCCACAGCTTCTGCTGTCAAGTGGCAGAAGTAAAAGACCAACAGAACTGGGCAAACAAATACACTGGAGAGAACCAAGCACCAGTGATAACATCAGCACTGTGAGAAAATCTATATTCAGATATTTTTAGGCGCCTCATTTTCTGCAATTAACGTCTTGAGCAGTATTGGAAAAATGGAGCAGCTGAGCTGTTTTACCTTCTATATTCCCCTTTTTCTTTTAACACGTGACTGTTCTTTACTGTGAAGTGCTTCACTGCGGAGCAGCTCTGTCATTAGCACAGTGTGTTGATATGTGTCGTTACTCAGGAGGAAACAAATACGGTCAGCGTGGCTACACATGAGCACAAGTCCCTGCATTTCATCTACTGCACGCTGGCGGATTCAAGTACAGAGCAGAAATCACTGCAGCAACTGCGGGCATCACTTTACCTCACTAGCTACATAGTTAGTTAAATTGTCACAGATGTGCAAAAGCGATGCAAAAGAAAAGATTATTTTTTCTCTTGCTGGTATTTTAGTATAGTGGAAGTACAAGTAAGCTCTATTTAGCAAGGCGGTTAAAAAATCCCCACACCCTTAGAAGTCAGAGCAGACTACATGTAAGCAGCTTGCTGAACTTATTATAGCACTCCAGAGGTTTGTGAGAGCAGGCGCGCGGCAAGATTTTGCCCTTTATTTCACCAGCTGCATCCTTCGACCTTCTGGAGAGAGTTCTGGTTTAAAAGACAAGTTACCACGATTTATACTTTCACCTCTTCTTCTTTACAATCTTACCGCTAAGTATTTTCTCATAATCATTTAATCATAAAGAAAGTGCACCTCTGTGCCTATGCATATATTTACAGAGTAAGGTCGCATCTGTCAAGTAGCAGATAATCTGCTACATTCCATTGCTATTTAGCAAATATAGCTGAATATTAAAGAATTCATTTTAACATTTCTTTTATCAGCCTTTGTGCCCATAAGAGGACAGAAATAACATTGTGTTGGCTATCTTACTGGTGGTATTTCCTAATTTTGAGGCACTTTATTTTTTAATCTCGATATTTATTTTTGTGTAGGATGTTTTATCTAGAACAGTCCTAATACAATGGTGTCTATCCTCAGATACCATCTTCTGTTATCAAACCAAAGTAACATTTAAAAATGTGATCATAATCTTAAAGGCTCAAACATAAATATAAGAAAATACATAATCATAAAAAAGTTTACTCTCTTCAGTGCAGAAGTAGATTGCAATTACTCCTAATTAATTCTGGTGCTGCTGAGATTTGTATCTGGTTTAATATAGCTGCCTTGCCAACGGGATGCTAATTTCTTCCTCCTGAGCATGGAGTTTTTTTCTCAGTTTTAATTTAACTGATAACATATGATTTGGCTAAAACTGGTATGGCAGCTATAGTGCTTTTTCTCCTCACTACATATGACGCTGAATTTCACAGATGATCAGGAGAAGCTACAAGCAAGTGCTTCTTGAATTTGGGCAATACGCATCTGCCCAGGTTGTAGGACAGAACGTGAAGAAAGGAAAGAGGGATCAACAGGACGATTCTTTTCCATCCGTGGTCATCTGGACTGCAGAAAGCAAAAGAAAACTGATGGATCTACCAAGGAAGAAGAAAATGTTTCAGTAATGATGTTACAAGGTCGCTGTGCAACGGCTTGAGTAACTGCACCAAGTAAGAGGTAACACCAATTCCTTCAGGTCTTCAGACGAGAAGAACCTTTTTGACTCAGGATTTCTGCCAGTGTTGTGAAGGTAGAGACAAACCAAAACAGTGCTCTTAATGGGGACAGTCTGTGGTGTTCCTTTAACCCCTTGTGGGCACCCAAGTATTCAGACAAGAGAGAACTGTGGGAAAACCACACTTCAGAAAACCTGCTTCTCTCAATTTTTTTATTATTTTATTTTTTAATTAGGAATGCTGATAACTAAATTAATTTCCATCTGCATGTTTCTTCTGAGTTTTCTCAGAATAAGTTATTAGAATTTTTCCAAATCTAGACAAACATCAAAGATTACTAGAGCTGACATGAAAAAAAATCTGAAGAAGAGAATCTGTCCTTCTTGCGAACATCAGCAGCTATAACATTTCTCATACGGTTTTGATTTGTAAGCAGCAGCCTGCCTCTGAACATCTGTTCACTGAATGTCCCAGAGAGACTGGTTTTGTACTGCAAATTTCAAGCATCTCTAATATCACCATGCAGCACCAGCATCTTTGCTCCCCTTGCTGAAATGCTGTTAATGTGGATAATTTAGAAGAAATACATTTGTCTGAATGCTGATAAATTCCTACGTATATATTTAAATCTTGAAGGATTTTGCAAAACTCATACCCAGTCATCCTGCTTAGCTATTCTATTCACCTTTCTCTTTTCTTTGTATTTAATTTTCTTTCCATGGCATTTCTTATAACTGGAAAAGTTGTTTGACTTTTTAGATGATGACTTTCCATTTAGATCTTTGCTCAGGATGCACTCTTCCATTAAAGCTTCAATGACAATTCACTAAAATAGAAAATTATATTTTAATGTTTGAGATCAGGCCTCATCTGGCATGCTCATTTATTGCAAATCTTTGCAGTGCTATCTATCTTGCAGTAAGTTTTTAGGCCATTATCCTGCACACGGTTAACTTTGCAACTGTGTGTAGCCCTGTGTAAGTTCAGTGTTCTTTCACAGATTTTAAAATTAAGCACGTACAAAGAGATCTAGCCCTCAGGGTGTGGAATTATCTGACTCTGTTTATTATAGCACAAGGAAGACTCAATTATGCTACAAAGCATAGTAAAATTATGCCCAAAACTCAGTACAGTCTTACTCTGGTTTTGACTGTAGATCTTCATACTTTATGAACTTTTTCATATTATTTTATCACAATATTGCAAGTTAATAGATATGACACTGATAGCATAAGATTTTCTGGAAATTAATACACTCCTCTGTAACTATATTAGGATACAGACTTCATAAGAAAATATCTTGTTTACCTTGAATGAGCAAAAGAAAAGTAAATTAGCAACCAAAAAAAAGAAGAAAAAAACAAAGGAGGACATCTCTGAGCAATTCTTACTCCTTCAAATCAATTACACTTTGAATAAGTGCTCTCATTAAGTTGTAACAGACACACAGGAAATGTTCCTCCTTTAAGCTATTCCATAGTTTTAAAGAAGGCAAGACTTGCCAAATGTATGTTATTTAAACTATGTGGAAAGTACAACAGTGTTCAGAAGTGCACCTGTTCAAAAGTGCTTGTCTGCTTGCTAAAAAAGGAGAGGGCACGTATTCACCAGGAACCTGGGGATTCCAGTAGCGAGGGCTTTGCTTTTGAACAGTCCTAGTTCAAAGTCGTTCTTCTGTGGCTTCATCAGATCCCCTTACCGCTTCCCCGAGGCTACGAGACGTGGACACCATTTAATTGGTTCATGTGTTAAAGTAAAACCACCAGACATCCCCAGGAGTTTCAATTCAGAACGGCAATATTCTGTAAAACCTTTTATCTCTCGCTGGGCCTTTTCAGGACGGACTGAGCCCGAGTTTCACTGCCGTGTTTGTGCACCCCAACAGCGGGGGTTGAAATACCCGTTACCAGCAGAATTGGAGCGTTGTTGTGGGATGTCTAGTTGTAAAAGGTCTGTCTGAGTGGCCAAGGGTGAGAGAGTAGCTATGCATCCTGTGGCCCAGCTCTGGTTGTTTTTCCAATCTCAGGGCGCGGAGCGGCTGATGTACCACACCCAGAGCAGCAAACAGGAAAGGCCGCATCCATGGCTTTGTTCCGCAGCGGCGCCTGACGAGGAGAGACACCGGACACGTCCCGGGGGATCCATGCAGGCAGACACGGGTGCTTGGGGGCTATGCTCAGAGCCGGCCGAGGCAGTGGGACAGGAGGATGGTTGCACCATTGCTCCTACGCGGCTCCCAGCTACCTTGTGCCCAGGGGAAGGGCAGAGAGCCTGGACTCTGCCTGCACCTCTCTGTGTAGATGTCCTTTCAGACAGACCTCTGTACTCCCTTCTTTCTTTCTCTCTTTCTCTCTTTCTTTCTTTCTTTCTTTCTTTCTTTCTTTCTTTCTTTCTTTCTTTCTTTCTTTTCTTTCTCTCTTTCTTGCTCTCTTTCTTTCTCTCTTTCTCTCTTTCTCTCTTCCTCTCTTCCTCTCTTCCTCTCTTTCTTTTCCTT
>JAHREE010000480.1:12462680-12476279 GCA_033628505.1 Tringa tobata
GGCTTCTTCTGCCATTCAGTTCATCCGGGTTTGTGGTCTTCTCCACCTGTGGATTAGTAATTTGCCTAATACATCATAGTTGAACGATACTTCTGACAGTAAGCTAGATAGAGGTAGGGTAGTCCTGGCTTGTGGGTTTTGTTTTGCGTTTTTTTTTCAAATTTTATTTTATTTTTATTTATAGGAATTCTGTTCTTCAGTAGTCTTTATTTATCAAGCAGAAAAAAAAAGTTGTGCTGAAATTGAGCTGAAGTACAGTTATGCCTGGGCACCGCCTGAGGGTAACTGAGCTTCTCTGCTCCTTTCCTGATGGCTGTCAGGTCGTCTTGTAGTGACTTACTTAAATTCATATTACACAGGTGATTCTGAACAAAAGGGATGGTATTTCAAGGATATTTTCCTCTCTTACTTGCGCTGTTTACCAGAACTCTCAACCAAAAATGTTACCGAGCATTATATTGCGACTTGATTTTGAGCCACACTGTGGCCTTGGTCTCGCAGGTGAATTGAGCAGTGAAAGCAGAGATTTTGCACAGATCTAGCATCAAGAGTAGGTCTTTTGTAAAGAGGAAGAAGAGGGCATTTAATTTCAAATAAGAAGGCATGTTTGAGAAACTTGTTAGTAAATTTGTGTGACTTTGGTGTTAGTCACTTCATTTTCCAAAGAAGTATAGAAAAAAAATATCTTATTTTTGCTATGTAGTTCTTTACCCTGTCATTTAAGTGAAATTTATTATCATAGTCTGTTTTGGGGGTCATTTTGATAGTTGTGTGTGACTTAAGCCTAGAAACGTTGGGTTTTTTTTAACGTTGTTCTTATTTTTTTTACCGTTTTAGATTATTTCCAGGTATATTTTTGCTGTGAGGAGCATGTTACTGGGAAACAAGCCTGTAATTGGCTTCAGGAATATTCAGATAATAAGGCCTGTGGGATCTGGGGCTGGTTTTCTTCCTCCTTCCTGCCCTCCCCCTCTTGTTTATGTGGCATTAATCATAGGGGTGCTCTGCTCTACAGCTAGAGTGCCTGTCCTCGAAACCCACCGCTGTCAGGTATTCTTACTAACATTTACCAGGACTTAAGAAAAAAATGAATTAGCATCATGTGTTTAAAAAAAAATAAAAAATAAAATGGAAGTGTGGATATTTTGATAGAGAAAACCCCATAACATTGTTGGAGGTATTTGCTGGTATTTTGTCTTTTATCATTCTCCTAAAACACAATCTAATGGTTTCTGTTTAAAAAACCCTACCATTCTAACAGTTATGGGAACAAGGTCCAGAGGTCCATGGTGCATGTTTTCTGCCACTGCAGGGAACACCCATTTTCGGCAGAGGCAGCTTGTTTGGGCTAAGATAATGTGTTTTCTTTGAAATAACTGTTGATCGTGAAAGTTTGGTGGGTTTTTTTTTTTTTTTTAATTCTTTAAAAAATTGCCATCTGTCACAGTTAGTGCTTAGCATGCAGGCATCCCTACTGACCGACTGAGAAATGGTCGTGCTGAGTTTTGCCGTGTCGGAAATGGGGAGGTTTGGATGGGAAACCAGGTCTGGATTCCTACTAAGCAGAGCCTGCACAGTCCAGAAGGTCCTTAATACCGTTGCCTGGCCCTTGGGTGGGCTGCAAAGCTCCGGGCCGGTTTGTAAAAAAACAGTTCACAGCTTTTTATTCTCCAGGTTTTCATTGAGGAGTGGTTTTTACTGATCGGTATGCTTCCAGAACTGGCATTTAGTGCCACGGCAAAGTCTCCAACCTGTGCTGTTGTCTTTGGGGATTTGTCCTTGTGTAATAAGTGGGATAAAGCTTTGATAAAGGAGCCTTTCCTTACACAGTCTTCGATTGAGATTGCTTGTTGATCGGGAAGATGCTCACAAGCATCACGGGAAAACCCCTTCCACCTTCCTTAACTGAAATGGTGGGGTTTGTGAGCGAGACAAAAATCACGTGGGTGGTGCATCCCGGCTGGAGTCCTGCTGTTGAATATGGCAATTCCTGTGGGAAAAGCAGTGATGTCTGCTCCCAGACAGCAAACGGGCAAGGGTCTTTGTTTGGCTTAAAGATGAGTTGGTTTGATCCAAGAGGTTGTATAGATGAAAGAGGCTAGGTAACAGAGAACAGGTAGGGAACATGAGAGCTTGTGCCAGAAGAGGAAATGCTGGAAGAAATGGAAGAAATCCAAGAGCAGGCGGGTCAGCAGGAGCAGATGGTGTGCACCCCAGAGTCCTGCGTCTTGCTAAGAATGAAGTGATTGAACACAGATTCATCACACCCAGGCTCATTAAAGCCAGCTCTTCTGCTGGGCAATAGCCTACAGTCGAGGTTGTACCTGTATAACTTCCCTTAAAGAAGGGATCGAAGAATGAGCTCGGCAAGAGTTATTTCAGTTCTGGAAAAGTGGTTGAAGTTAGCACTAAAATTAAAGACGTCAGACACTTCACAGGATGAAGGGCATGGCAGGGACAGGACAGCGTGGGTTTTGTGGGCTGCATAATCATACCTCCCCCTTGTACTGAAGAGTCTTCGTCTAGCCATGTAGTGTGGCTAAAGGCAGAACCATTAAGATTTTATTTAGGCTTGCACAGGGCCTGTGGCAGACCTCTCACCAGGGGCTTTTAAAGGAACTCTGCAAAATGTCTATAATCTCTTGCATGAAAGATCCGTGCTAGGTTTGTTTTTATTTTTATTTTTACAAGGAGGAAGGAACAGACTAGTCATGTGCTGTGCAGTTATGGAGACTGTCAGAAATAGAAGAAACTGAACAGCATCAGCTGGATTTATATTTACTCATGTTGGTCAAGTTGAAAATGTTGTTCCCTGTGTTTTGGCTCCTGATAAAGGGAAGAGGAACTGATTTTGTGCAAAGAAAAAAAAAATAATGCTGAAAAAATAAGTGTTTTGAACTCCCTGGGATCACAAAACTGCACAGAAGCAAAGGTGGTCTCCCAGGGAGCTTTGTTACATAGCTCAGGATTGATCTGTTGGGGGACGTCTCTACACGTATAGCAAAGACTGGCCAGTTTGTCAGGGTGTTGGTAACTGGTTCATTCTGTTTTTGCTCCCTGAGTGTGTTGGGATGTCAGTACCCCGCGCCAACCGCTGTGCCCCAGGTGTCGACGATGGCTGTTTTGCCTGCTCTTCTTTTGGGCAACCAATTTGTGACCCCGTTTTGAAGCTGTCCGCCAGCCAGTACAGCCTCTGCTCCCTGAGTCCAGGACCCCAGAGTGCATTCATGATGGGTGCCAAGCACCAACGGGCTGATGTCTGTGTGGATTTCAGACAAAAAAAGTGCTTGATAGAGTCATCGCCAACTGATCAGCAAAAGAGAGGTACCTTGTGCCAGTTTTACTGGTAGTCGGTGTTGCTGCGGTCTCTGAAGACTTTTGTCTGAGGAATTATGGAGCAGGATTAGACTCAAGATTTACACTGAAGTGCTTATCTCTTTTTATTAGTTTTTGACTTATTTGATTAATTCTCACTTGGTTGCCTGATGGTATCTTTGATTCCCGGTTTTATAGACCTTAGTCTTATTTGCGGACTTGCGCTATCAGCACAGAGATCCAATTTTCTTAAGAAAACGCATTCTTTCCTCTGCAAATGAACACGCTGTGTTATTTTGAGCTCCGAGGATGACAAGTACTAATTGTATGATGCTGGAGCTGCACAGACGCTGCATTTTTTCAGCTGGGACTCTCCTTCCAGCTCTGCGTGAATAGGGAGCGCAGACCGGCGATCTTGCTTTTCCTTCCACGGGCTTCGTGAGTTAATTTGTGTTTATCGTGACTTGTCTCTGTAGTTACAGCTCTACAGTTTAACTGTACTTTTGTGTTCAAAAAGCAGAAGTGTGAATAGATTTAAAAAAAAAAAAAATTTGCTAAGTTAATACTTCTTTGGAAAAAGGCCAGTAAGGGTTGGCTTTTCCAGACTGTTTTTTTTTTTTTTTTTTATTCCATAAGCATAAATTAGTACCTGCATGGTAGTTGGCGTGGGATTAACTGTCTGCCTCAAGCAGGCACAAAAGAATAAGAACTGTGCAGTTAAAATAGGAGCTTTTTGAGTCGGGAAAGTCTGCACTTCACCATTACTTTTTAAAAGGTAATATTCGCCCTGTTGGGCCCCTTCACAGAACTTGGCATTATGCTAGTGCTGGAAATGCAGTTTAGTTGATTGACGAACAGTGAGTCCATCAAAAAGCAATGTTGGGTTAGAGTACATTTGGAGAAATTACATCCTACTGACGTCTTTGAGTCAAGAGGAGACAAAAGGGGGGTACAACTTCATGGGAGTGGTACAGCCAGAAGAGGAAAGGAAAACTGACGTTTCAACATCAGTGCTTCTGGCCACAATCCCCGAAACTGTCATTGCCTTTCTAGAGTCACAAGCAAACTTGTGTTTATGTAGGTGGGAGCACGCAAAATTGAGATTCAAAAAACATAGTAGTATTATTTATGACGCAACCCCCCCAAAAGCTAAATTATACCAAAGTAAAGAGTAACACTTCACCTAAAGCAATCTTGGATGATATATTCCGTTTAAAAAAATTATTGAGGTCCCAGTACCTCTTTAAACTATTGTTTATCATTTAAACTATCACTTAGTAGTCACTACTTACAAGATTAATGTTTTGAGTGCCTCAGCATTGAGATACACAGTAGAAGATTTGTAGAAGCTGTTCCTTCCCAAGTGTGTTTCAAATCATGCTATAAAACCTGAGACCTGCTTGTCACAGACATTCAGTGGGATGGTCAGAATTAGCCTGGTCAAGGCCTGCAGCCTTCAGTAATTAACCCTCATTACAACCAAGTATGAATTAATTATTTTATTTTTCCAAAAAAATAATGCTATGCCATCGACTGAAAATAACTCTACAAGAAGAATGTAGGAAAAAGATCTATTGGGATGAAAATTAATAACTTTCTTCATGAGAGATTGCTGCAGTGTGAAGCAGTGGTGATAAAGAATAATATTTTTTTTTTAAGTGGTTTTGTCATGATACTTACCTAAGTGCAGTGCATTCACCAAACAGTTGAGTATAATCTCTTCCACTCATGCATATATGTGCAGCACTATGCTGTCAGTGTTGTGATGTTTATATACAGATTGATTGATGTTGTCCACAATCTGTTTTGCAAAGGAGACGTTATACACAGAACTCACCTGGGCGAATCTAGCACAGACACCCCCTGCAAAAGAGGATTGATATAAACTGTGAAAACATGCATTTAGCTGAGCTGAAAATATTAGCCGAGGTGGATTCGTGAAAGATGGAATAAGCATTTCTGTGACAAGGAATCAGAACAAATAACCTATTTAAATTTAAAATATCATGAATTGAGAAATACATTTAATATAATACTTGTAAAGCAAGATTCTTTGATGTATTAACATCTAAACATACCAACAGTATGGTAAAATAAAACATTAATGAGCAGTATATGCTAGTTCAACTTTTGAAGACAGTCAAACAGTTGAACAGCTGAGCGTGTGGATAATTAACTAGAAAAGGTTGCTGAAGTAGAAAACCAACTGTGGAGAAACAGTAATCCCCTCTTCCTGAACAAAGGGAATATTTTCTTTTTCCGGTGTATTCAGGAGCATTATTTGGTGACCACTGCGTAAAATTGAGAACTCTGTTGGGAAGAACTCTTCCCCCCAGCCTCGCTGTTTAGACACGAAGATGAGGTGGAAGGATGTGGTGGGATGAGATCCATTAGTTCTGTAATCTGGTAGGACACAGTAACCATAAATAATCAGCTAAATCACTAACTGCAAATTATACTATTTACCAAAGTGTTTAAAAGACAAAACATGTTTTTATAAACTTCCAAATGTTTGTATACATAAGAACTGTGTGGTTTTTGTTTCCTAGCAGATGAAGATGGTTTGTGTATTTTTAAATTCATTCCAGTTTTCATCTAAATTTAACTTTGCATATATCACATGTACCTACACAAGTAGGTGTAGCTCTTATTAAAGATGATAAAGGAGCAAATTTCTTACAAAATAAAAATTAAGATGTGTATTAGGCTATGTGGTGGCTTAAATATGTTTTAAAATGCTAAATGCTACGTGTTAGTGAAAACAGAAATGTTAACACATTAAAAAAAAAAATTAAAAAATCTTACTTTAATGACCAACTGATAAGACAGGGCTTTATCTAGAAGAAAACCCAGATAGTTTCAGTACATACCAGTGATGAAATCGGGGTCTTATTTCTTTGGACTTAAGTAATATTTTAAATAAATGACTTCTGCCACATATCCGCTTTGCAACCATCTTAAGATGGTTGGTGCTGCCAGTTGCTCTAGACTGGGTGGTGGGTTTGGAGGGAAGTGCTGAAGAAGCCGTCTCCGTCCCGTGTCCCCCCTGCAGGTTGTCACCCCGTGCAGAGCACCCCTGCCCTGTGCAGCGGGCGCTCTCCAGCTGGGGTGAGCCTTGCTTAAATCTACCCCAAGGTCACACACTTGTCCTTGTACCTGGATGAATTATTCAGTGGCCTTCCTAATGAATGGAAATTACTCAGCAGAGCTGCAAGAGTGCTCCCCTTACAGCAGCATAATTAGCAAATGTCTTTATAAAAACGAAGTCCTGAGGAATTTTAGGTAGCCTGACTACCAAAGCACATCTTCAGTGTTTTCTTCTGCTTCTTTCCTTTTGATCTGTATGGTTGGTTTTGTTGGTTTTTTTTTCTGCCCTGAGCAGTCTTCCCCCGTCCCAAAAAGCTGCAAATAGTTCTTCGAGTGTCTTACCCTTGCATCTGCATAGCCCTGAAATCTGGACGTGCACCTGGCTTGGTCCTCTTCTCTGACAGGGGGACCTTTGAGCAGGGCCATGCTCGAAATGCTGGATTCAGACCTCGTCATTGTCACTGGCTTGGTGGCAGTGGTGAAGACTTAGGAGTGGGCTGATGGGAAGCGCTTGGCTAAGCCTGAGTTTAGGCTGTCTGAACATGGCCCCTGGTGTCTGCTCGCTCACTATGGTATGAGTCATGAAGCTGAATTCTACTTTCAATAGCAAATGTCTCTAGCGTTACTTTATTATTATTATTATAAATTTCAAGTGTTTTTTGGCGTGAGCCTTTCAAATTCATTTACTTGTGTGTTTCGTGGTTTGTTTTTTTTTTTTTTTTTTTTTAATCCTTTCTTCTTAAAGTCTCTCTTTTCACACCAAGAAACATTAGATCAGCTTTGGCATAGGTAACATTTCACATTTCATGCATTATTTACTTCTGGCATAATGCACACAATGATGTCCTATGGAAGCCAAGATGATGGGCTTTCAGAATAAAACAATGTGTCTAATCATTTGCAAAACAGGGTGGCTGCTATGGGCTCATAAATACAGTCAGAATTATTTTGTTACCAACAGTAACAGCAGTGGAGCAGTAAAAGGTGAAGTACTCGGAGGTTTCAGATGCGAAAAATAAAAATAAATGGGGAGGGAGGCAAAAACAACTCAACAGTATTAATGTATTTTTTTTTCCTTTCCCTCCTCTTTGAATAATTGCTGCCTTTGTAAGAACATCTGTATCTTTTAATGGGCATAAGCTGCCTTTCTTTTACTATGTGCAGGTAAAAATGCAAATACAAGCCGTGATATAAAATGCACTATATAATGTTGGCATAGTGTGCATGGGCACTGGAGACAATGTCATCTTTGAGTCTGTCTGATGTTGCTGCTCTGAAGTCCTGTGCTCTCTAGCTGGATTGAGGACGAACGCTTGGTTTAGGTGCAAACCAAGTAGGTTCTCACTGGCTGAACGACGCACTCCAACACATAAGGTGCGAGCGTGTTGGGTGAAATGGTGACAGTTTTAGGGTTTTGTTTAGTGGTGTGGAAGAGTGAAAAAAAAATATAAGCTGCTTTTCCAAGTGATGTGTTGATTCAAACTAGAGGTAAATGGGGTATAAGATCAAGGAAGGGCAGGAAATGTCTCTACACACAGCATATGCCATGGAGTTAGCTCCACAGTACGCCTTCAGTTAAGAAGTCTTTTGACAAGCCTTCAGTCTTAGAGAAATAATCTACAACTCTCAGGTAGGGAAGGATTTTAATTTGTGATATTGATTAAGATAAGTGCACAGCTGTAGAGGGTAATGTTTTGGGTGTTTGCTGCATTGCCTTTAAAAGTACCTGCTGTAGTTGTAAGCGCTAGGGAGATGACCTTGGGAAGATACCAAATGTGATAAAATAGGATGAGTACAGGGCACATTTTTGGGGTAGCCAGTCTAGAAAATCCTGTTTGCAGTAATTACTGAAGAAAGAAGCTGATTTTAGAAAAGAATTATTTTTTATGAAATAGGAGATAAGTCTGTAAGAGATTTCTGTTTGTGGCAAAAACACATCTTGTGTCACAGAGTCTCTACTTTCTTCTCTATTAGTCGAGCCTCATTTTGACTGCAAAGTTAACTATGAGAAACGTTCACAAGAGATGTTGCTTTGGAGATGTTTAAAAACCTGTAATTTATTGAACTGAATCAAAACACTTTGTTTTGAACTGCTTAGATGTTAAAGCAGTGTGACATCTTAAATACAGAAATCTTGGGAAGGATGTCATTCGTGTACATCATCCTGTGTTCCTTTCCAGTCATTAGACTAATTCTGCCCTTACACATAGCAGTGATGGTGGGACAGGCAGCTTGTTCAGACGGGAGACTGTGGTGCCTCAGAAACATCATCTGCTGAGTAACCGCAAGGGTGTGAAACCTCTAAACTACAGCTTCCACGAGACTCTATGATACCTTTGTATTAAAGCAGCCTGGAACAAAATATTTCATTTCCTGGCAGAAGCTTGAAAGGCTCATCAGAAATTTTTTTCTTTTTTTTTTTTTTTTTTTTAGGAAGAAGCTCAATATTTTGCAGTATTTTCAATTAGTCTGGTTCAAGATGACTAGATCTGGTGGCTGCCATCTAGCTGGGGAGGAGTTGTCAAGGTTTCCGCATGTGTTGTTTGTCACTTCTTGGATACTAACTCCTGGTATTTTTAGCAACTTGAAGCACTTTTTGCCACTGCTTTCAGAATGAGGACTGGGAGACACCAAGTCTCAGATCTGCCATGCTGAGTTGTCCATAATTGATTCTCATTCTGAGAAGCGAGAAGCAAATGTTTAAATCTTAGGCTTTTAATTAGAAAAGTTTTTTCTATCATTATTGGAACTTTTGGAAGTCCTAGATAGTTGTAGCTGCTAGAATTGTTCTCCTGTTGAGCTATGTGGACGTGTTGCATGCGTCCTGGCTACCTATGCTACTCGTCCATGAACTCTGCATTCAGGATTGATGGTGAAAACGGGTCCTGAAATTTTTCCTTTGGACCCCAAATACAGTAGTTCCCTTCTTAAACAGAGGAAGAGGAAGATACGGAATACAAGGCTATTCCAAAGCTAGAGTACTTCTTAGTAGGTCATTGTGGGCTGACTTCTACCTTACTGGCTGGGTTCCTTTCTGGGTTTGATAACTGCGACATTCCTGGTCCCAGCAGCTTTTTGTGATTTTGATAGTTATATGGGATCCCTTATGGCTCTGGCAGGAAACATAAAGACTGGATAGGCTAAAACCAGTTTCCTGTTGTAAGAATGTAAGGCAAGTGGAGACCTTACCTGAGGATGAGGGAGCTGGGAGGCAGTAGAAACAGGACAGCAGCAAATCTCATTACAAGCAGTGGTTGTGAACAAGATTGGAGAAGCAGCTTGAGAGAGTCAGCCAGGTGGCCAGTGTGTGTATTGGGGGCTATCTGGTTTGGGAGACCATCAGAAGGCAAAAAGAAATAAATCCCAATTACGTTGTTAACTGTTGTTCTCTGTTGTTGGAATAATAAAAGGCAGGAACCAGGAAGCTGCTTGTTTCTGTTTTTTATTAGATGCTTTAGATACCATGGTGACGAGCAGGTTATAAATATAAATGTCTGCTGCAGATAAAAGGTGAAACAGACTAGAACCTGGTAACCTCTAAAAAGGGGTAACATATGGTTTAAAATTATGCGGATGTCTGGATCTTCCTACAGAGTCCTTGAGTAGTGTCATGAAAAAAAGCCTGTAAATAGTAACTTCCCTCCCCTCAAACAAATAAACCACCCCCAAAACCTCCTAACAACAAAACAAAAAAATCTCACCCATTTTTTAGGTTGAGTTTCTCATGAGATGCCACCAAAGTTAGAAATGAGGAGAACTTCAGCTTTCTGATTTCTGCGCCTGGCATGTGATGGAGGTGTACCACTGTGACAGATAGTATGTTTGGGTGGGTTTTTTTGCATGTAGTATACTTCTAGAATAATACAGCTGTGAAGTCACGCCTGTCAGAACATGTTTTGAGTGTTGCGAGAGGAAGGAACATGGATGGGGAGCCTGGGTGTGATGATGTTACAGCACCTGGTACCTCACGGCGTGACAGGTCCCGGGGTCACTGGCCAGAGCAAATATTGTTTCAGGACAAGAAGCAGCAGCACTGGGCAGTGCTGCTGTCAACAGGAAAATAATTCTTCATGTTATTTACATCCAGTTATCAGTCCCTTATTTTCCTTCTCACTCCGTTCTCCCCCCCACCCCCATCAAATTATAGTAATTATATACATCTTTTATTTGATCTAATCTAAATCAGGACTGTCCTTTGAGGAGAATATTCTCCAAAGAAATATTTTTCCTTAGGAAATACTCATTAGCTGCTTTTAGACTGCATTATTTACCGTGCATTTGATTGACTGTGCTAAAGGTAAAGCTTTTAAGTCAAGTCTAGCAAGGCTCTTTATTTTAGTGTAACTACTGAATTTAAGCCCTGCGACAAAATAGGGCACTCTGGAGCTGGAGTCAAGGTTTTCTGTTCGGATACTGAAGGACAGGTCTTAAAGTAAACATCTCTGAGTAGGGGAAACGTCCAAAAGGCCAAAAGGAGAAGGTGAGTTTGTGATTATTCCCCCCACCCCTGTATAATTTAAATTATTTGGCAATATCTAAGTGTGTCCTGGTTTGAGGTGGAACAGAACCATTCCTTGGCATTAACTATAAACATAGGTCTTATCACTCTGAGAATGAACAGTTTTCTGCACAAAATGCTGTTAATTTCAGAGAGTTAGAAGAGGCTTAGCTAAGAAGTAAAATTACTGAACAGGATGTTGGTTCTGTTCTACCTCAGATCGGCATAAACTACAAGTATTAATAGCAACCAAATTAATACTGAGACTGTCACAGTAAAACATGCATTGTCCTTCTAGTGACTTGGTCACTCAGGGTAAGTTAAGTGTCAAAATACAAGTGTTTGACATTTTAATTAAAAGAAGGAGGAGCAATGTGTCAGGGGCTGAAGATGTGAAATACATTTAAAGAAGGGGATGAGTAGTGCTATCTAGTTTTCCATGTTTCTGATTCCCTTCCATATGGAA
Organism: Tringa tobata; assembly: GCA_033628505.1. Classification (NCBI taxonomy): domain Eukaryota; kingdom Metazoa; phylum Chordata; class Aves; order Charadriiformes; family Scolopacidae; genus Tringa; species Tringa tobata. The sequence goes on from JAHREE010000480.1 coordinate 12,474,047, forward strand.
AATTCTGATAATATATAGTATAAATAAACAGATAGTTGTAGGACCGTCCTGTGGCCACCTTGGCACTTGCCCAGAACAGCACTTCTACGGTTTCCACAGCAATGTCTAGTTGAATGGCATGATTTATCTGTGACTCTACAGAGCACAGAGAAGAACTTAGGCTTTTTTCTGGAGTAGTGAAATTATTTGGGCCAACTGTAAATACTTGAAATTTTGCTTTGCTTCCCGATGGCTATTACAAGACACCACATCTCGCAAGCAACTTTGTACAGCAATTTTTATTTGTAGAAGAGCATTAAGCCATTTCAAAACCAGTTTGCTATTGCTGTAAAACGGCCAGGGCTATAATTTTATAACAAAAGAGTGCATTGGTATTGTGTAGTTCCAAGGAAAGGTGGGTTTGAATCATAAGCTGATACACATTGCCATACCGAACCACTTCCCAAACTTAAGGCTTAAAGATTTTTAACCTAAAATGACTTTGCAATACTGTGTAATATAAAATGTTTCTTTTGCTTTGCTGCTAAGGTTTGTGTTCTGTTAGAAGTTTGCCAGTGCTGTTTGTTGTTATACATTTTGTTCTCTGTTGGGTTAACCTTTTCTTGTGGTCCCTTTGGGAGAACTGCTACGGGTGTAACGCTAGAAGTACTTATTTGTAAGAGGAACACTCAGTTTACACCTCCGTGGCAGCAGTAGCTCCTTTATTACCAAAGCTGCGAGCAGAATATGAAAGGTAGTTATATCCTTGTGTGGACACCCATCAGTCTCATTAACCATGAAATGGTCAAATGGCTGAAGACACATTTGAGTTTCTGAAATCAAGACACTATGGGGGAAGGCATCCTTCCTCTGGTTTTTCGTTAGGGGCTTGTCACCTTTCATTAGGCAGGGTGACACATTTCATACGTGTCACCCTGCTCTTTTTGTGCAATGAAAAGTTTCTTCTCCTGCTGGGAATGACCTACTAACTAATGGTTGTCTTGTTATCATTATATGGCTAGCCAAAAGCTTATATTCCTGAAAGGTCTTGCCATTTTCTACACAGCTGTATGGTTTCAGCTCGAAAATGAGGTGATATCTCCTTCAGGGCTGCTTATTCCACTTCATCTTTCTTAATGTAATCTAAAATTTGCCAATTTCCCCTGTCATGGGTTGGGGTTTTCTTTTGGCCTGGTTTTCGAAAGAGATGAGGCTTGTGCAATAGCACTGTTAATTCAGCCCAGTAATAACTTCTGAATCTGTTAACTATTTCAACGAAACTTCACAGAAGATGGAGAGACTTTGCAGAATTCCTAAGAGTTATGCGAAAGACCCAAGTCATTTGGTAAAAGACAACCCTATTAATTTTCCTGCTGGGTGAAAGGTCTCAGAGTGAACTCAACCCATGTTAAACATTAAGGAGTCTGTGAGGGGTCTGGAGAATGTCTTATGAAGAGAGGCTGAGGGAGCTGGGGTAGTTCAGTCTAGAGAAGAGGAGGCTGAGGGGAGACCTTATCGCTCTCTACAACTACCTGAAGGGGGGGTGTAGAGAGGTGGGGGTCGGTCTCTTCTCCCAAGTCACAGGAGACAGGACTAGAGGAAACAGCCTCAAGTTCCGGTTGGATACTAGGAAAAATTTCTTCACTGAAAGGGTTATCAGGTATTGGAATGGGCTGCCCAGGGAAGTGGTTGAGGCACCATCCCTGGAGATATTCAAAAGACGAGGAGACATGGTGCTCAGGTATATGGTTTAGCATTGGTGTTTTGGTTTGTTTGTTTTTTTTTTTTATGGTTGGACTAGATGATCTTAAAGGTCCCTTCCAACTTACAGAATCACAGAATCACCTAAGGGAATGTTGCCTCAGGACAAGGGATGGGGAAAGGTTGGGATTTGCCAGTTCTGCTGCTGAAAAGCCACTTACTAGAATTGATGTAGTTATTAAACAGTGTTTAATATGTGGTGTGGAACAGCATTGTACAGTAAGTGTGGTGGTGAGTGGGGAGGAGCAAAAGGGGGAGGCGAGTCTCCCCGCTCCTGCTCTGTGTCGCTATTTTCGTGCCCCTCTCTGCCCCCCTCCCTCCCCATCTCTTCCCACGCAGCTCCACCTGCGCTGCTCTTTGTTCCCCACGGTCCCAGCTGGCGACTTCCACCAGCCAAGAGAGCTGCTGGTTCAGCGCTCCTCTGCATCTGCCAGGAAATAAATAAAGAGCGGGAAGGGAAATGGAAGGGAAGTGTTCTTGCTCTTTTTGTCAG
>JAHREE010000480.1:12476337-12572036 GCA_033628505.1 Tringa tobata
CTACACAAAATGTTTGTGATGTGGTCTGTATGAAAGACTATTGGCAACGCAAAATAATTTCTATTGTTGTTAACATTCTTACCTAGGGTTTTGAGGAGTATTACTCAATTTATATGCTTTTGCTTAAGATGAACAAGTTTTTAAATTTTGGGAAAAACTGCAGCAACGCGTTAGTCAAAGACACTGTGAGATACGTGGTGTTGGTCTCTTGGAAAGCTGTGAAATCCTGGATGCTTGTGTTGAACTGGCTTGCCCAGTCTAAAGAGAGGTTTGCGCATGTTCTGAAAACACCAGGACTGAGCTTCTGCTGAGAAGCAGGACACGAGCAATGGGTCATGGACACCTTCTCCCCAGTAAGCTACATTTCTCCTCTCTTTGCTTTGTTACTGACTCCGCTACATTCAGAGCGAGAAACTGGTGGGGAGGACCACCTGTCTGGAGTGGTCCTGGGTCTTTTTAATATACAAAGAGTAGAGAGTTTGATCATCAATAAAAGAGGCTGCACAGTGAGGTGGGACTTTGGTTGTCATTCTTATTTTCCAAGGTGTAACAGGGAACAAAAGAAAGGGTAATCAGCAAAAGCATGTCTGAGGGTTTTGTAGATGTTAGGTGCCACTCAAAACTAATGATGTTCCTGTAGTCTTTTCATAAAACAGTGGCTGAGGTAGGGACCGGTGGACACCGTCTTGTCCTACAGGACTTCAGACTCTTGTCCTAGCAGTCACCCCAGAGGTGCTGTCCCTCCCTCTCTCCTGGCCTTGCAGGCTGCCCTTTTTGTAGGAAAAAGGCAAGTGGCAGCGAGGAGCACTGTGTAACGTTTTCCATGGACTTTTCTATGGGTAGCATAAACATTAACGAGTTCAGAAACGACTTGTGCCCTGATGGCTGTGTCAGGTGGGAGAAGGGGCTGAGCTGTGTCAGCCCTCCTGGTCAGACCTGTGAAAACCAGAGGCTGGGGGAAATGCATCTCTCTGACACCTCTGCCCTTCTTCCAGACCAAATGGATGCCAAAGCTCCTGGGCTATGAAAAGTACTGGGGAGAGGGTTTGGTGTGGTGTGATCGCATCAGTCTTCTCTCTGTAGGAAACTGGATTTTCTACAGGCGTGGAAAGGACCTTGGACCATCCCTAGACACCCTCTCCTTTCCACAGCAAAATCCAGTTTCTGTGTCATTCCTGAGGAATTTGTTAATCCCTGGTGATAACTGTGTAACTTTTATAGGCAATGTACTCTGCTGCTGCCTTATCTGTAGATTTAAGAGGTTTTTTGTTTTTTTTTTTTTTTAAGCCCTGTGTTGTTTATGGCCTGTCTGCAGAGAATATGAAGAACAGATTATTCCTCTCCCTTTTCAAGCCAACTGTTACCGTGCCTCCTTTTAGTTTAATGTTGCAAACTGTCATTTACACACATAGATGTTTCTGTAGCGAGTCTTGGGAGAATGAAAGTAGAGAAAATTTTTCTTCTAAGGATCTTGAAGTAGCATTTGCTAGTAAGATACGTAAGGGTACAAATGGTAGCATCAACCTGTAGAATAAAAGCCATACGGGCATGATTCTTCAGGGAAGAGGGAATTTCACTGCAGCTTTCCTTTCAGCTCTGAGTGGGGACCCCCTTGCACCAGAGGCACGCCAGTAGCTTTTCAAGGGCTGCTGGGGAGCTGCGGTGCTGGGGGAGGCCTGGGAGGTCCTCCCTATGGACAGAGCTGTGCCACCCAGCTCAGGGGGCAGATGCTGACCACAATTCACACAGCAGCCAAAAGGCACCAACCAACAGCAGGGTCGTCAGCAATGAAGCTGGTGAAGGGTCTGGAGCACAAGTCCTATGAGGAATAGCTGAGAGAACTGGGGTTGTTCAGTCTGGAGAAAAGGGGGCTGAGGGGAGACCTTATCGCTCTCTACAACTACCTGAAAGGAGGCTGTAGTGAGGTGGGGGTCGGTCTCTTCTCCCAAGTAACAGGCAATAGGACATGAGGAGATGACCTCAAGTTGCGCCAGGGAAGGTTTAGATTGCATTAGGAAAAATTTCTTCACCAAAAGGGTTGTCAAGCATCAGGACAGGCTGCCCAGGGAAGTGGTTGAATCGTTATCTGTGGAGGTATTTAAAAGACAGGTAGATGTGGTGCTTAGGGACATGCTTTAGTGATGGACTTGGCAGTGCTCGGTTAATGGTTGGGCTTGGTGATCTTAAAGGTCTCATCCAACAAAACCAATTCCAGAATCTCTTCTCTCCATCAGTGAATTGTGTCTGGGGTCGTTGCCTGCCCTGAGACCATCCTCTCGCCCAAGCGGGCTAATCCGTAAAGAAGTGGTGAACATTTTGATATTCATAAAAACATCTTAGTTTCCACCAAGGCAGATTTGATGTTACAGTTCCTACAGATGCATTGAAATGATGGGTTGTATTGCATGGTGTGTTTGCCAGTGGGTTTTTTTTCTTTCAAGTTTTAAAAACATGGTTCCTGCTGCTAGCGGCTTTGTCTTGTGGTCACGTATGCTTTTGGCCCCTGAAACCAACCTTGGTTATGGACCAGAAAAGAAGGCCTATTATCAGAGGCCAGTTTTCAAAGGGCCCTCGTTAGAAATATTGGCACCACTATGTTAAAAATAAACCACGAAAACCCAAAAACGTGGCCCCTCTCTAAGGGAATGAATTCACAGTAAAGCTCTTGTTGAGTAGGAAATGTTTCTTACTCATTCCTTGAAAAATGAGCCATATACAAAACTCATGGGGGCAAGATAAGTTGGATGATTACCATCTTACATGTCTTTCAAGACTTACAGAAGACCAACAATTATCACGAAAACAATTTCATTACAGAAAGCTTAATAGGGAGACTTAAAAAAATGTTAAACTCTTAAATTGTTTGTTTTGTTACCTTCCATTCTGCTTCTCTGGGGCTTTTATTCTCAAAGTTTCATTCAATGCCAACTTGTTCAATGTGTTGGGTTTTTATATGCTATGCTGTCCTCTGTGGGCTGTGTTGTAGGTTTGGACCTAAACAGACTGTAAATATCTTACGCAGGAATCCAAGTCAAATCCTTTCCAAAGTTTTTGTAGAAAATCAATTTCCTGTGAGGAGTGTCAAGATTTTTAAGGTTAATACGCAGTGGAAATGCCTCCAGCTTTTTTAGCAAGCTGGAGAAAAAGAAATCTTGTATTTTTAGGCAATCCGAATTAAATTTGTACTCTTGATGTGCAATAAGTACAATTATGTACCTCATTAAGATTCCGTATTTAAAAAGACAAAAGATTTTGTATTCTTTCAGTTTGAATTAATACTTTTTGACATTGAAGTATAGAGCCAAAGATTTTCAGTGTTGTGAGAATTATTATTATGAAAGCAATTCTGAGGGATTTAAAAACACTAAGAGACTAGGGTATGGTGCCCAAATATTGTGACATTAAAAATAAAGTACAGAATACAAATATATTAGATTATAAACTGTATTTTGGATCATTTTTGGATGACTTGTTCATTGTGAACAAAAGTTTTTCCATATTTCTGAATCTGGAAGAATGAAACATACAGGTAAACAAATAGGTTTCTAAAAGGGCACGGCTACTTTAAGAAATCAGAGTTATTTTTCTGGAAGATAGTTTTTAAAATGTTTTTCCCAAACTGTTCATATTATTTTTGTGGTATTTTGCATGCTTTTTCTATTTAATGGAACATTTGCAATTGTCACAATTTTCGCATGATTGTTTGCATAGGAAGATGCAAATAAACAGTAGATTTGTATATTTCTAGCTGTTTGTTTGGGAGTAAACAGTAGCACAGTTTGTCTTCATGTATCAGAAGTAAAATCATCCTGATCTTCTGTGAAGATCACCTGAATCTACAGGAATACAGTTCTTCAAAGCTGTATTTTATCTGTCAGAGGTAAATACCTCCTCTGTACCAGTAACGTGTGTACAGTGCAGGAGATTCAGAATTGTGACATCAATCCCAAACATGGTTTTGAAACTGTAGTGAGTTTATGTAGTGAGTTTAGTTATACATGCCAAAACCACGACAATGTTGATAAAAGGTCCTGTGTCCATACCACCGCCTTGCTCTCCCTCTCTCCAGTTTTTTAACATTTCCTACTTCCCAGAAATTTTCCAGGGAATTTGGAGCTTTACATTTTTTAATTGTGTAATGCACACTGCTGTATTTAATTTTCTTGTTGCTAGTTAGAGCAAGCAAGTTGTTCTAGTTCAGAGCTAACACCATAGCACAGATTATTCTAAAAAGCCTTTTAGCTTGATGTGGCATTTTCTGTCAAGTCTGAGAGTCTTTCAGATAATGTTATGAAATACGTGTACACTGATTTGTTGTCAGAAGAAAAAGTGCTTGTGGGTAAAAGCGTTGAGCTTTTTTCTGCTTGAAGCAAATGTTGTTTCTAGAGGCTGAAAATGCTTTGTACATGTGTTATAGAACAATTTTCTGAGGAAGTTAGTATGACTAAGAAGTTGAAAAAAAACCCAGAACTCCTGTTCGAACTAGTCAGCAGTGAATCCGTAACTGTGGTGAGAAGCAGGTCACCGATGGAGGTAGTTTTTTGATCACTTGGTGGATGGGTCATACGGGAGCACAGATGTAAAACTGGCATTTCTCCCTTGCCCCTATACGAGCTCCAGAAAAAAAAGACAATTTTCTTATCTCAAATCTTCTTCCCCTCTGCCTACCCCCAAAACTAGTGATTAAATGAAATCTAAATTTATTTTAAAAATTCACACACGTGTGGGAAAAACACTCCTGCTTTTTGACTGAAGACCTAGTTTCAACAGGAAAAGAAAACTAAGTCACAGTTGAAAGATCTCAAGTGGGAAAAAAATGTAGCAATGATGCGTTTTCTGTTTTATTGAAATATCTTTCCGTTATATTTAAACTTGCTTTCTGTCAGCTGACAATAATAACAGCAGTTGAAATGTAACTTCCCACTGTAAAATAAAACTTGAGACACCGCAAGGTGACGGCGCTTCCTGTAGCAGCACTCCTGCAGCAGGTAGATAGAGCAGCGTTTCGTAGGTGGGATGGGAGTGAAGGGAGAGCATCAGGAATAGGACTTTCCTTGTTATCTTGCTTCTCGTGCTTAACAAAGTGCTTGTTGTAAGTCCCCTAAGCCGGCAGATTCCTGTGCAAAAGCACTGAGGGAATTAAAAGCTTAAGTGGTTGCTGCACTCTCAGGAGTTTAAATGGTTTAGGCAAGGGAAATAGGGGAAAGAGTATAGGTTTGTTAGGTCCTAATGCTTTTGCTTGTTCTCAGCTAGGCTCCAAACTAACAAAGCAGTTAAGAAACTTGGGGGGTTTTCAGCCCATGAGCTTTCCTTGTGAATTCACATAGGGCCATTTAATGTGAATCTTCGGGAGAGAGAAATCTTTCCGATAGTACAGAAAAGAACTTCTAGCTCAGTCATACAAAGAGTATGTGCTTACTAAAATACAAATTTATTGAAAGTCTTCTGTGGTTTTGCTCTTTTTAAAGCTGCTGCACTTTGGCCCCCTTTTGTGAATGTGTTGCAGGGTTTAATTGCACGATAAACTCTTTGCTCTGCAGGACTTAAGGTTCATTTAGTGCAGAAATTGTGCAAAGTATAAGGCAGAGGGTTAGGAGAAGGAAAAGAGGCTGCTGCCTTTAAGACATGAATTGGCACGCAACACAAGCTCGGGTTTTGGTATCCTGCTTTCATTTACTTTAAGTAATAATTTGCCTAAAGCTTTCTGCCTAAATACAAAACTTGTCAATGTTAAAGAACAAGAAAGAAAATAAAGCAATTGAGAGGAAAAATGATTGCTGAATAGTTCATTCACTGTCCTGGTGCACAGGCTCGATTTTCAGCGCTGAAGCAAAGTAATGCTAAAAATGAACAGATATTTCAAAAAGCTGCATGTGACAAGCTTTTACAAATCCCTTTTATTCTAATATGTAGCAATGTGTACAGATGTCTTTTTGTTTTTCTAGATTAACTCCAGAAAGTCCTGTGAAAGAGTCACAAAAGCCTTGCAGCTGATTTTTTTTTTTTTAAATACCTTGCCTGCTGCTGTGTTTTGTCCTAACAATGGAGGTATATTAAAATAAGCATGTTGTCAGCTTTTGCATTAAGAAACGACAAACTCTGAATATTTTAGCCTTTCAGATAGGCTGTGAGCTTCTCCAGGCGCCGTGGTGCCGAGAGCTAGCGAAGGGGTTTCGGCGGCAGCTGTGGGTGGAACTGGTGCCTGACCACTCTTTCCCAGTCCGTCCTGCTCTTTCCCAGTGCATCTCTGCCCAGCTCCCCTTCCTTGAACGCTGGACCAACGCAGAATAATTGCTTAATATAGCCATGATTGGAGCAGATTGTAAATACTAAGTAGGCAACACAGCAGGCTTTCTGAAGAGAAGCGTGGAGCCCTCTTCCTGAGGCAAACACAGATTTATGGCCCTGTTGTAGGACATTATCCAAATTCAGGTGATGCTCGGTTTGTGAATTGTCCTGTTTGATTGCAGCAGGGTTTCTTGCAGGCTTGAAGATAAACGCTACCTCATGGACCTTGTGAGAAATGGGACCTGGATCACAAATAGCTATGCTCACATCCTTAAAAAACGTGCCTGTGGAAATGAAAGGCAGGGATAGAAGCTTCATTTGCTTAGTGCAAAAATGGAAAATTGTTACTTGGGAACGTGTAAGAGGGGGAAGCACAGACATGGGAATTATTTTTGAAACAGTGGTAGTATTTTGTGTAGAAAACAGTGAACATCTTTCTTAAAACTGGTGTGTGTAGGGTTTCCACTACTAGAAGAAAATCGCTAAGATTTTATTGGATGTTTCCTTCTTGCTTTGCAGGTAGTGGTATGTGTCTCCTGCAGTGATCGTTAGTGCCTTTGGAGATCTGAAAATCAGCATGCAGTACCAGACACGGATCACTCTCCACTTTACACATCTCTTCCGAGTAAAATAAATCAGCAGTCTTTCCTCTGCCCGATGTGTTAAGTTCTTCCTTTTTAATTTGCTATTTTGAGCCGCAGATGTTTGTTGAACGTTGTGCCAAGGGCTTAAATGGGGGTTTGCACACCTATTGCAAATCTGGGCCATTGGGTTGCTCCCCTCAGCTGTGCAGTTCCCTGGGGTGGTGCAGCAGACACCCCGTGCGGGGGAAAAGGCTGTTCTAAGGATGCTTTCTGTATTTGATTGAAGTCTTAGAAGTTCCAGAGCACCTTTTGACAGTCCCTCGCCCGAGTGCTGGTTACACTGGCATTATCTCTACCTGAGGGTGGGAGAGAGAGGCTGAGCAGAGGTCTGTGTGGCAGTGACCTGTGATGGATGATGCGGTGTCTGGGACAGAGGAGGAATGGGCTGTGCCACTAGTGACTTTTGTCTTTCCAGAGTGAACCAGCCTCAGCTGTCCCGCACAAATTGCCACACATCTGGCGGTTAGAAAATCCATTTACACAATTTCACTCCAGACATACCTCTCTGTCAGTGAATTATGCCCGTTTCGATTGAGTGCAATGCTCCTAATAACATGTCAATTAATTTTAAATGGCACAAATCTTTACGCTGCTACCAAGACTTGGAAAACAAGCTTCATCAATTGTTCCCTCAGGGACTTTGGAAAAGACCTAATTTAAAAGCACTCTGTATGACTTTTGTTCACCCTTTTTATTTTTTATTTTTTAATGTACAGAATTTGATTTTGTAAGTGGTTTTGGATTTAAAAAAAAAGTGGGAATAGTTTTGCTAAACAGTTTGATGAATCTTTAAACCTGTGTTACTAAAAGTTAACACTGGGTGATCTTTTTGTGTAGTGCTATAGAAGATTTTGCAAGAGTGCTGTGATTCTTAAGTGATAGATTATTTATTTTTGCATATCATTATGTTGGGGCCTTACAGTTGTTTTAAGCAGTTAAAGATTAGGGAGGAAAGGCTAATGGAAACAAGCCTAAAGGTGTTGCTGAACCGAATGCTTAAGCACTCATCTGTATTGCACTGGCCTGGGTTAAAAAATCTGGCAATGAAAGGTGAATGATAAAAACTATATGTTAGACATCAATGTATAAGAAAAACTTTAGTCTTGTTTTTCTTTACTGGAGCCAAGGCCCACTGAAAACAAATAGATCCAGAGGGATTAACTGGAGTTTTGTCTTGCAGAAAAATCTTACTGTGAATTAAGTAAGGAGAGGCCATCCTGCTTTGACCCTCGTGCCAGGCTTTCTGCAGTGAAATCCAGAAACCTGCAGTTGATAACTTTGCTGCTGGATGTTTTTGGCCAGCTCTCGCTATGTAGCAGTCACCGGGTTGGGTTCAGGTCACTGTATTTTGGTGGAGTCCAGGAACATTTTCCCAGGTGCGTGCCCTGGGAGTGCCCCCGTGTGTGGAAGCACCGGGAGCTGCTCCGGGAGCCTGCCCGACCCCCTGCCCTGGTCCTGGGCCACCTGCCTTCCCTGGGAACCAGCCGTGGCAATGGTAAGGGGGTTTTTGTCACGGCGGTGGGTCTGTGAGTAGCTGGAGCTAATGGCTGTAATGCACCTTATCCTCAGCTCTGCGCGGCTGCAGAAAGCTCGCATTTTGGCTCAGTTTAGGGTCGCCGCCTCTGCTGATTTTTAAAGGCGGTTCTTAGTTCTTTAACTCATTCTTGAAGGCGGTATCTCCTGCATTTTAAAGAGTTTGCCCCAAGAGTCAGGGGAAAGCCAAATCAATTAATCACATGCTATTTTAGACCAAAACTGAACGGTGTTTGCTTCAACCCTTTGTCTGCGTGTCTCCAAGGTTAGGGGTTTTCTAGACTTCTCTGGAAACCTTCACCCCGGTGCGTGAGGCTGTGGAGGGAGAAGGTCTGTTGGCCGGGCAGGTGCTTTTGGGTGCTGCCCTGCCCGTGGTCCCAGGCAGTGTGGAAGGAAGAGCTTGGGAATGGGAAGAAGTGGGCATCTCATGAGCTTCGGACAAAGGATTTTGTAAGAGTGTGTGGGAGGAACCCTGAAGGATGGCTCGGTGTGCGGGAGCCAGTTGGAGCTACTAATGTTGCATGTGGCTGAAAGAGCTTGGCCAAAAGGGGGTAAAATACTGACAATGGCCAAGAGGAGGGTTATGGTTACTGCCTCTCCCAGTGGCCGGAGTGAGTGCTTCTGAACCATCTCTGCCTATGGCTTTTTAGTTTCCCAAACTACCTCATTATTTGGGGTAATATCCTCTGTACTAGATCTCAAACAGCAGAAATTCATGTTTATGGAGAAACCTCAAAGCCAAAAGATTCTGAATTTCCTCACAGGCCTTGGACCGTGATGATTTGAACCATCACTGAAATGTAAAAATGTAAACGTTAGGTGTTTTTCTGTAACCTTTCTGGTTTAGCTTTAGGTATCCTCTCTGTTCAGTTTCTTGTCATTTGCAACTTACTCAGTCCCACAGGGGTATGGTGAGATAAACCATAGCCCATGGGGCTCAGCATCCGAGTGTTTTTGGCCCCATGCAGAGGGAAGGTGAAGGTGCCTTGTGTGATTCTGGTCCAAGATGAAGAATTTATTTACTTTTAATTCGATTGAGACGTGCGACTGGGTGTATCGGGACTGTGATGGTGGCCAGAGGAGTTGCATCCCGTTGACAAATAGAAGTGCACTCGCTGAGAGGAAAAGGCTGTTCGCCTTCCAGAATAAGCAGAGAAATGTTTTTGCCTGGATATGTAAAGATAACAGTAATTGCCATGAGGTTTTTACTGTCGGTTGCTCTTGGTATGCTTTCAGCTGTGAAAACGCCTACAAAGGGAACAGATCGTAAAGTTATCCTGGCACGGCATCTGAGAGTGAAACTCCTGAAGTATTTCCTTGCCGTAGTTGCGGAGAAATGTGGAAATAATAATAAGGCAGCTGTTGCAGGGGCAGTGGAAGCCTGCTCCGCACCGTCTGCAGGCAGTCCCCTGGACCTCGGGGTGGTGGACGCCGAGTGAAAATGGCTTCGTTTTCTGGGGTTCACCCTTAGCCATGCAGCGTACTCGGACGGGATGAAGTCTTTAAACATTGCCATCCAATGAGAAAAGAAAGATTTAACTGAAAATGTCCATATTTTGAGTAGCCTTGGCTTGAGCGTATCAGTGGCAGTATCAAAAGAAAGTTATGACAGCAGTTAATTTTTGTAAACTCCAAAAGGAGATTGCAGAATGGTCTTTTTGCCCGTTTCCCTCATTGTACTTCATTTCAGCATTTATCTGGCAGTTGTTTCCATTGCTTTTGCTTAGGTGCTGAAAGAGTCTCTGAATTTGAGAAGGTATTTTGATTGTCTAGTCATAAAACATTATGATGTGTCCACAGGAGATGTTATCTCAAAGCTTGTCACATTTTCAGCTGTTTCATGTTACTTTTTGTGACTTAGGTGAGGTTGGGAAGGTCCTTTATTGGTGATGGGGAGTTGTTTTCACAAACTGTGTTACTTACACCGAAGCTTTTTATTGGTGGTATTTTAACATGAGAACAAAACGGCATTGTATTGCTGAGCTTCATAAGTTAGCTCATTAATTGAAGAGTGAGTCACAACAGAGCATTGATGTTAGCTTCTTCAGAGGAGGAGGTAAATGTTCTAACAGCACTTCGTGATGTATAAAAATGAAGTGGATTTTTCTGTAATACACGTTCGTTTTTTATAAGTAATACTCAAACTGAATTTTGACTTCAACAAACAAAATTACTTCAGCCCAAACCAGTGGGGATTTTTTTGTTCAAAAAAATTGTTGATTTCTCAGTCTGTGGCATGCTGTTAAGAGACTGAAATGTGACAGAAGTTAGGATAAGGATTCTCTGTATGAATAACAAACTACAAGATTCAGTCAAATGCAAGCTTGAGGAGTCCTGCATTATAAACGGGTTCACTCTCTGTTATAAAATTTCAGTGGTTTTGAATTATTATTTTTTTAAAAAACCTCCATGTTTTAATCCATATCTGAACTGCAATAACGGAGAAACCACTCTTCCTTTTATAAAAAGGCTTGGAGATACTACAGGAACCTTTCCTACAAAGGTTTGATTGTTAAAGCTGAGCTTCAGGTTACATTTAATTTCAGTTTTGTGTATATATATTCAGTATGTTGAACGGATTTTAAAAAGCAGGCATATTGAAATACATTGGAGTGCATAATAAATGTAATTCCAAATAATGAACCTGAGCTTATAAGTGACTGTCGTATTTTAAGTCAGTGAAAATGTACTCTCAAGATGAAAATATGCTAATGGAAATGCTGCCTGTGTAAAGTATTCCTGGAAATAATTAACAGCTGGGTTGCTGATCTAATGCTAAAAACATAAGAGTATACTACTCTTCCCTAAAATCGGTCCTTAATAAAAATAGGGGTGTTCTTTAATGTTCCTGTGATCATCCTGTATTTCCATTCGTACAGGGTGCTGGTGCAGCTCCTCTGCAAAACAGAGATTTTTCACTCGGGCGTAAGAGGAACTCTCCGTTCGCTCTCACTAGTAGTAAAGTTTAGATACTGTTTTCAGTTCAACCTCCAGAAAATGAAAGTTCTAGGAAGGGATGCGTATTTTGGTTGGCCCGGTGCCAGCTCTGGCCAAATTCCAGCGTGGATAGTTATATCCTGCCTCCATCAAGCTGCTCCTGCAGCATCAGTTGCTTGTGGGTAAAGGGGGTTCAGGATAACGTCTCTGCCGAGCGGGTGAGAGCTGGAGGGTCTGGGTTCTCTTCTGTTGTGTCCTGGACCTTCTCTATGTAATGTCTCTAGGTGCATTGTTGGAAGAGAAGAGGTGAGCAGGAAAATGAACAGAAATCCTTGGAATGACTAGTGCCTTTAAGGAAGCATATTTGGAATGTATAAAATGTATAGTATTAACCATCTGTAGGATGGGCTTTATGAAGCTTATGTCTCGCGTCTAAGAGAATGAAATGCTCTTGACAGTGACTTGCATCAGAAGAAATTTGGATGAGCCCTGTGGAAGCTTCCTGCAATCTACTTGTTTGGATGGGGCAGTGTGACAGCTCTGTACTTGCCATTTCACTTATGCTTACTCCCTTGCTTCTGCAGTAAGATTTGAAAAGCAGATAAAACATCCATAAAACAACTCTGTGTACTCTCCAGATTTCCATGGGATTTCAGGTCTTAATAGTGATTTTTGGCAAGGCTGTGTGTGCAGCATTTCAGAGGGTGACCTGCTGAATATCTGTGTTTCCATAACCAGATGCTGAGGAACTGATTACTTACAAAGAACGTGAAGCAGTTTGGTGAATAAGTAGACTCACACTTTTATAAAAATCCATACTTCTTGCTGGTATCCTTATGCTGAGTTATTAAACCTGGAGTAACCTGTTTTCAGGCTTTTTATTTTTGTGTTCCAAGTGTAATGAGCTTTGTTAAAATTTCACTCATAACCCTATACAAATTTATTGCACAAGCTTTATTTATTGACCTGGGTAGTTTTTATATGAATTTGATACAAACTAGTGAATATGAAACACAGCTAGAACAATATTAGGTAGATGAATGCTGTTCTCTGAACATTCATTTTCCAAATAGTAAGAAAAAAAAAGGTAAGGTTTTGAAAAGGATTTGCTTCATCTCTTTCACCCCTGCAGGATTTTATACACTCCTAAAGGCGTGTGTTTAGTGAAGATGATGCTAGGTTTTTCTTTCAAAGGAAAGATGGAATGAATTATCAGCAAACCTCTGCTGATATAACAACCTCTGACCTAATTCTGTAGGCACTGCTGTTGTGAAAATATTTCACTTGGCGTGGAGACTTCCCGATATTTCTCAGGAATGGTGATTCTTAAACCTCCCGGTAATATTGATGTTAGATGAAAGCGTCCACCTTTTCCACATCGCATGCAGGTAAAGGGTTCATTGGTGTTTGCATTTTTAAGACAAAAGGTTGATCGTAGGAGATGGGATTTCTTTCAGGTACACTTCAACACTTAAAAATATTAGCATGCATCAGCAGCCTTTATTCCCTGGCAGAGCTTTTCTAGCCAACGCTCCTTAATAATAGAAATCTTTTGATTAACAATGCTGACTCACATGTCCTGGCAGCTGCACGGTCCAGATCAATATTTTTTTGTAACTTGGGGTATGCTAGCATTGCCAGGCCTTCCTACTTGAAGAGAAGTACTGCGTGATTCTCATTCTTGGGTGTCTGTAGGCATCTGCAGCTGCCTGTGGTCAGGTAGAAGAGAGAGGACTTGACCGACCCTTGAGCTGACCGAGTACGAGTGCCCTGCTCCTGCCTGCCTGCTCACAAGACTCTTTACTGATTGAAAGCTCTTGCGTTCGGGTTTCTTTATTATGTTTAACCCCTGCTCAGGAACCAACTCTTCCTAGTATATGAAATACTTCTGCTGTTAGGCTTCCATGTGAGACAGAGAGTTGTTTGAAAATGGTTTTAGTGTTTGTTCCATGTGATTCTGTCCATGGCTGCACGTGTGTGTGTGTGCTGAATCATAAGCCTCGTAGTTCTCCATCTTAGTATGAAATACTCTGCTTGGAGCTGCTGGAAAAATGTTTCCCTGTCCCTGAAGTGCAGTGCTTTCCCCATAGTTGTGCCGAGGTGCAATGGCACATTGGGTACCGACGCAGAGAGATACGGGTGGTTCTGGGTCGTGCCAGGAGGAGGGAGTTTGGGGAAGCCCTGGCCGTGCTGTTGGCAGGTTTTTGGTGAAAAGATGTGGTTGCTCTCTGCTGCTTTTACCCTTGTGTTAACTGAAGGTAATTGAGGACGCCCACAAAGAGGATCAGAGGGCTGGAGCACCTCTCCTATGAGGACAGGTTGAGAGTTGGGGTTGTTCAGCCTGGAGAAGAGAAGGCTCCGGGGAGACCTCATAGCAGCCTTCCAGTACTTAAAAGGGGGCCTATAGGAAAAATGGGGAGGGTCTCTTCATCAGGGAGTGTAGTGATAGGACAAGGGGTAACAGTTTTAAACTGAAAGAGGGGAGATTTAGGTTAGATATCAGGAAGAAATTCTTCCCTGTGAGAGTGGTGAGGCACTGGAACAGGTTGCCCAGGGAAGCTGTGGATGCCCCATCCCTGGAAGTGTTCAAGGCCAGGCTGGATGGGGCTTTGAGCAACCTGCTCTAGTGGGAGGTGTCCCTGCCCATGGCAGGGGGGTTGGAACTCAATGATCTTTAAGGTCCCTTCCAACCCAAACCATCCTATAATTCTGTGAAGTTGCTAAAATTTGGCAGTTTATCGGTAGCTTGCCTTGCAACTTAAAATTATGGGGTTGTTTGATGTAAAGCGATGATCATGTGGAGTGTTATGTGTTGTCTCATGTACCATAAACTAAACCTAATTCCTTTTGTTTCGGTTGATGGAACCATGCTTCCTCAGAATAGCTAGATCTTTAGTAAGCGTTTCAGGTGATGTTTAAAAAAAGTCTAAAATAGATAAAACGTGTCTTTGAAAGACAAGATGACAGAGTACAATAAATAGTTATAGAAATGCCACTGATACAAAGCGGCAGAGCTGGAGAACCTAATTTATAGCAGAGTCTATTCCTCTGTACGTCACTGCTCCGCCACATTCCTCCTCCTCCTGTTGCCTTCCCAGACAGTGATCCTCCTGGATCCAGGATGTGGTGTTTCTTACTTCGCTTTAAATAATGAAGAGGTAGATACGTAGCCCTGGGCTCCAGGTAGTGTTACAGATATCTGAACAACCATCCATTCAGAAATACCTGTTTAAGAATGTAGCAAAACTCGTCTGTAACAAGCAGATCAAAGACTCTGTAAGCACAAATTTAAAAAAAAAAAAAGGAAAAAAAAGGGGTAAAGCGGGTCAGATGCATGACACAATTTTGAGATAAGTTGTTGATAAGCCACAGCTGCAAATATTTGCCATTCAAACAGCTCTAAGAGGGAGGGTGGTTGATGCAGACGGGAGCCCGGGGTTGCTGCGGGGCTGAGGTCTGAGCTGTGGCGTCCCGGACAGTCGTCCTCCGGCAAGCGCCGGGCCGGGTGTGCATCGGGGAATGGCAGCAGCTTTTCAACACGTTCCTTAAAATGCAGAGGCAGTTGATGAACTGGAAAATCTTTCTACCCCATTACAGCATGAGCAAGGACAAGTTTAAAAAAAAAAAAAAGGATTTCTGGGGTTGGGCTGAGATGGAAGGTGCAGCGAGAAAATTTCCTTTAGTGTAAGAGCCAGTGATGCTCATTTTCTTTCCGAATGAATTGAATATGCTTTCAGCTTACACATGTTCCTCAAAGAGTCTCACAGCCCACACAGAGGTCTGAGCCCCTTTGGGCTGGGTTTGCCCACAGATGGCAGGCAGTGACCACCTGCATGCAGACCATCTACATCTACAGACCAGAACTGCACCAACTCCGTACAGAGGATGCCGTAGCAGCATTAACGGCTAAGTGAAAAAGAGAAAATCCTAGCCCTCCCTTTGCCTTGCAGCTGAAAATCTTTCCCTTGAGGCTTGCAGGATGGTCATCTCAGCCTGTCCACAGGATTATGGAATAGTTGTTTCTGATTTTACCTCTTTTTCTATGCGTGGAAAACAAACTTCAGCTCTAGGCTCATGTTCAGTTCCTGAAGTTTAGCTCTTGCAATCTAAATTAGACCTGCCCAGGGTGTTGGGGAGGTCAGTGCTCTTGGAGACTGCAGTGGAAACTTGTTTGGAGAGAACTGGGGAGAGCTGGAACAATGTCAGATTGTGCTGGGAAAAGCTGCTTCATGTGGGATGTCTTCAAGGAGCAATTACAAAAATAACACTCCCTTCAGCCGATAGAGCAGAGCAGTGAGTAGATAATAAATACAAAAATCTGCTTTGTGTTCCAGCGTTTCAAGATGTAAAGCTTTTCTATTAGAGGTTTGTATGGAGAACAATAATTTAAAATGGCCACTCTTGTGAACAGCTCATAGCTATGTTTTAAATTTTAATGTTGATTAGGTGGAGATATATTTTTTTTTTTTTTTAAAAAAAAAGGTATGTATTTTTACAACCATAGAAAAACTTCTGGCCTGTCAGAAGTGTGGGCAGGCGTCTGAGTCTTTCTCTTTCTCCCCCTGTCATGGCTGCTTGGTAGGGAAAGTGGTGTGATTCGTGTACAGAATGTGTGTTTTAAGGCTGCCTGCTGAAATCACATTGAACTGAGAGGTGCTGTTCCAGGACTGACTGAGAACAAACGTGAGGTTGTACACTAGAGCTTTCCATCCTTCTCCAAGAAATGTTTTCACATGTATGTGAAATTAACTTTTTTCCTTAATTGAGAAATGACCTGTGAAACTGTTTCATATAAGCAGTTACACCTTGCAGTAAATTTAAAATCATTCCACTCAGCGTTGTGTTCTTGTCTTGCAAACCATTGAGCAGCTCAATTTTTGACTAATTCTGTTTATCATCCTGAGGTTAGATTTGGCAAGCAACAGCTGTAACCTGCCACCGTGAAAAATTACTTCCAACATGTTCTTCATTAAACTTTTCTTCAGTATTTGGCTATCACTGGAGGATTACAGTTTTCTGCTGAAGAATTAAAAAAAATGGCAACGAAAATTGACTGTCAATAGTTCTGTATTAAAATCCCTTGAAGTATCAAGGTGTGCAAGATATTTTGATTTACATATATGTCTGTTTAGCAGTGCATGAATAGAAAATATCAGTTCTTTCCTTGCTAGCTTGCTGAAGAGTATGCAACTCAAACTGACAACAGGAAAGGATAGAAAGAATTTTGTTTTTAAACAGTTGAATCAAAGCAGAACTGATGTATCCCCTGTCTTTCAGGGGGTATTTTTATATATCTTACTTCCAAAGTACTCTCTTATTGAAAAGAGAGTCTAGTTTCAATATGAAAAAAAGTATTGTATTGCATTCCTATACAATGCCTTTAATTCAGGTGGATCTTGGAGGCTCTTAATAGTATGTTGCACAAACTAGCTTAACTTCAGCATTGCGTGTCACTAAGTGTAATCTGCCCATCAAGAGGCTATGTGCGCTGACCCTGCAAAAGGTAAAACCAGGAAACAAAAAAATAATGCAGCCTTCAGATTAAGCTGCTGCGCGAATTTATCCAGGCAGCATGTTCTGAGGAATTAATTTTGGATAAAGGCTAATCTGCCACCTACCTCTGTGGCTGCTGGAGAAGAGGGGCTGCTCCTGCTGGCAGCTCTAAGCAGGGTCCTGGTGCAGGAAGCGTGAAAAGCTGTCTGGAAGGGAACCCAAATCCCTTCCCTCTAACTGTGCGGGGAACCTGGTAAGAGTAAGTGCCTCTACCTGCAATTAATCTATGTTAATAGGGGTGAGGATTTAGTTGCAAAAATAATATGGATGAGCTGGTGCCTACAAAACGTTTTTCTGTTGTTACCAGCGAAGAGCGAAACTACACAGAGTTTCAGGTTGGCTGGCTGTAAGTGTGCTTGAGAAACAACACTCTATTTATGAGAGACAGTGTATCCTTGATAAAAACTTGGAGTCTGCTTGATCAGAATAAAATGTTCATGTTTCCATATCAGGAGCAAGCCGAGCATTTATGGCACCCAGCGACCCTAATGTTTCAAAGCAGAAAAAAAGCTGTGGAAAATTAACTCTCAGCATCTGTTCAGGAAGGTGATAGCATCACACATCCCTGTGTGAAAGTCCCGGTTGCTCGGTGTTTCCTCTTGCCAGCAGCTGATCACGCAGACCACGGTGATGCTGCTGCTCCGTGCCAGCGAGTGCAGGATGCCATGGCGGGGAAGGAGCCCAAGGGGAGAAAAATCTCTCGAGGGTACCCCACTTGTGCACCCAGGGATTTTGTGTGTCATGTTTGCACTGCAGCAGCTGCCATCCAGGGCACCATCCATGGGTCACATCAGAGGGGAGCACCCGCACCCCCCGCAGGAGGACCTGGGTGCAGGTGGGTGCCCAGCTTTTGCCAACTGGCCTATGGTTAACAACCCTCTCCCCTAACAAACCAGGGCCATGATTGAATTTCAGCTTCGTTAGAATAGAACAGACTTGTCTCTCTGTAGGAGGGGACCTACAAGGGTCATGGAGTCCAACTGCCTGACCGCTTCAGGGCTAACCAAAAGTTAAAGTATGTTGTTAAGGGCATCATCCAAATGCCTCTTAAGCACTGACAGGCTTGGGACGTTCACCACCTCTCTAGGTGGCCTGTTCCAGTGTTTGACTGTCCTTCTCCATCTGCTTCTCCCCACGTTGTTGAATTTGTGCACCTGGGACTTGCAGTAAGCCCCTGGCCAGTGGCTTCCCACATACCTGCTTGTGGTGGCATTGTCCCCAGAGCTGTCGGGGTCTGGTGTGCCCATGGGGAGCTGGCTGGGTTGCGGCCAGGGTGCAGGCCCTGTGTCCATCCTCGGTCAAACCCGACGGGTTGTGCTCCAGGCTGTTGTACCAGGCGGAGCCGGGGCCGCTGGTGGGGAAGGACCGTGCAGGAGCAGGAGATTTGGGCAGCAGGACTGAGTGAATTAGGAGCATCCAGGGACAAGAGGAAGGAACCAAAGATGATCAAGGGACTGGAGCATCTCTTTTATGAGGGAAGGCTGAGAGACCTGGGTCTGTTTCGCCTGGAGAAGAGGAGACTAAGAAGGGATCTCATCAATGCTTATAAATATCTAGAGGGTGGGTGTCAAGAGGATGGGGCTAGATTCTTTTCAGTGGTGCTCAGCAACAGGACAAGGGGCAGTGGTCACAAATTGGAACACAGGAAATTCCTTCTCCACGTGAGGAGGAACTTCCTCACTTTGAACAGGCTGCCCAGAGAGGTTGTGGAGTCTCCTTCTCTGGAGATACTCAAAAGCCACCTGGATATGTTCCTGTGCAACCTGCTGTAGGTGGACCTGCTTTGGCAGGGGGGTTGGACTAGATGATCTCCAAAGGTCCCTTCCAACCTCTTATCGTTCTGTGGATTCTGTGAAACCAGTACCTGCTTTGGAGTCCAGAAGTGATACTGATGCTCTGCCCAGCCCTCCCAAACCAGTGCTGGTATGGTGATGGGCTGTCCCGGCAGCATGCCCACACCACAGGCAGGAGCTGCTCCCTCTGGTGTCACCCTCTGCCACAGGACCCCAGTAGGCTACTGTCAGGGGACCCGTTGGTGCAGTGGGACCCTACAGTGGACAGTGTTGCTGCCTATGGCAGCAGGGAGCCCTGGGGTCTGCATCGTGTCATCCACCCAGGTGGATGCGATGTGCTTGGCTCCTTCCCACACCCCGGCTGAGGTGCAGCTCTCCTCCGAGGAGTTCCCCTCCACCTGCTCCTCCCTCCTCTGCACACTGCCATTGCTAATTGTGCTTTGGCACCATCCATCTCAGGCATGTGCCAAGTGCCCTTCGTTCCCACTGGAAAATGAAGGAAGTAAGGCCAGCAACAGAGGAGGGGGAATGTGGGGGGAAAAAAAAAAAAAGGCCAGAATGACTTCAAAAAAAGATATGTAGAAGAAAGGGAATGGCAAATGCTGCTGGTTAATTTAAGCTGTCCTCGTACAGAGAATCAATCTCCCTTTTCATCAAGCAGTAAGAGAAAAGAAAGCTGCTTGATACATCTTGTGATCAAGGAATTAAGCCATGCATCTCTGAAACTTGCAGGAAAAGAAGGAAGCCAGAGCTCATTCAGTCAAAGCAGAAGCCACATCTAGAGAAAAAAGCATTTGCTTGAAGATAATTTTCTTTGATTAGCAAGAATTACCATTCTAAAACACGTCTTTATTCTGTAATTTTTTCACCTGAGATTTTGCCACTGTGTGTGTGTATATGTGTATATATACACACATAAAATTAAATTAGAAAAAATAGGCACTTCATTTGTGCTATTTGTTTATACACGTGACACGGGAATAGTTTCTGTCACGCCGTTGTAGCTTGGGAGCAGTTAAAGGATGGGGTTTTCCAGAGAGCAGCACTTACCCACGGCCCCACTGCCGTCCTGCACGCCGGCGATGCACCTTGCCAGCCAGGAGCCACCAGCTAACCCAGGCGTGCTTTGAGGAGAACTAATCAGGGCCTCCCTTTTACATCTAGGTGGATGGGGTTTAGTTCTAACCTTAGCACCTGGCTGAGGTTGGCTGGTGAACGTCTGGGAGCTCCAGGTGTGGGGGACTGGGTGCCTGTGCTTGAAACCTGCTGGTAGCTGTTGTTTGTTGAGCTCTTGTCTGAGCGCGTCGACGTGGAGCCGTTTGCTTCATAGAGGTGGCTGAGTGAAGCAAACAGTGAAGTATACATAGAGAAATTAAACTCCAGCGCGAGGACCGTGTTAATTTTTCACAAAGAAAAGTGTTCTGCTCACATGGTGCAGTGGGGTATTTCTCATTTTGCATGTATGTTCCAGTTACAGTAATTGTCTTAAATGTTGCTGTGAGGGCTAACGTTAAGTACTCTTTTCTGTGAATACCATAGCTTCTGTGATGAAAATGTTTTTCTGGACTGTGTACTTAACAAGTTATTATTTCACCTGCTCTTACATTCCTATGTACTATGAAAACCCACAAATTGTTTTTGGGTAGCAGTGTTACCCAGCAATGCTTCTGAAAACTTAACAGCTAATTACCTGTCTCTGATATACTAAGGAGAATATGATCTGACAGCGATGTCCTGAATTGAAACAAATATGCTTAATAGAAAACTTTAAATACGACAATCATTTTTCATTTTTTAAAGAATTTTTCTTTGTTTGCAGAGGGGTGTTTGCATTCCCTGCAAGCGTGAAATGCATTTAACCGATAGTGTCTCTCTTCTCCTTTAGATTACAGAAGTTTGTGGAGCCAAGCGCGTGGGTTATTTTGGTCCCGCTCAGTTTTATATTGCTTTGAAGTTAATTGCGGCAGCGCAGTCAGGGTTCCCAGTACGGATTGAGAGCATTAAGAATGGTAAGTAGCAAATTTTGCTTGCAGCCCTATGCACTTGTTTTTCACTTTCTGTAATGCTTGTCAGCTCTCTGTGGTGGGAAACTTTTTCTTCTAACATGTCTGTGAAACAATTTTGAAGAGCAGAGAAAGAGTAGAAGGTAACATTACGTTCTCTGAGTGACTGGTAGGAAATTGCAGTGAATTACACGTATGGCAAAGCTGAGATGGCATCCGCCTCTGGAAGAGGCATTACCAAAGGAATGGGATGAACGACAGCTGGTTGGTGCTGGGGAAGCATTTCTCTCTCAGCTTCAGGCTCTGATCCTGATAGCTGTCCAGAGTGGGAGCCGATGGCTGCTTCGGGTGGAGGAGTGGGCAGGTCAGGGTGCCCCTTTGCCGGGCAGCTGGCAGCACTCGCCTGTTTTGGCAAATAACCCTGCTGAAGTAGATGGGTAATGGTGACAAAATCATAAAGCTTCCTTGTCAGCAGGTATGAAAACCTGTATTAGATGTAATTTAAAAGGGCTTTGTTCTTCTCAATGAATTGACAGTAATCTTAAGTGTACCGTTTTTGGTGGAGAAAAAACACTTCTTGAAAGAGGCTCATCATACTCAAGCGATGAAGAGAGAAAGCAGGTCCTTTCTAGCTGCAAAACCTTGATAGCAACTACATGGAAGGAATTCAATGTTCTTGCCTTGCTGATGCATGCTCTGCCTCAGCAGGTCTCAGACTTCAAAACACGTGGCTTTTCACTTTTCACAAACTGAACCAGTTTGAACCCTTGGCTCCCACACCCCAGCTGGGCATTGGAACCGTGCCCCGAGGCCATGTTCTGGGTTGGAGTGCTTGTCACCATCCCGCTGGAGGCAGCAGTGCAGCCAGCCAGGAGATGGGAGAGGAGGTGGGGAAGGCAGGACCTACCCGTAGCCTCGCAGCCGGGCCACCGCTCCCAGCGCGGTTTCTGCTCCTGCCATCCCTGCTGAAGGGGGTGAAATGTAAAATTCACCTACGTTACGAGGCACAGGGAGGGGCTTCCCAGGTCTGCCCCATCCCAGGGGGAGAAACGCCGGGCTGGAAAGCACATGGAGACCTGTGTGGGCTGAGCTGCTGTGGTTCGGAGCTCCCGACCACGTGGAGGGGATTGGATGCAGCTGGCACTAAATTAGAAACCTGGACTAAGGAGGACTTACTGTGTGTGTTTTACGAGTCCAGCATCTGCAAATAATCCACGAATTTGAGTGAAGAAGGGTACTTGCAGTCCTCGCATTGATATCCTGCTTACTCACTGAAATGCTTCCGGTGTTAATTACGTTCTCTCTTGAATTCTGTGAGTGCCTTTAGAGCGGGGTGAGGAACATGCACCAAACTCCGATTGATTTCTTTTTCTTCCTGCTAGCAGCTGTTAGGTGTAAATGATTACAGAAGCGGTGTACGGCTTTGCTCGGTTTTGAGTGTTCTGTTATGTTTAGTTGTATTGGTTTTTCAGGGTGACTGTGCACAAAAATAAAGGGTGTTTCTTTAAAATAATTTTGATTCGTCTTAAAAGAGTGACAAAGTGTCACTCTTCTGCTCTGCAGAGCGGCCGTGACATGAGACCTTCTGACACGGTCGTCTCACCAGGCCTTGGCGTGATCTCTGAACCCTACCATTTCTAATCTGTTCCTTTTATGATGGCAGCATTGAGGGTACTGTGATCCTGACTGATTAATTCATCAGTCCCACAGTTTCTGTGTGAAACTCTTCTTTTCGTTACAGACAGTGTTCTGAAGGCAGGAAATGAGTTTGCAGCTTGCTTCAGTAACGTGCACAAGGCTTATTTCTTTCTCTTTGCATGGAGAGATTATATATTAAGCTAGTGAATGTAGCTTTGTATAACATTCACATTTTTATTAAGACATAAAATAATCACAGGAGTCCCACACTTACAAGGGCTACAAAATATAAATAGTACTCTTTTGTAGATAAACTTTTCATTAGTTTTACAAGACGATACTGCTTAAAGTATTTTTAATGTTCTGTAGTCTCAATTGAATTTTTCTCTCTTTTAATGAAGAATTGCCTCTGCCACGGTTTATGGCGCTGAAAAATGACAGTGAAGTACGTTACGGGACTCCAGCAGAACTCCATGGAGCTAAATTTCAGGTTCCACATGCAACTTTGGAAAAAAATTCCTACAAAAGAACAGACGAAGGGGACAAACAGGTAACAGGCCAAAACCACAACACTCCTTCAGGCTAATATGTTATCCATCCTCCCTTTGGGTCCAGTCCTGTAAATGGTTACACTCATGTGGGCTTACTCAGTTTTGCAGTACTAGACAGGAGATGAACTCCTGACATGCACATAATCCCTGTCAGGGCTGTGCTCTGATTTTGATGCATCCCAGTTGCATCCCTGAAGAGAATTTCTTTATATGAGCTCGTAGAAAGCAGTCAGCCCTGTAATATTCTGTATAATTTCTTTCACTGTTGTCCTCCTACTTAGTCCAGTGCTGTTTCTTGGAGAGGACTAGGGGAGGAGCAGAAAGTAGAAATTGTCCATGAAACAGAGCAGGAAAGTGAGTGATTTCACATGGCCAGTATGGTCCTTAGTCACTACAGAAATGTTCGGTTGGAGAAGAGGTGTTGAATCATGAGCTGCTATTTCTGGATGGGGATAAGGCCACCGCGTTTTCTCTTCCATTCTGATCTCCCCCAGGAGTAGCCCAGAAGAAATCTGCTTTTCTTTTGTCCTCAGCGGAACATTGTCCCAGCGTCTGTTGTTCCAAGTTGCCAATTTAATAAAGCTGTCTCAGGGAGATTTGTATTACCTGTGCTTAGAAGAGTTGAGATTTGGATTTTTTGGATACAGGCGGCTTCACGGTGCAACCGTGATTTTTCATGATCTTCCCCACGCCTGGCACCTGCTCTTCTGGTGCTGTATCGGGTCACGTTGTAAATGCCTGATGGCAGGTGCTTGATCATCCCGTAGCGTGCGCACACGCGCTTTTATCACACAGTGTGCTGGCGTGAGTCACGGCCTTCCCAGCTTGAGGCCAACCAGCAGGAACGAGCTGATGACAAGATGCACGAGTGGAATAACAGGATGAGGAAGGAGAGCGTGTGTGCTTATCTGCCTGCGTGTACTGACACTGAAGCAGAGCGCTGCCCTCAAAGCCCCAGCTCCATCTAGGTTATCTGTGTTATGTTATATTTGCCTTT
Source organism: Tringa tobata (assembly GCA_033628505.1). Classification (NCBI taxonomy): domain Eukaryota; kingdom Metazoa; phylum Chordata; class Aves; order Charadriiformes; family Scolopacidae; genus Tringa; species Tringa tobata. The sequence continues at coordinate 12,500,275 of JAHREE010000480.1, forward strand.
TTACACAGCAAACTGTTTCAGGATCCCATCCTCTTCCTAAACAGTCTGTAAGTTAAGGTAAAGAGAATGCTGTAGGATAGATACCCAGTAACGCCTACAAATCCACAGAGCACTTAAAATATCAGCTCAGAGATTTAGTTTCATTTTTTTAAGTGTTCTGTATGATAAATGCTCTCCCACAGAGAATGCACTCACCCTAACTAAATGTGTTACGTAAATTCAAAGATACCCACTCACATTAAACCTTCTGCATATATTTTTTCAGGCATCTTTTGGAAGTTAAATACCTTAAGCTGTTCATTGTAAAGCTTTGCTATGGCATTGCCACGCTTTACCCCTAGAAGGCTCAACACCACATTCTGTCTTTAACAATTTTTGCTTATTAAGGAGCCTTTTCTTGGAAATAAAGGGCCTCAGGGAACGACAACATTTGACTTTTTTTTTTGTCCATTATGCGGTACGCATTCAGATTGCCGTGCAGGATTGCTTGGTTGCTTTGCTGTCGTCTCAGAATTCCATTTTGTATTGGTGTGTTTTTGAAACAGGAACCCAAGTCTCCACCAATGTCTCCAATCTGCTCACCTCCTGCTTCTCCCTCTACATACCAGAGAATACCTTTAAGTTATGGATATGGTAAATCAAGAAGTGGCCTGGACCAGCAGCATGGAGGTAGGTAGGATAAAAATTGGGATGTGCACATTGTTTTCAGTTCTTTTTTTTTTTTTTTCCCTCTCAGAAGGTTCCAGATTTCAAATGCAACTGACAATCAACCTAATGATTTTAACATTTAATTAGACCTGTATTTTGGAAAACAGTTCAATCATCTAATTTTATTTTGGTTGTTCAATCCTGTTCCTTTCTGGTAAATTAGTTAGATTTACCTGTCACTGCTCACAGATAAATGCTAATACCTAGTCTGACAAGACTATGTGCAATACATCCCAGCGACAGAGTGTTTGTGAGTATTTTCAGTACTTTCAGTTCAGTGTTTTATTTCATTGGAGGGGAAGAAAAGCCTGCTCCTGATTTCAGTAGCTGCTCTATTAGTTTTCAGATTGGCAGTGAACTTTCCTTTGCAGGAAAGGATAATAATCTTTCTGGTTTCATAACGGAAATGACAATAGGACATGAATACATAAACAGTCCCACAATGTAACTTAGGCAAAACAAAAAAAAAAGACACTACATGGATGCTGTGTCCTTGATCTCACTGCCATTAGAATAGGTGGCAAAACATTCTGATTTTAGTAAGAGGGCAGCGGGGCAGAAACCAGTTTTACTAAGGCTTTACAAGTTCCTGCTAATAGTAAGTTGCTTGTGCTCTCCTAATTGCAACATCTGGTGACCAAGATGGTGGCAGTAGTAGACGTTGTTGTATATCATCCCTCCTGCTCACAGTTAGTGTGTTTGTAGTGATTGAGGAGTGGAGCAAGTTAGTCCTTTAGCTGTCATCCTTATTTACAAATGAGTGAAAAAACAGAGCTATTACAACATTTTGAAACTCACAGCCATGATAAGAATGTGTTCAACACTATCAAGTGGCCTTCTTGTGGAAGTCACAGACACTCATTTGCTGGTTAGGTAAACTGCTGTTTGTTCAGAGATGGGATTTTTCCCCAGCCTACCCTTGGCATAACTGATCGAAACAGTGATGGTTGACTTCTGAAATAAGCATCACTGGTGAGGTTGTCTTCTGGTACGATGCATGTTCTGCTCCAGTGGAGAAGACATGTGGCAGATACTCACACCCTGAAGATCTGGGCTGGAGGTGGCCATTGGGAGCAGCTGAGCGTGTTACATGTCATGTACTCTGCTGTGTTCTGGGACAGATCTGTCAGTGCTATGGAGGGGGGGCGTACTTTGAATGCTGGGTTTTTTTTTTCCTTTGAATTTGGTTGCAATTGTAACTTCGGTGAAATTTCTCATGGTGTCAGCAGTTGTGCAGAGTAGAGGCAGTAGCATCCAATCCGGCTGTCATCTTCTAAATTTAATTATTCAACCACAAAATTCTAGAGGTATAGAACACTATGGTCATTTTCTAGAAAGGGAATTTCTCCTATTTTAATCCCACCAGGGATACTCTAGCCAAATGTGTTCTTGGTGGCCATAAGCGGGTATCATTTTATGGCCCACGCTCTACCAAGTGCCAGGCTTGGTGACCTACTGGTTCTTCCTGGCCTTTAAGATTAGGACCCTTCCAGTTTTCTGAAGAGCACTCGGAAGAGTGGGTCTGAAAGCCACCGCGTTAGTGTAGGTGGTGCAGGAGGTGCCACCACCACAGCGTTGAGCTGGGCGGGCTGTTCTGTACTGATCCTGAAACTGGACAGCATGTCTTCAAGGGCAGCCCTCTACACTGCAACCATGACTATATACTCTTTTCTTGGTAGTTTTGGAAGTTATTCTTGCTAGCAAGCACACAGCAGTGTGGCCTTGGGCCTAAATCTCCTTTCCAAGGGCATCTGTACCTTTCCCAACTTCCTTCCTGTGTTTTTTTCCTGAAGTTAGAAGTTACGTACACAGGCATAAAAATAGATACAGTACAGGATAAGACCACTCTAGGAAAGTGAGGGGGTTAGGGGTAAAATTTTTAAGGTCTTCCTGAACTGAAAATTTTTAAGATTTCTTGGTCTCGCTTTTCATCAAGAGCTTTTCAAGTTCTGTCATAAGACAGAGGTCTGTTAAGACTGCCTTTGCAGCCGTACATCTTGAATAGCCTGGCAGCAGAAGTTCTCAGCTCTGTAAGGGTTTGCAAGTGAGTTGCCTGTCTGTTTGCATACATGACCTATTTTTAAAACATTGTTCTTAAACACGCTGTTGTGTCACCACTTACTATATTTGCTGCAGTGGAACAAAAGTGACTTATTTAACAAAAGAACACGTAACTGTTACTTTTCTATACTAACTTTACTCCAAATAATGCGAAGTGGTGAGTCACATGTTTTGATTTTCAACAGAAATTATGGAAGGGGAAAAAAAAGTATATGGAAAAATTAGTGATTTACTGTTCAGTAGCATTGTCAAAGCATACTTTTTTGCAGTTCAGTTGAATTATTTCATCTTATTTGTAACGCATTCTGTTGCTATACGTGACTCTAAGTATATAAAGCATGTAAATGTGTAAACATGCTATATAAATATGTATTTCAACATGATGAACAAAGATTTCTGTTATCTAGTAATACATAACTGACAGTTTCTGTCAGTAGTGTCTGAAGAAGAATGATGTAATGTGAAAGACAAGTATGTGGCTGGAATTTTGTTGCAGAGGACAAAATGGACTTTAATACCAGGATCACAAGCTAGATTCTTGACCTCGTGGTATTTCCTTTAGCCAAGTCGAATCTTTTTGATTATTCTTGCATTTATATACTTCATTTTAATTGTCTATAGCTCCTTATGAAGTCAGACACTCTACTCACCAGCAAGATGGACCATCATCAGGGAATTATGGAGCCAAACCTGCACTCAGCTCTTCAACTCTTAATCGGGTAATGAATTGCATGTTTTTCGTTAGTAATACTGCTAACAAAACAATACAGAAATTAAAAAAAAAAAAAGCAGAAGAACTCTCACTTCAAAAGTAAAAAGTGTTCTTCATAGTGTTTGTAGACTAGAGGCTGAAGCATGCTTTTTTAGTATATGAAAAAGAAAAAAAACAAAGGTGATAGGAAGGAGAAATCAAAATAAACAATCCAATTAAAATGCTGAAGCTAAATAGAATGAGAAGCCCCAAATAGCATAGACAGGAAAACTAGACCAAGATTCTTCAGTTCAAAAGTTTAAAAAAAAAAAAAAAAGTTATCCTAGCAAAAGTAAAACATTTTCATTTAAAGTATATGAGGTTTCATAGAGATTCCTGCTTGATTTAGAATGCCATCTGTAACACATGCACAGAATTTATGGCCTAATATTCTGTATATTCTGTTTTTTCACCCCAGTTGGTTAAATTGCATCTCAAACAGAATAAATGAATTTCTGGACATTTGTTTGCTTTTATGAGACGAGTCCTATGTTTTCCTGCTGGTTACAAAAGGAGATCTTTCCGATGTTCCAGTATGCCTGCTGTGCACTTACTATGCAAACAGGTAGTTTGCCCTAAGGAAGGACAAAGTTCTCCAAAGGAGGAGCTTTTCCTAAGAAAGTAAGACTCGGAGACTCTGTACCTTTTCCCTGGTGCTTAGCACCCCACACCCGTAATAGAATGTCTCCCGAGCCTCAGGAAAAGATCTACAGGTAGTGTCACGTAATTTGTGTTCACTTGAAATGAAATTGGGTGCATTTGTGCAGCACTTTGAAATGAAAATTAATTTACAGCTTTATGATGTTGCCTGTTTTGGGGAACTTTTGATGTATTTCAGAACAGGTGTTTTGTGTTTGATTCTTGGGAAATGGACAGGTATGTCAGTGAAAGGATTGCGGAGCTGCTTGGAGGCTGGTTATTGTTCATTCTTGCCCTCCCTCTTTAAGGATGTTGTCATCCAGGCCTAAAGCATCTGAAATACTAAGTCATTCCAGTTTAATGAAGATACTAATTGTCCCAGCAGCCCTCTTCTAAACACCACTACCCACCTACCAAACATACAGAACTCCCATAAACAAGTCCATCAGAAAGCAGAGACATAAATGAATAAAATGTGGTTCTCCTCCAAAATTTTTTCCTGAATGAGAATTTTGACCCAAACTGTGAGAAGTGACAAAAGATCAGGGAGATCTTTAGGGGTTTGAGCAACGGCCTGGCTCGTTGTAATGTATGCCGAGTTACCTACGTGAGCTGAGAGTCTAGAAACAGCATAGCTCCATAATTACAGCACCACTCCTAGACTTAAAATGTAGTTTCTTAGAAAAGCAAAATTTTCATGCACTGTGCTGTATGAAAGTACAGCTTTAGGTCCTTCACTGGTTCCATCCGTTTCGGGTATACAGTGTGTGGTTCAGGGTTATAATGCATGGCGGCCAAAATGAACCCCCAAAATTAATCCAGGGGTAATAAGGTACGACTTGGACTTTTCCTATTTGCGGTCAGCAGTAGTTAAGATTTCCTTTTTCTTTTAGCTTCGGTGATATAAAACTTCCTTTAATTGCCTGGGTAAAGATACCTAATATTAGCTTCAGCTTTAATGGTTAAGCAGTGGGATGGCAATGAGTGTGGCCGTTTCTGCTTCTCATCTTTTTAAAGTACATGTCTGCTATGCTAATAGAAGAGAGTGAATCTGGTTTCTTGAGGTTGCCAGTGTCCCACTTGGCCCTTCTGGCCCCCTGCCTGCAGTCGGTGCCAGTCTCCCTCCCTTCAGTCTCTTTCAGTGGAGCGGGAGCAGCCAGAGAGCAGTGCCCACTACTCGGATGACCCTTGGAGGATAACGGAGGAGCAGCGAGACTACTACATCAACCAGTTCAGGTCCCTGCAGCCCGACCTGAACTCCTTCATTTCAGGTAATTTTTACCAAACAGGACCCATGTCAAGTAGAGGGCACAGACTGGGAGGTGTGAAGTGCTAAGTAGATAAATGAGTCCTTTTTTTCCTCTCTGCGGTGAGTTTATGAGAAAGAGTTGATTGCAGTTTCCTTTTAAGGGCAGACAACTCAAAGAACAAACCTATAGTGTGGGCATTATGTTTTCCCCTAAATCTCCTGCTTTTAGGAAAATAATTACATCTAAGAGAGGAGTGTTGTGATTTAGTTAATAATTAAAAGGAGCTCTCACTCTGAGGGGACTGCATTTGTGGATCCCACCTGCAGTGTATATTGAGGTGAAAAAACCCTTAGGGTTGCGCTTGCTTTCCCAGCAGAAACGTGGCAGCATCCATGAGATGAAAGTGAAGCATGCAGTTACCTGTCCTGTGTGGTCAAGCTTGAGTGTTTATGGCTCTGAGGGACTGAGATTTTGACCTTTAGGTGATTAAAAGCAAATCCTGGAGAGCATACCCGTGGAAGAAAGTATTGCTAATGGTGTACTGAGATTGCATTTCCATCCTGAGTAGGAGGGTCGGGCTGCTCATGGAAGGAGTCACTGGGGCACAGACACTTGGTCTGGCAAGGAAGGTGTCACAGATTTTGAAGTGAGATGTTTTTACTGAGCCCTGCTGTATTACTGGGGTTCAGGAGGCTTGGATCCACCCAAAAGTTTAAATAAATTGCCTGCTGGTGACAAAAATTAGTGCTTCACCAGTTCTTTGCCTCAGTTAAGTTTTCTTCATATAATTTGCTTGAAAGAGAAAATGATTTATGAACAGCAACACTGTATTTCCTCACAGACATATATATGCATGCATATACAGCATCTCGGGGAGCTCTGCATTTTGCTTTATGTTGAGCAAGATTCTCAAGCAGTCCTTGCACATCCAAAATTACTGTTTATAAATGATAAATTTGACCTTCCACAGCATCCTAAAATAATTAAACGGTAAAAATCCTTGCTGCAGGGTGATAGAGAAGCTAGAGGTTTGTCCAGGTTTAAGAATTTATTTGAGAAATCCGTGACTGAAAAACATGTCAGAAGTTACCGAATATTTAAGTGATATCCTTGGTTGAGAAGATTCCTGAATCTCAGGTGGTCAAAGGTTGGTGGATATTTTGGAGCTGCGTTAATATCACATGGCTTTATTGTGGTCACACAGAATCACAGAATGATATGGGGTTGGAAGGGACCTCTGGAGATCATCTAGTCCAACCCCCCTGCCAAAGCAGGCCCACCTAGAGCAGGTTGCACAGGAACGTGTCCAGGTGGATTTTGAATGTCTCCAGAGACGGAGATTCCACCACTTCTCTGGGCGGCCTATTCCAACGCTTTGCCACCCTCAAAGTAAAGAAGTTCCTCCTCATGTTTAGATGGAACAAGTTTAGATGTTCAAGTTTGTGCTTGGTACCTCTTGACCTCATAGTCCTCTCTTGGCATCCTGTGTAGGGGAGGACATGTGCTGCCCTAGGTGAGCCTTGGACCTGCCCCAGTAACAGCTTGTCTTATGGCCTACAGTGGGTGGTGTGACCTGGATGCGCAAGGGGAAGAGTGGTGTAGACCTTGGAAGTCTCTGCATTTTCTAAGCCTATATCCAAGAAGGGCTTCAGGGTACAGGGATCTTGTGCTGCCTTTACAGTCTGTGTGCATGGGGTGGCGAAATGATGGATTTATTAGCTAGGAGAAGAATGAGAAGGGGTGAGTGAGGACGCCTGCAGCAGGACAGTAGCTACGTGTTAGCTGAATCTGCTGGGTTTTTTCCCTTTTTTTATAATATTCAAAACACCGCAGGGAAAAGTCATGGTTGAAGCAGCATCTTGGGAGAGCAGTGTAGGTGCTCAGCACTGTCCTGCCACACACAGGGCTTCTGGATGAAGCAGAGCCATTTGTGTCTGTTATTTCATCATTGGTGACATACTGATTATGCTGGTTGCAATCACTAGTACTGAAGCGTGTTTTCCATTTATTTATTTTTCCCATATGGGGGGAGTGGGGAAATGAGGTCAACAGCTCTGTCTGGCTTTCTCTCTCACTTATTCACCAAGAGACAAATGGTCCAACAGCTATATTAACGTCCAGTTAATCTGAGCATCTCTTGGATGTAGAGTAACCAGCTGCTTCTGGTGTAACCAGCTGCTTCTGGCATAGCAGCTCTGGCCAAAGGTAAATAATTGGAGAATTAATTTCCAATGGCTGATAAGCTACGGTTTCCCACCAGGTTCTGTGGCAAAGAATTTCTTCACAAAATCAAAGCTGCCCATCCCAGAGCTTTCTCACATCTGGTAAGTACTGTAATAGTGTTGGGGATGTGTATCCTGTTTTTTTTTTTTAAAAAAAAAGACGCTTAATTCAAGAGTTCTTGTTAAATTTTGAAAAGTGTCTTCAATTATAATTACTGCTCTTATCTCCAGAATCGCTTTCAGGCCCAAGCAGCAGGGTGCTCATTGATCTTCCTGACACGCTTGTTTTCTGTGGAGATGTTCGCCTACTCAGCAGGACTGGGAGGGGTTGAACAGCGATAAAACTGAGAGCTGTTCTTAAGTATATTGTGAGCAGCATCATTAGCTCAATGAACTGACATTTTTCATGAAACGACACAGAGGAGAAGCACCTCTGGAATGTTTTAGATGTGTTGTTGGTTTTGTTTCCGGCTGTGTTTTGCTAGAGGAGGCCTAATTAATGCCTAATTTTTAGTAAGCACAGCTACATAATTCATCAGTGTTTTTCTAATGAACCAGCACACTTACTTTTAATGGGCTTATTTAGAAACGGTGGCGGATGGAACTGTACATGATAGAATTTGACAAGGATTCTATTATATTTTCATAAACAACGTGGTGCTTTGTAATTCAGTGTCAACCTCGCATCTCAGATAGGAAGAACAAACAGTTTTAAACGTTGATCAGAAATGCTGATAGAGGTTTTGCTTTTATATATGCTTTTATGAAGAGAGATGAGAAGAAAAGCTTGCAAGAGCCTAAACATCTGTCAGGGTCAAAGAATATGTCTGGAGTCTTTTCAAAGCGGATTGTCAGTTGTGAAAATAAAAAAACAACTGAAGAAACACGGTATTGGGGGAAGTGAATATTGGAATTTAAATTTAAGGCTACTTAAGAAGACTGGATTAATCCAGTATGTTAACAAAACAAATTTTATTTCTGTTGCTGACACAAGTAGTTCTCTTTGCAAAATTAAAAAAAACTTATTCCTTTCTAGTAGACAATTAGAATTTTGTCATGATGTGATTTATCAGGTCATGTTGCTGTGTAAAACACATGGGATGTTTCAGTCTTTGTCACTGTAACCTCAACAGCTTGAAAAACACCCCTTACTTTCAAAGAGGAGGAAGTTATATGTTTATTTGTTTTAGTCCATGGCATTACTCAGCTTTTGCAAAGAGGTAATTTATAAAATTAAATTCTTGAATTTCTGAAGTCCAGTTTTAGTGTTTGAGAACATCCTAGAATTAGAAAGAACTGCTTTAGTGAGAAGTTACTAACATTTAAACTTATCAAGAGCATTAATTTAGTTCTTTTCTTGAGACAAGTCAATAGTACTGAGTAACCACTGCTGAATTCCATTTTTAACTTTTTCTACTTGACTGGTTTAAGATCCTGCATGGATTGGCCAAAGTGCTTTCAACCATTGGGAAATTAATTTCACCCTTTGAAGTACAGGATATGTATTTCACGTTTTAATATACGGACCATCATATTGTATGGTACGATGTAACAAAATTGTACTTTATTAAAAAAGAAAAAATGACAAGTCAGTATTAGAAAATTAGCTTGCTGCTTCTTCCCCAAGACAAATGTGCAAGTTAGGATGAATGCAAATGACAGAGATGCTTGACTTGTATTAAAACATCCCTTCTCAGGGGTGCATTTCTGTCTCCCTGCGATTGCACACGTGTGTTTCCCTGAGGTAACTGCTTGGAAAACACGTGCCTGTCGTACCCCGCAGGGAGCTGAGCGACGTGGATTGCGACGGGGCGCTGACACTCCCGGAGTTTTGTGCCGCTTTCCACCTGGTGGTGGCGAGGAAGAATGGTTACCAGCTGCCCGAGAAGCTACCGGAGACGCTGCTGCCCGAGTACCTTCAAGCAGGTAATGATGTCCCGGCGGCAGGAGCGAGTTCCTGTAGCCATCTCGGGACCCCAGCATGCGGGTAAGGTGGGTTTTGCTTCCCATCCTTGAGGCAGGGCACGGCGTTCTACGCTGCGTAATGGCTCTCTGGTTGCTTTTTAACGTGTGAGTTTTTAATTGTGCTTGCGAGGCGATTGCTGAAGAAGCAATGTGTAAAAGCACAAAACCGCAATGCCAAGCGGAGAGGTTACCTGCCCCTCTCTGTGTGCCCCTCTGCTCCAGTGTGCCTCAGGCGTCATTCCGGCTAAAGTGCCAGGTGATTGTCTGTAGCAAAGATAATCTAACAAGATTTATGTGGCCCTTAACTCTTTTGATGATTTTTCCCTCTTGAAGATGTGGTGAAAACGATGCCGGACTGGTTTAGAACTTACTATGCTAATATATTTCGTTAGATGCAGTTACTGGTTGTATCCAAGGTTGAATTTTTTGGTAATTCATTTTATGTAATCCACAGATTCTTCTATAAGTAATTTGCAGTAATGACAGGAAGATTATAACAGTTTGTGTAGCACAAGGATAAATTACTCCAAAATATAACATACCTCAGTAACAACATGCAGTGAGCGACCTGCCCTTTCATTTGTTATCTTCGGTTATATCTCTTTTACTTATAAACAAACATTGAAATATATACTGTTCCATCTACAAAATGTGCATGACTTTCTAGGGCAAGGAGGATTAATCACAGATGATAATTACAGTGCTAAGGGATAATATTTTAGACCTAATAAAATCTCCATTAAATTCGATGACACTGAATATATTAAAAGACAGGAAAAGAGCAAATCAAGCTGTAGTTAGGAAAATTAAATGTTCACCCTGTATCAGATTTGTCAAGTAATTTCTGGTGGAGTCATGTTTCTTATAATCCACTATCTTCATATCCAAGGGGAGAAGCTCCTGTAAAACCTGCGCTTCCAAGTCTTCATCACTTTTAGTCTCTCTAATTACATTCTCTTGTCATAATTAAAAGTACCCTTTTCCCTTCAGGACCAGCACTGTTCACTACTCTCATGCCTGTTCTTGTCATAAATTAGCTTGTAAGCACCTTCATGCAGGTTCTTGTTGGCCTGTCTTCACAGCAAGCCTTTTTGGGGATTGCAATGGAACTAGCTATTTCTAGTAGTAAGGAATCATAATATCAATGGGAAGAAGAGCGTGTTAAGCTGTGATCGTTCCTTGGGAGTCCTCTTTCTCCCCAATTTGCCCCTTTCAGCTCTGGGGTCTTCACCATTTTCTTAGATGATTATAGTTTCCTGTGTTGCGCACAACCAAGCATTTTAAGCTGAAGTACATGGAAGAGGTGAAAGGACTAATTGTTTGTTGTGGACACTATACCTACCTCAGCTAATATGCTAATTCTGGTTACCTTGAGGGTCTGAAAACGTCTTGCGCTCGTTCTGCTGCCTAGTCAGGATTCAGAAATCTGTCATTTCGGAGTCTTGCATGAATAACAAGCAGAACATCTCAACACACTGTAGTACCGTGAATCACAAGAAAGCATACAGCCCTGGTTGTATCAGCTTCTGAAATGAAAACGCTGATAAACAAGTGCCTCATACACTTACCTAAAATGTCAAAAAATTGTGAGAGAAAGTTTTTATTTTCATGTTTTTTTAATTTGATTTCGGTGAAACTTAGATAATTTTTTTCTCATTACTGTTATTTTGGGCTATTAGGAACCATATAAAGATTACTGGAAACTCGTTTTCATTAGGTTGTTGTATTAGTTTCAAAATGAGGCAGAATTTGGTTAAAGTGAAATATTTGTGTCTGATAAGAGTGTTAAAGCTTCAAATAGGCTGGGAGAGGAAGACAAATTAATCCTGCTAGTTTTATGGCTTGTTCTATAAACTACAAGTGCAGGGCCAAATACTATCTTGGCACAGCTCCAGTGACAATTCAACCCTCCACCTTCTTTTCTGAAAGTTTCTATTAAATTTACAAAATGCATAAAAGACCTTTATGTAACCCGCTGTACTGTAAATTAGACAGATTTGCAAGACCTTAATTTATTCAGATATACTGGATGCCAGTCAGAAAATAGAAATTTGGCCTGAGAAGTGGTTATTCTGCCTTTCAATAGATTGATCTTAAAGAAGAACTGTTTTCCAGCCATTAAGACAGATTTATCTCAGGGGAACTAATCCCAGAGTCATATCAGCTGAAGGACCTCAGATTCCAGAATAGAAATAAGGTTCATGTGAATATTGCTCTGAGAAGCTAGAGTTGATATTTTTTTTCCTTTTTTTTTTTTTTTCCCCCTTGCTCTCAATGCTGTTTAGTTAATGAATATCAAAGATGGTACTGCAGCAACTACTGTGTTTGGTGTCTTTGCTTTTTGCTGGCCTTCAATTTTAGTGTATAATGTAGATTCTGATGTACTTTTCAGCATTCAAAATGTTAAAAATTAGAGTTGAAAGTTTGATAAGTACCTTTAACATTCCTAAGCCAGCAAGGTATAAACTGTAAGGCCAACTAATTTGATAATAGACTGTGAGGAGGAAAAATGCAAACAAATAGTTGTTGTTTGGCAGTTAATATTTACTAAGAGTCAGCTTTCCTAAATGTCAGTTATTTCTACAACAGAAATTATACATGCCATCCCTTTCATGACATAGAGTTATTCAAAATAGAAAGAATTTCTTCTTTTTTTTTTTTTTTCATTTGTGGCTTATAGATCGGTTCTGATACGTAGAAATGGAGGGCAAAACGGTGCTGGAAGTGCGTATTAACCAGAGACTTGGCACGTCTCTGTCTTTTTTTTTCTTTTTTTATTTCCCCCTGCAGCTTCTCTGAAGCCCATCCGTGACTGCACACTATTTGATTCTTACTCTGAGCCGTTGCCAGGCGGTCAGCAGACTCGGGACTTCGGTCGGACGGAGGTAAGGAGACATCCGCAGGGCAGTTCCCTTGCCGAGCGCGGAGGAAGAGCCCAGCTTCACGGTGGCCGGCGGGACCGCCGAGTCTTTGAGAGGACTTCAGGGGCCTCTTGAGTTGACCATCAAGCCATCTCAACCCCTTCTCCTCAGCAGTTTTTTCAGGCTGTGGAAAGGGTGGACAGGCTTTTCAAAAGGTGTTCCCACAAGGTGGGAGTTCAGCTGTAGGCAGGGAGGGACTCCAGCTGGGCACCATGTTGGAGTCCGGGCAGAGAAATAGGCCTCACCTGGGCTGCGTTTGCCCCTCCTGTGCTGGGAGCCAGGAATGGAGGGGCAGAGGCCACGCTGCAGGAGGGACACAAGGACGGTGCTCAGGTGAAATACCTCCTGAATCTGAATGGGCCAGAAATGTCAGGCTTCAGCTGCAGACCTTGTTCTAGTCAGGGAGTCCTAACCATCTGGCTTGAGTGTTTCTTCCATTTACAAGAGCTCCATTTCCACATTCCACACACACACCCCCAGTTTTGATGATGAGAAATGTCTTGGCTTGTTCTGATTCCTTGTACTTTGCTTCTTTGGAGACTGAAACAATCCCAGACTCAGTACAGTATGGTCAGGCATACTTCTGCTGTAGGTCATTCAGTCTCCATTTTAATATTCAGCCCTTACGTAGTCTAAGGAACTACCATCTACGGGTCTAGACAGTGATTGTAAGGAGTCGGGAAGAGTGTTTTGAGGGAAGAATGGAGATCTGTTGTAGCGGTATCACGACAGATACCAGCCTTGTGATGAAAGACTGTTGCAAACAAAACTAAATTAAGGAGTAGAGTTTATCACTGAGGTTAAAGAATGAAACTTTAAAAGATCCTGTAAAGCTGAACTAACCATGGTCAGTGATTTGTGCCTGGATATTGCAACTCTGAGTATATACGCTGTGGGATTTAAGGGTTTAGTATTTAAGGCAGTGAATCAAATGGCAGACTGACTGCAAGACTGGGCCCTTCTGATGCTGCTTCCAAGTTAAAAAGTAATGGTATGTCATGCCAGGTCAGCAAGGCTGTGCTCCAGTTATTTCCTGCCTGTACCTTGCTCTGGGAATGTCCTGGGTCAGAATGTCCAGCTGTTCCCTCCTCAAACAGCACCACCAAGCAGACTCTCTGCTACAGAGCACAGTGTTCACTTTGGGCAGTGCTGCAGCCAACGCTTTGACCATCCAGAGTATCTTCTAGAGCTGTTAAAATAAGTGCAGTCTCCCCAGCGCTCTCCCTGGGAGGTGGTGCTCTTGGTACAGCAGCTTGGCCAAAGCAGAGCAGCCATACAAGGTGGTGGAAGCAGCCCTGGTGTTGCGGTCGCGTGGGCTGCTGGTGTGTTGGTATCACGGGCAGGTCCTTCACCGTGGCCCAGCAGCCTGGTCCCTTGCATATCGCCTTATTTTGGGAGGGTGGTTCTCAGAGGGGAGCGAGATTGTGCCAAGGGCCACACTGTGCTAGCACGTCTTCACTGTGTGGTCGTGTGGCAAAGCTCAACAGCCCCTTGAGAGTGTGCCTCGTTAGCATGCATGCATATTGCTTTGCAATTTACACAAGCGTAAGAGGCAAAATTCAAGGTGATTTGTGTTGAAAACTCATTCGCTGATGTCAGCGTGGGTATGTATCTATATACGTAACTCTATTTCCAGACTGCAGTAAGACTCAACTGAGTATTTGAGTTAACTCACTGCCATCAGTTTTTAGAGATAATTATTTGTATTCTGCTTAAAAACTGTCACATCCCTGCTGGGATGAATTTTTGTCAGCAGGCAAGACCCTTGTGTGTCAGCTTCTCCCTTTCACTTGCATTTTCATGTTCATAGACAAATACACATGCATATATATATAAAAAAAAGATATAATATAAAATTAAATTGTATTAAAATATAAATAAATACATGATTATGTAGCTTTTATGCACATAACTAGAAAGCTTCAGTTTATGTAACTTCTTGACTTCAGGATCTACTTTGGTATCTCTGTGGCCTAGGGAGCCCTTGTTTTTGTTAGGATACTGGCTTTGCAAGGGATTACCCAGATATGAAAGTGATCTTTGGCTATTTTGTAGAGTTGTGAGGAAGTTTGCTCTTTAGTAGCACAGGCTTTTGACTGTGAGAATACAATGTTCTTTATATTTCAGAAAGCTCGGAAGTCTTGCTTTCAGAGTCATCTTGTGTTTCTTAAAAACAAAATGTCACTTCAGTAACCTAACCAATACAATTTTATAATCTTATTAAATGTCTGATTTTTAGGCCCTTCTTGTTTGTGGTCCTTGAATGTATGTGCATAGTAGGGACAAATCTAGGAGGAGATTATTTCCTAAGCAATTATATTGTGTTTTTTTGCTTTTTAGATTTTTCTGCTGCATTGGAGATAATAGTAGTCGGAATATTATAGTAATAATAAAATAGGTATAAAATGTAGAGGGTATACAGCACAAAATGTAAAAAAAAAACCCAAACAAAAAAGCGACAAGTCCACCATTTTGTTTCAAATTTTTAATTCGATTTTCAGCAGTTAAGCTTTCAGACCTCTTCTGCCTTATCTCTGCGCTCTCCTCCTTGAGACATTCTTACCATAACTGCCAATAACTTGCAGATTACTGTGCTGCCTTTGTAGTCACATAATGTTCTTGGGGGAACAGCTGGATCTTCTGCTCCATTTCTAGGTTCTTGCAAGGTGGCAGGATGTTCTGCAAAATCAGGGGTTTTTTATGGCTAGGTTGAAAACGAAGAAGAATCTGTAGCATGAATGCCTGCTGGCTAAGCACAGATAGTGTTACCTGACTATGTCACAATTGTCTGACTGGTTTTGCTCCATTTCTTCACTGTCTGGGTCCTAGACATGCAGGGCAAAGCTCTCAATTAGCTTCTTTCAGGGCCCTGTTATTCTGGTCCTGTGTTATCCAAGATTAATGGACTAGAAATTCTCTTCTTAAAACTGATTTAAGAATGATTTTGACTTGATTTTTTTTTTGTTCAACTGATGTTTTTATGTTCAGAATTAATACATTGAATGAGTATCATTTGGAAGGTCAGTAATTCATCTCCCATTCATGTCCCTCTGTGGGAAATGCAGTAATTCACTGTTGCAATTTAATTTGTAGCTTGGCTACTTGAGGAAATATAGTTTAGATACTTGATCACTACATTAAAAATATTGTATTATCAGTGCAATCAGTTATGCATTATCTCCATGTCTTTATCTCTTTCCACCAATCATCCATTCAGGCTGCTTGATTTAATTTCAGAAGACCATTTTTACTGTGACTGCTGAATTCCAGTACTGCAATACAATGGAAACTGGTCTTGAACGCATCCATAAAGAATATAATGGAAGGAGACAGGTCACCTGGATGCTAGGCTTTGCTAAACTTACAAAATACACAGAGACTGCTAATGTTATGCTCAAGAATGACAAGGGTGACTGCTTTTTATTAACTGAGGAGGTTTTGTCTTCCCATATCTTTTCTTGAGCTTTTGTCTCCCACTCTGGTCTGTCTTTTCCTTTTTTTTTTTTTTTTTTCTTATTTCAATTCCTCTGGCTCTTTTCCACAAGCTTTCTCACTGCCAAAAGCTTAAAGATAAGACACAGGATTTCACACTATATACATGAAATGACTGGCTGGGGCTGCTCTAAACTCCCTCAGAAGCGTCATGCTGGCAGTTCCTTAAAATTTGTGAGAGTCATTCCATAGATTCAGGCGTGAACTGAATTAGACCTTTCGTCTGATGATCTCTAGAGTGTCAGGGCTAGCTAGGGATGTGAAGTGTTTTGCTTAAACAATTTCAGAGTCCTCAAGCTGTATTTTTGCTATGTTACTTCCCGAGAAGTGTTAGGGAATCCCATATGCAACTTTATAAAATAGGTCTCATTGCCCTTTACTCTGGGCTTAGCGTTCTTGAGTTACTGACTTGAGATTTTGGATGCTTTTTTTTAAATGTCTGCAAAATCCATGTTTCTGCATTTTTTTTTTTTTTTAGACCCAATGGATTGTAACATCTTCCATGATCACTGGAAAAAAAACAGCATCACCTAATATTTAGGGAGGCTTGGGGTTTCTGACATTTGCTTTATTGTTGTTTTGGCTGCAGAATAGAATTTTTTCCTAGTTCCTTGTTGTGAGCTACGCAGCAGAAGTTACAGGAACAAGACATGCCTGTATTAAAAGTTGCTGCTGAAATACAGAAAAGCTAAGGAATACGACTGGGGAGCAGCTCCCTGTTTTCCCATCAGAGGCCTGAATGGGCCTCCAGCAGACACATGCTGGTGCAATTTGTTTTTCCCATCTCAGTGACTGCCTGTTGAAAGAAACATGAGGAGGAACTTCTTCACTTTGAGGGTGACTGAGCACTGGAACAGGCTGCCCAGAGAGGTGGTGGAGTCTCCGTCTCTGGAGACATTCAAAACCCACCTGGACGCGTTCCTGTGCAACCTCCTTTAGGTGGACCTGCTTTGGCAGGGTGGGTGGACTGGATGATCTCTAGAGGTTCCTTCCAACCCCATATCATTCTGTGATACTGTGAAAAAGAGTAGTCCAAGGGTCACCCACCTGAGCTGGAAGACTTCAGGTGCAGAACTACTGGGCTCTGCAGTATGGCTTGAGTTTTGGCTAGAGAGGCTGCTCTGATGAGGACTGACTCCTGTGAAGGGGCTGGAGAAGGTCTCCTCAACCCTCACACAGGTGTTACACCCAAAGAGAAAAGAAAGCAGAATGATATTGCTCAGTTGCAAGGACTCTCTCCTTACATACAGTCCTTAGTTCCTTGTGAATCACTGTTGAAGCGCTTCTCAAACCGATTTCAGGAGTGTGGACCTGCTGCACCTTGAAAAGCACAGTTACAGTCATCTTTTTGAAGGTCCTCTATGCTTCTTTATTTTGAAAAGCAAATCGTGGTGCAATCACCTTTATTTGTGTTGGTCTGTATTCTTAAATATGGCTGTGGAAATGTGGGTGTCATGCCAATCAGTATAATAAATACATCTTCTTTCTTTAAGAAGGCATCAGCTGAAGAGGTACCTGATAACTCTGCCCTGTTACAAGATGCAAAGAAAGAGGAGAAACAAGGTAATCAAATAAATCACTCCTCCCCACTGCCTCCTACCTCGCCCCCACCTTGTGGCTTAAGTTCTGTGTGTTATTAGTAATTCCATATTTTTGCTGACGGAAGCAATGGTATTTTTAATTTCTAAGCTGGCTATCTGTTGCTGTAGATTTAAAAGGAAGACATTGCTTTTGTTGAAGCTGAGATGACAACAAATATTGGATGTGTTTGCTTCAGAGTTAGTTCTATCATATGTGAATGGTATAAAACGCACCTTCTAAAATACATCTAGTCCTAAAACAATTAAAACTTCTTATTTTAACAAAGTTGAAATTGTTGTTGTCAGGAATTTTGTAAGAGTAAAGACTAGATCGTGCCAAACGTTGGATTTCCCATTTTTGCAGGAAATAGCAACACTTCAAAATAAATTTTTATTCCTATATAAAAAAAAGTACCAGTATTTTCTTGCAAAACAAAAGTTTTGGACAAACTGGATTGAAAATCCTCAATTCATTTATTTCACTTGAAATCTGTCAGCAGCAAGCCGTGTGGAATTGAAGTGATATTTTTCTTTTTCCATTCAGCAGCTACTAGGGCTTCCAGAATGGGCGCTGGATCATCACACAGTCACTCCCTGTTATACACCCTTTCCTCCACCTTTCATGTTCTTGCTTGCTGTCCCTCAGCTGTGGAAACAAAACAGTTGTGGGTATTTTGTTGCCTTATTCTCAGAGATGTGGATTACGCATTTATTAAAAAAAAAAAGATAGATCTTGACCTCACAAGCTGTCCACGTGCTGAGGTTGCATCAGAGCTATGAATCGAAGTAGTCCACATCCCTGAATCCCCTTCCACACTCAGGTTTGACTGAGTTTGGCAGATTCCCAGCATCCCTGGTTCAAAAATAGGTTGTCAGATTTGATGGGTGTTTATAAAACATTCTGACAAGTCAGTGTAATCCAAGAAATTCATGTTTTGTTGACAAGGTTTGTTTTGTTGTAAAATTCATAATGGGCAGGAGCAGGACTTGAACCTTGAAGATTATTGCTTTCGTATGTCTAGGGCAGATTTACTTCTTACTTGGGGAATCGTTTTTTCTTTCCTGTGTAGGTGAAAAACTTTGCTCTTGGTAGCTGAAATGTTATATCAGATGGGAAGCTGCTTTGGTACATGCAGTCCTTCAGGGCTGAAGATTTGCTATATTTATGATACAGATTCCTACCTTTTCAGCCAAAGAACAAATGCTCTTGTTCTACCATTTATTGCTATTCTGACAGATGAGACAGCAGATTGCTCTCCTGACTGAGGACATCTCCCCAGAAGTCAAGAACCTGTAGTTCAGGAATGTAGAAGCAAATTTTCCTGCATTTTCAAAACTATACAAATAAATTGGCTCCACTCTGTCATGTTATAATATAGTTAAATGTGGAAGATAATGTAAATAGAGCTGGATCACTAGAACCAGACTTTTCCCACATTTTATTTGATAAAGGCAGATGGAGATGAAAAACTTCATTCCAAGTGGTCATTTGTAATACTGTGGTTTACAGTACATTAAAATAGGCCACAATGCATTAAGAATACCTTAAGAAACTCATTAATAAAGGATGCGTTGGCGTCAGTGGAAGAGGGGAATGAACACAAAAGTTGAGATTTCCTAAATTTTAACCTTGGCTGTGTCGGTGCTGTATGATGCTCCCTGGGGGAGGCTGGTGAGTGTGCAGTGGTCAGAAGCAGCCAGTCTCTCATACATCCTGGCTTTCCAGGTTTGTAACCTGGGGGGAGATGAGTCCCAGCTCTGCCAGGTGTCACCAGCTGCTGCCTCTGTGAGAGAGAACGCTACGTCTCTTGAGACAGGAGTCCATGGATTTAGGCACTAACACCACACACATCCTCCCCTTCTCAAAATTTGGGATTATTTGATGTTTTGGGCACAGGCCTTTCTGTTCTTGACTCTTGTCCTCTTAAAAATTGTTACTTTTGTGAGTTCTTGGGTGTCGTGAGGGTATTTGGCTATTTCTGTTTTCTTTTTGAGTATGTTTAGCATTATTAGATGTTCTAACTGAACCAATACCAGTTTAGATGCTCCTGTCTCAGAGCTGATCTTGTAAAATCGTGTAGATTTTACCTGCCTATACTTAAAGTAACTTTCACTACTTTTTGTTTGTTTGTTTGTTTTATTAAGCTCTTAAAGTAAGCACTGCTCTCAAAACAATACCAAAGGAATTTCAGCACTTGACTGTGAAAACAGGTAAGAAGAAAAAAATTGGTGTGTTACTTCCATTAGAATTTTGATCAAATATTTTTTGTATCACAGTAAGCCTAAATTATTGTAATTTGATTATTTTTTTAAGATCCTTTTGCTCTCATACTGTTTTATTGCTAAAACTAGCTTTTACCTATTATGACTATTACTTGCAAGATTAATCTTAATTAGTGCTTCAGGTTGTCAAAAGGTTTTTCTTGCTTTCTTTCTTTTGTTCTTGGCAGATTGCATTCTCCATGTGTGGGAAATGTTTTTAATCTAGCATGTTTTAAGGAGTATGAATTTTGGTTTTTTTGTACTACAAACAAGATGTCAGAGCACGAATATTGTACCTTTTGATAAAAGCTCTTCTCAAGTATTAAATAAGTATTCAGTAACTATTCTGAAATGGCCTGTTTCTTTGTGAAAACTGAGCTTTCATATTTTCTGTCAAGGAGCTTAAGGTCAGTAGCCTTTTGGAAACACAGACCTTGTGGCACTTAACAGCACTGAAGTAACCTTTTGATTTGAGGGGCGTTTCTTTGTTGAAACCACCCCTGATTTTTCTCTCTGCAGCTCCAACATACACTCCTTGTTCCTATCACACTGGAAAGTGTTATTTCTGGAACAGTGTGTCTCAAAATTGCTTAAATGCTCCAGAAGCTTCCCATGCGTTCACTTCAGTTCATCAGACCTCCCTTGCCTTCCTCTCTGCTGATCTCCTTCCTAGAGTGGTAGGAGTGTTTGCAAGCCCTCCCTGGTCCCAGTCAAGCTCGAATCTGGACTTGCTTTCATTTCCTTTTGCATAAATGTTTTTACTCATGAAGATATCCTTGATTAAGAAAACTGACCCCACATGTCTGTCACAGCAGTTTTGTCTTATAGCTCGATTTATTCACGGCTGCTCAACAGCTGCATGCCTCATTTCCCAACTCCTTTTTTTTTTTTTTTTTTTTCCTGGCTTCTTCCCAAACACTTGGCAGCTGCCAGATTTCCTATCTTTGGCTCCTATTCTCGAATGATTGCTGCTTCTCCTTCTCACACACACACACACTCTTACACTTCCCTCTCCGGGGAAGAGGAGGGTGGTTGTGAGTTTTTTCAGTTCTGTTCTCTTCCCCAACACAGCGCCCCAGGCAGTTTTATTTTCATTTCAGCACTTCAGTCTTCGGTACGCTTAGGAAAAAAAACAACAAACTATTGTCACCCGCGCATCTCCTGGGCCACTGTCCTCTTCCCCCCGTGTCCTTCATCTCCGAGTCAGGGAGGTCTTCTGTGTGCTGCTGTCCTCCTCTAGCAGCGTTGCTGAGTTTGTACATCAGGGGGGACGACGACAGAGTTTTACCCCGTCGTCGTGACTCCTGTTCCTGCAGGGGTTTCACCCTCGCTGTCCTGCCCACTGAGGGTTCGAGCAGCCCATTCTCAGGTTGCAGGATACAATTGTGTTAGAAGTAAAAATGTTTATCTGTGCAGTGGGCTAGATACAGCCCAGTAATCGAGGTGGTTATTTCAGAGTTGGTCATCATTCTTGAAAGGTCATTATAATCATTAACCTTCAGGATGAAAACTCCGTTGGGATGAAGCGGGAGGAATTTTACATCCTCCTTCAGTTAGCCATTTGGGCTATTTATGGAAATTCAGGAAGGATGATCCTGCCGTGGTTCATTATGGGAAAGTTTTCTTTGCCATCAGGAGGACTAGAAATTTGAAGTCAGTGAAAACTTTATATGCTCAGCATCTCCAAATATCTGGCCAGTTTATTTAGGCTCTTAAGTGCGAGATCATTGTTGGCCTTAGACGTTTACAGGATTAAGGGCCAAATCAGTGAGCATTTAAATTGTTCATTTCTGCCTAGGCCACCAATAGGAGGTAATAGATGAGTCAGTGCGAGTGATTTAAACTACTGGGGAGTTCTTTGGTTTTTCCACAGCAGTGTAGCCTACTTGCGACTTTTATAGTTCAGTTTTCCACCTGATAATCAGCCTGTAAAGCAAGGAGGCACCAGCTGAGTATAAGCCATTGGGCTACAGCCAAAAATTACTTAGCCTGCATCGTTAGAAACGTTTACATGAAGTTGTATTGGCAGAGGGGAATGGGGGCAGTTAAACACCCAAAATGGGAGCCTTCACATTCTCCTGTGATGTGAATGAATAAATAAGAGTTCATCATCATATATGATTTTGATTAGTGCAGACCAAGCTGTTCAGTTCATCAGGTTGTACTTCTTCAGGAATTGTACAAACTTTTAAATAATAAATGTAATTAATTTACTGAACAGCTTTAATTTTATATCAGCTTCATATAAATTAGGCTTACATATCCGCAGCAAGAGAAATAGGGAAAGTTCATTAACTGGATAGTTTTCTGTCATTTTGAAAGATTATGTGGTGTGTGTGTATAAACCTGCACCTCAAACACAAAGTACACACAGACTGAGTGTACCAAAATTTACGTGCACTTTTTGTGGAAATCCTGTCACAATTATCTGTATGTTGTAATAACAAACTACCTGCTTTATAATATTTTTATATTATACTTTTTTGAAAGGTAAAGCTATGTCTGGGTATTGTGTAATTGTAGCCTTGAATTTCTTGATTTTTCAAACACTTAAAAGAAAATTCTTGGTAATAGTATTCTATTGCTATCATTTTTTATTAGTAGTCATTTCGGGATTCTCTCTTCCTTGTGTGCTTTCCTGTTTACCTCAACAAGATGTCCTCAGAGAGTTTGAATGACAGTTTTACCTGTAGTTTTTTAGGAGAAAGACTTTACAGAAGAGGTATGAACAGAATTACGGTCTCCATAAAAGAAGGAAAATTTGAAGGTTCTTAAACATGGCTTAGCTTAGAAAGGATTTATACTTCCCATTTCTAAGTGTCATGTATTTAATAATTGTGCATGTAATTTAATAATCGGCAATTTCAGCATTGGAAAAATTGGGTCATATGGCTGTGGGGAAGCAGTTTCTAAAGTTATATTCTCTGGGAGTTTGACATAGAGAGAGAGAGAGGAGGATTATCACCACTGCATATTTTAATAATAATTCTCTCTCTCCTCCTTAGTTGCTAGGAGGAGTTTGTTGCACAGAAATCTGGAATGACTGTGAGCCAGTTTGGTGGTGACAATAATCTACTGGAGCTTGGTTTATAAGTGGGTTTTTGTGCTGCTGCCAGCTACATTTGGGTGTATTCCATCCAAAGCACCAACTAGCACTGCATAACCTTTAAAGCAGTTTCCTCTATGAAGAAGTAGTGTGCGGCTATACATGTGCCATATGCTGCTGTTTGTCTTCTGTAAGCCTCAAGCCTCCTATGGAGGGTGTAGGCAGTAGTACAATGCAAGCCATTATACAGTCAGTATTTGCCAGCTGCTACCACAGGTAGCTGCAGCTTGGTGTGTTTTGGAGGTCTGCCGTATTCTCAGGTGGTGCTGTAGAGTAGCTGGTGGAAAATGTCTGACTTTGGAGTAGGCAAATACATCTGGAGGAAGCCAGAAACTCTAAGAACTGTTTTTTCGTTTTTCCCCAACCTACTTGCTTCTCTTAAGTGTTGTACCTTGATTAGCGAAATAATGGGAAAAGTGGGAAGATTCACTTCGTGTGTGCATTGGGATCATTGATGCTGGTGCAGTACCTTGAGGATATCTCAGTGGGCTGAATTTAAAAGCAGTCACACAGATAGGCTTTCTCAAAATTATCTGATGTTAGTAAGGAAAGTAACAGAAAAGTCACAAAAAGACTTATGTAAACCAAGGAACAGCCTTGAGGAATTACCCAGAGAAGGTAAGTCAGCACTGTTCTTTTCCTATCACATAAAACCTGCATGTGGCAGGATATCTGGAATTCATCCAAATAAAAGAAACTGACTTTTACATTGATAGAAATGTGTTTGGTCAACACTTAGCCTTTAAAGCTTTTTACCGTCGAATACCTTTCCTTCCCAGTGTCAAAGTAGTTTCAACCTGATGTGTTAATTTTTTTTAAAGTGTGGTAGTAAGAAAATGTATGTTTATACTGATTAGTTAAAGTATTTAGGAAGGACATAAACCTCCATGCTTTGGGAAGCTGGGCAATGAGTGAATTAGGGTTAAGATGCTTTCAGTGGAAAGTTTATGGTATTCCTAATGTTGCTTTGTCACAGCTACATCCAGGAGCACAGGTCAGAGCTGTCAGACCTGTTGCTTTTCCTGTATTTGAGTAACCAAATTAAAAGGTGAAGGTCTGGCTACTTGTGGGCTTTTGAATTCTTAGGACATTCAAACACTACAAAAACAAAAGGGAAGGAGAAGCGAAAATCAGTCCCTATTCCTCATGTGAAATGATCACACTCTCACATCCACATTTGCAGCAATCACATTTTTAATGAACACTGGTCCTTCAGCTAAAGGCATTTATTTAAAATGTGGTGGTTTAGTGGTTCTTTTTTCTTTTCTGTTTCAGCTGCTCAGGAATCTAATGCACTTAAAGCCAGACCACGATCCAGGTACTGCTTTCATTTCTATTTCAGAAGCTCCTCTGGTGTCAGACGCAAGGTGCAAGAACCCCTGTTGCATTTTTAATTTTTTTCTAATTGGTATTGTGCTGGAAATCCAGCTCAGATAAAAGAGAGATTCACTAGGAGAGATCTATAAGCTATAGACCCTACATAAGTACTGCCTACAGCCCTGCGGTCTCCGATCATAAGGCACTGGGACTTTTTGCCTTTCTGTCCAGCCCTGCAACCTCATCAGGGTGGTGACTTCCTCCAGCCCTGCCCCAGAGGTGTTGTGGTGGGACAGCGGGGACCACCCCGTTTGCAGGAGCACATTCTCAGCAATTTTGTGCTGTTGAAACCTGCACAGGGTTTGCATATGGAGGGAGACGTTTTACGCTCCCGCAGGAACAGCAGTTGTAGCTCAGCTCTCGGATGTGGGTGAGTGAATCCTTTCCTTGGTGTGCCTGTACTTGACTATGACTGGTTGGTGTGTGATGGAAGGACTTACAGACTTACACCATTGTGTGCTAGAAGTGACACCTGCTGAATTTGGATGTTTGGAAAAAAAAAAAAAAAAGGGAAACCTATGCCAGAAAATATGGTCTATAAACGGATTTTGTGTTGAGTTTGGCTGTTCGCCATTCTGGTGTATAGCTATCTCATGTATTCACCTTCAAACTTTTTTTTTTTTTGGGGGGTGCTAGTTAGAGGGCTCCATTTCTTTTTCTTAGGTAATGAGAGTATAGTCAGGAGCTCCCTCCTTACAAGCTTGTCAAAGCCTAGTAATGAGAGAGGATCGGCTATAAGCTTGGAGAATGAAGATTGAAATCCTCTGTTCTTAGCACCTACGTCTGGGAAGGCTGAACTGGCCTGTGTGCTGTTTTTCTGCTACTAGCCAAAGCTTTTAGTTTTCATACTGTTTTAGATTTTCTTCCTGTGTTACTGAATCATAAATTGCAAATATGCAAAAGATGTGTGAAAATTGTTTTATGCAAAAATGCACAAAATAGCAAATGCTTAAACAAGTTTGAAAAAAAGTCTCTTGACTAGGACTGCTCTGTCACATCTGAGGGTCTCACGTTTGACTGTGTGTCACTACTTCAGTGCAGAAGTTGAGACTAAAGATTCCCAAGCACATCCTTGAACTCAGTCCTTCTGCTGTGCTTGTCCTGCGTAGCCTGGAGGGCTCTATAACCTCCAGGGTCTCTGTATTCAGGTGTGACTGACCACCAGAGCCTGTGTTTCGAGTCCGTTACAGCTCTCAGCTCTGGAGCCTGGCCTTGTAGCCTAAGGTGTGCAGATTCCTAGGACATTCACGTGCTGACTCCTACCTGGCTTTTAGATGCCAGGTCTGCCTGTTGCAAGCAACAATTCACCAATGCGTGGCTCTGTGTTGCTACTGCTGGGGCAGGCATATTTTTGCCTGGTAGCTGCTATCTTACTCAATCTTTTAAGAAAAGTTTAAAATCTCAAACTGTTAGGTTGAGCAATTTCAATGCAAGAAAAACATAAGTCGCATAACATGTAAAATAAAATTATAAAACCTTAAGATCCTGGTTCAAAGCTTTATTTCAGGGTTGTTGCGTTAGGTCTGATGTGGTAAGGTTATGGAATTGAAAATTCTACCCAGTCAAAAAAATCAGCATCGACAGAGGTTTTTGTGTCACGTGTAAATTTTGAAGCAATTGTGGCTTTCACTCCTGTATTTATTTTAGTTTACATCAGAAACATAGGATCAGCATTGCCAAATGTCTGTCCCGCTAAAGAGCTGTTTTCTAACAACAGCCTGTTTGGCAAAAAACCGACCCGTTTCCCATTAGTGGGAGATATTTCTGTTCTACTCGAATGTGTTTTTGGTCTTGCCTGTCATGCGTAATGTGTTACAGTAAGTGTAACATCTCACATTGTCAGTGCTCATTTTGAACAAAGCTCTCAGTCTTGCATAAAAACTGGTAACTACAACAGCTGAAAAATATTGGACACTATTCAGCAAAATCAAGTTTTTGAGCAAATGCCCTGCATTGGGATTAATGGGTTGTGGATGGGCCCAGAAAGATTTACTGAGACATGTATTTGACCAGTGTTGGTCACTTTGGAGCCATTCAGTTTTTCTGGATTTTGCGGAATTTGGTGGTGGTTTGCTATGAAAAAAGTATTCTGATCATTAGAATATTTTAAATTTACCAAATGTGTACTTGCAAGAGGTCGGTTCAAGCTGTACCTGTATAGACACTACCCTCGCAATTGTGAAAGCAACAGGAACTGTAAGGGGGGGAATTTTTTTTTACTCGGGTTTATTCAAAATAGTTGCTTCATGTATCCTGTTGACTGTTAAAGTTATGAAAGAAGGCCTGAAGCTGTGATAAAAGGCCTTAAAAAATGCTAGCCCTGTAAGCACGACCTGTTCCTTTCCCCTGGCATGTTAAGTCCCTCTGTTGCCAAATAAATTTGTTTTGTTATAAGGGGGAACTTTTAGTCATTAGGGCAAGGAATTTCCACCATGAACCCCAGTTCTGGTCAGTGTATTTTCAGGTACTATTCACTGTAGTTGTTTAAAATGATTTTCTGAAATATTTCCTGCTTTCTCCCCCCACCTTCTTCCGTAGGTCTTACTCTAGCACATCGATAGAAGATGCTATGAAAAAGGGAGAAGAGCCCCCTACTCCACCTCCAAGGCCACAGAAATCACATTCCAGAGCTTCCTCTTTGGATCTGAACAAAATATTTCAGCAAAACACACAAGGTGAAGTTTGCTTTCTTTCCCTCTTTTGAGACCATTTAGGTTAGCTGCATACTTGGCCACTTGATCTGTTTGCACAAATGCTTGACAGTATGTGCATATGCTCGCCTTTGCTATACACAGCAATATGCTACAGAACAGAAGAACTTGCACTTTCTTGCATTACATCGGCACTGAGGGGAAAAAAATCACTATTACTGTAATTAAGGTGATTATAATGTTTTCTGGCACAATAATGGGAAGCTTAACATATGGTAGTCTGTCATCACTGACTGTTTATAACTTAGGCATTTCTCATCAGTAACTGCAATATAATTGATTTTTATTACTATTTATTTTTTGTAGTTCAGAAGCAGGAAGAAAAGCCTTAATGTTTAAACTGGGAGAAAGTAAAATTTCTCGTGTGCAAACATTTTTGATGTTAAAGCTTTCCATATGCGTGGGGGCAATCAGAAACCATTCTTTGAGTAAAGAGAAAGGGTAATTTCGTTCGACAGGGGTGCATGTTGAGGGGGAGAGAAAGAAAATGTAGAACAGTGGCTAGAGTGAGCTGAAAGAAAACGGCTCTCCAGCGCCTTAGTGTTTGAGCATTCCTTTTGCCTCGCAGAGTGAGTGGTGGAAAGCAGAGCTGTTTGTTCAGGGCAGCGGTCACCCAGCATCGCTGTGCTTTAGCAGCATCCTTGAACCGGAGCAGGGCACACCAATCATCTAACTCAAGGACTAGGTTAAACATGGTCATGTTTATGCTTCCCGAGAAAGCCAAGGTTTGACCGTGTCAAGGAATGTTTTAACTGGGCTCTCTAATGTGGCTGTTGGAGTAGAAAAGAAAGAGTTTCACCTCTTGCTGTATGGGACTTTTTTTTTTTTTTTTTTTTTTTGTGCAAACACCAGACAGAATTCAAGAGTTCTGCTATGTGTGCTGGACCCTGGAACTCATTAGGAATAAACATATTTTTTTTTTCTGCCTTACACAGAGAAGCAATTCCCGATCTTTGACTGTGGTTCCTGCTTAGGGATCTGTTGCCTCAAATTTTGATTTCATTATACATCAAAATAAACCCCCAAACAGAGCCAAGTACACATTTTCTAAGACAGCAAATCCTCTCAGAATCCAGATAAAAAAGTATTACTGGAAGGAAATAGACTTGGATTTAAGTTTCTCTTGGAACACAAATGAAAGGAGAATATAAATTCTCAAAGAAGTCATTCTGTGAATGAAAAATAACATCTTGCTTTTGGAATGGATCATTTTGAAAGTCACCATTACTTTTGAAGTAACATAATGATTTCTTCTGGGCAACTTAACAAACTGATAGTTACAGCAAGTACAGGAAAGGGTAACTTGTCCTATCAGTACTTTTTGGAGGGTTTCCTTGCTGGAAATGAGGCAACTAAGTAAGGTGAGGCAGTTGATTGCTTGCAAAAAAAGAGAGTGCTTTGGGCATCCTAAAACTGTTCATCGTATTCAGTTCAAATTTATGGCTATTAATAGTTGGAAGGAAAATTGGCTCTAGGTTGACAAAACCTGAAGTATAGTGTGCTACCAGATTGCAGAAATATGAAAGGTTGCCCAGAGGCTCAGCTTCTTCCCGTACTTGCAGGGTGTTGGATTGTAATTTTTTGTTGTCTTGAATTGTCTTGGTGGCAATGCTAAATATTTGTGGTGGTCACCTTTCTCTAATGGACCTGTTCTGTTTTCTGTCAAAAATGTAAATACTCACTGTGAAAGAATAAGGAGGAATTTGTAGTCTTGGAAGATTTAAGGAAGAACTTGTTAAACAATTTGTAGCTCACCTTGAAGAAGGCTTCCAGCTCAAATAAATCTGCATCATCAGAAGGAAGGGATTAAATCAACCCATCCCAGCGCACCCAAGCATTTACCTTGCTCTGTTTTGAAGTAAAATGTCTGCATTGGAAGTCGTATTTTCAGTTCTTCGCCCTACGAAGAGACACATGCATGCTCTTTCCTATCATTAAGCCCTGAATAGTCATTATTCTGCAACATCCTATTGATAATGTGGTTTTATACAGCTGCTTTCTTTATTTCTGCATCTATTGTTTTGACCACCTCACTTTTTTTCATCCTTTTCCCTGCGGCTTGGCAGAAACTCTAGTCTCATTGTTTTTGGATACCCTTTTTCATCTAGAGACAGTTCTTCCTCAGGGAGAGGTCGTTGTTTCAGGGCCAAACTCTTCACTAAGGTGCACTTTGCACTTTTTAGAAAGGCGGTTTGTAGGAGAGCAGAGAGGATTCAGCATCCTCGCCTTAAACCAAAGAGCCTCTCCAAAAAGGAAGTCTCTGTGTGTGTGTGTGTTTGCGTGAAATAAATTGCACACAGTTGTATAATAACAAGCTGTAGTCCTATTTCTGCTGACAGTCTAAAAATGAAGTTAGAATAGTTTCCATCTGCCATCAGAAGATACAGTTACAGATTTACAATATAGATGACGTAGTGGCAATGTGCTATTTAGGTTTCTTGGCTATTGGGATAATACAGCCCTGGCATAAATATCGAACCCGATGTGTTTCTATCCACAAGTTACTTGATTGCTTCCTGACCTAATGTACTCTCGACTGAATTTTTATTTTACGTTTTCTCCCTGCCTTGTGTCCTTCCCAGGTTTTCAAAAATAGTCTCATCATTGTAGCCGAGCCACAAAAATTAGCTAGAATGACCATCATTTCTCACACCACTGGATTTACCTAGTGTCAGTAGAGAAAATCAGGCTCTAAAATTGGCAATTTTAATAGCTTTCAGGGTGTATTTTATTTCATTAGAATAATCCCATTTTGGCACATTAGTTTTTGTCCTACTAGTTCTTCTTCAGAAATAAACCTGCTTTTGTGAGTTTGGTGGATAGTCTGCTCCCACGCCAGCAAAGGGGTGCTCAATAGTATTGAGTTTTATTTTCAGTTCTTTGTTGGTCATGTTGATCCGTAGGTATCACTTCTTTAATTGTAAAGCCATCAGTGGTTTGGAGCATTTTTTTGTTCCTTTTTCAAGTGCAGAAAAAGAAAAATCTCTTTTATTTGGGTAAATTCAGCCAAAGGGTATGGCAGATCCTTTTTGTGGACACTGGTTTGTTGGGGGCTGTTCTTGTGTGGTTTTCATTTACTGCTGCTATATTATGTTTGCCACCCATCTTATAATGCCCCTCTCCTGGCAAGTACACATGGATGACATTTATCCCTGTTGACTAGGGTGTTCAGCCATGCACTAGCCATGGAAACTGTGCTTTAAAATTGTTGAATTGGGACATGACTGCACTTGAAGGAGGCACCTTCATTCATACTCCGTAGCTGCAGTCCTCTGGGACACTGTAATTGCGATTACCCAGGAAAAACATACAAACCCAAGAGGACTTATTGAGAGGCCCCACCTTCTTCAGATCTAACATAATTATGGAACTGCTCTAGACAGGCATTTTAATAATATAATATACACAAGAGGATTATAGCTCTATCTGTAGCTCTCTGTGTGTATGTGTAGATGTATTTAAAAAAAAAAAAAACACCACCATCTTTTATTTCTGTTCATTGAGTCCATGATTTGAGATGACTCTAGTTTTGGAGGGCACTGGAGATGTGGCAAGCTATAGGGATGTATTTTATCGTGTACTGACCTATTTTTCTCAGCTGTGACCCCAAGAATATGTCATGGTTAGGAAAACATGTATGGTAGAATGGCCTTGATTATTGCTAAGCAAACCTCACGAAGTTCAACTTTGGAGTTATTAAATAGTGGCATCAGTGAAGCATCATGCCTGTTGCCAGAACTGTTTTTCTTCTCCTAAAACTGTCGTAGATGCCCCTGTTTTTTGCTTAGCTTTGAAGGATGCATGTTTTCTCAAGCCTTGCACAAACAAGATGCTGCAGTGAAAGTTTCATTGCTTTGATGCAAAGTATTTTCAAAACCTCGCTAATCCCTGAAGAGTTTTTCCCACAATATTAGTATACAGGGCTGCTAGTGACTTCAACTAAAGAAAAATTATTGCATACCAGGTCATCCTGTGAGTCCATATGTGAATTTCTGTTAAGAGATGTTAAGAGACAGCAATATCTTTTTTCTTTTTCTTTTTTTTAATCATGTAGTCTTTTTGTTGGCATCTGAGAAAAATTTAGTACTGCTACATTCTCAGTTTATTTCTTTTTGTTGAATCTGGCATTTGGCCTGTGTACATATTAAGAAAATACTTGGCTGGGTTTTATGCATTACTGGAAAGACAACAGCAGGTCTTAAATACAAACAAAAATGTCAGTTTAAATGTATACATGACCTGGTTTACATCTTCATTTCTTCTCTAGCCCACTGTCTATTCAGATATAAGACAAGAGTTCCCGGAGTAAGATCTGGGAGCAGGTGGTCAGCAAAGCTTTCCTGGGCTGTTCACAAAGACCATTTCCAGAATTAGCTGCTCTTTTGGACTCCTCCTGCTCTCTTCTGTCTGTCCCACGATCTGGGCAAGGGAGCAGGTATTGAGGAGGCCAAAATTGCTGCAGCTTGGAGCCCAGCAGTCCTGCAGCAAGGCCCCCAGACACCTTTTGCCCTCGACGGCAACAGTAGGCAAGGGTCCACCTTGGGATAACTCTGGGAATGGGGCAAGTTTCAGCTTAAGTATTAAAGTCCAAAAATGCACCCAATGTCTTCTGGCCTTTTGCTTGATTACGTTTTCTGCCTGTGACAACTAATAAAGAATTTACTTCTGGGGAATTATAGTTAATGACAGCAGTCTGGGTCTTGTTTGATACAGATGCCTCTGAAATACATTTCCCATTTAGTTTCTTTTCTGAATTGCATAACTTCTTTTAATTAACAGTTCTGTAGAACAAAGGATACTTGTTTGGAAAAGAGAATTTGCTTTGATGAAACAACATAATTGTCATAAACATTGTAGTTTCATGCTGATTTGGAAGAAAGATTGAATGTCTCTATGTAATTCATCAAAACAGCCATATAACTATTTACAACTGAATTTTTGACTGAAGGTTTTCAGCACTCGTTTGCTTTTGAAACTTGCCTCCTGCTGTGGCTGTCCCTGCGGTGAAGAACGCGTGGAATGCGGGCACTGTTTCTTATGTGGGTTTGCAAGGAAATACTTACTGTAACCTGCATTCGCTCCTTCAGGGGTGCTGGTTTTAGCCAGCGACGTGGGGCTAGTGTTTTTTGTTGTTTTTTTTTCTCTCTTTTAAAATGCAAGGTGTTAAGTACTGCACTCGGTAAGGGGGAAACGCACTAGCATTTTATTGTAAGTGCGGTGTTTTCTGTTATGGATGATGTTTTCCTAGCTACAGTCAGATCTGTAACCTCCACTTATCTCTGCTGAGCTAGTGGTGGCTGCCAAAGAAGAAAACGTCCCCTCTGCGCTCAGTGTAGTGTTCATAGAAAAAGAACAGGGGAACAGGCTTATTGGTGTAGATCAGCATTCCCATAACTGATATAAATGTGTCCCCCTCTCACTTCTGTATTCTTCCATATCTACAGTTCCCACGCAGTTTTAACTGGTGCTTCTGTCATAAGACTCAATCCGTGCAAACTTCTTTTCTGTGCCCTTTCATTTTCGTTAGTGCTAAAAGAAGGCTGGTATTCAGCATCACAGCTTATCCTCTTTTTCATACCTTTGAAGAGAAAGGCTCTTCGTTACTTCCTTTACTTCATCATACCTTCATTACTTCACCCAATTAGCACAATCTTTACCTGAATGTACAGGCTTGGTGGGTTTTTTTTGCCAATTGTGGAAGATTTCTGAATAGTAAGTGTGTGTTGAAATGTCTTGGGTTTATCATATTTGTCCAACCACAGCCAAATTTTATGTATTTCTGAATGTTTTCAGTCCATGTGTCAAATAAAACAGTCCTGTAATTGTGTAGAAAAGAAGATTTTGAGAATTAAAATGATTGCTGCACCATTGTCATATGCATTTTGATACGAACTAGTCCAAATAGTTCCCCTAATGCTGTTTCCAGCTGTTTTCAGCAATCTGTTCTCAACTGCATCATGTTTTTAGCTTAGTGAGCCAAATGCAGATGACTTTCCCTTTGGGCACATGGAACTGGGGACTAAAAAACCTGCCAAACTTGACCTAGATAAGTATGATTACTGCATTATCTTTTGTATTCTTTTGTGCTTAATTGTATTTGCTAGAAAATATTTGTATCTATTAAAGTTAGCTGTCTGCAAGTCTTAGTTACTGAAGGCAAGCTATTAAGGGGTTTTGCAGGGGTTTACATTGTTTGTGGTACCATAAATACAGATTTCTCAAGTCACTTTTTTGGTTCAAAGCCGAATTCGATTAAGTAATTAATTTTAAGGACCACTTCTTTTCATTGCTCTTGTACTGGTCTCAATTTAGTAAAATCCAGCAACTTTCTTGGGTAATAGGGCTGGATTTTTCTCATGCTGTAGTACTATGCTGTCTTGCATGTTACTGTGTTGTGTTTTTTAATCAGACCAAAACATTAAATTAGGAAGGTGACAATTCTGAAAGACCTTTATTTTAGGTGACTGATAATACCAAATACCATCAGCAAAATATACCATTTCGTTGAATATTGTTTGCACAGTATACAAGAGCTCTAATGTTGCCACCTTCATTGAGTTGAGAGTGCAGAGTCAAGTTAACATCTTTGGTTGTAAAAACAATTACGGTTTAAATTAAAAGTATCTTTTACACATAAACTAAAGAAGACACAAAATTGAGCTACTATTCATAGTGTTCTCTGGCACTGTATCACTGCAGTGAAAATACTGTAAAATGCTTTCTTAACATAAATGTGGTGAAACCATTTTGTTGAAGCAGAGAAGATATTTTTCTTCTTTTGGGACTCAGCTTCTGATCTGTTGCTAGAGCTGCTGTGTCCTTCTAGTCCTGTTCCCCTTCAGAATATATGTGATCACTGAACTGAGCTTATTCTGAATAAAATATGAACGTCTTCACTCTGATTTGAATGGAAGAATTTTATGCCTCTCAGCCTTTTAGAATTTTTTTTATGAAGGATTTATATGTTTACAACTATGTAACTTACTTCTTTGCCGAACTGGACAAGGACATAATTAAGGTTGAATGGGCTGGAGAAAATGGTGTGGACTTAAATGGACTAATGGTTATTACGTGATAAGAATCTGATGCGGTAACTTCTTTCTGCATTTTTAGATGTTTAAATTTTTATGTCTGTCTCTAAGGGCTGAGTCTAGAGAGTGCTTGTGTACAAAATGGGGTAAATCTTACCAACCTTTCAAGTGTAACTGTTTCTTGACAATTTGTGTAAATGGAACTTGTATTAGTAAGAATTATTAAAACAGATTCTTGAATAAATAGGTATTTCACAACCACCTTACTAGAATCCTTCATTAAATTTACATTCCTGGCTACAGCTTTAATTTTTTTTTCTTGTTGCAACTTTTTGCAGACATAATAATGACAATTAATAAATCAGATATCTTGAAAAACAGTTATTTCACAACCACCTTACTAATGCTGTTGTCAGGAATGTAAATAAATGAAGGCGTGCAGAGAATGGTGTCAGTATTATGGGATATCCAAGTACCAATCTCAGTGAACAAGAAGGGAAGTTTTGTAAGACAGAGGTAACTAGAAACCAGCTTATACACAGAACTTTTCTGTGGTCTGCCTTTGGCAGCAGAAGCAGGAAAAGTATCTCAAAAGAATCTCTCCAAAAAAACATCAGAGTGGAAGGGTGAAATGCCAACTTTCCAAACTACCTAAGGCACCGAAGCCTCGGATAGTTTGGGGAACTGAAGAATAATTCATTCTATTGGCTTATCTTTTTCAAACTGTTTTCAGTATTGCAGATTCTTTGCTTCCTGATAAAATTAATTGGTTTGTCTTGTGTTAAACCTGATCTGGGAGGCCTGCAGCAGCATAAACTCATGTAAGTCTGCCCTGCAACCAGCCTCTCCCTTCATCCAGCAGTGGGGGTCCTGCTGTGGGCTGGCCTGTAGCGTCCACTTGAAAAATACTGAACATATCATCTGCTCAGACTCTACTGAGGAACCCTATCAGAGTTTTCTCACATTTGAAGTCCTTGGATGGTCCTCACACAATTGCAGAAGGCAGGGTGGTGGTGGTGGTGGTGAAGCAGAACAGAAGCAAGAACCTGTAGTTAGGCCGTCTAGGTCCAGGGCAGGAGGGATATAGGCTGGGTTTGGTTAGGGCTGCACCCTCTGTGTGATGGGAAAAACACGGGATCCTTTCTCCCTTTGGGAATGGTGACCGAAATACTTGGAGCAGCCAAGCTCTGGGTGCCCTCTTGGTCATGGGATGAAAAGTGTGTAGGGTTTTGACATGAGATGAGGTCAGCCTCCTTTGGTAGGCAGTTCCTAGTTTCACTGTGGCTAGAAAAGTACAAAATGGCCCTTGACCTAGGAAAACCACCCTTCTTTCAGGACAACACTTATGTACATGTTCAATTCAGATGAGAAAAAGGAGTACAATTTTTTCAGCCAAAGCTTTAACTTGTCTGAGGTGATACCCAGGGTAAGGTGATAGACATGTAAAACCAAGAAGGAAGACAGCTGCAAAGAACGGAAATTAAATAAATACCTGACATGGAAATGTTTCAGGAAGTGTAGTTTTATATGCTGCTGTTCCAGTGTTAATTACTTTTAAAAAATAGCACGCATCCAGCAGCTCTGTTTATTATGGCAGTTTCCTTCAGTGCTAAGAAACAAGAGGACAAGTGACTGTCATGGGCTGCGAGAGGTGCAGCATGTTGCTCTTACAGGTTACTCTGAAGGACCCCAAGGGGCCAAATTTGTTCCACCCTAATTTTGGTGCTGTGCCTGGTGTGTGCCTGGTGGGGTAAACACCTACTTCCCGTTGGTTTCACCAGACTATCATAATTTTATGTTTTTCCTTGGTCTCCTCTTCCTAGGTCAAATATATAACAAGTAAAGGAGCTACTTGGGTGGTCACCATGGTTGATATGTCTCACTACCGTGGGTAACAAAAGTGTTGAGGGCTTTTGTTGTCTGCTAGGGAAGCTGGAGGCAGAATGGCATGGCCTGTTCTCAGAGTGTAGCATTACAGCCTGGTGTTTGTTTTAAAATATTAATCTAGCTTCAGTTTGGAAAACCTGTTTCTTTATCTTGTGTGGTGTCCTGTTAGAGCTATCAGACCTTCATGATTGCCAAACTAGGGCAGAAAAAATGGTACTGGAAGCTTTCCATGCAGATAATCCGCCTTAAAGTATGAACATTTTAAGTAGAGAGCCATGATTTTGGAACTGAAAGCCTTATCGCTATCTTTGTGGGAGTAACTCGTGCGTGAAAATGCTATCATTTACAGGAACACACGTGATACGGACACTGGATATGCTTAAATCTATTTTACTGGTACTTGTATGGCCTTTCCACAGTGCTGTCGTTGAGATTTGCTTGACATGACTCACCCTGGTACGAATGCCACCAGGCCACTCGGAAACGAGGCAGCCTGTGCCAGTCCCATCCTGCTCCCCCCAGCTCCCTCTGCTTTTACGCAGAGTGTGAAGACTTATTTTCAAAGACCAAGGGTGTGTGACTTGTCCAACCTTTCGGGTGTGCACCTGGAAACAGGACATTTTTCTGCATACCCTCGGTCCCAGGGTTCTTGGTTTCATTGCGGAAACAAACCTCCTTTCATTCTGGAAACAGACCCTGTGTTTGAGTTCGCTTTCAGAGCTAACAAAGTGATTCCATCACTAACAGCAAGAGCTGATCTGTGTGAGGCAGTTTCCGAGGAAGGCAGGCATTCCAGAATAGCCTAATATTACTAGTCACCTGCTGATACACATAAAAACCTGAGTATCTCTTAATATTGCCCTCTTCTAGGATAGTGACACTAGAGAAAGCTGCAGCATCTGTCGTTAAATTTCTTTTCATTGCCCTGTGGAGAAAAAAAGTGAGGGTTTTTTATAAGTTGCTATGAGTCCTCAAAAGTCAACTAACTTTTGTCTAGCAATTGTGCTCACGTAAGCATGATTTCCTTCTAACAACAGGCCAAAGATGTTCTGCAGCAGCAGGAATTTTATGAATATTTCATGAGTAGCTTAAGTTAGAATTTGCAGGATTAAAAAGAGGAAACTGGGTCAAATGCACATGGTGTAAGCATCTAACTTCTTTAATGCTAAATTAACGTAGGTTGTATTTTGAAAGCTGAAGAAGTATTTTTGGGGGTGGGGTTTTTTGATTTTTGTTGTTTTTTTTTTTAATTTGATGATCTTACGGAAAAATTAATTTTCCCTTTGGAATTTTGTGGGCCAAGTCCCAGGTAACATGGGGTTTCACAGTGTGTGTAACCACTTCAAGAGGTGCTTTTCCAGCAAGCCCAGTACCTTTCTGCATAAAGACTACAGTGCTGCTTTCATGGGTGTATCACTAGGTTTGAAGGATGGGGAACCGAGGACAGTAAGTGCTGTATCCTCGAGACCTGAAGTTGAGGCCAATTCTCAATGGAAGCAGCTCTTGCAGTAAAGCTTTTGAGGTCCTGCTGAAGCACTGCTAATCACTGGTGGTGGCGAATGAGTAAGGTGCACGCAGGTGTTTTCCATGGAGCATGGCAGCACAGCTCCCACAAGGTTTCCTGAAGATAAATGTACCGTGTTGAGCATGTGTACTTGTCCACTAGTACAGTGTGTAGCTGATGGACCTACAGAGTGCTGGTGTCTGAGTTAGATGATGTTTTCAAGTACTGTTATTAGCTGTACTTGCCAAAGCCACTTGCCAGTGCTCAGATAAATAAAATAGTAACATGAAGTTGAGACTGAAGGAAAGGAAGGTTTCTTATTCCACTGTTCTTTTCCAAAGATTAGTTGCGCAAAAGAAATGGAGAATGTAGTGACAACATCATGCTGGTATTTCAGCAGCCTTATGAACAGAGCTAATTGAACACAAGAGAAAAGATCCTAATGACCATGTTTTTTTCAAAACTCTCTTACACCTGTAGGTGTTTTAGTGGCTCCCTTCCTTAACCTAAGTTGGGTTTTAATTGTTCTGCCTCTCTCCTTGGCATTTTGTGCAGTGATATTAGGCTTCATTTTAATTCAAGAGATGATGATGCAGAAGATGTAAAAATACCCCAGTGTATTATAAGCCTCTCTGGAGCTGTATACACGCAATATGACTGTTCTCAATGTTTTCATAGAATCATAGAATAGTTTTGGTCGGAAGGGACCTTTAAAGGTCATCTAGTCCAACCCCTCTGCAATGAGCAGGGACAGCCTCAACTTGCTCAGAGCCCTGTCCAACCTGACCTTGAATGTTTCCAGGGATGGGGCATCTACCTGTCTGGGCAACCTGTGCCAGTGTTTCACCACACTCAGCGTAAAAAATTTCTTCCTTCTATCTAGTCTAAATCTACCTTCTTTTAGTTTAAAGCCATTACCCCTTGTCCTGTTGCATTCACCCACGTTTTTACTCTCATGTCACTTTTGTCTTTAATGGTTGATATCTTTTATCTTTGTATTTTCAACCATGTAGACATTTCTAGGCTTGGTATAAAATATTTAAATGGCTAAGCTGTAACAGGGCTTGTAATGGTCTTTGTGGCTTTTTAAAATATGCATGGAAATAAAAAGTGTGTAAAAGTAATTGCTTGGTTAGCATTATTGTGGTAAAAGGCATTTTTAAGTTTAATATTGTTGGGGTTTTTTTGCTATACAAATAAACACCAGTGCAAGATGGACTGTCTGATACCTTTGTCGGTGCAAGTGCTGAGCACTCCGTGTGACAAGAGCTTGGGGAGGGTAGCCCACCTAACGACTCCCACCAGTCCTGGTTGGTGTCTCTGTGCTAGCCTTGTCTTCCTCTCTGCAGCTGCCTTTGGAAACCATCATCTGTCCTGTAGTTCTGTCCCATGATGGATGTGGTGGTACAACCCCCTCCTCTCTTAGGCCACTCAGTGCTTGGCGTGATTCCCACCCCTACCTGGGCAACATAGCCACCTAAAGTAAGTCAGACGAGAATTGGGAAGGGCAACCCCTTAACACACCTGGCTCTCATGTCCCCTGTTGCCTGGGAACAGTATTGATAATTGATCACCCCCTGGCCATACCTGGGTTGTGGCCTAAAGAGCAGGGGGTGATAGCAGAGCTTCTGGGCCTGCCCAACTGGTGAAAAGTACCAGAATATCCCATTGTCTGAGTTGGGCTGGAGCGGTAAAGTACCTGACAAAAGTCATTTACCTCAGACCCTGTAAGCAGGGACTCTAGCGAGACTCTGAGCTCTCCTGGATTGCAGCGGGCAGTGACCAGCATCTCCCCTGAGTTGGGATGCCACTCAGGCAAACACTTCGAGGGTAAAATGCCTTGTGAGTATTTACTCGAGAAGAGGGAAATTTTAACTATAGGCCAGCCTCTTTTCCATCCACCTCTCTATTTGTGTGTTTGAATATACACATCAACCTTTGCAAGCGTGGGTGTCTATATATTTTACTGGATCCAGATATTCCTGTCTTTGTGTGTATTGGCTCACTGGAGTTGCCTGCTGCAAAGGGACCTTGGTCCTAGCAGTTAAAGTCTCAAGTGGTGTGTGTGCGGCTCATTGAATGGTGTGTGTTTGTATGTTTTATGTTTATATTTTTTGATTTAGGATACTGTGTAGTAAGTTAGTGTGAATCTTGTCATTTTTGAATCTGTAATTAAGTCGCTGTTTAATTCTTTTATTCAATCACTTTGTAAATCCTTAAATTGGTTAATGATTAAGTACTGCTAAAATTCAACCTCTTGATCTACCTCAAACCATTAATAAATTTTGAACTGCTGCTAAATCATAACTGTGTCAAATATTCTCATCCGTGACAATAGGGTTTAGGAACTTTAAGGAAACTGAGAAATAGAGTGGCTGGACCTACCTGATTGTTACCCTCCCTCTTTGCTGGCTCAAACTAAGAGCTGACATTGCTTTGTTACAGGGGTCTGAACTGACCATTGGGGTTTGTCTTCCCTTATTTCTCCTCCTCCCTCTGAAGTACCTGTGATGAGTAATTAATAACATGAAAATACAAAAGCTAATGCCAAGGAAACTGATTTCTTTTTGGTTCATTTTGGCTTTTTGTCCTATTAATTCCATGACAGATGTTTTCTTTTTAAGGCTGCACTCTGTCACATTGTGTGTTTAATCTGGAGTGAATGTTAATGTCTACACTGGATGCTAAAGCATCACTTTTAAAAAAGGCAATAATGTTCATGACAAAGAGCAAAGTCCCAAGGACAAGTAGACGCTGTTTCTGGGGTTCTTCAACTAGAGTTGGATTGCTTTAGCTACAGCTTTTGTGGCTGACTGGCTTCCATTGCTACTTTTTATCATAACATTGTGGGTTTTTACAGCAATTAAATCACTGCTCATTCATTACTCATGAAATTATTTCAAACAGGATTTGCTCAATAAAGATCAAGTTTGGTTTCTGTTATTAAAATGTTGAATACTGCCTCTTCATTAAGAA
This sequence comes from Tringa tobata, assembly GCA_033628505.1. Classification (NCBI taxonomy): domain Eukaryota; kingdom Metazoa; phylum Chordata; class Aves; order Charadriiformes; family Scolopacidae; genus Tringa; species Tringa tobata. Next base: position 12,540,718 of record JAHREE010000480.1, read on the forward strand.
TTATCATGGAAATTAATTCTGGTTTTATTTGGAATTAAATTAATGTTGCTTTGTTTGTTTTTTTGTTTTTTCTTCTTCTTTTCTCACTGTTCAGCTGTGAGGTCTGGCTGGCTGCCCCCACCACCACCTGCGCTGCCCCCTCGACCTTCTGTGTCTCAGGTATGGCCAAAGGTTTAACATTTTGCTGTGTATTTTTCACTTATTTACGTTACTGTTGCAGTGGTTATGGACATGGCAGTTGTTCTTGGTTCCAAGTTAATGCAAATCTGCAGTTCACTCTGCAGTTCTGTACATGCCCTCTTTCGTTGGTCTGTCTAGCCGGTGTGTTGCAATGTCAAATTACAGACTAATTAAATCTCTTTGTACTGGAGCTGACATGCACCCACTAGACAAAGCTGTAAATTAAAGGCTAGTAAGGCTAGTCAACTGGTAAGAGTTTGATGCCTGAAAGGCATAGACTTGATACCTGCTATTTGCTTCTCAAGCCTCAAATGCTCGGAGGGTATCTACTAAGGGAGCTATGGCATGAAAGAGTGTATTTCACCCATGGGTTTGAAAAATAATGCTGAAGGGAAGCGGATACCCTGTCAGTTATGTTGTTAAGTTTCAAATCATTAGCAATGCACTTTTGTTTTGCTTTCTGCATGGGTTTTTGTTTGTTTATAGAGCATCACACAGCCACAGCACAGTGCAAATTGACTAAATCATGCATACCTGCATCCAGATGTTTTAGGAAACGATGGAGGATCAGTGTCTTGTTATGATGTTGGCTCTGTGGCAGTATGCTTCATATATTACTCCTTTAGGTGAGGTGTATAATAGAAAACAATTCACAGGGCTGCCAACAGCCCATTACATGTAAAAACTTGGTGAGGCACTCCCACTGGACCAGGAACAGTCCTCACTTGAGGTTTGGATCTACTCTTATGAGTCTGCTGTTGAACATCTCCTGCTGTACGGTGTTTATGATGGAAATAAAAGGCTTGTTGCTGTCCCCAGCTCCACCAGCAGCTCGTTGCTCTCCCCAGCACATTTTAGCATCTGAGCACAGCTAGTTTCTACCTTGAGGACAGTAGAGTGTTCTGGTTTCAGCTTGTGTGCTTTCCCCGAGTCATTATGGCATTAGCCATCCTGCTAACACCACACGCTCCTTAGTGCACCCATCACATTCCTGCTTTGTCCAGCGCTCCCTGGAGAGCAGTGTTTCCCTCTGGCTTTCCCTGATCCCACAGCACGGCTCCCTGCCTTGTGCCTGCAGCAGCTGCTGCTGCAACCCACACCAGCCCTCCTGCTGCTGCTTGGACTTAGAATCATTTAGGTTGGAAGAGACCTTAAAGATCATCAAGTCCAACTGTTAACCTAGCACTGCCAAGTTACCACTAAACCGTGTCCCTCAACACAATATCTGCACATCTTTTAAATACCTCCAGGGATGGCGACTCAACCACTTCCCTGGGCAGCCTGTTCCAACGCTTGATAACCCTTTCAGTGAAGAATTTTTTTCCTAATATCCAGTCTAAACCTCCCCCGGTGCAATTTGAGGTGATTTCCTCTCATCCTGGGAAGAAAGGACCAACCCCCACCTCTCTACAACCTCCTTTCAGGTAGTTGTAGAGAGCGATAAGGTCTCCCCTCAGCCTTCTTTTCTCCAGACTAAACAACTCTAGTTCTTTCAGCCACTCCTCATAAGTTTTGTGCTCTAGACCCTTCACCAGCTTCATTGCCCTTCTTTGGATGTTCTCCAGCACCTCAATGTTTTTCTTGTAGTGAGGGGCCCAAAACTGAATACAATATTCAAGGTGCGTCCTCACCAGTGCTGAGTATAGGAGGATGATCACTTCTCTAGTCCTGCTGGCCACACTATTCCTGATACAGGCCAGGATGCTATTGGCCTTCTTGGCCACCTGAGCACACTGCTGGCTCATATTCAGCTGGCTGTTGACCAACACCCCCAGATCCTTTTCTTCTGGGCAGCTTTCCAAGCTTGTAATGCTGCATGGGGTTGTTTTGACCCAAGTGCAGGACCCAGCACTTGGCCTTGTTGAACCTCATACCATTGGCCTTGACCCATTGACCCAGCCTGTCCAGATCCCTCTGTAGAGCTTTCCTACCCTCAAGCAGAGTTGCCACAGTGTGCTGGCTCCATGCACTGCAGGCTCTCTCATTGCCATTGGCAAAAGCAGTAAATATAACAAATCCAGTTCTTAGGGAAGAACCCATTGTTTTCAAGCATCATTTTGCTAATTGTCCATTTTCTTGTCCTGTCATAGATTTGCATTTCCTTAGCAGGGCAGTGAGGAGAGATGTTAATTTATTTATGCATGTCCTGCAGCTTCCTTACCACATTGCAAAAAATGAGCCAAATGCTCATCCTACACTGGGCAATGCAGAATATAGGATCTTACTAAAATGATAAACACAAGAAGATTCTCACCTGAAATTCTTGATCCAGTTCTCTCCAATACAACAGTTTGTTTTCTAAAAGAAGTGTCTTCTGTGTCTACTCAGTAATGAATATATAGCCGATGCTTTGCTTACCTGCATCACTTATATCTACTCAATTTATTTCTGATAATTTTAAAAGATATTTAATGAAATATCTCCTCAAAATATTCTTGTTCTGATGTCTAGCAAAAATGCACATAAAAACAATTCTTGAATGCATAATAAAGTTCACACTCATCACATTCTGTTTATTTTTTCTCCATGTGTGCCTTTCTGGGATAAAGGTAACAGACAGTAGGGAAGTATGTGTGATGGAGTCATAATTCAACTGAGCTGACCCTTACGAATAGCATGTAAGCAATAGTAAGCATATGGATTACATTAGTCCAGTGGGGCCCTTAATTTAAAGAGCACGAAGAAGTTGGAAGGAAAGATCTGCTTTCAGAACCGAAGCAGGGTCAAGAACCAAAGAAAAGACGTGATGCTGAAATGACACATTCACCTTTTTTTTCTGTTTCAGGACTTGCAAAACTCTTCTTAAATTTCTTTTTTAACTTATTTTTCAATGATGTTATTGAAAATCCTTTTTTTATTGCCTTAACATTTTGCTATATGCCTGCAGTTAAGCACTGTGAATGACAAATGTAGCTTGGAAATGAAGCAAGCCCCATATATTTCAGGTGGCTGTGCACCATGTAAGTATGCTCCTGGTGTGATTATTTTGGCTCAGGTTTGGAAATCAGTTGATGGAAGAGGAGAGGGAAATAATTTCTTCTGAGGACTACAGTTTTCTATGGATGGCTGAGAAGCAGCCTGGACCAGTTGGCTCTTTAGAGTGAGATTAAAGGGCTTTTAAAGGGTTGAAAAGACCTGTAAAAGAGAGGTATCGAGGGGTAGGTATTACATTTCAGTGGAGCAGAAGTCCTTCTGTGAGCTTAATCAATGGCAATATAGAAATGTCATCTTGACTTTGGTCCTGGGTTGCTGTTGTTTTTAGTAGAATTTGTTTCAACCTTTAGGAAAACATTATTTTTCCTGTCAGAACCTCCAAGATAATCAAGCTCACTAAGTTACTGAGTTCAGTAATTCAGAGCGTGCCAAATGTCTCTAGTCATATCACAAACTTACTTAACTATGTCTACATCCAGCTCTGCCTCCATAGTGCCGTCAGCTGAATAATGAGGGAGAAGGACTGTATCCCTGGGTGAGTGTAGCACAAGGTAAAACTCAGAGCTGATACTGCTTTGGCCTTGGCTCCAGAGCTCAGTGGATGCACAGGCTTATTGTGAGAGGCTCGAGTCTTGGGATTACCGCGAAGACTTGGCCAGTTTATGGGGAAATAGCAGCAGGGTTGGCTTCTCTGCTCTAGGTTGCTGCTACCAGCCCATGCCGTTCCACACCTCTGGTGGGTAGACACCTTTATAGGTATCGCATTTCTTCTTAGCTCTACAACATATTTTATAGTTTGTGGATTAACTCTGCATTTCTTTCTTCTTGATGGTCTCTAAAAGGCTATTGTAGCTCCATCTTCTCAGGGGTTTTCTCCATTGCCAAAATCAGTGTTGTATTGAAGTCCAGGAACTGTACCCAGGTTTTCTTCAGAGCTTTCACCTGATGTTTCTCTGATGCAGTGATGCTTTCATCTGATACCCCTATGGTGATTGTAAATAAATTTAATAAATGAATACAGACAAAAGGCAAGTTTACATAATGTAGATACAGCATCATCTCCAATTTATGATCTTTTAACCCAAATTCCTACTCATATCTCTCTATGCTGCAAGCCATTTTGAATTGATGTTTCCAGTAAAACTGTGTGAAATGCGGTATGAAATGCTTTATTAGAATCCTCAATTCGTGTTGCTTTCCTATTAAAAAAAGAAAATAATTCAAGTTTTGCCTAAATTCTATAAAGGGTGCTTGGAAAGATTATGTATAGAATCAGGCTTATAGAAAGACTAGAGTTTTGTTTTGGATAATATGTTATTTTGAAGTGTTTTCCTTTTACTACTGTATATATGTCTCTGTGTAACTTCACTGACACCTTCTGTAATCCCTAGTAGCACATGTCACACTTAGCAAATCTGCAGTAGCTGCTTGGATTTAAGGATAATTTTATCTATCTCAGTTTCCCTTTTTTCTTCAGACCATAAATATTTAATATGCTGCAAGCTATTGTACAGCCTTACCTCTCTTGCTCACTTTTCATGATATGTTTTAGTTATGGCTTTTCCACTCTTTTTTTTTTTCCATTTTTGGGGTTTTTAAGATTTTTAAAGTTTTTAGGGGTTTTTGTGTCATCCCCATTGTCATCCCCCCACTCCGAGTGATGGTATATAGAACAGATGACCTGTAGTTTGTTGAAATACCCACCATGTTTTTTTCTGGGCTTTTAGAGGACTGGATTTAGTGGATCAAGTAATTTTTCCTGATCCTGTTTTCCTAACTTAATGGTAAACTTAAGTCGCCAAGGACAAATGGCATAAAGGTGGCCTCAAAACTTCTGTGTGGATCTAGAGCTGTACACAGAAAATTTGTGTAACTTGGAGGCATTAAGAATCACGATAGGAAGGCCATAGCATATGTAGCTGATATGCAGTTACACAGATTTCTGATGGGAAAGAACTTTGGATGCTCGTGAAAAACACTCCACTGGAACTGAACATGTGTATGTACATCTCATATAAGCCTCTGTTGTTATTTTTTTTTAATGGAAAGCAAAATAGTACTTTATTACTGTTGGCTTTTAAGCCTATGGAAGTCATTTACCACAGCTGCTTACTGTGGGAGATTTAGTAACATATTTTTGCTAATAGGAATTAGGGATGAACACTGAAGAACAAATATAACTTTAGGATTTTATCCAACATCAGCTTTCTATCTGCAACATTGCCCAATTAGACCAACGTTCCTTTATTTAAATTACTCTATTTCTGTATCTTCCTGTCCAGTAATGAAGGCATATCTTCCACCCTGCCTGTGTTGTATAAGGGGATTTGAAAACAGCAGGACTGGAAGAAAACCCTGTATATCTTGGCTGAAAAAACCTGATGTTCCTAGTCTCTTTTCCCACAGTCAAAATTTTAAGCCTCTTGGTTTTGTAAATTCACACTGGTTTTCGCAGGACTTTTATTTCTGGAGACCTTTGGACCTGGTTTTCCTGCTGGTTCCATGATGGCAGTTTTGACAGGCACTGAAAAAATTCTGGGCAAAGGCAAAGTGTTTGAGTGAAGTGTAGGAGGTAGGCAGCTGTTAACATTATCAAATTGAAGTATCCTGAGTACGTTGCGGCTCTGAAGATTAAAATCTCACTGTGTTGTATGAGCTCAGAATTAGACTGCCACTTTAATGGCCATCATTACCATTAGATGTTATTGATTTGGTGAAATCATGGAAAAAGTGCTGTGCGGGATGGTGGGTGGGTCTCCCTGCCCAGTCACAGGCACCTGGTGGTGTTGGAAAGTGAAAATATTATTCTTTTTAACATATTGCATGTTCTGCTCTTCAAATGTTACTCAATACTTCATAATTCCTTGAGGCTTTTTTGCCATTCATCATCCAGAATTGCAAGTAAAAACTGGGACCCGGTTCAATAAGTTGTCTCTAATAACGTGCCTCCATGTTCTGCTGAATCCACAGAGAGCCACGAGCATGGGGTACACTCAGGCTGGGTCTGTAACCATCAGTTACATGTGCCCGTGCTGATCTGTGGTGCCAAGGCCAAGAGGTGGGGAAAGGTCCATCCTGCTGAGACCACTAGGCCTCCCGAGTGGGATGGCCACGTGCAGGCTTCATGCTGGAAGCTGGTCTGGTGAGTCCCCCCACGGCCAACGTCCTTAGATAAGGCCTAAGTACATGGAGGATGAGGTAGGGTTTGCTTATCTCCGTCACAGAGCTGTTTGGAGAAAATGTTCAGCCAACTGAGATAACTCCTTACTATGTAAAATTATGTGAGGAATTTAAAGTGCTGGCAGGACACCTGGAGCTTTATGGGGAGGACCTTTTTTGTTACAGAAATTAAAAAACAAAACAAAACAAAAGGCTAGCATGCTGTTTATATACATGATGGTATTCTCCCAGACAACCGTTTTATATTAAACCAAAAGAATACATTTTTTAGCTTGCATTTATAGCCACTGTGCAAGAAGAGGGTGGATTTTTGATCGTCTCCACAGTTTTGGCTGCAGAATAACATATGTTGTATAATCAGTGCAATAGGTATTGAAGAAGCCTGTAACTGTAATAAAACTGAAAGTCTTCTGTAACATGAAAGATTTTGCCATCTGCCACTTTAATATAATACCAAGTGGATTATCTTCCTCTCATGAAAATTATATATTAAATCTAAAACGGCCAGACAAAATAAATTACGGTTTAAGAAGTGGTGGAAAGTAGCACAGTTAAAATTGAATTTGGGGAGTAGCTGATGGATGCCATAAAATCCTCTCTAAAGAGGTTTCTGGGAGAGTGGAATAAGGGTGAGTATCTTAATTAAAATGTGTTGTAATAAGTTTTGAATTTGGCTTCACGTTTATCGTAAAAACAACAACAACAAGAAGCTGAGAATCTAGTGCCTATATCTCCAGTGGAATGCACATACCCCTTTCTAGCTTACGTTAATCTGGTTTTGTGGAAGTGGGGTATTAAAACAGATTGTTAATGCTTCCATCTGGGTCCTATTCTTTCCTTGCGAATGGGCTGAACATTGCAGCAATTTGTTTGTATTTACTGCCTTTTTCCTCAACCTTATCACCAGCCCTCAGATAGCTCAGGGAAAGAAAAAGCTTATCAAAACTTCAGGGCTGCACAGCGCTGAAAAAGCAGGCAGCACACTAAGACCCTGGCAGCTTGTTGCATTTGCATCCCCACGGGTTTTCTTTCTGTCTTATCATTTTCAGTTTCTGTAACAAGCAATAAAAAGAATTGATGATTCAGTGTGGGATGCACAAGACTCACAGAAACGGGAATTGAGACATCTTGACTTCTTAGAAACTGGCATTAAGCGCAAAAATACGAATGTTTAGAAAGGAGCAAAATACCTCTTAAATGAACTTATGTAGAGATGATAGAAGATTGCAATGGGCACATGCTGAGCGTTAAGCATATTTAGTATCCTGCTTTTTCTTACAGATAAGCTGTTCTCAATACTTTTTTGCAAAGCTAAGCAGTGGCACTGTATAGGTAATGATTATGGGCTATTCCAATGAATGCACGGAGATAATTTCATTTCTGTGAGTAGTGCCATTGACTACAATGGGAGTATTTCCATGTGTAAAGTTAGCCTGGAGCGTAAGTGTGGGCGAGATTGAATTGTGGGAAAGATTGAATGTATACTTCACCTCTTGCAAAAAAGCTCCCAGGTAACAGAAATATGAAAGCTCCGCGTAGACCTTATGTTCTGCAAGAGCAGTTATGGATTGTCTTGAAAAGTGGGTGTGAAATCTACATATAATCCAGCGTTGCAAAGCAAAGAACTGGAAATGTAAGTGAAGATCTAGTTGTTAAGGTAATGCATTCTCTTATAGTTATGAAAATCTTTCATCTGAGGCTTTCAAAGCACTTTGTACTTAAGTAAGCGTTACGTATTCTTTTAGAAAGGTACTGTTAAGTATCGTCACATGGAGCAGTCAGGAGATTATGAATTGCTGGTCAAGGATCATGCGATGAAATAATGAACATTTGCGATTCCTAATACTCTCCTTAACGATGAGGAATTATCTGTCTTAATGCTCGATACTGGCTGTAGGCCACAAGTTGGTCTCTGGCCGTGGCCTCTGTACAGAAATTTGGTTGGCCAGTTTTGTCTGGTGCCTTGAAGAATGAGGAAGGTTCGGCTATTCCTAGAAAATATGAGACTGCGCTGGGGTAAAAGGCGATACTGCCTGTTAATAACTGGACTTTGGTCTTTGGAAAGAGAAGCTCTTCAGGAGATTTGGAATAGGACACTGTCTTGCTGTTTTCTTTGATCACTTACTCCTCTTACCAAAATCAAGATGCTCTTTGGCCTGTTCTGCAAACTCTCTTTTGCACTGCTGGTAGCACACATGAGCAAGATTTTCTTTGCCCAACTACTGTACACCTGGATGTGGACCCAGCAGTATTGGTACAGCAGCACTTCCGATGTCAGTAGCTTACTCCATTCTGTGGATATGAATGTGGTGTACTTTTAAGCACTTTTACACTACTGTAACTGAATTTTCCTTTGGAAGACCATATTGAATAATGCATAATCTCTTCCTTTTATAAACCAGTGGTGAAGATTTTTAAACCCTAATATAATGTTGAGAACTTTCCAAGATGTGGGAAAACTTGAAGACATTCGTTGCTGTGGTGGAGGGGAGGCACTTTATTGTTGTGTCTCTGAATGAGAACTGTGTTGCCCAAAGACTGTACTAAGCATGGTATAAGAGCTAAAGGGAACCCACGTCAGCTGCTCCTGATGGATTTCCTTACACTGTTATACAAGCGTGGGCTGGAGTGTCCTGGAGCTGGTCTCGCTCTGCCCATGAGCAGAGGCTACAGGGACTAGCTTTTACCGCACGTCGAAAGCAGTGAAGGGAAGGAAATCTGTGAAGAATTCCTCTGCCAAAAGAAGAAGCAGGAGTTATTTTTCCTTTAAAATCCATATGGAGCTAGTGTGGGGAGACATCAGCTTGCAAAACGTATTTGTAAAGCCTCTCAGGCCTTGCCTAGAGGACTTTGTTGGGTTAGCTGAATCAGCAAACCTTCTTTGCATTGATGCACGTTGCAGTTAAACAAAAGATTTTTGCCTGGGTTAAACGCTGTCAGTCCCTGAACAAAATCCCCTGCGACAGCATACCGATTTTTTTATGCTTGGGCACTTGTGTCAGAGGCACCGTCGCTCTGAGGAATGGAGATCTTTCGTAGAGGAGGACTTGCAGCTCTGCTGGCAGAGCATTAATGTGCAGAGCTGGCTTCTGCATGAGACTCTCCAAAGAGCAGAGGCTTATCGTGCCCAGCCCGGCCGTCTGCCCACCCCGTGGGGCACACTCACTCTGCAGGCTCTGAATAATGCAGACAGCTATATTTTTTGGTACTCTCCTCTAATGAAAACACTCAGAAATGACCTGTCCCACATGCCACTAGGTGGCACTTAAGGGACATGGCAGTCACTTGGTTTTATTCATTATGCATGAGCTGCATCACCAGAACTTGTTCTTTTTTTTTTTTTTTTTTCTTTTTTCCTTCTTTTTTTTTAAATTTTATTTTTAGGTCAAATATAACTATTTATTTATTTTTACCACCTGCCTGCTCCAGCCAGTCCCTGCCATGCTGGCTACTGGGCTTCGCCATCCTCAAGCCCAGGCAGTGGGGAGGAGCAGCCAGCCCAGTGGCCCAGCCTCAGCCGGCGGGTACCACGGCCCTGCAGACCAGCGGTTGCCACAGCTGGTTCGGCTGACAGCCACATCACAGCACTCAGCTAGTGAAAAGCATATCTCGCATCAGGAGGAACTGTGATACTGAACTGTTGCAAGTTTTTGAAATCTTACCCTCTCTGGCATCAGCACTCCGATTTGTGTTTGTTTCCATCACAAGTTTATCTTTTTTTCCCTTTTCAGTTCCCTTCAGTTTAAAATAGCATTCCCCTGCAATGAGACCATTAAAAATAAAGTAAAATGGATGGATTCTGCAAAAGTTTGGGTTTGGTTTTTTTTGTCCCCTTCCCTCAAGTCCTTTATCTTAATGTGATTTCAGTTTTCCTGCTTATTTGCAATTGAGTAGCAGTCTGTTTAGTTACTTCTACACTGTTTGAACACATTGGCTCTTGAAGAGCTGCATTTTATCTATATATAAAGAACATGGGGTTGGTCTCTTTTCTTTTTCATTCTGTATTCTTGCTTTTGACACAAGATTTAAAGTAGACTCCAGTAAAAGTGTGAGCACCAGAAACTGCCTGCCTGGCCTGGTTAGGGCATATCTAGTGCTCCCTGTCCAAGAAAGGTCATGAAGAGCTGGCTCTTGTGTACCCCTGCCATTGCTCAGTGTTGTGCAGCAAAGCTATAGTTTATAGTATACGTATTACGTGGCTCTCTGAAAGGCTGTGTTTACTCTTGCTGCCCTGAAATGAGTGATTTGTCAAAGTGATGTGATTCGGTCCTAAATTTATCTTACAGCTTGACTGTGTGTTTGAACTTATCCCGGAATCATTCATGAAGGCTTCGTGGACCTGGCCTGGCTACTGTTAGCAGTGCTTAGAGCCTTCATTTCTTTCAAATATATAAGAAGTGGTTGTAGAAATCAGGGAGGCTAGGGGCTATTCAGCTTGGTGATACGGAAATGCTCTGTTGTGTTAAATGCACTTTTAAGGGTCGTTGGTTTTTGTAGACAGAAAAAAAGATTGCTTTTTCCCTTTCGCTCTCCTGTTTGTACGAGAAATCTACCACTATAGAAGAAGCTCTTAAATCCATGAAAAGCTTTCCAGAATTGAAATGTTAGTATCAAATAGTTACCAAACCCCAAATATTTAAGATATTAATATTCAAATAATACCGGAAAATTACAGGGTGGGTTTGTTTAGTGGGTTTTCTTAACCATGAGATAGCACTAGAGATGTAGCACACTTAGAGGAGGCGGGAGGAGAGAAATCTTGTCAGCCAAGGTACCTTTTTCTCCTCTCCAGAGGCATTTCACATGCGCTTTAAAAAAAGATGACAAATCTCCCTCCTCTCTGCACATGTTCAACACCGTACGGTTGGAGAACAGCAGTAACCTGACAGAAGCACGTTTCCCCTGCAGCTTTCTGTACAGCTCTTATTGTGCGTGTTATGAAAGAAATGGAAGTGGTATGAAAAAGTCCCTCCTCTTTAAATGCACCAAATTCCGTGCTTTCTGTCATTTTTATTTAACTTACAGTTAAGCATTGGGAAGCTTGTTACTGCTGCAGAGCTTGATGGGCCTATGCAGAAATCTCTTGACAGCAGCGAATTAGGTTCTTCAGTGTGCATCGGGTTGTTACTATTATTTTTATGGCTAAAATCCTGGCTCCTCTAAAGTTTGACCTTTGCCTTGAACTTGGTTTTAGATGCAGGCTTTCATCTGCGTAGAAACAAACCATTTTTGAGGAGGGAGCTGGATGGTGGGTTGCTTCTCCTGCCTGGGGGCTGGTTGCCAGCCAGGCTCCCACTTGGCAGAAGCTGGGGAAGAGAAGAGGTTGTCTGCCACTGCCAAGTGCCCTCAGCCTCCCCACTCCTGCCTGCCTTCCCCGTCTTGCAGAGCCAGCCCATACCTTCTGGATAGAAAACAGCCCCACTGTGTTCATACCACATTTATGTTGTATTTATACCGTGTTGCTGCAGCGTGCCCAGGGACGGGCAGCTCCAAATCCTGTCGCCCTCCCGTAGCTGATGGGCTGCGCTTCACCCTGTCCTGGTGAAGCAAATCGAAAGATGCTGGGAGATTTCAGGAGAGGCAAAGCAAGGGATTATTAACCTTCTGTGTTTTAACTTGCTGCTCGGTCAGATATTCTGGGGGCAGGGTGTTTTATTTTGCCCAAGTGTAGACCTGTGTGATGAGTGTTCAGCTCGGTTTTGGTTTGAAACGTGAGAAGGGAGGAGGGAAGAAGATTTATTTGGCTTCTTTTATGACTTGTGTTTTCAGTAACTTCACTGGGATTTTTGATATAAGTCAGGCTTTCTCACTCCAGCTTTGCAAACTTCAAAGACAGAGGCTTACTCCGATGAATTTTCATCAGTTTCAGGAGATGATAAGGTGACAGGGCGCAACCAAGATCTTTCCAGCTTTTATCCAGCTCCCCCAAGGGTAACTCCAGAATAAACTCTGGCTACTAGGTCATTTACATTCAGAGACATGATTCCTAATGCTTCACAGAAAAAAACTTTTCTCTTGTTTTCCTAGTACAATAAAGGGCAAGAAAACGGTTTCATTAAAAATCTGCAAAAGACATATGTCATCCATTCAGCTGTCACCCTGGATCTCTGTTTCCCCTACTGTTGAATTGTTAAAGTAACTTTTCTTTTGTGTGTAACGTTTCCTTTTCTTGACTTTATTGTATGTGACTGCTAGTCGTTTTCTGGGTGTAGCAATGATTGATTTGTTGTTGCAGACAGAGCAAGTATCTGAGGTTGAATTACATCCTCAGATGAATAGACCCCCGTCGCAGGCAGAAGAAAACAGTTCAGCAAAAAAGGTGAGACCTGCACTTGCTGTGCCATTGTGGAGTGATTTGCCTTCATCTACAAATGTGGTTGCTTTAAGTTTTAAAGCAATTAAATGGAGGGTTAAGGTTACATTTTTACATGTTTACCTTCTCTGGAGGTCAAGACGCTGGAGAGAACCGGGATCACGTGTGACATCAGCTCAGATAAATCATTAAGAAAGCTCTTAGTACATACACATCGATGCACGTGCTTTAAAAGAGGCAGCTTGCCATTTGTTTCAAATCAATAGGGGCTTGTGGAGCCTTAGGGAAGACAAAAAAGGGTTTGATTGTACTTGACCCCTGCCCCCCTGTAATTCTTTCAAATTGTGACGCACTTTTTGCTTCCAGTTATTGAGGATTCAGTTTTGATGTAACCACACCTGTTTGCTAGGGGTCAGAATCTGCAGCTAAATGTACATAGGTTGGGAGAGTATGCTCAAGATGTGCAGTTTCGAATATGTATTTGTATGAAGTAAGTACTGAAATTGCAATGCCAGTCTTCACAGGGCCTTGCTTAGGGATGGAGTGCCCTTAGCAATTGCTGTGAGCCTTTCCCTACTCCTAGTCAAGCTCCCACCACCTCCTTCCATCAGCCCCAGCCAGAAGAGGTTTTTGATGGGGGGCAAATGCAAGTCCTCCCCGCTCTGTCCCCTCCCGCAGCTGGGGAGCACCTACAAGACCTTTGCTCACCCGACCAAGAACTATTGCCAGGAGTTGTACCTAGTGCGTGCCTTGCCCAGGGAGCATCATCACACTTCTTACCCTAATGAGGGACACAGACAAATGTCCAGTGTCATTTGCTATATGCGATAGGGCTTTCAGGGCAGCGTCCACTTGTTGCTCACTGCATGCTGCTACTAGCCTAGCCCTTGCTTCTTCCTTCCTCTGCTTTGCAGCCCTGAAATCCACGTGGTCCACCTACTTCATGCTCGCCCTCGTCCCTAAAATCCAGAGAAGCCCCCGGCTCTAGGGTGCGGGAAGCAGGTTGTTGGCACAGTGCTGACCCACCCTCCGAAAGACCAACCAGAGAGCCTCTGCGGAGGGCTCCGCTTTTAGGTCCTGAATCGTTTCTTCCGGCATTGCATTTGGAACGGAAGAGGGATCTATCCTATGGGTTTGGTAGGTGTGGGTCGGTTCAGGGTAGACTGGGACTGTGCATTTGTCATCCCAGCAGTTTACAGCTGTAGAAGGCATCCGCAAGGTCCTCACTTGCCGAACGGCGTGTGTTTGCAGGGAGCTGCACGTATGCACAGGAGTTCAGAGCACAGTGTTATCTGAGAACTGTGCAGTGCTGATGTGCTGACGTCCTTATCAAAGCTTTCATAATATTTTTAGATTTTTTTTTTTTTTTCAGTTATGGCAGAAACTCTGTTTTTAATGTTGAAACCCCTTGTTCCCTTACGATTTTAATTCCTCTAACAATTGTAATCCCTCTAATACTAATTATTGACGGTCTTATGTTGGTTTCATTCTGTATCACCGTTAGTTGTCTCTTCTGCCGAGTCAGACTGCTTACTACCACGTTTTTTGTTATTTTCTTATGATTACTGGGTCATTAAATACTTCCTCTTTTTTTTTTTTTGTTCTTGTTTTATTAACACTTGGCCAAAACATAGTAAGGAAGATAGTCTGGCCCAGTAAAATGCACACTGTGGAAGCGATAATAAAATCTGGTCTCTGGTCTTGACTGTGACAGTAAATGTATCACTTTTGTCAAGTCGCTTCATCTTTTTGAGTCTTAGCTTTCTCATTCATTAAATGGAGCAGTAATAGTTATCTCTCTTCTAAAAGATCTAATAATAAAATACACTGGAAAGGATATATTTCAGATTTTAAACAGCTTTAAGTCATTAAAACTACTTCTCATTGCAGAAGAAAGGATGTCTTATTTTAAAATAATGAAAACACTTACCATTAAAGGCATAAAAATCCAAGGCTTCTTCTTTTACCTTATCTCTCTGATGTAACTTATTAAGAGAAGTAACTATCCTTCTACATTTCCAACATCTTAATTTTGCATGGATAATTTTATACATGTGCCTTTCTAAACTATTTTCAGTGTTGCTTCATGTAAGAGAGGAGGGGAGGAGAAGGGAGAGACTCAATGCCAGATGGGGTGAGGTAGTCAGTTGGGATGCAAGTGATTGATTATTGATTTTTACCAACGGAGCATAATTGAAAATAAATCTTGTTTGGGTTCTAATGCTTTTGGGTCAACTGGGGGCCAGTGTTTGTATTTATACTCCCCCCTTCACCCTCCCCACAAAGGTGCACAGAGCTGTACAATCCAGTTCCAAAGAGCATGTCATCCAGATGAAGACAAAACACCAGTATAATCATTTCATTCATTAAGGGGTTGCGGGAGTTATTGTTCCTTTTTTCGAAGTCAGAAACCTGAGAGGCTATTACCAAATTTGAATTAGGCTCTGTACCTCTTTAAATTATGAAATCTTAGGCCAGCTGTCAGCAATTTCTATGTCACAAGTATTCCCCAGCCTAATGGCAGGAGACACATGGCCTGACTTAACGTTGCTATGCTTCTCCCTTGCAGGAGGTTGTCCTTACTCAGCCACCCTCCAAACCTGCCCGCAGGAAGCTCCGGACGGAGACGCAGGGGCTGGAGACCCCCGAGCTTTCTCCCACTATAAATGTGACTTCTTCCCTGCCAGCAGTCAAGCCTCACCTCCCAGTCCAAAAGTAAAAATCTGTACCAAGCACGCCAAACCGTGAGATCTGATGTGGCAGGGTTTGCGTTTTGTGTAATTTTGTGCTTAATAGTTCTGGTTTTGGGGATGCTCCACAAGATGCAGGTCTCTGAAATCTACGTTTGTCTTCTCAAATGCAGACCAAGTCTGTAGTGACTGGATAAGCTGATGGTATTTGGTGGATAGCCTCTTCAAAGGTGTCCTACCTCTGTAGCTGGTAGACATGTCTGAAGAGCAAGCCTAGCTGTTCAACCAGCATCTCTAACACAACTCCTTTTAGCTCTGTGGGTGTGTGTTTTTGCCTTACACGTATCTTCTGCAATTTTGCTCATTCTTGTGGACAGATACGACTAAATAAGTGCCCAGGAAGTTGAGTCGCGAAGCACTTGATGTTGGTCCTATTCTTGTGATGTTTCTTCATGGCAAGGCAGGTTAGAAATGAGCTCGCCACTGGTATGAGCCAAGCCATACACCACTTGTGATAATCCAGTAATTGCCAAACCCAGCGTGTGTTGTTTGCTGTCATAAATATAGCTGTTGAAGCTGTCAGCAACAAAGACTTGTAGGGATTTCACTATGTATTTATTTAATAGCAGTGGAGAAGGGGTTGTGCAAATGGTAAGCAAAGGCACTTGAAGCCCTATTGAGTCTATACATCTCCCTCCACTGCGTTATAGCCCGCCTTCACCCAAAGCCTTGCAAAGACACCTGGTTTTGTCTGAAAGAAAACCGAGCTGCCCAAATCAGTTGAGTGGTTCTTGGCAAACTGTTTATCAGTAGACTGAATCTGTGCTGCATAGTTGGAGATTAGAATAAGTAATAAGGCTCCTGGGATGCCCTTAAAGTACTATTTTGTGCTTTGGGAGTGCATATTCCATAGCGGTTCAAAGAAAGATAGCAGCATTTGTTAGCATCTCGACTTAATCCTGTCATGTCTGTATCTTTCCTGAAATGTTTAAATGACCATGGAGGTATAGCTCCCTGTTTTTTATTTTTTCTTACCATTATTACTTTATAGCCTATGGAGAGTAGTTTGAAGCAAAATCATGAAGCGGAAAAGTGTCAGTTCACTGGAAGATAACAGCATAAAGACCTGCCTGTGCTGTGAAACAGATTTTGTTGCAAAGATCAGTGCCATCAGCTTTTTTAAGAGGAAGAGCTGATGGGGACTGTGTACCCCTATAGACCTTATTTAAATAGAGCATCTTTTTTAGATCAAATTTGTCATTAAAAAACTCTTGATGCCTCATGTAAAACTTTAAAATAATCTATTTGGGAAAAGGCTTGGATATTCAGCCAGTATTTTCTGTATTTCCCTTCCTTTTTCCTGTTCCTCTGTTTCTTGGAGTAGGTTGGTCCTTATGTAGAGAGCTGCATCCTTTTGTACCTGTCTCCCTAACTGTAGTTTCTTTCAGATCAGTTACTATGGGCTATAGGGTAATGATAATAATAGGACCAAAAAAAGTTAAGCAGCAAAAGAGATGAGGAAAGTCCATAAGCCATCTTCTTGTGTGACATCAGATGGTTTTGGTGGAAATTACTGCTTTGAATGAAAAAAAGACTAATTTTTGAAGTAAAGAAACAACAGAATCAGCAGTGCCCTAAAAAAATCTGAGACAGTATTTTCACGCAGATGTCCTTTCTTTCCACATAGAATGATTTTTGTATTTTCTGTTACCCATTCCTGAATCTTTACAAGTGTTTGAAAATCGCTAAAGCAAAGATGCTGCAATAAGTACAGCTATGCAAGGATTATTCTTAAGCTGAATCAGAATGCAGTGATTTTTAAATAATTGAGATGGCCTGAAATGTTTCTGGCATTCAGGTTAACAAGTATGACTGCTTTATTTTCAAATAGTCTACCTGATTCAGCCATCTCATTTCAGTGCTACATTTTTCTTCTCTTAAATGTGTAGTTTGTACCTTGTCTGTGTAGTGTAGTCCAGTGTGTATAGAGCACAGACGCGCAAAATGGATGGCTGGTCTTCTAGCACCAGCCACTGTTGAAGTTCTTAATTGAAATGTTTTGTATTTATCTGTCTGGCAGACAGTCTTCCAAGCAGAAAAGGGCTATTCAGACCGCTATACGAAAAAACAAAGAAGCCAATGCTGTGCTCACCAGGTTGAACAGTGAGCTCCAGCAGCAGCTGAAGGTAAGGAATGCATTGAAAATCAGTGACAAAGCTCCCTGCAATCAGTTACATGTCACCTCCAGCAGAGAATCTTGTTCATCCTCTCAGATGAAACCTACTGTGTTATTTCCTGCTTTCTGGAAGGGAATAACTATACTGTATGAGTGGGTAGGATGAGGCTTTCTGGGAAAAGCTATTACCCATGTGCATGCAGCTCTACTGGCAGTTAAAGTCTAAAGGGTGAACTTTGTCTTTCTGAAAAGTTTGATAAAGTGATGATGTCACCTAGTGCAGAAGAGCAACTCACTCATAGCTTTCTTGTCTTCTGGTCAGTTCTGCTACGTAGCTGACTCCTGGAGTCAGGCATTTGGTATATATGGACTGGCTAAACCATGCTTTATGTGAACATCTAACACTGATTCATAATCTCTGCTGACTTGTCTTTTAACATATTCTGAAGGGGCTGTTTTCTTATAAATGTCAGTTCTGTTTTTTCTGTTTTCTCAGTCCAAAGGTATACAGATTTTACTTTTTCATCTGTTACAGCTTTTTCCTCCTTGCATATTATGAACACACTTGTCTGGAAAGGGAGGTTAATCCTTTCTCTTCAGTCAAGGTGAAAGTTTGCATGTTCAACTTTGCTTTAACATATTTTTTTAACTGGTTTTCAAGGATCTCACAAGAGAAATACGGGTTGGATTCTCTATCCTGAAATCATAGCAAAATATAGGATGGTGATTGAAATAAGCATGGGGGTGAAAGCTTTTAATGACAGCACATTGCCATCATTCCTTGGCTTGGGTTTTATCTGCTTCCAGGCACTATCTTCAGCTTGCTTAAACTCCCTGACCTGCAGGAAACAGGCCAGTGCTGTTATCTGTGTTGTACCGTAAGGTGAAGGCAATATGTAAAGACAGAGATTTGCCTGAGTTCCCACAAGAGCAGAAAACTGAACTTGTCCTTCAAGTTGTATTGCTGCCTGGAAGCTTTCTGGTGGAGCAGGGCATTTATGTTTTTATGGGGACCAGAAGACCTCATGGGTGCTCCTCAGGCACAGCTTCCACTGAGGTGTGGGGAATGTTCAGATGTGCTCCTGGGCTGGGGCTGCCCAAATTGGCTACCAAAGCCTGGAGGAGTCACAGGCCAGCCTGGCTCCCAGATGGGCCAGGAGCCCTTTGACGGGAGGTCAGCGAGAGCTGGGTGCCCCTCAGGGGCAGACTTCAGACCAGGAGAGGTTTTCCCAAAATAGCTGATCCCCAAAGCCTTCACAGTCAGTTTCTGACCCGGACTGGTGAGCTTCCTGCCACATTTGCCAAAAATGTAGATTGCAAAGCCTGTGTTGCCTTAAAAATTCTACGTTTAATTCATTTCTAATAGGAAAGAGATTGGTTGCATGAACCAAAAAATTCATTTTTAAAAAAAATGCAGCTTAGAGGGAACTGTGATTTCAAAGTAACCTCATTTTCTTTGCTGAAATTGCCAAACTGGCCCAACCTATTGCACTGGCCAGTGGATGACTGCTCCTCTCCATGATCACCCGAGGAAGTGACTGAGCCTCCATATTGCCCCAGCATCAGGAGGAGGCAGCAGATAGATGTGCAGGGTCGTTGCATGGCACTGGTACAGTGTTTTGAGACTGCCAGGAGAGTTTCTTAACCAGCAGAGCCCCCAGCCTCCGCTCAGTGTCAGCAGGTTGCCTGGCTGATCTTTGCCGGGAGCGGGGTGGTACATGCCAGGATCCCAAAAGTTAACAGCGCGTCTCGTCTCCCTCCCTCCTGCAGGAGGTTCACAAGGAGCGCATTGCCTTGGAAACGCAGCTGGAGCAGCTACGTCCCGTCACCGTCTTGTGACCTCCCGCGCCTCCGTGCAGCGGCCAGAGCGGAGCCTGCGTCCCGACAGCCTCCCCGAGGAGAGAAGGGCGGCGCGGCTGGGCAGGGTGTCTGCCGAGGCTGGTGGCCGTGGGGTGGACCACCTTGTCGGGTCTCCCTTCACCCTGCCGCACGCCTTTGCGGGTAAAAGAAGGTACAGAAAACAGATATCTGACTGCAGGGGGATGCTTCGCCTTCTTTCCTCCCTCTTCCCAGCCTAACGTGTAAATGCAGCTTATCGCTGAAATGAATAACCTGAGAGTATTTTATTTATGTAAAGAATTCCTGATTTATACGCGTTCTGGCAGCACCTCCTGCCCCGGTCATTAAGAGGTACAGCATTCCTGAATTCTTGCTTAAATTTAAAACTCATACTCTGAGACGGGCTTCTGGATGTTACTGATTCCTGTAGGATTGTATCATGGTAGAGTACCTGTGGGTTTAACGTACTACAAGAATAAAACTCACTAGACGTACAGAGTCTTTATCCGCAATCACGTCAGATAATTATTTTCTTAGCACTGTTTATTATGCAATCACGGATGTATTTTAATGTTAGAGAGCTTGTATTTTGTAAGTTCAAATCGTATGAGAGAACAGTAAAAAATACTAAAATTTAATTATTTTGGAAGTTACAAAAAAATATGGGTTTTGAGCTGTAACTGCTTCCTATCACCAGTGTTTGATCACTTGCTTGTAGTTGCCAGTATCTCTGCATACTTGTAGCATGTTTGAGATCACTGGTTTATAGCTTTTTTTTCTTCTGCTTTTTTTTCTTTTTTATTTTTAACCAACAGTGTATTTCTAACAAGAGGTTAAAAATGCCTTTGGGGCAGTTTTATAAAATCTGTTCTACGTACATTTGTATTAGCCTGCTTTGTTTTCTTAATAGCTGTTGATTTGTTTCAAGGATGCGTACAAGAATTGTATTTCCAAAAGAAGAAAGACGGCAGAAGTGCTATATGTGAGGTTATAAAAATGTGTGATGGAAATAATTGCCTTCTACATCAGGCTTTCTTTAAGGTTCCTTCACACCTCACTGGAGATGCTACTGATAGGATGAAGCTGCTAATACCCATCTGCTTTCTAAATGAAGAAACAAAGATTAATTTTTTACCTGGGTGTGATCTAGGGCCAACCGAATTCAGAGGGATTTTTCCCGTGGATGCGGTCATCATTGGTTTCAGTCTGCGTTCTCTCAATGGAAGCTGGCAAGCTAGTGTTGCTTTATTTCTTGGGGGATCTCCAGAGATAGCGGCATCGGCCCAGCTCCCTCCAGGGATATGATGTGTGCTTTCGCTGCAAGGGAACGTTGCCTCCCTGTTATCCATCTTAAACGTGACGCCGCGTGTGTTTCATACCCTGTTGTTCACTGACCTAATTTAAGTGTAGGCATTTGCTTTGCGGAAACCATGCAGCGGTTTTTTTACTGTTGTTGGTGTGATGCTTTCTCCCTCTAGCTGTAGGATGGCCCCAGGGCTGATAGGAAGGAGAGGAAGGGTTTGAAGCAGCTGGGTAGCCTTCCTTCAGGGTCTATGGTGGAATGGCTGCAGTGGGGTATGAGAGGACACTGGAGCAGCCAAAAAAACCTTTTTGAGAGATAAGGCAGACATCAGCGGGAATGTTTGGGGCGATGAGGAAACGGCCTGCTTTTGCTGAAGGGGATGTGGATGTAGGACATGGATCCAGAGGTCTGAATGTGAGAGCAAGCATTTGCAGAATTGTTACTGAAAGTCTGCTTTTGTAACACATTGGTTTCCATTCAACTAAATACCACTATGTCAACAAGCATCAACCATTTCTCTGCATTTGGGACTTCTTTTGTGGGACTGTTGCATAGCTGGGGTCAGAGGGTCACTCCTGGTCAGTGACAAAATGTGAGAACTGCAAACTTTTCTGGGAATATGCAAGGCAACTACCGCCCTTTTGCTAGTGGTGGTACTGTTCAGAAGTTACCGTTGTTTATTTCATGATACTAAGTCATTCCTGAGATGAAGTACTCTTTCTTTCTTTGCTTTTTAGTTCTTGCATTGTCATTTGGTTAATAAACCCCTACAGTTCAATAGAAAATAATCATGTGGCACCTTTGTTTTTTATCTTTATGGGTTACTTTTAAGGACAGCTTTTTAATGATTACAAAAACATGTGCACCTTGCATTTTTAAGGCAGTGGATGGGTTTCTCATGTTTGATAGGAGCTTCTTCTAGAATAATCCCCCATTTATTTCACTTGGACTATTGATGGAATAATGGAAGTCTGGTTATATGTCTTTCTCAGATGTCTTCCTCCTAACATGCAGAGGTTTTTTTCATTCACTGGAAATTAGGATACTTGGTTAGTTGACAATGAGATATTTACTCAGTTGTTACCCTAGCACAGGACTTAATGAATTTAAAATTTAACCATCCCTGCATTATTAGGGATGAAATCATATGCCCCACTCAGCATCAAGACGTAGAATGTGAGTTGATTTGTATTCTGTTTGATGAAATTTTGGCTATGATACAGTACTTCATATAGAGAGTAAAGTGGAATATTCAAGGAGAAATGTTGGCGTGTTTTACATACGATGCAGGAAGTTACTGTTCTGAATGGCTCAGTGCTTAAGCATTCCTGATAGCCCATGCAGAATGAAAACATGTCTCTGGTTTTGGGGGACTATTACCATTTTGAGAGGGAGAGGAGAAGACATCATGAAGCTATAAGACAGTGTGTCAGGCATTTGCTCCATGCAGCTACACTCGTGGCTACTATTAACAGGTCTTGGCTGGTCAAATTTCACATCTAAATCCAGTATCACAGATTTTCTCAAAAAATATTTTTCCTTTAGAAAAATGTGGGTACAGTGAAAGCATCATTTCTTGCAGGAACCTTTATGTTCTGAACCTTTGGATGGGAGATGCTCCTAGACCCAGAGGCGTGTGTGTGTAAACGTGCACTCATGTGTCTTCCTTTAGATTGTGCATTTCTTTATGGATCTGTTCATGTTTCAGACGATACCTTCCTATGAAATATTTGTTTCAATACGTGGTAATTGAGTGGTGAAAAAGCAAAAATGCCCAGCTAAGTGTAGTGACTGGTTGCCTTTGTAGATGAAACCATTTTTATTTGAGCCTTTAAATATAAATAATGACCTAGTAATTAAGCAAGGTGAACAGTTTCCATTTCAGAGACATTCCTTGTAACAAACTGCCAGTGAACAAACATCAATCCTTAATGAACAATGTCCTTCTCCTAGTTACTAGATTTGTACTAGGATGCAGTGGAAACATTACCACCTCTTTCCAGATAGTTCTCAATTCTCTCTTCCAGAGAGTTTTGCTGACAGAACAAAACCATCAGTGATTAGTGGATTTGGCCCTGTTACTCGTAAGTTGGTGAATATCCTTTTTAACTCAAAAGATTACCTCCAAAATGTTTTTACTTGCCTGGCGGTAGTTTTGCTGCTGGGAAATCTGCATCCCCACTGGGGAGAGGAACTTGTTTGCCTGTCACCCAGGCAGTGACAGCTTGACGCTGCCAGGGCTAACCGGCACAGGGTTAACCTCCCCAGAGGGATGGTTGGGACTAGGAAGCCTTCACGGGAAGCATTTAGGATTGGGCATGATATGAAAATTGCCTTTTGGTGGCGTGTAAACCACTTTCCTCCCAGCTGAGCTTCCAGGTTAGGAGAAAGAGAGCCTATAAAAGTTGCTAACGAGGGAAGGAGGGCTGTCTGTTTCCCAGCACCATCAACCCTTCAGCACACACAGTCCTTGACAAGAAAATACACAGGGTTCTAAAAGAAGGAAAAGAGGCTCTCATGAAACCACACAATTTGTTGACTAAAGAGTATTGTTGTATAGAGTATTTTTTCAAGGAGAAAAACACCCGAACAAGTGATGTAGTAGCTTTGAGAAGAGGCGATGTATTTCGAAGCTTTTTTCAGTTATCTTCATGATAATGTGCTATGAACATATGCGTTATGTTTTACTCTGTTACTGATTTTTTGATATAAAAAAAATCGTATTGCAAGCATTATCATTGTTAATCTAAAAAAAAAAAAATACCCTGAGGCTATTATATATTTGAATTTTAACTTATAAAGTAGATAGCCAGATTTAAGCAATTTGTTTTCACAGCTGCAGACTGTCCACGTGGTAAGCTGCAAAATGTATAGTGTTCTATACTATGCCCATCTAATTCTGGAAAATGTATGTGATATGGAGCTGGGTGCTACATTAAAATAAAAGCATCCAGTAACTTCAAATTGCCTCGCTTTTGTGGTTTATTTAGGATGTCGACTGTGCAGATCTGCCAGGAGAGCCGAAACTGTGAGTCGCTGTGGAAAAAATACAGCGTTGAAATGGCTGACCTTCAACTATGAAAGATGAAATCACTTAATGTTGGGCTTGTGTGTGTGTGAGAGAGACAGAGAGAGACTTAAAGTGAAATCATATTTCCTTAGGCTTCAACGAAGTCAGAACTTCATCTTTACCTTGTCAGGCCTCGCTTTGTCCGTATTCAGACTTCTCACTGTGATGGAGCCCGATGAGGCTCATCCTTTTCTAACCAGGGCAGCACCACCATGAATGAAAAGCCCTTCCAAACCTCTAGCAGACCCTTGGTCTGAGGGTGCCCGGGCAGGAGGGCTGGAACTGTAATCCCCAGCACACCCCATCATTGGTGTTTTTGGCCCCTCCTCAACTGCAAGAGCTGAAATTAAACTGGGAAAAGAAAAACATTTGAATATCTGGCCTTTGTGGGCAGGGAGCTGGAGGGGACGGTGTACATCTGCACTTTAACTAGTGTGATTCTGAAGAATTATGTCACAGCTATCCAAAGAGCAGGGCTTTAAAAGAGGAAATAATTAGTGATAAATTAATTCTTACAGCATTAAGCCATGACAAGGGATGTTTTATTGGCCTAAAAGTATGTCTCTGGTGCACGTGAGGCACAAGGCCAAGCCGTTAAAAACTTGTAAATATCCTGTGGGGAGCTATTCTGCATCGGCAGTGGGATGGATTTAGATGGCTCTTCCATTCTTAGTTTTCACAATTAGATGGTACTCTGGGGTGCCTTCATGCAATTCTAGATTGGTTGTCTGTATTCAAATTCATGTTTCCAGTAATCTTCCTTAAAAAAGAAAAGATGTGTTTTCCTGCTCTAGAAGAGTGGTTCCTAGTGGAAGTGGGAAAGAAAAGAAACAGAAGAAGCTTCAAAAGTCCTTTTTTATCCATCTGCTGGTTTTAAGGTAGTCCTGCCTCCCAAACGTGCCTGCTTAGGTGGGATGCTCACATGGCTTCTGCTGCAGAGGACAATAAAGGAAAATTACAAATGAACAAAATCCCTAGGTTTCCATAGCCAGTAGCTGAGTCTGAGCTCTTTCACCTGGTGGTCTCATCGCTCCTCCTGTTCTGTCTCCCCCGCCAGCCCCCCGGCCACTGCGTGCCCTCAAACAAATACTCTTTGGAGCAAGGGACCGCGGGTACATGAGGTCAGTTTGCAGCAGGGTTCCAAGTCCCCAGTGTTGCCTCAGTGTCCACTGTTTTGGGCACATGTCTGGAAGCAGCAGCATTAGCTTTGTCCCAGCTGTGTTATCCCAGTAGTCCCCCGGCTAGATACTGAGTTGGTATTCCCAGTTAAATCCTGAATTGGTTTACATTTATTGATTGTTAACTTAAATAGCACGAGCTAGGAAGAATGTCTTATCTGGGGACATTTTGAGGATGCTTTATGCATGAGAAATGTGATGAGCTAGACAGCATCAAGGCTATATATTGCATCTAGTCTGGTTTTTGCAGGAGGGAAGAAGGGAGGAAGAGGGGGATTCTTCCTTTAGCTGGGCTGCTCCCAGAAGAAACGTCATTTTTTTTTTACTTCCCATCCTTGGTTCATGTAGGGAACTTCCTCATCACTGTGCTGTGGTCTTCCATGAAACACGGACAGAACAGCTGGCAGACGCACAGGTAAGGTCTCTCTGCCACAGGTCCCTTCCACTGGGACCTCCTCGCCCTGCAGAAGTGGGCAGTGGTGGGGCAGCGATGGTATGTCCAGCCCCATGACAGCAAATGACATGCAGAGCCCAACACCGAGAAACATGAAGAAGGAGGCGGCATGTCAGCTCTGGTGGGACCAGGTCAGAGAGGAAAAAATTACTTTGGAAAAGGGGAAGTAACCGTGCTTCTGAGGTAGCAGGGATGTCACTGCACCTCCAACATCTTGCTCTACCCCCACACAACAGAATAATGTTCTTAGAAAAGCTCTGCTGGATACCTCGCGATCAGGAGGCTTGGGTGTAGGACTGCCACTTGATACACGAGCTGTTCCCCTTTGAGGTCACTTAAGGAATTCAGCAGTTCATGCTGTCTGTCACAGGTTTAGGGTGCGTTAGGCCAGTGTTCAGCAGACCAATACAAAGTGTGCATTGTTTACTGCGAATTTCATGCTCTTACCTGGGAGGGAAAAGCCAGCACATGATCTCACCTGCTTCTTGTTTCCCAGCCCCGTGCTGTTCCTAAAGGACACGGTATATTCAGTGAGAAATAATGGCTTCCTGTGTCATTAATGAGTTCTTACAGCAATTTCCCTTCAGAGTAATCACCTTGGGTGATGGAGGTGTGCACTTCCAAAAGCAATTAGCCCTTGGGGTGAGCTGTGCCGGGAGGCACCATTCTCTGCCAACAGAAAAGCAACTCCCTTTTGGGTGTCTCCGCTTGGATGCTAAAGAAACCAGTGCTGCCAGAGTCATCAGTCACTTGAAGGTAACAGCCAAAACACCTCCTGGGATTAAAAGAGCCCTCCTTGCGAAGAGGTTTGCTTCCAGTGCTTAGTACTATACCACATGGAAAAAAAAGGAAAAAAAAAAAAAAAGAAAAAGCTGTTGCTTTGATTGCTCTGCAAATATCTGGGAGATTCTGTTACTCAGAAGGTGCCTCTTCAGGGTTGTGCTTTCTGAATTTGTTACTGGGAAAATCCTCAGTCGAGAATGTCCATCCAGGCATCCCAAGACTTTTTAGGGCACTCTGATTTGGAACTGACTTTCATGTTTCACCCCAACCTATTTAGTCCAATCACCCGCATGAATGCAAATAGCAATGTATATTTTTAAACCTGTATGTTTGTTCTTACAGCCTTTCAAACTTCTGTTGCAGGTATATCATGCTCCAGCTAGAGCTGGCCATTAAGTGCACATGGACCTATGTCAAAGCGAGAGTAAACGAGTGGTGGGTGATTGTGTCAAATGTGGCAGCAGAAGGGCTGGCGATGGATCACGGGGGTGAGGCAGAGGCAGGCCAGCAGTGTCTTCCTCATGCTCTGAGTTTTACCACCACGGGTAAACTCTAATTTGAAGAAGAAAAATGCAGTTTGATTTCCTCCACCTTAGTTATGAAGCTAACTTAGCTTAATACATATCTTTATGGCTTAGACCCTCAGCTATAATTTTTTACTCTTCCCTCTCATTGGATTCGTTGTCTTGTTTACTAAATTTGACTTGCACCATGCAATTGCTTGGTATTGCACAAAGTGGAAAGTCTGAGCAGGGTGCAGGTGCTTACTGGCCAGTCCTGCTTTCAGCCCATAGCCTGGGGGACTCAGCCTGCTCTCATCCTCATGTAGTAATGGTTGGTTGGGTTTGTGACTTTTCTTTAGTTGATTCTGGAGGTGGCTTTGGCGGTGGGTGACAAATCACAGGGGCCTCTTCGTGACATATCAGCTGGGTGGAGATTGTCTCATTGTGGACTTGCAGCTTTGCAAACTGGATATCGATGCGGCCTATGGAAACCTGTACTCAGCTCAGACTCTGAGCACAGAAACCCGAGGGTCCTTGACAGAGTTTGGGAAAAGTTACAGAAATAATATTTGAGACTAATAGCAATTTTAATGTGGAACACGTGGAGCTGTTGCTCCGGGTTGGCCCAACCCATCCAGAATGTCACTCTGACATTGGGCAGTACTGAAAAGTATTGGAGGAAAAGGGAAGAAGCCCAGAGCTGTCAAAAACGGTTCAGTGAAAAGACTTTGGATGACCACTGCCTTGGCTGACATGCTGGTGTTTCTTCTGGCATCTCTGGAACCTGCAACACGAACTGCTACAGCCTGCTCGAGGCCAACATCTGCTTCGCTTTTGACCACAGCAATTTCTCTCTTCTATAAATCAAGGCAGAGGAATACCTGTAATCCACACTCAGCAGTATAACCTCTATACAAATGTATTTACAGAAGTTTCTGCTTTACTTTTCCATTGGCCATTCATTATTTGATATGGTTGGGGTTTTTTTTATCATTTCCTGTGTTATTTTTCTCCAGTATAGACAGAGAAATTCCCATCTGTTCAGCCTGTCTTTTTCCAGACATATCTTTGTCTCTAGTTGGTGTTGCTGCCTCTCTCTGGGACTCTTCTCCTTCCGTTTACTGGTTTTTTGAAATAGAGTAGCCCAAACTGAAGCCAGTTCGTTGTCACCTCATTTCTAAAGCAGTGACTGTAAAATAGGGCATCATGAGACACAAGAGTTTATACTCCTTTTTTTTTTTTAATTCCCCCCCTCTATCTGGCAGCCGTGCAAGCATCAGCTGGCATCCTGGAAGGCTGGGATCATCCTACTGGATTGAGAATTTGTAAATAACACTGTACAAGTCAGTAAAAGAAGGCGTGAATCTCGCAATGTCTCTCACTCTCTTTTCTCGATGCTTGCATTGAACCTGAGGCATCGTTTTAAAGTAATGATTATTCTTTTTAAAACCACTAGCAGGGTGTGTGAGCCACCCTGCCCCATAGCAGGTACAATCTCTAACTGTGCATTTCGCAGAGAACTGCATGGAAAAGTTTCTGCATGAGCTGGAGAGGAAACCTCAGGCCTTAGCTCAATGAGAGCCTGTATCTCCCTGGAAAACTGATAAAAAAGGTGTCTCTTCAGGCAGATAAAAATTGTCCTCTGACCTCATGCGCTTTGATTTCCACTCCCTCCACACAGCATCACTGTGTGCATCTCCTGAGAATGCAAATCCCAAGCTCAGGAGTTGCTCCGCAGCTTATGTTACTGGTAACTCTGAGCCTGGGCTTGGGAAGTTCCCAGGGAGAAGGACAATTTTGCAGGTAATTTTGCATCCTGAGGTGTCTCATTAGCAGTCTAATCTATTTATTCTCAAGAAAAAGAAGCAGGATCAAAGACAGGAGAGGAATGAGATATCAAAATTATTTCTAATAAAATTAATAAGTATCTCAATTTTTATTTTCCTTCAATAGGTATATTTATTGCTCCTCTTTGAACTTTGCAAAGCCTTTTGAGAGTTGCTCTCATTTTTGTGCTCAGACATCACTGCGTATTTGCAATCCTAGAATCATAGAATCGTCTAGGTTGGAAGAGACCCTTGGGATCATCGAGTCCAACCATCTACCTTACTCTACATAGTCCTCCCCTACACCATATCCCTCAGCATCGCATCTAATCGTCTCTTATTTTGCCTTATGCAGCTGTCTTTTATCATTAGGAAAGAAGTAATAATTCAGGCCTCAAATTTAGCTTTTGTCTGAAAGAAAAACAGGTTGATTATTTGCTGCCCACAGTATAGGATACCATATAATCCTCTCATCTATTAGAAGGGCAAAAGTTACTTATGTTAATCCTCAACCTAGATGTATGTGTTAGTAGCTGTTACTTTTTTACAGTAGTTTTATTACATATCTTTTAATACAATGGAAAGTGGGTGACGTATAGGGGGAATGTGAATTTGTTTCCTGCATGCTAAGTAATTCTGCAGGTCACAGTAGCCACAGTACTCAGAAACACTGGTCTGTTTTTGTTGTGCAAGTTAAGTAGAATGCAAAATTAAATACACATCATACATGGTAAAAATAAGTTTTAGAAGTTCTTTAGGGACTTAAGAAATTAGTAGGAAACACAATTTTATTTTAAAGGATTATGATCTTCACTTTCGTGGTGTCATGTTGGCCAAGATGTTACAAGCCCCAGTGATTTAAATGTACGAATCCAGCTTTCAAAATCACAAGGTGGGCTTAAAAACAGTGAGAACTGAAAATTAAATGGGAAGTTTGTTTAATGTGACTTCTGGCTCCTGAATCTTTATTCAGGGCACCTTTTTAATGCCCAAACACAGATTTTTCAGAATTAAAGCTAAGGTTACTTCCTTTTTTTTTTTTAAATCCCTTGCTTCCAGCAGCTGGAGCTTTAAGAAATAGAGTCAGTACTCAGAGAGAGTGAATAGGCAGCAGTGGTGGTCAGCTGTCAATAAACACATAATGGCATGGCTGCCGTCCCAAAGCACTGTAACTAACGTGTAGATAGTAGCCATATAAAAAAACTTCAAACAGCTTTGGTATTATCCTGTTTCTCAAAAAAAAAACTCAAAAAAGTTTCAGAGAGTACATAATTATTTTGCACAACATTTATTTATTCTAAATCAAAATGTCTGAAGTGTCAAAACGGCTAATATTTTACTGAAACCTGTCCTGTCTCTGGTATCAAGTGCAGAGCATGAAAGCTGCCAGACTGTCATGCCTGGATGTGGACTTCCCATTGCTATAAGTAGCAGGAGCATTTCCAGCTTCTCTTCCAAAGGTCTTTCTACCAACAAAGAGTTCAGTCATTGTGAATTCCAAGGGCCCACCATGAAGGAGTAAACATACACGAGCTGTGTTTTCCTCTAGTATCACGGCTTACCTTCTCAGAGAAGACTGCCAGAGTGTTTGGGGCTATTAGCTGCCTAGTGATAAGACCAGAGGCGATGAGTACAAACAAACACAGGAAGTTCCCTCTGAACATCAGCAAATGTTTTTTCACTGTGAGGGTGACTGAGCCCTGACACAGGCTGCCCAGGGAAATTCTGTAGTTGCCATCCTTGGAGATATCAAAAAGCCACTTGGACATAGTTCTGGCAGCCAGCTCTAGGTGGCCCTTCTCGAGAGGGAGGGTTGGACCAGGTGATCTCTAGAGGCCCCTTCCAATCTCAACTAGTCTGTGATTCTGTGATTAATGCAAGGCCAATATTGTCCCATCAGAAATGGGGAAATCACATCTGTATTAACACCGCATCCAGTTTTATGAAAGAAATCAGAAGACATTCCTTGCCATGTTTTTCTTACGTATTGTAGCCTGCATGTATTTCAAGTTTAGGCAGCAGCCTATCATAATTATTTAGCTGAGTGTTTCTATGAAGAAAATTAATGAAACTGAATTCTTGTTTGTGTGCCATGGAGAGGCAGGAGAGCAGTGATCTTTGTTCTGAAAACACTTTGGGGGAAGAGAAATCACAACCTATGTTTCTGACATAGGTTTCTGACAAAGCTAGCCTGTTACTGCTGCTACTTCTCCATCAAAAATCTCTGTCAACCCAACAATGTTGGCCAGTACCACCAGCCTTCCTTGAGGCAAACAGGATTGGCCTCAGCACATAACCCACTTTTTTGAGGACTGTCATTTCAGAGAGGCTGAATTATTTAATCAGCAGTGACCTAATAATATGTATGTGGCAGGTGCAACAGGGCTCAGTGACATAATGAAGTATGGACGGCCCTGGCTCAAAGAGTCTGAGGGATGAATTGGGAAGCTAATACGGGATGAGCCAGCCAAAGAGATTATTTTCTTGCACAGGCAACAGGGAGAGCTCCACAAAGCTGTCTGAAATCCTTCATTCCCAGAAATCCACTCCTTTAAGCTTGTGGACCAGATTCTTTGGCCCCCTAAAGGGACCCATGACACCCTTCTCTGAAACCAGCTGACAAGGAAATAGGGAGACCTAGACTTTATTCAGCATTAGTATGAAGACAACTGGAAAACTTCTACTGATGCTACTTACTGGGGACAGGTGCTGGACCTCACTAGCCAGTGTCCAGTTCTGGGCTCCCCAGTTCAAGAAGGACAGACAACTGCTGGAGACGATACAGCAGAGGGCTACAAAAATGATTAGGGGCCTGGAGCATCTCTCTTGCAAGGAGAGGCTGAGGGACTCAGGTCTTTTTAGTCTAGAGAAGAGAAGACTGAGGGGGGAT
>JAHREE010000480.1:12576923-12643448 GCA_033628505.1 Tringa tobata
GAAATGGGCTACAGTTACATTAATAAAATATTATCCTGAGGAAATAATCTGATTAATTCTGAGAGGAAAAAGTGCTTGAGGCTGTCTCTACTCTTGTGGTCTTTCATTATTTTCTGCTGACACTGTAGACGAGAATCTGGCTCTCAGATGCCTGCCCCCAGAGAGGAAAGACTGTCTAGGCATTAGGGCACAAGGCATAAAAATCTGGTTTCAAATCCTTCTCTGCCGCAGCCTTTTCTGCAGCCTTGGGAAGCCATCAGAGGTGGGGTTAACCTTGCTTAATTCCACCTGGGGAAGAGTCAAAGCTCTGTCGTCAGTTAGGCATCTGGGCTCCCTCTGCATTAAGAAGGAGAGAAGAACACTTTTAGGGGGCAGCTCCTGCGGTGCCACCGTGCTGGTGAGCACAGAGCCAGGAACAGGAGGTCTCCTGGCACCTCACCACTCACACTTGTGCCTTAAACCGCCTTACAGCAGGGCTGCCATTCCCCAGCCCTGGAGCTTCTCCTTCCTGCCCTGGCAATGGCCTGGCAGCCCTGCTGCCACCCAGATCAAGGAAGAGAAATGAGTTAACACCAACCTGGCAAAACCCCTGTCTTTTTAACCCAAACCAGTTCCTTCCTTTGGCTTGCCCTGAGGCCGCTCGTGCTGGCACCGGAGCAGTAGAGGTGGGAAACAAGGTGGTGGGCATGTGGGGAGCAGGACAGCCAGAAACGGATACCTTAAATAAATGCCTATTTTTTAACTGGTTGGCATATTGAGAGGTGAGGCCTATCATCAGCCTCTCTGCAGTGGCCCAGAGCACTTCCCTCCACTGAAGGGAGGACACACAGTGCTGCCAGGGAGAGGGGCCTTGCCCCAGTACGGTGGCAGGCAGGTGGCCCGAGGAGGGGGTGCGAAAGGGAAGCATCCCCCTCCCAGATCCCAAAATACTAACACAGACTGGGAATGCCCACGACAAGCTCACTGCAGGTGAGGGATGGCACCAAAACCATCATCAGCACCACCTGCAAATCCAGACCTGGGTTTGAAGCGTTGGCACACTCTGGCACAGCCCAAAGGCTGGCCAGGGGCAGTGGCTGGGGCTGATGGAAAGATGGGCATGGAAGAGAAATACCCAGCTGTGAGCTCTGCACGTGAAACAAAAGCTGCTGGCCTGGGCTGTGAGTGCGGGAAGGTCCCTGTTTGCCATGCAGGTGCCTTCTGCTGTGCTGAGTGCTCAGGACAACCTGGCCACCCGGAGGGACCCTAACTGCACCCTCACAGTGCCCGAGTGCTCATCTCATTTTTGAAAGGTAATGTCAAGGGTAAGTGAATGAGGAGGCCTGTGAGGCAGGTGTCCTATTTTAGGTCTCTTCCCCACAAACAAAAGCTTTTAAACTATCTAAAATCATGAAAAAGTGTTTCAGCAGCAAACAGAACAAGAAGTTGCGTCTGAGCACACGCTCGTATTTTACAGTGGGCTTATAAGAGAGGGTTTAACCTGCTGGATGCTGTGGGGACAGGAAGGCACATGTACACACACACACACACACACACACACGCAGACGTGTCTGCCTGCAGCAGTGGCCATGGCACTGCTTTGGCACCCAAGCCAAGGAGCCCATGCTGTCCCCCACGTCTAGACTCAATAGCCAAGTCACTTCTTCTGCAAATAACGTCATTATCTGTGATGGGCTCCAGCCGGGAAAAGAATTAAGGCTATTTCACCAAATAAGGGCAGAGCCAGATCCTCACCCAGCATCGCAGAGAGATTTACAGCTCAGGCTGGGGCTCGGAGCCGCACATTGCGGAGGAGCCCTCCCCCTCGGCGTTGCTGTGGAGGCAGGGGATGGTGGCGTGCTGTCACGTCAGTGTGGCACCGTGACTCATCACCGCAGCGGCTCAGCCGGTCCATGTGTGCGCCTAATCCGTCCCAGCCTGTTTCTCACATCGAGTTGTTTTCAAAGTTTGAGAAAGTTTGCTTTACTCTTGATTTCTCATTTTTGCACAGTTCATTCCATCTGGGCCTGAAAGTCAAGGCACTGAAATGTTGCAATAACAGCTGTACTTGCAAGCTTTCCATCCCAGCTGATAATTAAATGCAGAATATCTCAAGAAAAACTCATATCTAGAGAAGACAAGGCCAGCTGTTAAAAAAAAAAAAAAGAAAGAAAGAAAAACTGAAATAAACATCGCAATCTGTAGATGCTTATGCAAACCAAAGCTGCTCTCCTCATCTCAGGTTAAAGATCTAGCTGAGGTCATGGAGGACCTTGCCTATTGTTTAAACCTGCCGGTGCCTAACTCTTGCAAGAACTCGTAGTTGTGTTAAGCAGCTATTGGCAGGGACACAAAGTGTCCGCAGCCACAGCCGTCACACCCAGCATCTATTATCTGAAAAGACTGATTCTCTCCAGGCAGGGCGCTGACTGAGCTCATTAGCTTGCCCTGCATCTGCTGCTTCCCAGCCTGTGAGCTGGTGCAGGGGCACGGACCCGCGTTTGTGGTACCAGAGCCGGAGGAAAAGGTGATTTACTCAGGGCTGGCTGAGGGTTGGGCTTCACCCAGAGCCAGGTGGCCTCAGCCAAGACAGGATTGACTGTGCCTGCATGTTATCGGTAGGAAAAGACCCACTTGATTACAGATTATGTCTGTCATCTATCACTCTGGCTTGCAGAGTATGGGGAGCTGAGCAAAATATGAGCCGATCAGAGCAGATGACTTGAACAAATTTATTTTTTATTTTTCCTCCGTTCGGTTTGGACTTCTGTTGGTTTTAATTTGCCTACAGACTGCAGCGCACTGATCAACACCTGCACATGCCAAGTTTGGGTTAGCACAGTGCAGTCCTCCCGGCAGCACCAGTAGGGGACAGCAGGCAGCAGTTGCCTGGTGTGGGTACATCTCGCCCAGAAATTACCCTTGTCTCACCCCTGGTTTCCACGGTACAGCTGGAAACAGTTCTGGAGAATCTCTCCAGAAATCCTCCTCTCTTGAAAGACCACCTCGTTTTTTTGTGTGGTCACACTTCAGCACTTCATCTGAAGAGCAGTGGCTTGGGTTTGGTGTGGGCAACCTGAGGTCCAGGCCAGCAATCAGGCTGCTGGGGTACCCAGGCTCCCCAGGCCAGCTCACTGAGCAGCATCCACCAGACTGGAGGGCATCCAGTGCCCCCCAGGATGGATCCAGGCAGTGTTACCAAGCAGAGGTCCTCCAGCTTCTCACCTGTAGATGAAATGAAGACACCAAAGCATTTTCAACAAGAAGTCTTTCTCTTCCTTCAGCCTATAAAATCCTGATCTAGTCGTTTGTCTTGGTTTGAGGTAAAATAGAACCAACTTTCTGTTCAGTAATTTTACTTCTTACCTAGGCCTCTTCTAACTCTCTGAAATAAACAGCATAGTGTGGAGAAAGCTGTTTGCTTTTAGGGTGATAAGACCAATGTTTGTACTTCATGCCAAGGAATGGCATGCGGAGAGGCTCTTGCTTATACTTATTACTATAACAACCGAGGTCTGCTAATTTTGTTATTTGCCCCATTGGTAGGTCGGAAGCGGAAAAGTGTAGAGGGGTCTCACCTGTGGGGAGGAACAGGCAGGGCAGGTGACCCAAAACTGACCAACAGGGGTGTTCCATCCCATCTGCCCCATGCTCAGTATAAAAGCTGAGGGATCAAAGGGTCAGCTCTCTTTCTCCAACAGCCAACATCCAAAGAGGACCCAGTCTGTTTGTCTGCCTTTCGTCCCGATCCTTGTGTTCCCGACTCCAGAGCTGAAATCCAGTTCCCATCCGTCGCTGAGTCCAGTCTGGGACTTCCCCAGTGCCTTCCGGTGACGTCATCCTGGGAGCTTGATACGGTTTTGTATCTATTGTATCTATTTCATTATTTCCCTTTAATTTTATTATTACTATTTCATTAAAGTAATTTAGTTCCTTCTAAACTCATAAACCTCTTTATCACTCCTCCTTTTCTCCTGGGAGCAAGAAGTGGGAGGAGAGCATCTGTTGCCATCATAGGCCAATTCGGCTTAGGCCATGACACTGGTTTTGGGCCATATTTATTCCTTCAGGCTTATGAGTAAGGGATGAGAAGAGGATCATTTAAAGGGAGGAATAGCAAGTGCTTGTTCTCAGGGGTGGGGAGGGCATTTTGAAGGGGATGCTGCACATCAGCACTTTGGAGCAAGGTGCTCTGTTGTACATGCACTTGAACCCTTGGATAAGTGCACTTCATAAATCAAGGACAAGATTCCCTGAAAACAAAAATTTGTAGCAAGCAGGGGAGGTGATGGGTAAATGCTCATGTAGTTCATGGCTACCTCATTCTTCACAGAATTAGCCATTTACCTCAACATTAAAATGGTCAGCAGGAATTAAAGGAGACATACCAAGCCTTTGTAGTTGTGAAATGAATTTTGAAAAATGTGGATCAAGTGCAAACTGCCACTGGGTTTTCTTCCCAGGTCTACAAAAGTCTTGCAACCACAGTTTTGAGAGAGGCAATTAACTCCTTAACCTAAAGATGTGCATCGGCATGCAGTGCTATTAACGGTTCCCTCGCTAATCACTTCTGTGGTCTTAATCATCTGACACATGCATTCCTTGACTCCAGACAGCTTCTCAGACAGCCAAAAGTAACGACCCTCTTCTGACACAACCCTTACAACACTTCCTTAATACTTTCCATGTTGCACATGTTTTCTTAATATACAAAGCTGTGGTATGTTAAATTTGTGGGGGCAGCATAAAATTAATATAAAAACAAATAACACTGCATCTACCATGCTGATTTTATTGCTCTAGTTTGTACTTTATTTATTCAAATCCTTTTTTTTTTTTTTTTTTCCACCTCAGTGAGCTAGCTGACAAATTCCCAAGCTCTTACTCTGAAGCCCTGCAGAACTTGGGGGATTTGTTGGAAAATTTAGTTTGAGCTTACAACCCTCTTGAGACAAAGCTCCAAATTCCCCTTTCAATTATAAACTCTAGATGACAGGACACTTCAGCAAGAACCTCAGACTGTTATCACCTCCAGTAACTTCCCCTTCCAGGAGGTCAGGTTTCTCCAGACCTTAAAATAGTTTCCCCTGCCAATGTTTAGCTTCTGGCTGTCCTGGCTCCCTTAAGGAAAAGATGTCCATGGGCTGCCATTGCTATCCTGGAAGAAGGTCGCTGAGATGATGCTTTTGCTGCAGCTGGTAAATGTTGCCATTAACCAGCCTCTCAGGGTTTGGGCACAGACTGGAGGATGACTGGCATTTTTCAAGGTAAACACAAGGATTTAGTTGAGAAGTAGCTGCTGCCATAAATGTTAGCCTAGCTTTCAGTGCCAATGGTGATGATTGGTGTGTAACGTCAGCTCAAGAGGGGAGGCCATAACTTTCTAAGGGGAAAAAAAAAAAAGGTCCAATGGGCATGAATGAGAAATGCACTGTGCACTGCTTAATCCTCCTTGATTTAGGGCTGACTGGAGGACCAGGAAAGCTACATTTTGTTTCCAAATTTAAATAGAAGATAATTGAAGCTTTTTCTTCCAAAAATGTAAACCATGACTATTTTCAAACATTAGAAAGATCCTCAGTAGATGAAACCACAGATAATTTCAATATAAGATTAAAAAAAAAAAAAAGAAGAAGATAAATTTGGTCTAGCTTCCCCAAAAGCGGCCTGTGACTTAAGTTCTTTCAATTTTCACTGCTCAATGTGGGGCACCTTAAAGGGACTTGAAGATGAAAGGCTTTGAAAATAAAAGGCTTTTGGTTTGTCTACATGGACAGACATGGAGGGTGAAGTCAAGTTTTGATGATGTTCAGCAGCTTCATGAGTATTCCTTTTCCATGTCCCCGTTGGCACATCCTGTCTTGCCCAACCACCTGCCCTCAGCCTCTCACCCTGCTCTTGATTTAGATATCCCCAAAGGTCACTAGGGATTTAAAAAAGCTCTTTTCCCCAATCATGCCTACTGAAATGATGCTCAAGTTTTGTAAGTCCCCATTCTTGATGCTCTTTTCTGACATTATTTTCCATTTCCCTCAACTTCCATGTGAAAGCAGGCCACTTCCATTTCCAAGTGCACCTGCTCGTTTCCTGCAAATCCTGATGAACTGTCAGTAGTTACCCGTGTGAGCTGTGTGTACACAGAGCAGAGTTTGCTGAATCAAGATGCTCCATTGTTTTCCTTATTAAAGTTATAAACCCATGGGGAGATTTTATTTTAAATATGCTTCAACTGAAACTTAGAAGCTTATAAATAGTACATGCCCTTCCACCCCCCCAAAAAAAAAACAACCAATGGGAGAGGAAAGGAGAGGAGAGAAGAAGAAAGAAGAAACTTGGCAATGAAGCACGGTTGATGGTGTCCCTTTCAGTTACATCAGAACCGAGACTAAGAGGGAAAAGGTTTGCAGTAATCAAAGACAGCACTGGATGTGAATCCACAGACTGAGACTTTGGCAGCATTTGAAATGTCAGCCTGCATCCTGTTCCTCCTTTCCTCTACCTCCCTTATGTCTGTTTTCCACGGACAGAAACAACGTTCACGCCTGCGTTGCCCAGCCTCCTATGACCACCCCACAGATCTGCATTGCAGGTTGTGACCCGCAACGGTCCAATGAGCTCAAGTGTGTACACATGTGTGTGATCTCAAGGGCAGCTCACAACCTTCAGCTCTTTCAAACCAGGGCTGACCACGCTGCCTACCACCCTGCAACAGAGAGCTCACAGGAACAGCATGGTGCCTTACCATCCACGGGTGTGCTGCATGTGCCACTAGCTTGGGGACCTCTGGCATTGGTAGCTGAGAGTAGTTGTCCTCTGCAGCTCTCTACATTGCTATCTTTTTCTTTGACTGACTTTGAACCTCACTAATACTGAAGTGTCTTGTTTGATACCATCATTTCTCATGGCCCTCTTCTCTTTCTCCCATTGAAGACTAACCTTCCTCAGGTTAGTAACCTTCTGGAAATTACATTTTCTTGATTCTTGGGAGGCAAGGCTGAGCTGACGTCTTCTAACTCTCTTCTTCAATAGCTCACAGCCTCTCCCACAGTGGGTCTTCTTTCCCAAAGGCAGAAATGATCCCTGGGATGAGATTATGGGATCAGGGAACAAAAATAACTATGCCAACAGTTTCCATGCTCTTTAAAAACACACACCCATTTCTACAAATCTCCATCGCGTCAGTCATCACCCAGCTTCTCTGACGCCAAGTTAATGCTCTGAAGCCAAGAAACTCTGCTCCCTGGGGAACATCTCCACCTGCAACCCACTTCCCAAATCACCACACCTTGACAGAGGCACTGCTGTTGGAATAAAGCCCGAGGTAGACCCCATGCTGTGCTGATGGGAGCAGAGAGCAGGAGGTATTTGAGCAGGCATTTGAGCAAATTGCAAAGGTTTAAGTGGCAAATGGGCTACCAGGGAAAGAGCAAGGAAGCTAAAAGGGTTGAACAGAGAGGAGATTGGAACAAAGGGGGTGTGCAGTAAACTTGCTTGCATGTCTATAGTCTCCCAGGGAGCAGCTCAGTGTGTGGACGTTAAGCCCTGATATATGCTCATGAAAATATTGAGGATGCACCAAGGAATACTGTTTTGTCATTCAACTTATCATGTTTGATTGGAGGGGGTTGCTGGCATTGGCTTGACTTGGAATGGCAAAGCACTGGCTTTTACTGGTAAGGTAAAAACCGTTCAGAGGTTTTCACATGTCTTTGCTGGCTCCTGCTCTCCATCTGGGGGTGTGTATGGCAGGGAGAGGTGGCAGTGCCAGAGACAGTCAAATTTGTCTCAATATATAAACTGCTCCTGGGACATCTGTCCCAGCAGTACCAGAATACCCAGAAGTCCTAAAGATGAACCAAACTCTATCCCTTCTGCTTCCCCAAGTGAGAAACTGGAGCTCCCAGAGGCTGTGCCCAGACCTGCAGTCAGGCACAGGTCAGGTCTCAGTAGGTGGTGAGCCCTGGCTGCAAAACCCTCCTGGCACTATGGTCTCATGGTGAGGGGTGGCCTGGATGCCCTCAATGGGGACAGGTGCCCAAGGCAGCCCACCAAGGGGCACATGTGGCTGCTGGGTCAGAGGACGGAGGTTTGCTTACTTCACCATCCTGCTGCTCTAGCCAGTCTTCTCTGGGCAAAAGGCACTTGTGGTTTTGAAGGAAATGAGAGATGTTTAACACCCAGAAATGGTCTTGGCTATGTAATTTCTTGCTGGAAGAGGTAGTTCAGCAAGGTCAACATAACCAACATAATTGGGTCCAATTTCTTTAAATATGCTGCCCTGCATAATGAGAGTAACGGAGGCCTTTTGCTGCCAGCTTGTTGAGTCACAAATGTGAAAGAAAGAAACCCAAAATAAACAAATTAGTGAGTGGTTTTAACTGTCTCTACTTTGGGTCCATTTTTAAGCAAGTTTTTAGCTGTAAGAAAATTCAGAACTAAAACTCTGCCTGTATCCTGTATAATAGCATTTGGCACTTGACTGGGGTTCGGTGTTCAAAGTTCAAAGAATGGCTTGGGTTTGAGCTTATCCATAGCTAGATTGTCAGCAATCGTTGATTTTTTGCAACACCCACGGCATCTACAGTCGTGTAAAGCACGTGAGCTCGTGTTGGCCTTAAATGAAAGTGGCAGCTGTAGCAGCCAAGTGCTGTTCACAGCGCCAGCTCAGATAAACCTCTCTTTCTTCCTTGAGGGCAGCCCCACTGCCTAAAAGTGCAAACCCACACAGTTTGTATGAGAGTGTGAAACACAAACCTCTGCGCTGTAGCTGAAATATGCTTCTCCCAACCCTCCACTGCTTCTCGGCTCCTTCACCGGAGGAAGAGGGTGGGTTTGAACTGTCTCGGCCAAACAACTCAGTGCCGTTTGTTGAGCAAAACCTGACAGATTTGTGAATACCCACAGAGATGCTCAGATATGACCCCAAGTGAGATTTCCTCACTTTTTTAGACTCAGAGACAGGGGCAAAAAGCGTCCAGCCCATCTCTCTGCCATCACAGGTTTGTCTTCACCACATTTCCTCCAGCAAACATCATGCGAGTTGTCCTAGATGAGAGGCAAGGTGAAACTTTCCTGCCTGTATAAGGATTTGTTGCTTTTTTTTTCACAGCAAAACAGCAGTCCTGCTTTGCAATGGCAGCACAGATGTCATCTGCCACTGGCAGCTCACATGCCAGCTCAAGGAGCAGCACTGCCAAGGTTGACCTCTCCCAGTCCTTGGAGCCAGCTGCAGCCTGAGGAGCACCCGCTTTGAACCCAAAAGGCAGCCATGAATTTTTCCAACTATTTAATGTAATAAAGCTTTAAATGCAATAAAGCTATGTTTCCTGGTCTAGGAGCACTTTGGGTGGTGAAAAGCATAACAGATGTCCCCTCCAGCCCTGGGTCATGCCCCCCACCATGAGGTTTTCTTTTCCATCTGAATCATAGAATCATCTAGGTTGGAAGAGACCCTTGGGATCATCGAGTCCAACCATCTACCCTACTCTACAAAGTCCTCCCCTACACCATATCCCTCAGCACCACATCTAATCGTCTCTTAAATGCATCCAGGGATGGTGACTCAACCACCTCTGGGAGCAGAAGTCACCAAATCACCCACGGGGCCAGGTAGCCAAGATGCGACAGCCTGTCTCCTGCACCCACCAGGCTTCACCCATCGGTCTCTGGTTCTACCCTAAGGCAGAGAGGAGCAAAACAGATTTGGAAAGAAATTACAATTTTTGCCCTGTTCCTTGCTGTAATTTATTGCACAGCTGCAGAAATGTGGGTTTGAGTAGATCTGGGCCCACAAGTCCCCCCTGGCTTCAGCTGCGTGCCTATCTTTGGGCAGTAATGTGGCAAACCCCAGCTTATAGCTCCTCCAGGGTACCTTCCCTGGCCTCTGGCAGGTGCCACGGGGACACTGCTGTATGCTGACAATGCATTAACATATTTACTGCAGTGGTGTGTATTTTTTTCTAAACATTTGAAACCATAAAAAACTACTATTTACTCAGTAGCATTAGTACGTCGAGGGGCAGAGGGGGGCGTGTGGCAGGGGGTGAGCTGTGCCCTCTCTCCTCCTGCAGCGCCCCGTGAGTGGGTGGTCTTGCCCACAGCAGGGTGCAAACGATAAGGGGATCTAGAGCTTGCTTAAGTCAGGAAAGCGTTGGCAGGGCTCAGACCGAGGCATTGAGGCAAATAGCAAACGTTCCCGGACCACATAAATAAGCCATCACTTTGAGCAAATACGCAACTGAAAAGCAGGCAGATTGGAAAATTATCTAAAAATAGTGGAGCAAAGATTAGCAGCACAAGAATCAGCTCAGAAGCATCAGGACACTCCTGGGCTTATTCAAATCACAAGTTCTTAAAGGAGGATTGCAAAGATGTTGGAAAATATACAACCAGCTCTACACATTTCTTGGGCTGGCCTGAACACCAGGAGAGAGCCATGTTCCCAGCAGGGCACAGCGTCTACCTGGGAAGCCTTAGCATTTTTAATGAGTGTCATGAAGAATTTTATTATCATGGAAAGGAATATAATCGTTTTCTCAATAAAAAAATCTCCTTAGTCAGTAACTGCTGCCTAGCACTGAGAGGCAATTCAGCCGTCTTCAGCTGTCATTTCAGAAGACATATGGCAGGAACAAGATCAACCCCATATTGCCTTTCATATCAGGAAAGTTTCCTATTAATAACAGGTTTGTCTTTATAATGTGTGTCTTGGAATGAAATAATTTGAGCTATGTGGGTTTTTATGAGACACTCCAGAGACAGAAGTCAGTAGAAATTTCTGACCAGCTCCTCCCTTTGCCTTACCCTCCTCAGACCCAGCTTAGGAATTTCACAGCTGCCCAGGTAGTTTCTGCTGTACTTGCATTTTCTCCTGCAAAATTCTCCTAAATTAAATATTTAAAATTTTATTAAACCACTTGGCTCATGAATGCATATTTTCTTTGCCTTGTCTTTCCTCAATTTTTTTACTGTACCCATTAAAACATGCATCCCTTATTGTGAGATTATAATACTAGTCTAATACTAATACTATCACAGGAGCTTAATAGAAGAGCCATCTTTGTTTCCTCCTGAGTAATGAGACTCCCAAGCTGACACTTCTCTTGAGGTTGGTGTTTGAGGTCTCACCATGGTGGCCTGAAGCACCAAGTTTGCCATGAGAGCCTTCAGAAGATTTACCTTGCAGCTGTAGAAGTAACTCAGCTGTCCAGACACTGTTGCCATCTAGTCTGTCTCTGGTTACTAAGGGCTTGGTTATGGATGAGCTGAATGACTAGCTAGCTGCTGCTACAGGAGAGGAGAGTCCATTCCCCTCCCTCCCTGGGTCCCCTCCGTGCCCTCTTCCAGATCCCAGCCTGCACCACACACTCCCTACAGCCCCAACTCTCCTTGCACCCATTTTGGCCCTTGTCTGATTGCAAGATAAGCCAATTCGGCCTATTAAAACATCAGAGCCACGAGTTATTAATTCAGCTCAAGGTGTCTTGTGAAACTGTAACCTCCAGCTAAAAGCACAGCTGTGCATTAAGCTGTATCTGGGCATAGTTTGTACCATAAGAAGAAGGAGTATATGACTTTTCATTTCTTAAAATTGGAATTACAGATTCTGGAAGGAATGGAAAAACAGGTCGGCAGTGGATCTGAAACCATCTGCATTTGAGCATCTGCTAGATTGTGTGACCTCCAAGAACTGACTTCTGTGTTATTTCTCAGCAGGGTTCTCATGAGCCTACATTTCTGTGGGAGAGCTTGGACAGCTACACCAAAATGACCTGCCCCTTGCCAGCAACCCAGCTACTTCTCCTGTTGGTTTGTCCTGCAGCTTCAGATAGGTCAACCCCTTTGGGCTTCTTGTGTCCCCAGCTGTGAAGCTGCCATCTCCTGTGCACCAGGATGGACCACAGGATATGGTCTACAGAGGGCTAGGCACAACGCAGGTAGTGAATTCATAAGAGGGAGATGTTCTAGTCCTTTCTCTTTTCTGGCTTGCTCCTGCTGTCTCTTACACACATCCTTAATTCCCAGGAGAAAAATGTCCTGAGCTCTGGGAGTAATTAGTAAGAGGGCACAGCAGACAAGCAGTCGCAGTAAGCCTGAGCAGTGATTATAGGGCTAAGTATGTACCTGGGAAGTTATAGAACTACATTTTAGAAGTGCTTTAAAGATGAAGCATTCTTTTTCAGGATGTGTTCTCGTTATTATGACCAGCCTTTCTATATACAAAGGAACAAAGACACCTGCCAGGGCTTGTTACCACTTTCCCCCTGTCGTTAGCAAAGTAGGGGGAGTCAGTTTATAGACCCTGTGCGGGCAGTCGGTGCCGGGTGTGCTGCTCCGGCTACACCACTGCCTTCCCTCCCTGCGCCGGGCCAGCCTCTCTGCACCTCCCTTTCAACGGGGACAATAGTCACCTACAGCTTGTCTCCTCGGTGCTGCGCTAAGGCCAGGACTCATTAGCGCCGGCAAAGTACACAGCCACCTGGATAAAAGAGAGAGATAACCGCTCGGTTTCATTATTTGAAGACCCAGATCAAAGGGCCAAGGGCAGCCTCGATTTGCCACTAGAGGTACACCTGCAAGCAACGGCCGAGTAGAAATCAAGCGGTAAAACCACTGACAGTAAAAACAACAATGAAGGCATGAAAAAAAGTTTGCAGCTGGTCAGCTGGAACACAATGAAAGAAGGAAAACTAATAAACAACCCCTGGTTTGTCTCTGACACTTCTTACCCTCTTGTTGCAGAGGCTTTTAAAACAAAACAAATACTCCACAGGATGTATAACTTGGAGGTTTTTTTAAAGGAAACAAGGAAAGGGAAGAAGAGGCTCCCCCCACATAATAACTGCAGCTTTTGGAGGTTCTATGTAAGAAGTTAATGATTGAACAATAAATTCCTGGTACTTAAGGAAGGGCGAAGCACACATTTGTCTCTGCCTCTCTTCCCTGCCACACTGACAGCCGTCAAAGGTTGTCAGGCATAAAGCCACCTATAAATTTCCCTGCTCCCCAGCAGCATACTGT
Organism: Tringa tobata; assembly: GCA_033628505.1. Lineage (NCBI taxonomy): Eukaryota > Metazoa > Chordata > Aves > Charadriiformes > Scolopacidae > Tringa > Tringa tobata. The sequence goes on from JAHREE010000480.1 coordinate 12,589,923, forward strand.
AGTCTTCATGCCCCACTGTCTCAGGTAAGCGCCTTCACATGGTATTATGTACAGGCTGACATGTTTTATATATCCCCTCTGGTTAGTACACACTCACATTCCTGCAAGGTTCAGAAAGGGCATTCATCCAGAGAGAAGTAAAAGGATGCAGAAAGGTAGGTCATGGTTATCCAGGGAGGGAGAAGAAGCAGTGCAGACCTTTCTGGGGAAGCAAGCCCTGGGTGCTGGGGGATGTCTGCACCTCAGCCTCTGAATGGCAGGCATACCTCCGCCTGGGCTTGGTCCGTGGGGAAGCCGTCGTTTCTCCCCTCCAATGCCATCCATCAGCATGACACCATGAGTTTCCTAGTTTGTAAGGTACCTCAAGACAGACATGATGAGCCGCTGTCTGGAAACCAGCCACCTAAAGAGAGAGGAGAGGTGATGGGGAGCTGTAAATCAGAGCTGAGTGTCAGGGAAAAGGGATTTTTGCCTTGGAGCAGCAGAGGGACACCCTCTAGCCTTAAACTGTCAAATAACCAAGCCTACTCCAGCCTGTTGCAGTGCTTACAAAGGAAACACCTAAGGGCTGTGGCTGGGTGGGTTCAGGGGGGTGCATTAAAGATCCTTGCAGGACAGTGAGGAATTGAGGCAGACAGATACAGCAGATGTGATAGACAGAGGTCAGGAAATGCCATGGAATCTCTTAGCAAATCTAGTAAACTTGTTTTGATTAAATTTATAAGGAAAGACTTTAAGAAAGGGGAAAAAAAGAGACCACCAACATAGCAAATACAAGTTAAGCTAATGGAAAGAAATGAGTTTTTATTATTTTAGCAAACATTGGTGGGCATGAGATTGAAACAACCCCCTGAATCCAAACTCCCCCCATTAGGAAGCTGATCAAGCTCCAAATTTCCCTGCTGGCCTCAGCTTCTCTGAAGGGCCAACCCAAAGCCCTGGAGATGAACAGTGGGAACATGAGGAAGATCGGGAGCAGATCCAGCTCTGTGTGGCTTTGGCTCGTTTCCCAGCAGACACAGTAAAAGAAGGGAGAAATCAAACCTGTGGAGGCTGGAAAGGGTTGAGACACCAGTGGGGCTCCTCTCATCTAGCTGTAGCCATCTGAAAGAGGGGTGTACAGCTCTGCCTGCCTGTCTCAGCTCTCTTTATTGTGTCTGGAGCCACAAATGCCTCCAAAAGATGATTCATCTCAACAACTTGAAGTGCCCATGTGCTATCAAATCACATCCAGTTTGCTGTCAGGTCCCAGATCCCCTTGTCACCCACACTGCCTATACAGTGCTGGGACCCCCCTGTCCGTAATGAGTTTCAAGAGGAACGCTGACCATTACTGGCAGGACAGCTTGTCCCAGCATCTGCAGGGAGTGTCCTCCAGCCCTGTTGTGGCAGATGTAATACTCTCACATACCTCCACACACCTCCCAGGCTCACAGTACCTAGCCTTACCATCCCATAGTGAGAGCTCTGCCGTGACAGCCTGACACTCATCCTTCCATGGAGCGAAAAGGGGACCTTGTCCTTTCACACGACCATTGTTCCACTGACCATGGAGAGAGGGTGCATGGCTCCCTCAGAGCAAACACGCTGCTTACTGACAGTGAACACTAAACAACTCCTACCCCAAAGGATAATGAATCATCCATGGGCAGCCATACTGGCAGCATTGCAATGCTCTTTAATGGAGCAGCATTTCCATGATTCTTAAAATAACTCTGTCCCTGAAACCAATAGCACCTGTAAAATGTCAGTCCTTGGTATTGCAATAAACCCAGTGCTTCATCTGCAGAAGTTCCTGCTGCAGAGGAACGAGTATGGGCTGGGATTTCAGACCTTCCTTGAAGACATGCATTTTTTTAAGAAGCCAACCCAATAAACTCCTTCCACAAGAAAAGATATCAAAGCTTAGATGGTGATGAGGAAGCACAGGGAATGAACTGGAGAGGAAATGAAAAGAGGGCTGGTTGATCTGCCATTGAAAGGCTGCTGGGCTTTTCTGTGTGATGTTGAGGCCTTACCAGAGACCAATAAACTCCAATTGTATTGCCAGGAGGAGAAAAGGCCCTCTAAGGGTTTCCTGTACCATATGAGATGGAATATTCACATCTATGGGAGGGGAACGGTGTCCCCTGTAGTGGGCAGTGCTGTTCAAACACTGAGCACCCAGATTTTTGACATGTGGGGCACGTCAAGGCCTGGGGAACTGCAGTATCTCTAGGGGGAATTCTTCACATGCAGCTTACCCGGCCTTTTGAACACAGTTCAGTGAGAAGTACAAAGAGCTGGCTGAGAAAAAGGTTGCAGTATGAAATAAATTCCTGAAAACACCAGCCACATACATAACTCTCTCCCACTGCAAGCCCATCCCTGCTTGCTACCTCCCCACACTTCTGCTAAACCAACCAAAACCAGAAAGAGACTATATTTCAAGAAAAATAAAGTAGCGTAATTAAGTCTGTTACCATATGCGGCATACTATTCAGGAAGTTACAGTGCAGTAAGTTACTGTAAAAACACGAGATACATGTGCTCTCAATAACTACCTATATTCGTACCCTTGTCCCGTGCTGAATTTGGCAAGAGTGAGATAGCTCCCACCTCCTCAGCTGAAGGTAAACTTCCTCACCTGAACAGAGGGGTAAGAAGTTCCCCCCAAAGGCCATGCTTGTGCCACTGCTCTCCTTCTGCCATAGCTCTGCGTCCCTGTCAAGAGCTGAGGATGCTGCTGGGTCCCCTGGAGACAGAGAGACCAGTACTAGCAACAGGTTATCAGTGTTGCAGCTATCTGTAATATCTGTTTTTAAAGAAGAGTATTATTAAAACAGTGCATGTTATCTTAGTTTTAACACAGCATTTTTAGCTTTTAAAAAGTATACATTTTTCTGACTTGATATTTTTCACACCCTTCTCCACATTTAATTCCCTCTCAGCTTATATGCCATTCTAGATCTGATGCCTTTCACTAAGGTTTATTATTCTCATAGGCTACCATTTGTCCTTATGCTCTAGCCCCTTGTAGCAGACACAGTGTAAAAATACCAAAAAGAGCTTACTGCCCCTCCACAAGGCTGAGAATGACCTCCTTTGGCTTTCAGGTCTTGACAGCACTTGAGCCAATCTTCCCCATGTCCCCAGAATTTTGTTCTTTTTGGTGTTTAGCCAGAGATGGAAGAGCCATGTTTCTTCTTACACGCTTATTATTCTCCTTCAAATGAATATGAATGAAAACGAATCAGATCATTCATCAGATCTGATAAGCTCTGCGTGAGCAGGATACAGATCGCGTCTGAATGAACAAATGCTGATAAAAAACAGTATTTGAAGACAATAGCAAATTCTCTTTTATATTATCAGATCTCCTTTTATGTGCTTTCCACTAACATTCAAGTAGATGATTTTTTTTATTTTTTTTTTCCCCCAGAAAATAAATCTGTAAAATGAAAATCATGTGAAAACACATCTGATAGTGATCACCTGGGGAGTCTCACTGGCAAGGATGGTGGGACAAGACTGAAACCTCTTTTATGGTGTTGGAATTGTTTGGTCTGAGAGAGAATAAGTATGAATGATACGACCAATTACACAGATCACATTTCAGGTAATAGCCAAATTGTAAATAGTCCCATAGTTCCTGTCTAACTCATGAATGAGAAAATAGTTGAACTGCAAAACCAAAATTGTTGCTTTCCAGATTCCCTTCCCAGTTCTATTTGACAGCTGGAAGAGGAAAGAGTTGGGCTCAATTACAAATACATGACACAGCCTGCAAGCGCAGAGCTTCTGAGCAGGGCTGGGAGTGCTGATAGTCAATTTTCATGGAGCAGTATTTTCACTGTTCAACAGTTTGATTTGTCACCCATTTTGGACTGCCCTCTCTTTTTTAAAATTTTCAGATAGCCCTTCTTTGTGAGGAATTCCTCACCCATGAACACAGAAATATAAAAATATAAATGGCCACTATATGAAAAGCAGACGAAGGACTCTTGAATACCTACAGCCAAATATTCACATCTCTATGACAGCAGTATAGCCAACATAAGCATGTAGTTTGCATCTGCATTTTTGGCATCCTATGAAATAGTCTTTTTAAAGTAACTACCACATTTCCCTATGGAGAAATACATGTCTTTGAAGGTCTCCCAAGAAGATACACTCTACGAAGCAGAAGCATCTAAGTTTCTCTCCATTAAGTGAATTAGGAAACTTTGGCAATATTCACCTGCTGTCCAAGACACCTATTTGGCAGTGGCTGGAGCCTTCGTGGGAGATGCTTCTCAGTCCACACTGACCAGGGAACCTAAACTTATTTTAGGAACCTCCCCAGCAGAAGCCAAAGCTGCAGGCCAAAAGTTATATGCTTTCATCTATGCAGTCTGCAGCCCTCTCTACCTGTTCACTGAAGCAATAGTCTATTTAGGATATTGCACAAATGTGCAGACATGCAAAACTTTGGCAAATGCAACATCAGTTTTAAATATGTCAAAATTCAACTGCTGAAGGGAACATGCTAACTGATACCATGATGCTCACGTGCATTGGTATTTTTTTTTCTTTCACCGCCAAGAAGCTTAAAATACTCAAAAGTGTTAATAGAAATAGGGTGGGTAAGCGTTACTGCCTTCTATGCATATAGTTGCGTATTTAAACACCTATTTATATGTTTAAAGGACAAGACACAGCAAAATACACATAGACACATGCACACTCATATATTCGTATTGCTGAAATTACATAGCAAGTCTGGAGATTAGACCAGAAATATAACCCAGATCTCCTGATGCAAAACTTTTTGCTCTAACCATTGGAGAACATGTCCCTCTAGCCTTATAGGCTGTCAGATTAAAATGTAAGAGGAAAAGAATCACAGAAACTTCAAATCAAAGCATGAAATTGAAAATCTGTCAGATCCGTAAAATGAAAATTCTCTCCAAAGGAAAATTCTGACACGATCACATTTTCTCATGAAATTGGAGCTGGAAACAAGGTCATTCTGTAAAAAATAAAAAAAGAATAATAACAATAAAAAAAAAACCCCTCTCAGCTTCAGCCACTTCAGTAAGAGAGTCTGAAGGGTTTTGACAAGTACTGTGTCTAAGCCAAAAAACCCCAGGGCTAGATCTTCCACAAGAATCAGAAAACTTAAAGGGACATTGTCAAAGTTGGTAGACCAAACATTTGAGCTGCTTTAAACTCAGAATAATACAGAAGGGTTCATATTTTTCTTTATTAAAAAGAACAGCTGAAAGATATTTATGAAGAGTACGGTGACATAGTTTGCATATTTATTTTGTAACTAAGGATAACAGGCTTTTCGACTTTTTTTGCCGGATTTTTAAAACCTCACTTACATTGTAGGTTGAAAGATTAATTTCTAATTAAAACTTACGCATTTTCTTTCCTCTGCTAATGCTGAGAAAGCTATGGATAAAATCCAGTGGAAAAAAAAGTGAGTTAAAATGGGACACAAAGAGGGGGCAGGGGGAAAAATGTTTATTTTTAAGTGCAGCATGGCATCATTCTGTTATAAAAATCTGGCACAAACTGATTTTCTGAAGTGCCAAGTACCTACAGCTCCTTTGAATTCAACAGGAGATCTGAGGGCTCAGCAGACTCTCTGGGAAATCAGGCCACATTGCTTTATCTTCCCAAGACTTAGCCATGCAGCAATTTCTTCACGTGCCTAGTTTGCAGTACGTGGTTACTCCAGCTGGAGTTCGTGGGACACTTCATCATCATTCTGTTGGTCTTTGTGCAGAGATTAGTGGCTAGATACCTAACTCAGCACAGATGTAATCCATCTAACGGAAGATGAATGAAGACCTAGGCCTGCAGTGTGAGCCAGACACATCGGGCTCCAGTTAATGGGTGAAACAGGTACTTCTCAGGCACAGGTCACCCCTCCCAAGCCCAGCACACAAACCAGAGCACAGGAGCATTCAGGAGCACAAACCGCGGCAGGAGGTCGCAGTGGATCCCACTGACTTACCTGAATGTCCTTCTGGGTTTTGACGTGTTTGCTACTGAGGCTCAGAAAGTCTGGATGGAAAGTGAGGGGTGGTAGGGCAGGCAAAACTGGTTAGTATCTCGTAGCCCACTACAGCTGGTTCCTACATTACTGGCCACACCTGTTCACCAGGGCCAAGAATTAGCATCACATGAGACATTATGTTTTCTGCAACTTATATAAGGAAGGTCAACACTTCCAAAATGCTTCTCAAAAGCCAGCACACTAAACAAGGGCAGATAAAAATTTTAACATGAAAATATTACTAAGTCATTTGTCAGCATGTGGTTGGTCCAGAATGTGAGTATGTTACTGTTGAATTAGTAAATACGCAAAACAGCATTTGCTTTGGTTGGTACCTTGTGTGTTTATCCATATTTCCCTGTGAGCCTTTCTCCACTGGTGTCTCTGGAGCATTTTAGGATGTGAGCCCAGTTGCATTGTGGGGACGTTTAGGGGCTGGTTCTTTAAGTAAGGAAGATCAAAGCCAGACTTCATACAGGAAGAAGCCTTGTGCTGATACCAGAACATTGTGCAAAACTCAAGAAGAGCACGTTCTTTCCGTCACTGATATCGCATGTTTGGTGATGAAACAAGATTTTATTAAGGGTGGAGGATCCCTTCCTTTACTGCAGAGATTTAGACAAAATAGTATTCTTGAATCATTCAGTGAGAAAGTCATTCCAAGAGAAGATCTCTCAAGCTTGAATCTGTTCCATGTTGCATGTAATCAATAAATAATAATTGAGGAAAAAAAGAAAAAATAACCCCCCTCACTATGGGGAAATTATATTTTTTATGAAATCTACTGATAATTTTTGAAGCAGGGCCTGCATCCTCTTTTCTTTGGCCAAATAAACTTCAAATTTTCTCCAGCGAGAAGAGTTATTCTCCCCTGCATGGTCTCTCTCAAGATAGGAATGAATCTGATTTCCTTAAGCTGTCTGAGCACAGAACTGGACACAGATCTCCAGTATTTTGGGAGTGGTCCCCCAAAAGTGGCCCTTTGCTGTAATTCATTGGCTACGGTGTAAAACATTGTCATTTTCAGCTGCACCAACTGTGATTTTGGGGCAGATTAGATCCCACCAATTTGCTTGAGTCACACCAGGCAGAGCTAGTTGGGAGATACAGCAAGGGAACGCGGGGACCAGGTGTCTTAATAGGGTGTGAGCAGTGCAGTTCTGATGAGATATATAAGAGCGGGCATAAGAGCATGCAGGTTTGGACTACTGGAGAATGGGGAAATTATTTTTATGGAGTTATATTTAAGGACTTTAGGATATAAATATTGTTTGAGGTATGTCCCTTTATTGATTTTCACTCCGGTCCCTGTGGAGTGAGACATTCCTTCTTAGGAATCAATCGGTATATCAGGAAAAAGGACTGACCCCGTTCCTTAATGTATTGTGATCCAGTAGGCTGCCTGGCCAGCCACATGTTATTGTTTTTAATCATGGTAGTGTGATACGAGCGATAAAGAGCAGCTCAGGAAAGCGATGTTCTGCTTGTGCATGGAGACGTAAACACTGACAGATCTGACATTTAATTGCATACGTTGTGTAAAACCAGGAGACAGCACTAATCTCTCATAAATCTCCCCTCTTAAATTATGCATACAGATCACTGTGTCTCCGCTGTAGGTTGTTTCACCCTGCAGAAACTAATCTCATAGCTGACTCCATTCAAAGGACCCTCCAGCAATACCCAGCGATGAGTCAGCTTTTCAGGCAGAGGAAACAACTTTGGTCCCTGCAAGGAAGTCTTTAAACTTTGACTCAAAATTGGTGTAGCTCTGCTCCTCTCATACTCAGTTTTCCTACAGCTGAAGAACCCCTGCAGTTGGCTTCATGATGCCCTTTACATTCCACCACTTCTGCAGTTCATTCTGGTTGAGCCCTGATTTCCAGTTGAGCCTGGTGGTTTTTATCATCTTGTTCACCACAGACATCAGCAGCATGACAACATCCATGCAAGGGTTAATGTTCACCTTGTTGGCCCTTTCATTGTCTGCAAAAAGACCCATATAGGGACAGCAAGTGCCCAGGAGTCAGGGTTGATAAAGGTGGACAGGGAGGCAGGGCCCACCCAGAGGCATGTGCCAACTACCGTGTGGTGCAGAGAGCTAGCTAGCTTTGGGAGCCAAAAGTCTCAGTCTTAAAAGGGTTATGAGAAGATGAAGGGGATGATAGGAAGTGTTTTAATTTTTGCCAAGACATCCCTGTTTCTTTCTCTGCCGCAGAAGTAAGAGTGTGCCACATGAAGCTGACTGTGCTCGTCTAATCCACTATGTTTTACTGAGCAGAGGTTGAGAGGAGGGACCTGAGAAGAAGAATGTGTCTCAAAACCAAATCTGTTTTAGGGGAATGAAAATCCACCCTCAGATTTTCTGTTGACAGTCACAATTGCTTCCATGGACATCAAAAAAAGTACAACACCCATTTCAGTCTGTTAATTTGGCACCGGGAAGGAGATAAATGTGGTGGTTTGGTGAGGTCATCTGGAATATGCTGCGACTATGTCCTCAAACATGGGGAGACTCCTAGGAAAGCAATGTTATTTCCAAAGTCCTCTGCCTTTTTCTCAGTTTATCCTGTATACATAGCTGCAATCTGTGATCCCAAAACAGACTATGCTCATTGAAAGCATCACTTACCAATTAGTGTGCTAACATCCATGTAAATTATTATTCTCAGTTTTTCTCTTTGAATGCCTGGACATAGATTCCCTGTGCCTAAATCACATTTCTAAGATAGTGTAGAAGCAGCTCTTTATCTCTCCAGGGGAACAGCTTGAATATTCCTACTTGATGAGAACAACTTAATCTCGTAACAGATGCTAGAGATGTCACTATCACCTGTTTCTACCCCATAGCTGGAAGGCACCCATACAGATCTCTTGCCTAAAGCAACTTCTCATATTCTTTGCCCATTCAAGTCTCTTGGTTGGGTTTATAAAAAAAAGGTGGGTGAAATAGCTGTACCCAGTGTACCTGTTTTTCTAAAAGAGTCTGAGCCAAAGGATCTCACACACAGATTTCAGCTTATGGTTTCTTAACAGTTTGCTGGTAGGGAGAATTTCTTTATTTTGTGAGTATTTGAGGGGAGCACTTGGTCAGCCCTAGCCCCTGCCATGGGTTGTCTTCCCTACCTGGTGACCTCTGCATTTAGAAATAAGTATGGATTCTACCTAAAATTACTTTCCTTCCTCAGTGAGGAGTAAATTATATGCCATGGACCAAGTATTTCTCAAATGCAATTCCATCTGTAGAGACATGGGCGTGGATCAAAACATAGCTCACAATTCACAAAACGTATCACAAACGCATTTCTTTGTGCTGACCTAATTGTCTAATCTGATCGGGAGGATAAACTGAAAAGTACAAAACTAGTTTTCATTAAAACAGGTATTTGGCCTCCTTTGTTAAACTGTAACTAACTACCTGCACACCAAAAAGTGGAGATCACCTGCGACGTCATGCCCCAAGTGGAAAACATGACCAGGCATTCATGTTTATGTCAAGCCATGCTGGAAAAGTAGTGAAGAAGGACTGCATCTAAAGCCATAGGAAATGCAGAGAAACCTGGATTTCCTAAAGCTTGAACATGTTTGGATAAACTTCAGTCATATTTTGATGATGTTTAGAGCAATCCTACCTCTGGCTTTAGGTCAGGTTCATTCCCAATCGAAAGATGTGAAACAAGTAGCAGAGGAGGTGGTTGAACTTTAAGAAGGCCTTGAATAAAGTTCACAGAGAGACCAACAAGTAAATCACGTTGAACTTTGAAAGTGAGTTTATTTAATTTAGTACTAATCTGAATCTATTCTTTTCCTCCCTTCTTCATTCATCACTGGGACCATTTGCATGTGAATGGGATCTCTGCTTCTCAGACAGTCCCTTGCTGCCAGTGCACAGCCAGTGGCACATGGTGCTGTGACTCCTGCAGAGCTGTAAGCCCCATGGGACTCACCACGTTTTTTGACTCCCATCTGATGGGACAACAGATGATGTGGCATCATCTACCTCTGCACTGCATGCAGAAGAGTACTTTATGACATTGTAATTATTTCTCAATAATTAAAGATCATATCCAGACACAAGGGAGAAGAGTGAGCCTACATTATAAAGCTGGTTTTTTAGAAGTATTTTGGCTTCTGGAGAATTCAGGATTTTTCTGTGGGAGTAGGGATCCCTGCAAGGAGAATTTAAGTCTGCTGACAATAGCTTTGTTTTTCTTTTCACTCAAGGGAGGGACCGAGAAACTGTTTATGGGCCTTGCAGGGTCTGTGCATTGTAATCTGATAGTAGTTTACCTCTTTGAAGAAATACACCAAATTCCACGTGTTGGTCTTGATCTGGTGATCAGTATTTAGTCTTCAAAATAAGTGAAGTCACTGACTGGGGTGGGTGCAAGCAGAGCTTGCATGATGTTTTTATGCAAAATTTCCTTAGGAACAGATTTACCAAAAATGACTGTATGACTGTTTCTTTTAAAATGTTATGCAGTAACGGAAAACAAACATTCTGAAAAGAAAAATCATTCTATGTTTTCCTCTTCTGAAACAAAATATGATAACATCTCTTTAAACATTTGCTTGGTTACAGACAGACCAGGACCTCAGCTCAACAGTAGGGTTTCACCACCCAGAATCATAGTCTGGGTGCTGCAGGTGAGAGCGGGGATGCTGAAGCGGGCTTCAACCCCCATCTGTGGTCAGCCGACAGACTTCATCACTCTGAGAGTCTGGTTTGATTTTCTGCTTTTTCCAAAAAATGTCTTCGGACTTTCAGACTTGCAGCTGCTGAAACTGCATGGTCGTTGTCCTCAGAGTAGCTCAGCCCATTTGGTACCCAGCCTGCGTGGTCTGCACGGGTTTCATTTGCTCACGGGAAAAACTGCAGTTCAGACTTGAGGTTTACTGGGGCCCTTGGTAGTTTCCCGTAGGAAAGCATGGATGGCTCAAAGGTGGTTTTTTTTTGGTCTCTCACTTGGTGCCCTTGCTTGCAAGTCACAACACTCACAATAGGGTGGAGATGGATGTAATGTTCCTACAAATGTAAGCACCCTGCTGCTGGCCCAGTTGTTTGCAGGGCGACCCCACTGCAACCCCCACCGGGGGCTGCAGCACCACATCTTACAGACACACATGGGGGAATAGTGTGGGCTTATTGTGGTGTTAGCCCACAGGGTTTAGCTGCTGAGGATTTTGCTTCTCAGTCCTTTAAACAACAGCTACGCTCATTGCAAACAAAGTAAAGGCTGTGTATGCTCCAAAATGCTAATGAATGTTAGCACCATAGACAGTCAAACACTCCTTTCATTGGCTTGGGAAAAATAAATGTGAAAATATTTTCAACTTTTTATCTTAAATTGCCTCGGATTGAGGCCAAAATTGTGCTATTTGTTTTTGTGTGGGTAGTCTTCTGTAAATGTCAGACAGCGGGGAGGTTTCTGTACAGATGATATAGGGCTGAGCTGGATGAGACCACTTGAGACCTCAGGACTTCCAGTGCTCCTGTAGGACTTCAAAAACAGGCTCAACTTTTCTGTACAGGGACCAATTTTTCTAAGTCGAGGAGGTTGTTCACAGCACAGGAGTTTAAACATGGGTGCAAACCTCTGCATGACCAGGTCTGAGTTTATTATCTGTGCAAACGTGGCTGGCACATTACAACTAGCAATTGTTAAGAAAAGGGCTTAGAGATACAATCACAGCTTTAACACCAAGGATTATGCAAGAAAATAGAGACAAAAGGGGAATTCTTTTCCTTTTATTATATTTCCCAGTGCAAGTATTATGAAAGGACTCTACATGCATTTTTTCATCATTTTCCCACAGTCATTTATAATAATCTCTTGGAAGAATCAAACTGAAACTTCAGTCTTTAAAGGAAAAATTTGCCCACTCATGCATTTGTTTTGTTATGTACTTGTTCATGTGAGCTCAGATGGTGCCATGAAATGTAAGTTCATATCTGACCTTCAAAAAGCCAAAGCTTATTTGGGGAAACTGCATACAAAGAGTTAAAAGAGTTGCACAAAGCAGATCCCAAAACCAGCTACTGAGATGCTAAGTCTGACAGTTTCAGCAAATCCTCTACATCAGAATAAAACCTGCAAGATAAATTTTAAAATCACCCAGGAAAAAAAAAAATAATAAAAATACATGCTCTTCTAATATGGGTCAGAAACACTAATTAGCTGAAATTGTTTCTCGTGATCAGTAACTCAGCAGTTCTCCTTCAGCTTCTTTGTTAGAGAATCTGCATAAAAATAGCAACAAACAGCCTCCGAATCCTTCTAAACACCAGTCGGGCTTAAATTTATCTCCCACAGTGTTTCCTTGTGACAGCGGCGATGACAGCGTCGATTAGATAGGGCTGGCACTTCACACCGTGTGTCACTCCTCATTATCTGACGAGAGCCCCTGTGAGAGGCAGGTGCCGGGGAACGAAAGATTAGGTGCAGCGCGTGTAATCAGCCTAAATCCCTCACTACCTCCACCGAGCGATAATGAAATGTAAGCGTCCCTCTCCTTTCCACAAATTCTTCCCCGTTTTTGCCATGCCCCTGAATCTGCAGGTTTAATTACCCTAACCGTGTCTGAGGAACCGTGCAGCAGAGACCAGCGTTTCCAGGATGAGGATGGTTCTGGACTGCAGGCTTGTATTCCAGGCGATTTCTGTTCTCCAAGGAGTATGTGCAGTCCTAATTACGTCGCCTTAAACCAACACGCAGAAGTTCCCCTCCCTCCCTTCTGTGCAGATGCTTAAGCTTTTCTTCCTCAGTTTCAGCAGATCCTCTTTAATTCTCCCTAATGGCTCTCACACTCCCTGCAAATAAGCAAGTGAATTTTGCAATTGAATGAACATAATGAAAAAGCAAGGTGTGAGGCTTGGCGACACGGACTGGATTTTGACACTTGCCACATTACTTTTAATAATTCTTAATGTGCCAGTCAATGTTTGACAGTGTGGCTGTTAGAAATGAAGTCCCAGTAATGAGATCTAGCAAGCTTCGTGGTAAAAAGACAACCGTTTTTCGGTGCCAATTACCGATGAGAACTACTTGGGCTTTCCGCACGCTTTCCGAGACAAATTGCTCCTCAGATTTGAAATGAGAGCACGGGCTTGTTGGGAGAGAGCCAGGCCAGGCTGGGTGAGTCTCAGACACCTGCCTATGGAAAAGGGTTCGTGCACGCTGGCCACAGAAAAGAAAATATATAGCTAGCTTTGGGGAGGAACCGGCTGTCACTTACTGCCTTCCTAGGCTGTCCCAGGTACAGATAGTCTGCAGCCAGGTCTTCTGCTAGAGATACGCATGGGAAGCCATAAAGGAGGCAAAATAGGCAACTGCCACCCGCACCTGAGAAATTACGGACCACAGGGAAGTGAGTGGGCAAAGCCCAAACATTCAGTACTTGCCAGCAGCCATGGATTCAGGTTACAGCTGGGGAAATGGCAAGCGCGATGAGTGGAAACCTCTCCGTGTTTCACTGGAGGGCTGGGGCGTTAATGAGGAAGAAAAGGGCAAAATACTCCTGTCTACCAAAGAAAATAGCCTAAAGCCAGCAAGGGAGAGGTGTAGCGGTGGTGTGTGGGGAAGGCAAAGGGCAGTACTGCAGTGGTGGCTAGTAGCATTCAAAATCACTGGCCGCAGTCAGCACCTGCGGGCAACCCTGCTCTGTCCTGCCAACACGGTCCCATGCCATCGACCGTATGGTTTAACGGTGGCTGGATGAAGCACCGGGGGATGCACTGCGGGGGAGACTCTTGCACTGCCAGGAGGTGAACTCCGAGCTCTCTTTGACCTTCTTGTCATACCAAAGGTATGGTGGCAATATCCATATGGTTGCTGCTTGGACAGTTGCATATAAGATGGTGCCCACAATCCACTGATGTGTCATTGCCATGCCGGGCAGAAGCTTTGCCGCCTGGCTGAAACGCCTGCCTAAGGATGCTGGCCTTCCCGAGAGAGCTCAGATGTGCCAGCCGTCTCCTTCCAGAGACTGAAATCCAGCCAGGGGCTTCTGTTTTCTGCTGGCGTTCTGGGTATTGGTCTGAAAAATAAATGGATCCTCCCGTCTCCCAAGGAATCACAAGCCAGGGAGAGGCCCGGGGAGAAGACCTGGGTTCCAGCTCAGGCTGCATCTCCCTTGAGACACTACCTCACTGTGTGCTGAGTCAGGCCTGTGTGGAAAATCAGTGTTTTCTGCTATGGAGAGGTAAATAACTAGACTCGGTACAGCGTTAGGCCCGTGCAATGATTTGGGAGGAAGAAGAGTTTTCCATGCCACTCTTAAGTCATCTGATGTCCAACTTAGTGAGCTCAGAGACACATCATCCCCTCCCCAGCAAGAGGCCGTGGCCGTGTGCTAGCTGGGAGGCAGGCATGATTTGGCAGCAGCTGATGCAAACATTTCCCAGACCCGGGGGGAAAACACTTAGTCATACAGAAATCCCAGTTGGTTGCTTCATACTTAAACTGCTGCCCTGTGCAGCTGAAAAGTTAATTTGGGAAAAATGGCCAGATGACAAAGTCAGGAAAATATAGTTAAATGGTCTTAATTTTGTTTTTAAGAATTGATGTCTGGTGGGTGTAGTAATACTGGGCATAACACTTATTTAGAACTCTAGTATTTGATCTTTGTGGTCACAGAGCATGCATTTCTATGTACTGAACATGAAAATAGGAAAAAAATCAACTGGTAGCTATCTGCTCAGGAATGGAGCTTGAGCAAGAAGAATGCATCAAGTGAAAGGTATGTTTATACAGGTGGCAATTTCTCCTTGTTTTATTTTCTTGCATTTTAATCCAGTCATTTCTACTCTGTACATGTTTGCTTTTCTGTATGAATGCTGTAACCATGCTGACTATTTCTATTGTTGTGCTAATTGCAACAAACCCACAAAAAGAATATTTCTTGTTTGTCATTTACTAAATGTCACTGATTTTTCAGTCCTGCAACCTGACCCACAGGCTGAACACCTCAGAGCTCCACTGAATCCTTGCCAGGTAGATGGCCAATTGATGCAACCTTCCCAAGGTGGGAATCTGCATCTTCTGCACGTGCAAGCACTATGATACCAAAATAATCCAAGCTTTTGGAAGCTACACTTGGGCTAGAACGGTGAGAAGAGAGGAGCTACTTCTGCAGTAAGTCATACTTGTTATTGATCGAGTTGAAACCTGACTCCTGAAACAATCCCCTGCCAGGCACCATTATTGCCTCACCGCCCTGAAATATCACCTGCAAACAGGTAGATTCTTCTGATGACCAGGCAGGTAGTTTTGCCTATGAAGAACAGTTCGCCATCACTGGTGGGAAGGCAGAGTGGCAAGTGGGCATACAAATGCCCTGATGTACAAATCACCCACTAAAGCCCCTTATCTACTGTCAAGGGATGGAAAATGCAGATATTCACTACTCAGATCTTATTTCCCTGTCATATCACGACCCTAAAGGTGAATGTTTTTAAAGGATAAGTAATACAGATGTTCAAAGCCGGAGTATGGGAACAGTAATGGTAGTTTTGTCTACATAGGTAGATAAGTCCATTCTCCAGGTAAGAAACACACATCAGATATATGCACGTTTGGCGACTCACAAACTAAAGTCTTTCTGCTGCTCCAGTGATGCTGTAGGCCCTCCACATGGTTCTTGTCCAACTCTTGAGGACAAATCACACTGTGTTAACATGAAAGTCGGTTTTAGAATAAGTTGTATGGATACAAAAAACTTCTTCCCACAAACAGATGTTTGGGATCTTGGACAATGAGCTGTGGCTCAGCATTCATTCTCATTACATGAGCATGGAAATCCCAGAGGAACCGGGAGCTGGCGGCCCTCATAAGGCTCAGTATGCCCGCTGAAGGCAGAGAGCCTGGGAGTTTCTAGTGGCCTCTTACAAAGCTGCAGAAGAGAAAAATGTAATCTAATGCGTACAAGAGAGCAGCAGAGAGAGTACATTTCACAGAAATTTTCTAAAAAGGCCCTCAAGACTAATTGTATGAAGTGCTTAGGAAAGTGTAACAGCCTTCAAGATACGCTTACCGCTTCTCAGAGAACACAGCATGAATTGGCTGGATCCAGTGTACTGCTCTGCTCCTCAGCTGGGTAAAACTGCTGTGAGCCCTAGCACACCACACGTTGTGCACAGGATGCCCACGCCGTGTATATCACTTTATGGGCATAAAAACTGAAAGCCAGACAAAGAACTGCAAGGCCTGACCAAGGAGACGTACCTGATGTGCTCAGAAGGGATGTATATGGCCCCAGATGTATTTGGCTGGCTCACAAACAGTGAGGATTTGGAGGGTTAAAAAAAGTAAAGTTCAGTGCATCTGTCAGGTTCACATATTTGGCCTTTTCTTTATTCTGTCTTTTATTTTAGAGCTAACAAACACAGAACTGCTGTGTCCTTCGGGGAACTCTTGACATGAGAACCGCCTTCAAATTTTCCTCACTGTCCAAGGCAGAAGGAAGGAAGGAAGGGATGGACAACACGGCACTGGTGTGTGAGTGAAAAAGTAGCTGGAAATTTCTGTCCTCAGGGTTGACTTGAAGCGCTAACTCACTGTGCAAAGTTATCATGCTGCAGCAGCATCAATGAATCCAGGAGAACGTCACCACGTGGAGGGAGCACACCAACCTGACCCACACGTTGCAGTGCTCTCTGTGTCTTACTCAGCTTGCCTTCCCAGATGGCTGAGGGGCTTTCATTGCTACCAGCTGTTTGTTTATTTGGGGGTTTCTAACTGCTGCTATGGTAATACTTCAAATTTGCATCCTGAAACTTACCTTGTTCTAACCTGCTCATTGTCTAGACAGCCCATGCTGGAGGAGAGAAATTATCCATGCTATAGAAACTGCAGCCTGGATCCCTGGCTTGCTTTCTTTTTTAAAACCAGGCAAACAGAAAGTACTTGTCCTACTTTCTAGTCAGTAAGCTGAAATTCTGCATGTTTAATTATAAATCAAATAATTGACTACAAAGCTATTGTGGTATGGCCTTCCATGCTGTTGATGGTTTTAATTGCAAACTGTTACAAGATGTGCTTCAGTAACAAAGAATGAGCCCTGAAGTAGAGGAGGAAATGTCCTACTTTGACTCTATTTTTACAGTCAGGATGCAGGAAATTTTCTGAAATGTCAATCCCTTCCATAATGGACATGAACAAGAGAACTGAAGGCTGTAGGAGATGCCAGTTGGAGCTGGGCTGGTGGTGCATTCAGTGTTGGTGGGGACTGCATGGAAACTTTCTGTAGACTGTTTCTTCTGTCCCTTTTTCAGGGCCCACCTTCATGAGAGTCACGTTCTTCCTGATCCCCAAAGATGAGATTGGATGGCTCGCTCTGGAGTTGAGGACGAGGCAGACCATGGTGTACTGAGCATCTTCATCACATCAGGCAGTCCCGCTGGCTGGCAGTCACAGACGTGGGTTAGCAGAGGGTGATGCCAAAGCTCCCAAACTTCTCAGTGCTCATGGTACCACCCATTGCATGGGGAGGCAGATGCACCTCTCTCCTCTGCCTGGCCACAGGGATCCTAATTGTCCCCGTCCTTTTGTGAAACACTGTGAAATAACAGCCTTTGATGTCAGGGCATGTAAAAGGAGTCCCAATGGAAGTTGGAGGCTCTCCTTCCCTCACGCTCTACAGTGGTGAATCAGCACATTGAATCCTCTGGGAAATGGTGGAACCTGCTTCTGCTGGATGAGACAACTGTCTCTTGTTCTTCCACCATGCTCCATCTTCTCAGTAACCTCCTTGTAGGTACTGGAAGGTGTTCCTGAAGCTGTCCTTTCTCCAGTTTGAACAAGTTCACATCCCCCAGAATCTCCCCACAGCAAGTGCTCCAGCTGGGTAGCCCTCTGCTGAAGTCCCATTGGGTCATTAATGACTTTCCTGAATCAGGGGGCCTCAAAATTAGACACAGTACTCCAGATGCATTCTAATAAGTGAAAAGTAAATGGAGATAGTTACTTTTCTTTGTGGTATAGGAACTGTGTCTCCAGTGTTGGATCCCCAGCCTGAGTGAGGTGTCAACACACTGGAGAGACCTCAGTGGAGAGCCATCAAGGCAGATAGAGGGGGCAAGAGCACTTGTTGTATGAGGAAAGGCTGAGGGAGCAGGATTTGTTTATGCTGGAGAAGAAACTGCAAAGGGGGGAGATCTATTTACTTTCTGAAGCTGCCAAATTTTGATCAGATACAAGGAAAAAGTATCACAGAGAGGGTGATTGAGCACTGGACCAGGCTGTCCAGGGACGTGGGTTCTGTGTCCTTGGACACATTCAAAACTAAGCTGGACATGGCCCTGAGCAACTTCTTCTAATTGGACTTGCTTTGAGCAGGGGACCTCCTGATCCCCCCTCCAACCTGAATTTTGGGGGAATTTATAATCTCGAAAATTCTTCACAGAGCAGACAGTATGGATGTTTTCATTGAACTGTGTACTCAGCAGTGAGAAAGGAATCCTTGTACTCAACCGTCCCTATGACAGCTCCTCCAGAGGTTCTGGTGCTCTTTTCCACTCATCTCATCCATCCATTTCTGCTTTCCCCACCAGGCTGCGAAAGATTAGCTAGAGGAAGGATTTGAAGTGTGCTTGTATGGTACCTTAGGCACATGAGGTTTTCCCTCAGCAGAGTAACCTGAACCAGGAACAATGTTCACCTGGGCTGGAGCCAGGACCCGTTGTACGCTTGCTGTGGGGCAATGAGTGCTGATGGGGAAGGGCCATCAGCCCCCCAGCACTCCAGGAGGAGGAGGAGAAGGTTAGGAGGAGGCCCACAGCTGGTAGTTCAGACAGAAATGTCTCAGAGGTAAAAGTCAGTGCTAGTGGCAGGTGCCTGTGGAAGGTAAGGACAGGTACAACTTCAAGAGGTCAGGAGAAGCGGGGATGAGAGAAAAATTGTGTGCTGTATGGCCAGACATGCACAGGGACTTGCTAATGGGAGAGAGAAGCTGTAAATCTCTTAGAAGTAATGTTTCCTCTCCTCCTGCCCCCAACTCAGTTCATCCCTGTGAATCCGTACCTGCATAGAAGGCCTTCTCAGAAGCAACTGTAAACTGATTTGCTTTCTTTTCCTTAGAAAAGAAATCTTGAAAGCAACCACCAAGATGGACTGAAAAACACTCTCTCCTTCACCCATGGACAGGAAAATCTGGAGCATTTCTTTGTTGAATGCAGAGACCAAGCAGGGCCAATTACCTGCAGTGACAAATAGTGTTACAGAGAGTCTTTGGGCAGAATAAATGTAAAATCCTCCAAGTCAGCTATGACATCTTTCAGGCATATTTAGTCATTGAAGCTGAATATCCCCAGCTGTGTTAAACTGTTAAGCTGTTGAGTTTCTGTTTGTGAGCCACTAACAAAATGTAAGCTAAAATAGTCTTGCTGTGCCTGCTCTTGCCTAGCATTGCTGAGGGAAATGAAACTTAAAGCCCAGACCAATTCAAGTTTCTTGGAAAAACACCCATGTCCTTCATGCTAGTGATGTGTTCCAGTACCTTCCTGCTAGAGCAGGTTTTTTCTTTAGCAATGTCTAGGGATGTGACTCCTTAAACAGGGACAAGAGAACTGCTGCTGTATTGTATAATGGAGTCTCTCTTGACCTTGCTTTGCTAAACGTACTGATGGGGCTGTGCAGAACAGAGCACCTCTGTGCTCAGGGAAATTTTTTGGCCTTGCGTTTCTTTAAGTAATGAGAGAGATCCTTTTTCCTTTCTCTTGAATGCAACAGCAGTTTCTAGGCAGTATTGACTTTAAATCCTCTATTTTTATATGACTAACTATAGCAGCATAAAGCTAAATCGTTGAGATTGCGAGAACTTGAAGTCCAATCTCTAATTTTTTTTTAACCAAACTGCAGCGTATGAATGCATGAAGACAAAAACCCAAGAGAGTATAAGGGGGGGAATCAGCAGACAAACAGACGACTCACAAATCTGGGATTTAAAGCTGATATGGGGAAGCATGAATCTCCTCAAGCCACTGTGTTATTTCAGCGTGAAGCGTCTGTGGAGGAGAGGTGGTTTCTCCTCTTCCACCCTTCCCAGCGGGCACCGGTCTGTGCCTGCCCCGCACCAGTGCCTCTCCAGCTGCCAAAGTCAGGGCATAGGCAGCTGATCCTCCGCCAGTGAAGACTGATGCTTTGGGGTTTTATTTTAGTGACGTGATATGAAGAAGCAACAGAGGCTGTTGCTAAGGTGGAGGGCTGTTTAGCAGGGTCACCTCATGTAGAGGGGTCCAAGTGTGGCAATTCAGGGGGTCTGGGTGGCAGCCCAAGACTCCCGGGGCCATGCTGAAGCAGGGTGGCTCCCGGTGAGGAGGAGGAGGAGGATGAGGAGGAAAAAGAGGAGGAGAGCCTGTGGTCTAGCGGGACACCAGCTGCTGCTGAAGGGAGAGCCACACTTGGAGAAGTTGGCTCCAGCGGAGCAGTGGGTTTTTCTTTTCCACCCGTATTTCTCTGCATCCCCAAGAGCAAATGGCCGCTGTGTTGTGCGAAGCACTATTGCTGTGATCTGTATAAATAATTACTGAAACCTTTGTTTATTAATCTCTGATTAAAATCCTAAGTAATTTAGATGCAAATTAACTGCTTCACTTATGATCCTGGCGAATGGCCAAGCTGGCCCTTGGCGTGGCAGAGCTGGCTATCGTCCCTGGCAGCCATGCTGCTCTTGGGCCTTCAATACCCCAGAAAACATTGCTGAAAGCTCCTCAGCCATGTGCTAAACCCCCATAAGGTGCAGAGCAAGCCCAAGCCAGCAAAGGGTAGGAGGGAACTCGTGGCTCCTTGGCTGGTGGGACTGGCTGAAACCTCTCCTTGTTCAGGTGGGACCAAGCACCCCTTCCTCCTTGTCCCCAAAAAGCTCCAATGCACAGCTGCTGAAGCCCATCATCCATTGTCAGCACATCAGGCTGCCGACCTGGCCCTGAGAGCCAGAGGATTTCTGAAAAATGCTCTTTGCACAGTGACAGGGGAGGGAGTTGTAGGCAATCTCCTTTTTCTAACAAACTTCTGAAGGGTAAGTTACCACTTTGGCAAAATTCTCAGCCATGAAAGAGGGTGGTTTGCCCAGATTTTTCCCAGCTGTGTGCAATGATGGGGAAAAATATCCAGCTAAAGCCTCATGAGGGCAAAGGTAGCTATTTGCTAAGGGTTTTTTTTTTATATTTGTGACTAATGAGTTTAAGATAAGCTACTGCTTAGATGGATTTTGTTTTGGTATCTGAAGACACTAATACTTATAAGCATTTTTCAGAGTAAAAACCAGGTTTTGAATGACAGGTTATATCTCTTCCCCTGTCCTTCCCTTCCCAGGGCTGGTGACAGCTGGAGAGACCTGATGCTAGAGACTGAGGCAAGCCTGTTGCCATGTTTCTGCACTGCCTGTGGATTATCATTCCTGCTCTCCCACTGCAGCGAGTCCATTTTTATTCTACTATTTGAAGTAAGTACTTTTTTAAAACAACATCCTCAAATTCTCCATTTAATAAAAGAAAATTCAGCTCTTTCAAATGTAAAGCAATTGATACTTTTTAATGTATGAATACAAATAAAAAAAAACAGTGAAAAGGCATTCTTTCCTATTGTTCTCAAGGATACTACACCATCCCTACGTATCTCACCAGCAGTGTGATGATCCAGTGGTCTCCAGCCAAAAAGCACTTGAAAACTGCTGGGGCCATGTCCTGTGCAGTGCTCCCCCATAGGGGCCAAGAGAAGGGCTGTGTTGCTTGGATGTCGGGGCGAGCGCCAAGTTTGGAAGCCAAGTACCATTCTACATTACAGATAGCAGTCTCTAATGGACTAACTCCTAATCAGAGTCCCGTGATATAGGTGTAGGAAGGCACCCTGCTCCCAAGACCATTAGGGCTCATGAAGGATGCTTCCCCACAGATGCCTGAGCTGCAAATCCTTTGGTCCCTAGTGGTGGCATTTGTAGTTGTGCTGAGCAGAGAGTGCAAAACCTTTTCTTTAGAGGGGAGTTGCCAGGATGTCTCCATCACCTGGCTGCCTACTTTTATGGCATGAGTAGGATGGCTTTTCTGAGATGTCCACCCCTCTGGGTTGAGTCCAGCCCTCCTGGTGGGCTGCAAAGCTGTGGGAAGGCAAGAGAGGAGGAGCATGGCTCTGCAGCACACGGGACAACGTGGCTTTTGTGTGCTGCTCAACTGCTGCAAAAGCTCTTCCTCCATGTCACTGTGGGAGGGGAGTGTTGATGTTCCTCCAGCTTGAAGTTGACACACCAGCAGCTGAAGATACTTCATCAAGTTGGACAAGCTTGCTATGTTGTACCAGAGCCCAAAAAAGAGGGATTCATTAACTTCTAAGAACACAGCTTGCTAATATAAATTAACGGCAGCTCATGATTGGGCCTGAGATGATAATATTTTCCATCAAAATAAAAGTTTATCATGCAGTACTCTTGAAGGCCAAACTGAGTTGGGCTTTGATGATAGTTGCTTCAGGCCGGAAGGCAGGGCCTGTGTATCCAGTGACTTGTCTGTTTCTCTCCTCACAAGCTTCAAGTCCTTAAAGTTAGAGCAGCAATCCTATTAAAAGCTTGGTTGTTTTGCTATTTCGCATCATCACTTTTTTAAAAAAGGAAAACTTTCCTGCACTTTTTTATGGAAACATAATGGTGGGAAGTAGCAACCAGAAATATAGGCTTCCACAAATCACACTGCAAAAAGTCACATTAAATTTGTGGAAAATGGGGTTGGCTGTTCACAAATTCTTTCATATACTGGAGTGCTTTCCATGAAAACCCCCTGCTGGGCTCTTAAAAGCAAATTTACAAAATTTCTGAGTGTTTGGACTTGCTCCAAATTGTGCCATTGAGATAAAAAGGTTCAAAAAAATAAAACCACTACTATTTTATCTTATGCTGATAATACGATCTAATTTGATTGTTGTTTTTTTCCCTTGACTGCATGAAGTGAATTATACTGCTTAAAAGGGAGGTGAAAACAGATCACTAGAACCAACTGAAGCAGGTACCCCTTGAGAAAACAAGCTCTTAATTCCCTAGGCATTTCCATGGGAAGGAAACGCAGTAATACTCTGTGAGGGCTGAGCTGGTGAACAGAAACATGTTTTTTTTTTTCCCTTCCCCTCCTCCCAACACAGGGCACTGAACTGTGCCACCAAACTTGAGAGCAGCTTGGAAAGTCTGTTTTCAGAGCTGAATTCCTTGATTTCCCACCCTTAGCTGAGGTCAGAGCTGTTCCTGGGAGCTACATGGCAGCTTGGAAATAATCAGGTTACGCTGAATAAATCTTTCAAAAATGCTTTATGTGGAAATATATGAGGAATGGATACCTTCCCTTCTAAGATGTTTGCCTGTGTATTAAATACTTTCCAGTGTCTCAGGAGAGCCCAGCAAGCACACACAGCCCGGTGCATATAGTTTGTCAAAGCCTAATGAACTCTTTAGTGGAAGTTCTCTGTGGCTTTGGGGGGATTAGGCTAGAAACCACATTTGTGCTTCAAGCTGAAATGAATCAGTCTCTGTAGGCAATCTGACCTCCAGAGTGTTTTCCTGTCAAAATTTTTCTCAAAAAAAAAAAAAGTATTCTCTTCTTTTGACTTGTCTCCACTCACCTCCTTCTCCCATGTGCATATGTGTACCTTCAGCAATCTATCCAGCTCTTTCAGGGGTTTCACAAAGATGAGAAGCAGGAGACCACCTAGGAGCACAAATATTTCTTATAGGGGCATCTCCTCTCCACTGGACAAGTATTCTCCTGGGCACTTCTAGTCTGCACTGCCCCACAATCTCAATTAAAAAAAAAAAAAAAGAAGAAAAAAAAAAGAAAAAAAAAGCTGAAAAAGAGGAGATGGTTTCCTGGAAAAGGAAAAAGAATTATCCTTTATGTGAAAGAAGGGAACTCGGGAACTCAAGTGCAAAACACACATCTTGTAGAAATTATTCATTTTCCTCAGAGGCAGGGAACTAAACTTCCCCTGAAAATTTTGGAAGAAAACTCAGACGGTCTGCGTACACAGAGATAAATCTTCCACCCGCTTCTAATCTACTTGACAGCACCCACAGTGCAGCTTCACACGCTGCACGCACGCCCTTGCTTGGGTTGCTGGAAACCTAGTCCCTGTGCGGGTGTACTTTCTGAAAATCTCCCACTGCTGCCTCCATTCATGTTTCTTCAGTTGTCCTGTCTGTCACCAGAGCTGTGATGGTTCTGGACAGAAAGGCAGCACCTTCAGGGAAAGCTCCTGTGTGCATCATCTTCTCATGTGGGACAGGTCTGAGATGGGTTAGGATATTTTCTTTTTAATTATTTTTTTTTTTTTTCTGTATGACTCGTTCTTATGGTTTGTTTCTCTGGGCAGGAGCACACGGTAAGGAACACTGCCACAGAGGAGGGGCTGAGGTGTTGAGTGCATGTTCTCCAGATCTTTCGTTTCCTCATGGAGGCAAAGGGAGATCATTGCTCTCACTCTCCAAGACTGGTCCTGGGCAAATCCCATGGCATTAGCAGGAGAGGTGTGAAGACACACATGCACCTGTGATGACAGTAGTGGATTTGCAGAACTGTGATGCCAACGAGTTATTGTTTTTAACTGTCTCCACAGCAAGCTGCAGCTGCAGCTGGCAGCAGGAATGGCAGGGCAAGAACCAAAGTGGTTTCTGTGTCACAACCTGTCTCTAGACAGCCCCTTCTCTGTGCTGAACCATAAGGTGACTGTTTGTCTTTCCAAGGCGCAAAGTCTTCATGTGTCAAGTCATAACGCTCAAAGAGAAAAAAACAAGCACTGTGGAGTTAAATACTACGCCCGACTGTAGGGAACAGACAAGGTGTCAGAAGGTTTAATGACTACATCCTGCAGCATGTCTTTCACCCTGGTAATTGCCCACGTGCGTGATCCTACCCCAATAAAGGTGAAACAGCTTCTGCCTCCCTTGCAGGATAAGCTATGTACCACAGGAGAAAGCTGCAGAGTAGCTGGGTAATCTTTTTCATCTGCTCCTGCCTTCAGTAGCCAACATGCCTGTTCCAAAGCTGTGCAGCAGCACCCACCACTGCTGAAGCAGCAGGATGCTGTGGCAGCCATAGTCTCTCCCTCCGGCTCCACTTGAAAGGGATTTCAGGCGGGTAAGGCTGAGGCCCTTACTGCAAATCACTTCTAGGGTTTCCTTTGCCGTGGTGCGGGTCTCTGCTTCCCAGCCTTGTCGTTTCAAACTCCCTCTGATCTGTGTGGTCTGACCCAAATCTCCAAACCACACAACAAATTTTGGGAGAGCACAAGCTCCTGGCTGTTCTGCATGTCTCCAGAATCTCTTCTTTGTGTGCTTTTATGATTTGGTTCAGTGTTGTACTCAGGCCTCGCTGGTTGTACTTCCCATCGATGTATGTAACCACATTGCCTGCTTCCCATTTCTCTGCTCTCTCTTAGAGTAATCACATCTTTTTATGAGTGCTGATTATGTCTCACCCCAAATTGATTTGGAAAAGACTGTGGAGCAGAGGTGCCTTTGAATTTGCAGAGGAGAAGAGTGACTCTGGGTGCCAAAGAGGAGCAAGAATTTTAAAAAGTCTGAAGGCCCTTTTTTTTTTGGCTTCCAGAGGGTGGGTGCCCATCATGTTCTCACAAAGCTGCAATATTGCACCAAAATTTGAAGCCCTCAGAATCACTAGTGACTTCCCTAAACTCCAGCATACATGCACGCTAAAGGTCCCTAACACATGCCACAGGATATATTACCCTCTGCATGCCATAAATCATCCAAACTAGGTTTGAAAGGATTGTGAGAGATGGTCTTGCCCGGCATTTCTCAAAGTTTCTCACCCGTGACACTGCTCGGTCCTGCTGGGACTTTGTGTGCCCCACGGGCAAATGCAGCTCCAGCAGAGCGATTGGTGTGGTTCAGAGCACCTCGATGGCTTACCACAGATCTGATCCCTTCTCTGCCCGAGAGCAGGATCAGCTTGTACCTAAGCTGTTCACAACAGATGTTTGCCTAAGCTCTTATTCAAAAACAAACAAAAATTGATGGAGATGTAACAGCTTCACCAGCCAATCTATCTAGTGCTTAATCATCTTTACTATTAGAATCTTTTTTTCATGTTTATCCTAAATCTCTTTTGCACTATCAAAGCCCATTATTTCCCATCCTATAATCAAAATTACTCCCCCATATTTGCAGATAACTTCAATGTATTTAAAGACTGTTATTGTGTCCCTTCAGTCGTGTCTTTTCTAGACTAAACAGTTCCCATTTCCTTCAGTCTTACTTAATAAATCATGTTTTCTAGATCTCAAATTGGTTTTGCTACTTTGAAGAACTGGATTTGGGATATCACTTTTTTCCATTCTCTTAAAAAAAATATTCCAGCCGATGTCTTAGCAGCACTAAATGGACCAAAAGGTATGTCAAACAGCTTATAAATGGTGGTCCTGGTGCGGTTGCACCCCAACACTGCTTACAGTAGCGGGACTCTGTTGGCTCCTTGTCCCGGAGTCACTCCTGGACCCTTTGCTGCTTTGTGGTGCTCTGTCCTGGTGTTTTGTATCAATCCCATCTTCATATATAAGCAACTTGTTATCCGACTGACCGCAGGACAAATGGAAAATTTCGCGTTAATGGCGTTGCACCTCATCTTTCTCTGGCTGCCGCAGCTGAGCAAGATCTCTCCAGGTCTGTCCCTAATCCTCGGCTCGAATTCAAAGGTTTTGCAATTTGATAGGTGGTGACCCCCTTCTCCCAGCACGAGGCAAAGTGGTTGCGGTACATCATCTTCTAAACCTCTTCTGCCGATGATCCGTTGTCTCGTTTCCATACGCTCCCTCATGCTGTTGCCTCTTGCCATGGGGGCTCGGCTCCTTGAAGCAAGAACCGGCCTTATGTTCTCTCTCTATACAGTGCCTCGCACGGCAGGGTCTTGATCCATGATTAAGGATCCTAAATATAACAACCATAAAAATAATACTGTCTATATAACTGAGAAGCTCCTGTTTGTGGCGAAATGGGAAAGGAGTGGGTTTTATGGGTGCGTTAGGCTTTCCTTTTGTAGCTCCAAAAAATGTAATTGAAGGCAGCTTTTAAAATTGAACTGCTATTTTGTTAAGAAAATACTCGTTTGCAGAGGAGAATGGTACATTCCTCTCTGTAAAAATGTCACATTTTCACCTGGGGCATATTCATGAAAATTAAAACTTTGCTTCTTGTTGTAAATCTTTGTAAATTTCCATGAATTTGCCCTAGGTGAAAATGTGACATTTTTACAGACAAGAATGCTCTGGTTTTGCTGAGAGAGGCAAAAAGGCCTTTTTGTAAAAAAAAATGGCAACAGCAACTTTCTGCTTCTGAAAAATATCTATCCTTTTTGCTGAAAAAAAAAAAAAAGATGAAGAAGAAAAAGAAAAAAGAGTGGAGCTGTCGCAGAGCCATATTCTGTGTTCCCCACCTTCTGATCTGCTTTTATCACTAACCACTACGCTCAGGCAAAGTAAAACTTTACCATACATTGACTTTACAAATGCACTTCAGAAACTTTACTTACTTTTTCTGGTGAGAACTGCTAACTTTGCCATTGAAGTGTCAGCTTTAATGGCACTAATGTTGTTATATATTGAATGGTCATCTTGAGCCAGCTACTGCAACCCTCATTCATTCAAAACTTCCACTAAAATTAATGCTAGATACAACCATGAGAGATGTATCAAATAATGTAGTTTTGCAATTAAGAAAATATAAAATAAAAGGCTAGTGCTTTCTGTAAGCTTTTTTATTGCATTTCAGCCATCAATTACACAGCCTGTCCCATATATAGTACAATCAGCTCAACCTTTATGTCCAAAGTTGCAAAAGAAGAAGGAGGGGACTTGCAGGTCTGAGTTCCACTGCGTAGACCGTCAGAGAGAACAAAGTGTCCCTTGTCACCCCATTTTTCTTGACTGGGCTGTCTGTGGGGAAGAAGAGGAAAAGCAGGTGATTGTGGTAATGTAGTAAAGAAGAGGCTGTCCTTGGGATGGTCTCAGACAGTATTTCTCTGACGCTCTGGGGAGAGTTAGTTTGTGGTCATTAATTAAGACATCCTAATCCTGGGTGGACTCGCAGGGTTTTCACAGGGCTCAGCAAGTGTCTCCCACTTCTAAGAGGTAATGCTTGTAATCCTGTTCCTCAGCAGAAAATCTGTGTGGTCAATTTGTCGGGGGAGAGGAAAGATTTGCTCCCACAGTCCCTGGAATGGACCCGGCAGGTCCTTCCATGAACCAGCAAGTCAGAAGCTACCAAGTCCACAAATCTGCTGTTCTTCCTTTCCGCTGGAGATCTCACCTTGCTTTCCTGCTCAGAGGTCTCCAAAACGCTCTTGTAATCCAGTTTTGCTTCAGACTGAAAAATAAAGTAGAGGTGTCTAGGGCTGCTTAAAGGACAATTGCTTTAGTGCTTTGCTGTCTCGCCACCCTCCCGCCCATGAGGTGCCTTTGATGGATGGGTTCCTAGGTGTTGAAACTTAGTAAAATTTTTATATATTTGGACATAAAAAAGAAAAAAAAGTTGGTGCATGTGTGATAACCTTCATGTTATCACCCTGGTCTTGGCCTGGCAGCTTTGGAGGAGAAGGGTTAGCCTACCAAACCTGCTGGAAGTTGGCAAGTGTGCCTTGCCGACGGAGAAAGAAGCCTGCAGGGTCAGCGAGCAAGATCTCTTCTCCTTTGAGAGGGTGGCCAGGGCTGCAGTCTGAGCGAGGAAACCGCTGCAGGGGACAGGCAAAAGAGAAGGACCCACTTTGCAGAGGGGCTGCTGGCACGGGGGAACAGGAGCCAAGAAACCCAGAGAAGGCCCTGGGAAGGAGAATTATGGAAAGAGAATAGGAAAGAGCAATGCTGGGATGCGTGTTCAGCACTGGAGCACGCAGACCAGTGTGCTTGCCAGCGACCCTCTGCCAGCTTGGTCAAGGGTGGGAGACTCTTCCCTCTCAGCCACAGGGGCAGAACTTGCAGCTCCTGGAGGAGCCTGGGCTGTCCCAGGCACTGGGTGATTCGGGGAGTCACCGGAGGCAAACCTCCTCCTCCTCGCTGGGCTGCTGTGCAAGCACTGTGTAACACAGGGTCGGACCGGGAAGAAAAAGTGAAATGGGACATTTCCGCAGGTTTTAGCTGGCACTTGACCTTTTCACTGCTAGCTGGAGCACTGGAAACCCAGAAGGGGGATATTTGCTCTCTGAAGTCTGGCTGCTCTACTGTGAAGCTTCTGCTTGCTGTGTGTGTGCCTGTGAGTTTAGTGGCGGTCCCTGTGTGTCTAAGCTCTTGTTATTGCCCACTCAGTTGTAAGGAAATGAGAAGCTGATGCTAATGCCAAAAAGGGGTCACTGAAGTATAAAAAGAAAAAAAAAATCCCAGCCAGCAATCTATACACCCCAGAAAAAATGGCACACTGTGTTCCTAAAC
Source organism: Tringa tobata (assembly GCA_033628505.1). Lineage (NCBI taxonomy): Eukaryota > Metazoa > Chordata > Aves > Charadriiformes > Scolopacidae > Tringa > Tringa tobata. The sequence continues at coordinate 12,619,359 of JAHREE010000480.1, forward strand.
TGGCAAAGTCCTAAAATCTTTATTAAAACTGATATTTGATTTGGCAAGTAAGTTCACTCTCGCTCAGTGCAAATCCATAAAATGTATCAATATGAAAATATTCTCTATAGCTGAGTTGTCTCCTCACCCTAAGAACTATTAAAAAAACAAACGCAATAATTACCGGTACTGTAACTCTGCGGTATGGATCTGCTCAGCTTGTTCCATCCCACCCTGCCAGGGAACGGGACTCCCGTTAACCCCTCCTCACCGGTGAAACTCACCTCCGGTAGCACGGGTGGGAGCACACACGGCCTCCCCAGAAGCCCCCGTCTTGCCACTGGGCAGGTACAACCACGGCACTAAGGGTGATGCCGCGAGGCCGTGAAGCCAGGGGAGCTCCCTCTAGGAAAGTACTCACTGCTGGCTTTGCAGCTGGCCTTCGCAGCTCAAAGAAAAGAAGCCGGGGGCACTGAAAGTCCTCTGCTTCCACTTCATAGCTGCTTGTGATCGCCGGATGGCCATAAGGGGTGGGAGCCAGCAACTTCCTTCCCAGCCCAAATCACTGACCTCTGATACCCGAGCGGAGACATGTGCTGGATTAGTGCCGACTCAGCGCTTTCTGTGAACGTTTCCCACACTCACCACCACAGTGGCAGGGCAAGAAGAAAAGCTCGGTTCGGAGCAGAGCAATTAAAGAGTTAACTATACTTCTCATTGATCACTGGCTTTTAAGCACAGATCCCAGGCAGGGTTTCTGTGCTGACCTCCAAATCAAACTAAGAGAAACCAATAGCATTTAGGTGTCAAAAGAAGAATTAGATCCTTTTGAGGACCTAGATACATGTTTCCAAGCCAGCCACTTACTGCACGTTCACTGGTGGCTAAACAGAGCCAGTAGGTCTGGAAACCCATGAGTGAAATATTTACAGCCCACAGCCATGGCGTTCCCATAGGAACAAAGGGAGCAGCAAGGCAAGTTTTCAGTATTTTCAGCACTGCGTTGCTTTGCTGGGGAACGAGCTGATAAAGTAGACAAGCCTTCTCTGCGCTGCGATAGCTGCTGCTCCTCCCCATCGCTTGAGGAGTTGCACCACTAGCCTGTCAGGGACCCTAGTGTAGATGGATGGGGCCGTGGAGAAAAATGCATTATTATTTTACTTAAATAGCCATAACTTCCGAGTACCAAATGCCCCAAGAGTCTTTCCAATTAATCTTACAACACAAGAATAGTGACCACCCAGCAGTATTACAGATAAATCTGTTAGGCAGTGTGCACGCTCAGCCTGCCAACAGCAGTAAATAAATGCTGGTAAGTGAACTTCAGCAATGAATCAAAGCTAACAAACCCCTCCCCAACCAGCCCTTTCCCCCCTTGCTTCTGGAGTATGTCCCCAACCTCTCCCCAAAATTAGCTCTAACAAATAGCTTCTGCAAGGTGTCTCTGGAAGGTTATTGAGTTGAAGTTATTTTGGGGCGAGGAGGGGTTTAGGGAAAGCCTAATAGAGATCACGGGAGCAGTTCCCAGCATCCAAACCAGCCCATGGGGAAACCTTGCCTTGGGCTCCCTGTAGGTCTTCCCCAGTATCACAGAGACCAGCTCAGGCACTTTCCTGGGTCCTCCAGTAGCTTCCTCATCCCTTTCTGTGTAGGAGAAGACCATTGGCCTCAGCCTCAGCCGTGAGCCGGGTGAGCTGGGTTGGAAATCTGGGTGGGATTCGCTGTTATCACAGTGTTGTCTTTGGCAGTCCAATATTCCCTGCAAGGATTGATGGCTCTCCCTATTGATTTGGCACCAGATCCCTTCTCTCCATTGTCGTCATATTCATCCTCTTGGGGTAAATGGGCTCTGCTCCAGCATTAAATACATGAAGTAAAAAATGAGGTATGCCGAACATCTTGTACTATCGTAATTATTTAAAAATAATTTATTTACCTGGAAAGGCTTAGCTCATGCTCAGCATCTGGTTTTCGGTCAACTCCTGCTTCTTCCTTTATTTTAACCCAGTTTTCCAGCTGAGTAGACAGAGGAACAAACCAAGACCAAATGATTTGCCAAAGGTCACATAGAGAATCACTAGCTTATGCAGGATTTATAGGGAGCTTGTCCTGACTTCAGCCAACAATTCATGTTGTCTCTGTTTGGGTTTGCTGTGACACTAGGGGTTCCTGATTCAGCCTTGCCAGTTCATAAGACTTTCTCATGAGTCTATTAATATTTACTGTCTCTTAGAAAGCCGACTAATTGTTCAAGAATTTCAGACTTGTATGAATTAAGCTTCTAGTTGTGGTGACTGCAGAGCAAAAAATAGCTTAGAACAAAAAAAAAAAAAAAGGATTGGTGTATCTTCTTCAGGCTTAGAAACTGGAATAGAAGTTTCTATTCTTCTCAAGCTTCATTCTTTTCTAGCTTTATTCCTGAGCTTTGGAAACCAGCCTTGTATTCCATGGCTGCTTGGAGTCTCTTGCTGTTGAGTTGCTGATATTTCTGAGTTTTCTTCCATCTTGTATTCCCAGCATTGTGAATTGCTTTCTTCACCCTCTATGTGATACCTAATTCAAGGATGTTGCTGTACTTTTCTTTTTCAACTGTTCTTTAATTTTTGATTGTGTTTTTCTTGATATATGTAAAAAACAAGAAAAAGGGTGTTCTGTTTTCAGCTTTACAGTATTTTATTTCTACTCAAAAGGCTCCATATTTCTCCTTCACTCACAGATTTCAGAAAAGCCTCAGCTCCAGACAAAGTTGTTGTGATATTCAGGGATACTAGGTACTTGCTAATCCCTTGCCGTATATTCGATATACAGCTGCTCAAAACTTCTGAAAGTGAGACAGTGAACATGGTGCATAGGACCAGACTTTAAATAATCCAGCAAGCCAGGCAGTTTTGGCTATCTGTATGATGGAGATCCCCATGCAAAGACATAAGTTTTTGACAAAGATAAGGGGATAGAGTTTAAATTTAATCTTACCAGCAACAGCTATTTTTGGTTTTAATCAGGACTGCACTGAGTTAGATATATATTTTGGCTGAATGTCCATGCAAAATAAACCAACAGGCCTGAAACTGTCCATTTGTCCTATGGACATTGCATAATAACCTTCCATCCCCCTGCCTACATATAAGCAGACCTTAACATCCCTGCAGTGTTAACTGCCTCGTACAGCATGTAATTATATACAGAGAATTATCCCTACACTATGATTAGCCAAATGCATTCATATGCATGTGAATTACTCTTTGTGCTGACACAGTGAAAGGCTGGAGGCCTCTTTTTACTCGAGGGGATGGAGAGGAATGTGCTTGTGTGGTCCTCCAGGGGTACCCCGCTAATGGGAACCGTACTTCTTACATCTTTTCTGCCTGAAGCAGGGAGAGTAGTTGGAGCTAGAGACGCGAGCCGGGTCTGTGCCTTCTGAGCACCACCAGCTCTCAGATGCATGGAGCTGTAGAGGCTGCAAGTTATGTTACTGTTAAGAAGATAGTGCTTTTTTAAATGTGAGTTTGGGGTGTTTTTTTTTTTCTACTTGTGCCCAGCAGTCTCCTTGTGAGGGTCCTCAGACCTGGTAGCAGCACAAAACATCAATACAAATGAGAAGAACGGAGGCGGCAACCGCTTGTGCTCAGTGGGTGGCTCGTTAGCTGCAGCCCTGCGGATGCAGTGCGCTGCTCTGTCATCTCAGCACGGCCGTCGGCAGAGCCTGAAGAGACAACGCGTGAAGTCCTGAAACTCACCTGGCAGACCCCCAAGGCTTTGCGTGTGACACTGGGGAAGGGCTCACTCCCTTCGCTCCACGCGGTTTCTGCTTCCTGCTCCTCTCACAGCACCTTTTACCACTTCTCCAAGATGGGGAGGGAGAGGCTTTTTGGGAAAGCAAATTGATCCTCTTCCCGCTACACAGCTCTTAAGGAGAGCTGTTGTACTTTCAAACCCAGGAGGTAACACAAGGTGGTCCTTCTGAGAGTGCACAGGACCCTGGAAAAACAAATTCTTTTTTACCAAGGGTCCAAAGCTGTTCTCCAGGGCTGGTGGCTGCTGCTTGCGTGACTTGTGCCTCCTTGTTAGAATCATAGAATAGAATCATAGAATAGTTTGGGTTGGAAGGGACCTTTAAAGGTCATCTAGTCCAACCCCACTGCAATGAGCAGGGACATCTTCAGGTAGATCAGGTTTCTCAAAGCCTCATCCAACCCGACCTTGAATGTTTCCAGGGATGAGGGATCTACTGCCTCTCTGGACACCTGAGCCAGTGTTTCACCACTCTCAGCATAAAAAATGTCTTCCTTCTATCTAGCCTAGATCTACCCTCTTTTAGTTTAAAACTGTTACCCCTTGTCCTGTCATACACTCCCTGATAAAAAATCCCTCCCCATCTTTCCTGTAGGCCCACTTTAAGTACTGGAAGGCTGCAGTAAGGTCTCTCTGGAGCCTTGTCTTCTCCAGGCTGAACAACCCCAACTCTCTCAGCCTGTCCTCACAGGAGAGGTGTTCCATCCCTCTGGGCATTTTTGTGGACTTCCTCTGGACCCTATCCAACAAGCCCATGTGTTTCCTGTGCTGAGGCCTCCAGAACTAGAGGCAGTACTCCAGTCTCACCAGAGCAGAGTAGGGGGACAGAATCACCTCTCTCGTTCTGCTGGTCACACTTGTTTTGATGCATTTGATGCAGCCTAGGATACAGTTGGCTTTCTGGGCTGTGAGTACACATTGTCAACTTATGGCCAGCTTTCCATCCACCAAATAGATGCATGGTTAGCATGGTCTCCATGGGGCCATGAAGCTCTGGCTGGATTTCTTGCTAGCTAGGACATGCAAGGAATGGGAGTAGAGCCTTACAGGTCTGATCTGGGATCCTTCTCACAGGGAACGAAGGGGCATGCAGCTTTTTCAGAGTATGATGGTCCTCTCACTTGAATTTTCAATCTTGAGGCTGGTCATTAGCAGGGGGGAAAGTAGTTGCAAACTAAACAAAGTTCATACAGCTCAGTGCCACCATGAGTATGGAAATCTGTGGTCACACTGCAGTATTGTGTAAGGCAGAAAAGATGCCACTGTGTGTGCATCTGCTGGAGCTTTATAACTTCAGGTGGCTCTGTATGAACAAGCCCAAGGAACCAAGCCTGTCTTCATTAAAGAGCTGAAAGTCTGCAGTAATATCCAGCAAGTTGCATAGCTGCTATTAATTTCCCCCGTAAGTGGTTTTTTCCCTAGTTCTCTTACTTTACACGGTATTGAGGATAGGGGTTCACAGTTAAAGGTTATTAAAATATTAAGTATAATTTTCTGCTGCATTTAACTCTTTGGAAAGAATGTGCAGGAGATGGCACGTCGTGTGAAATGTAAATACATGTATTGCAGGGCAAGCAGCTTCTCTTAGGAGATGGTGATCCCTGAATTATGTGCCTGGGGGTTATGTCTTCAAGTTAAAAGCACTTTTTTTTTTTTTTTCTTTTCTTTTTGGTCCACCCTTGCTAATTAGCAGACTAATCACTGGCAGCCAGCTATTACAGGCGGGAGCGGAAAAGAGGAAGTTTGTAAGCTTCAGATATATCAGCCAGATCTGTGTATCTTTGTTGGTTTGGAAAAAATTCAGATGCAAGCAAAGGTGCCGAGCACACAAACACTGATCTGTATCTGTCGATGAAGGCTATAGCGTTGCAGGCACATGAGAGAGCTTTGCAGCCAAAGCAAATAAATGGTCCCCGAATGAAAGCTTTCCCTGTGTGCCAGGCTCACTTAACGATGCTCTTGTGTGATTCTGTCCGAGGAGGCTTATCACAACGCAAACCACAGAGGACTGGGCTTACTGGGGAGGCAAAAAGTCCTGGGCACCTCAATCAGTGATGCTGGCATGAGACCAGCTGCACCAGTACCTGTAGTTGTCCATGACAAGGGGTGTCTTGAGTTGCTTGTGGGAGCCAGAGACAGGGGTCTCCTCCATGGGCAGCAGCCCTACCTGCTCCAGTGTTTCCTCCTTGCTCTGCCATGGCACAACACGTCCACCTCCCTCCACCCTGTTTTTCTGCAGATCACAGCAGAGCAGGGACCCTTGGCACCTGGGGTGGGACTGTTAGCATTACCTCACTTTGCAGCTCTCGGCCACCCTCCCTGGCCATTTCTCCCTCACTTTCTGGATGCTGGTTTTGACTCAGTCTCCTTAACTGTTGCTCCAAGGACAAATTATCCACAACTAAGTGCATGCAGTGTTAAAAGAACTAAGAAGCTATTGAGTGCTCTGGAAAGATGGACAAATGAATTCAGTATGAAAAGCAGCCCTGTAAATTAACATGATTTACGTTATTCATATTAATAGTCCTATGCTCATTTAATTTCTCTTTAAAGGAGAGTGATTATTTCCCTAGGACTTTCCTATATGTGTGGTAAGAAAAGAAACAGGTGATTTTGCAGATTTAATTTAATGTTGTCCTTGGCTGGATTAGTTCTGAGAAAAGACTTCACAATTGCATTCAAAAATACCAGAAGAGTTAGTGTTTTGCACTTGTGGCATTTTTTAATGAGTCAATATTTCAGCAAGAACAAGCCATTCCCCTTCATTTTGTACATTAAACACGGAACAAAAATAGGTGTTTCCTAGACCCACTGTACAAATCGCTTCTCCAAGATGACAGTGAAAGAACAAGCAAATTTTTGCTCATGCTTTCACCATGAGCTCTCATGGGTGGCACTTTCACAGGCAAAAATACTTTGGAGAGAATCCGCCTTCCAGTGGGCTCCCTCTTGCACAGGGAGCTCTGTCTCCTCCTCCCTCCCTTGGAGAGACAAGATAGAAGAGCATCACTAAGATAGTTTTCCACCTCCATAACCACCCATCCCCTGGATGCTGGAGAGGCTTTTGGAACAGTTCTGGTTTGCATGGATTTAATATGGTTTAAATAGGATCATGGTTTTCAACATTCTTTTGATTTTTGATCCCTGAGTAATGTGACCAGTGGAGATACAAACCCCTATGCGGCCAACAGACATTTACTTAGAAACAGCCTTGCTTTTCTTGATGGCCTTCCCTAAATCGTGTGAGTCAGGTAGGGATGAGACCAGTTAAAAGCTACTGCAGGTGTTTGTCTTTGCAATAAAGGTAAACAGCATGAGGTGGTGCTGTTCTGCGTTATCTTTCCCATTTGTTTGTTTGGGGCCTAACTCTGCTAGCATGTGTTCAGACATGCTGTGCTGTTACATTCCGGGGTGGTTTTTTTTATGAAGGCTTTTGTTCCAGAAAAGACTGTGGGGCTTGTTGCAGGAGTTTTGCTAGTTGCAGAAGTTTACTTGCTTTGGTGTCCCATCAGAGACAGCTTTTGAGGGAAAGCGGCTCCCAGGGAACCACTGCAGGCGTGAGCCAAGGTACTGGAAGGAAGGCATTGCCTGCATGCTCTCTGAGTACCAGTCTTCCAGGTGGAATACTTCTATGCACATAGAGAAACTCCACATTATTTCTGAGGAGACCACATTAAATCCTCAGAGGCTGCATAGCTTAGGAGTGATGCTGGCAAGAGAGCCGAAGCCAAGTGCCAGGGAAAAGGATGGTGATATTTGGAGGGAGATCATTTGGGAACCAATGAGCATCTCAACAAACAAAGAGAAAAACAAAATCTGCCCGAGTACTGTTACAGGGCCTTTGCCTTGGGTCTGCTTGTGGTCTTCACTGCAGTGCTGAGCTCCCACACCTCCAACTGACTCCTATCCAGGAGCTTCAGTCTGCTGGAAAAGAGCTCCCTAACGTCCAGGATAGCAGTTCCAAGCTGATTGCCTGCCATCCAAATGTAAAAGAGCCACTAAGTTTCAGATCCCGAGTTTTCTATTAGCCTCTGGTCTTTTTATTCCACTCATTAAAATAAACAGGTTGTGTCACTGACCTGAGTCAAACCCACAGTGAGGTCTGACCTGAGTTTATTTACACATTAAGTGGAAGCAGTGACATTCATTCATAAGGTTGCAACTGCATCTTTCATTCCAGGAATAAGCATAGCCGCAACATCCACAACATTTTATAAATCGGTCTCCTTGCCAATGATGTTTCCGCTCTATTGCCTTAGACAAATTGGGCAAATTCATGGACAGCAGTTATATATATAAATGGTAAAGGCGGGAGGGTGGGAGGTACCCTCTGGCATCCCAAGTACATGAGCTGTGGATGCTGGGAGTATGAAGGGAAAGCGGGCAGGTTTGTATGCTCTCCCCGACTGGCACTTTCAACTGTTATCACTGTTGGAGATAACACCGGGGTAGGTTAATGGCTGGTCTGACCCCATTGTTTTTTTGCATGTGGTCTTATTTCTTTCCTGCTGTGATGTTCGAAGTGTGGCTAAGAGACGTGATGCAGCCCTGTGCAGAGATACCCAAGATAGTTACGGCCTTGTCACTCCTGTACCCGAAGCAGTACATGCCCTGCTACTTGCACTATTGGCACAGGTGGAATTTCATGCGATCGTATTGTTTCTGGCACAGGTGGAATTTCATGCGATCGTACTGTTTCTGGCACCCAGGCTGGTTTGCACAGAGAGCAAAGATGAAAGCAGTCCTCCTACGCAGCCCTGCACAGCACTGCAGCAGCTTAGCTGCACCTCTGTCCAGACAGAGCAACCACCGCCAAGGCTGCCCAGACCTCTGGGCTACCACTTGTAGATCAGCATGGCCCAGAAAAGCAGCACAGAAGAGGGGCCTCCAGCTGTGCGTCAGGTGCCCCTGAAGGCCCATGGCTGTAGAATAAACACCTAGTTTTTATTTTTCCAGAGGGAGCGTGTAGGCAATAAACCTGTCACGTGGCCAGATGCCTAAAAGAGTTGTCTTATGCTCAAAACCGGGTAAAACCTCAAAAATGGAAAATTGCTGCTCCAGGAAAATACAAGTTGTTTTTCACGGGTGGTCCTGTGTCTAACACCACCCTGTCAGCAACAATGTTCTTCCTAAGGACGTTGTTTCTCGAATTCCTCAGGGTCAGTTCTCAGACAAATTCTTCTGTGCTGTGACTCCATCTTCAGCAGTCCATGACTTACCTCTCCAACTAATCTACCACTTCTGGTAGTGCTTGCAAAACCCGTAAAACATCTAGTCATCGGAGGAAGACTTGGCTGCAGACAATCAAGCCCATCCTGTTTAGCAGCAAGCTGGCACTAAGAAATGCAAGTGCTTTCATTGTCCTGCTCCCCAGTGAGATCTGCTCCTCCCTGGTGATTTTGACCCTTGGCTAACGAGCGGTTTCCTTTTGCTATTCTGTTGTGCAAGCAGGCAAGAGAGGCCTCTGCCCACCTACCTAGAAGTTTCCCTTTATGAACCCAGATTGAAGAAAACCCTCACTTTCCAATCCTTTCTGACATAACCCAATAGAGAGTGTGACCAAAGTTGGCAGGTTTCCCATTCCTGCAATTCACTGATCGTTCAAGAATTAATTAGGCAATAAAGTAGAGGAGATCCAGCTCATTTGATCTAACAGTTTGCCAGGGAATGGTGGCTATGGCTCCATCTGAAATACATACCTTATAACTCAAGCACTGATTCCATATAGTCTCCAAAAATACATTAAAACCAGCTGTGAAATACAGTGCTGCCATAAACTAAATTAAAGAGAAAACTCTTTTGAAACCTTAGCCTAGAAAAGCATTAAGAGATCGTCAGGTCTGCTTTAAGTAAGACTATTTATGTGAACCGTCAGAAGCGTAAGCTGTATATAATCAGAAGTCAATAAGTTAGGACAATCAGAGGGATCTTTGAGCTGCCCATGCCTTGATGGAACAGATGCAGATATGCCCACTGCCCAACTGGAAAATGAGCTCACCAGTAAAGTTGTTAGGAGAGCAATTTTAAAAGAAGTTTGGTCAACTTGCTGAAGCAATTCCCTGATCCCATTGTAATAATTCCTTGCAAGCACAATACTGTTGCAACAAAGGGTGTTAAGGGTGTCTTTTCCGTTATAATAGGGCAGCTTCTTAATAGTGAAAATTGTTGTTGCTCTGTTAACTACAGCAGCTAAAATGCTCTCTATCTTTTCAGCATCATCTAGTTCCTACCATTGGAATCAACTTTGCACTTACCTATGGAGTGATTTCCACTGATTTCAGCAGCACAGAGTCAGGTCTACAAGTAGGTGTAGGCTGCCTGTGTCTGAGGAGCCTACTCCCTTCAGTGGAGATACACACCACATTCGGGGAGCTAAGATACATGGGCCAGGATGCCACTTTCTTTTACTCCCCCTCAAGCAGTTTCTCACAGATGCAGGCATTTCTACCTCCTGCATCCCAACCTCTAGGGTAGCTGGGAGCTCCTGCTTCTCACCTACTTGCTTCCATTTGACATTTTAGGCAGCACTTTCCAAAGGTGGGTTTTATCACAACCTACCTCTGGGAGGCAGGACTTGGAGAGGACAGACAGCCATCTTTCAAACCCTGAGCTAATGGTTTTGCAAATAAGACTTCTGTCGTTGAATCAATACCTTTTCCTCTGGAAAGTGACAAGAGCTGGATAGGCTAGAGACCAGTAAATAGAGATGTTGATCAATGTTATGCATCCCACCACTACAGCAATTAACCTCAGTTACGCAGTTATTAAGTTCTGCCTTGGCAACAGTGGGGTGGCCACTGTGTTTGGAAAGACCCTATGGTCTCAAGAAAACATTGGGCACCCACAGATGGAGAGACTCCACTCTAAAACGCATGCAGATGTTCAGCATAAATGATGGATAACATCTTAGGGCTAAGATGAATCAACAACGTACGTTTATTATCTGATTTATATTTCGAAGTTGTTCAGCTTCTTTGTGAGACTACAGGGAAATGTTAACAAATTAATTGCATCCACTGCTAAAAGGGATCATAAGAATTGTTCTCAATCATCTGCTTTATAGGGATACTGTGCATAGGAGGTTGTGTTGTTTACTACCAGCTATTGTCTATTACTGTAGCACCTATAAGCCTCAGAAATAGAGTGAGGCCCATTGCAGGCATGCCATGAACACAGAAAAAAAGACAGTCACAGTCTCAAAAACCCCTCTGAGGTGTAAATCCTTGAAGACATCTTAAAGTAAAAATCAGCATAACTCAGCTGTTCTCACCTCTTTAAAACTTCCCCCTTTTCTTTCTCAGTGAAACTACAACTCAGAAGCTTTTTGTTACTCATCTACTGTCCTTTCAAGTTTTATCTACAAGCCCCTAGATAAAGTTAAGCCTAAAACCCAATATGTATCTTTTAATTTCAACTCAAATTGCATTGCTAGTGTGATGGTGTTACATTGATAACGTTGCAACATGGGGTACGTTGGATATATTGGGATCTGTGTCCTTCTAACTATCCTTCAACTAGATAAGCTTCAAGGGCAAGAATTTTTCCAAGGATCTTAAGCGCAGACAGCAGATATACAGGTAATATCCCAGTGAGGTACAAAGCAAACCGAATGTGGTGTTTTGGACTGTGAGGCAGCTCTGTCAAGTTGGAACACACAACATAATCAGTATGTTAAAAAAAAAGTAAAGGAAACAGATTGTTTAATCAAGAGACAACCTTACCATAAAGGTCCTACTCGTTCTTCAGCTAGGTAGTGTGAGCATTCAGGCGTTGAGTACAGTACCCCTCTGTCAGCGCACAAGTTGCTGCTGGCAATGGGACTGGGTCAAGGCTTCATATCTAGAGTGGTCTTTGACCTTGTAATTTACAGACCCGTGGAAGTCTGTTGACTGCTTCCAGATGGAAGAGAAATATCAATAGGCTCTGGTGGTCCTCAAATCCATCAGAAAATGTTTCAGGAGTCCACTTTTTAAGCTAAGCCTTCCTGCCAGAAGTATGATTTCAGCTTCTGAAGATGGCTTGGAGCTTCACTGAAGTCAGCATAAGAAGGTCCTATAATTAACCACGACTTCTCATTCCACTCTCCCTGGTAGAGAATATCACCAGGCTCAGCACTCCACCTGCCCTGAGTTTTCTGCATTTGCTGGAAAGGTCCATGTTTTCTTTTTCTCATTATTGTTTATAGCAGAAAATGGAACATGAGGCAGCAACATTACCCTTTACAAGGGAAAAACTGAGAATCCAGAGTGATCTCATGACTCCAAACAGAATCAGATGATAAGCCTGGGAAGCTTACCGAGCTATAATGGTACCTTGTACCAATCAACAGCTCAGGATTAGTAGGATTAAAGTAAATCTTATTTCTGGCCATCCATGTCTGAATTTCAGTTTGGCTTCTGGTCAACAAAGCAACCGCCTTTTGCAAGGTAGTGTGACAAATTTCTTTTTCCATAAACATTGCGAAAAAAAAAATGTTCTTGAAAAGTCTGTGAAGTGCTCTGTATATTATCTGTGGAGATGATGCTAAAATTGGAGCAGAACAAAATGTTCAACTTTCATTTTATAACAGAGTGCAACAGAAGCACATCATGAAGTCACACGTTTACATCTGTTCAGGTGAGGTAGAAGGAGCATTTTCTTTTGTCTTTGTCATGTACGACTTCCCCTTACACCACACCCAAGTCCTCCAGACGAAATTCTTTGTATTGCGATTAATGTTCCCTTTTGTACCAAGGGTATTTAATCACAGGTGAACATTGGCCGACACACTTCAGTTCTTAGTCAGATGCAATGGAGAAAAGAGGTTCAAGGACATGAAAGGACACAGGTATGCACAGAAGTGAAAGAACTGGTGTTGCAGTTGCAAAGATGTTGAGATTGCAAGCATTGAACAAAGCATGAGGCTTACAGCTACATGAACATCGGTTTTGAAAGATCTTTGCCAGCAGTTTTCCTCTTAAACAGAGACTCCATTTCTAAAAATGACAGTTTTATGTCTGATTCTTCATAGTGTTAATATCTCAGAGTGATGACATTTCTTAACAGTCTCTTAATGTTTTCCTGAAATCCCGATCTCTCTTGTGCTTGCAGCTATTAAAGAGTCTTCTCTTCGGATACTAGATGGAGGCATGCCCCATGTGTGGACACGGCCGAACCAGCGTGGTGCAGAAGGCAGAGCTCAGCCCCAGCTCAAGAACAAATGCACTGTATTTCTCCTGCTCTCCAGGTTTCTCCTCTCTGTAATAGAGTTTCTGACTTTGACAAATACTAATGGCTGAAAAATACACAAAACGTTTGTAGTAGGTAGGAAATGCCATGTCTGCATTCCAGATGTCTCCGGCTCTGTCCAACTTCAGTAGGACTATTTGAGGCACCAAGTATGTACTCCCTGAAACCAATGGACCTTTTAACCTATTTGCAAGGAGGTGTTACTCGGGACGATTAAGAGTGGTAGGGGCTGCCTCTTGAACTGTAAAAAGCTGAAGTTCATAATCCCTTCAGGCAGGGATTAACATCTTCATGTTTGGAACTACTACTCAAATCCCTCCTCCCTCCTTCCCTCCCAACGCCGGGTGGAGGGGAGAGCTGCCTGCTCCCCATTTTACAGCTCTAAAGTTTCTGAGCTGGATGTTAGCCACTAAAAATGGCAGAGCTCCGGTGACGTCACTCCGATTTATGGGAGCAAAAGATCTGACCCAGCACGTATGGGTATTTTATTCTATTAAAACCATGTCTTTACGAGTAGATGTCTGTACATAAGGGCTGCCTGCAACTCTATCTGTCCCCTGTGGTCTGAGGCCTGCTGCTGCTGTCCTCTGGAAGCAAAGAGTAATAACAGCTTTTTAATCTGAATACAACCAGGTATAAAGATCATGCTGTCGAGAAACAACATATCACTAACAGCGGTGCTGTTCTAAAGGGGTATTTTCAGTTTTATGGGAGTTTTCAGTCCAGAATGGAAGCATTAGAGCAGGTTCAGTAAGAAATCTAATACCAACAGTGAATAGTAGTAAATATCTTTTAAGGGATGTGATTCAGGGCTTAAGTGATACTTGTGAAGATACAGGCCTACAGTAATGTTACCAAATCAGAGTCAATGGGCCAGTCAGCTGGTACAAAAGCAGCCTAGCTGTATAGAAAGGCAAGAGTACCGGTTTCTTTTATGGCTCATCATTATCAAACATCTCATCCATTAATCTACCAGGGACATAGCACTTCTTCTCCACTGCTTGTGGCTGGCTACCAGCTCCTAATATCAGGGGTTTAATAAGGGGACTTTGGACAATCATCCGGGATGAAGGGCCTGATGCCACTGAAGTCATTGGAGCCGTGCCATGTGCCACTGACACAGCGCTGTAGCCCCACACCCCCCTCAGCTCATGCCATCCCAAACGTGGGCACTTGCTTCTCACTTCACGGCTGCGCTAGGCTCTTGGTCTTGCTGGGAAAACCTTAACGCCAGGAAGGCTGGAGAGCAAGGGGGCAGGTGTGTGTGAAATGCGCAATTCATTTCCCTCCTTCCCCTGGGACATTACCCCTTTGGTGAATCCCACTGTGGGAGGGTCTGGAGCATGTGGAGACCTCTCCAGACCGCACCCTGGAGGTCCTCCGCTTTTCCATTTCCTCTAAAAGTAAAAGAAAGTTTGAGCGAAAAGGCTTTGCAGCCATGAAATGTGACAACCATGATCTGAAGGTTTCTAAATGCCATCCTGGTGGGAAGGAGGGCTGCTGGTTGACCTTGGTAACTCCTTATTCTTTGGCCAGAGCATTCTGGCCAAGCCTCATCTGATGTCAAATGCATCTCCCCACCCTTCTGTCTTTTTGCTTCACTTCTTTGTTATGCATATACAGTGTTAATTACCTGATAATTTACTTCCTATAGTCCACACATTTTGCCTTTATGCAGGATTCACTTGTACAGTTGATGTGAACTGCTCCGATCAAATTCTAATACATTCGCATCAGCTTATGGATTATTCCCGGCGTTTTTAGGATGTGTTTGAACTTCCATAGAAGAAAAATTAGAGGCTACTCTTCAACAGTGACCCCCACTGGAGAGTAAGCCTTAACCTTTGTTCTCTTCATCTAAGGTATTAAATTAATTATGGAGAGCAAGATAAGTAGCTCTCAAGAACAATTTGTGCTTTAGTAACTCATTTCATGTAACCTAAGACCTCTTACTTGATCAGTGATGTTGCAGTGAATTTTTAATGTGTTCTGCACATGGATTTTTCTGAATTGCCACTTCAATCTGATTTTACTTTACAATGCTCAGTGCTGTATGCTTGTCAAGGCAGACTCACAGGACTGGAATTCTGTGCCTAGTTTTGAAGCAGAAACAATATTGTTGAGACATTTTGCCTGTGGTAAGATTTTAAGTATTGTGACAAATGTTAAAATAGTAACAAATGTAGGTAAAGTTGTAGGAACAAGATTGAAAAATGTACTTCTTTCCTCGTGCTTCTGCTTCCTCTTGATTGATTGATTACCAAAGCTTTTTTTTTTTTAATAAGAGATTAGATACAATTCCAAAAGTAGTATAGTCCTACATATTGTCATCACTCATTTGAACAGTGTCCTGACACATCCTCCAGTCAACAGCCTCACCGCAACATCGTTTCCCTGGCACAAAAGGAAGCCTACTGTGGGTAGCACAGCCTATGCTGCAAAGAGCCAGAGGGAGTGCTCTTGGTTCTTATTCAGATACTCAGAACATTTTTATTTGCCTGGACAGCCTAGGCTGCTGTCACGACAGGTGCAAAAGAGTAGATATTCTTAACTAAGCTAAAAGTTTTTATTAAAGTAGCAATGAGCACATATCATTTGGAAACTAAAATTCATAACAGACACTATAGCAGCCATGGAGAAATCCACATAGAACTCAGCCAATACTTCAAGTACAGTGGTTTGGGATAAGGGCGTTGACATCATTCGTACAAGTAGAGCATCCAATTGAACTGCCATGCCAGTTGTTGAACAGGGAGGTGTTTTCTTATTGAACATAGTTAGTGATGAATACATGCAAAAGTCCTTTAAAAAAAGTTTCCATGCAGCAAAAATCATACATGATGATTCAGTACCAGCTCCTGTAAACTGGTTATACTACTCACTGTTCCTACCTACTTAGATCAGGCATAGCCAGCAAGGTATATAGCTACTGTGGCTTTTCTAATTCACTTTGGCCACTCTCTTTTTCTGATATTTCCCCCCATATATCTCATGTTCCCTCAAAACCCTCCAGGTGTCATTTTTTCTGTGCCTTCCAGATGAGAAGAGCAAGAGACCCCAGGAAGTTCACTTGAAACTCTGATATTGCTAATCTAATACAGAAGGTGTTAAGATATATTGTGACCATATCCTGCTCCAAAAGGGAGATATTGGGGCCCAGACTCATTCCACCTGACTCTTGATGCTGGTTTGTAACTGAGATGTCCAAGCTAGGAAGCCAGTTCCTCTATAAACTAAGGGCAGATACAGGAATTTTTAAAGTGTGATTCTGGTCTTAGCAAGATGAACGACTCACTGACCCACAACGTTAAGTAACAAGCAAGTACAGTGGTTCCAGATACTTTTCTCATGTTTATAATCACAGTTAAGAGACTTGTGTTAGGGTCAGAGTACCCCCCAAATTGTGCTTTTTCTGCAACCTCTCTCCCCACTCCTTACCCCATCTGCTCTCAAAGCTCTTCCACCCACAGCAAAGAGTCTGTGTTGGGGGGGGAACCTGCAGTGTACCCAACATCATTTTATGAGAGCTACAATAAGTTATGCAGCTCTGCTCAGATGCCCTGTGCTCGAGATGTAGTCTTTTTATTGCCAGAAACATTTATTTCACTTACTAACTCCTGGGTTATTTTTCTTTGAGCAATAAATATTCCCTAACACCCAAGTTGTTTTAAACCTCTCTTCTAACAAAAAAATTAAAGCTTCTGAGCCCTCTTGTTCTCTGAACAGTATTATGTAGGATTAAACTTTTCAGCAGGAATTTTGACACATCTGCGTAAATGTCAGTAAAATTAGAGCAATATAAGAGAAGGCATAGAAGGGAAGCTTTTGAAAATGAAGACACTTGTGCAATGGCGTAAATGTGGACCTAGGTAAGTTTCGTGCCTGTGTTTGGGTTTTTTTTTCACACATAGTTGTATAATGTTGGTGATGCCTGTTTAATAATTCTGCATTAATCCCATTTGGTGTCATCAGCCATACTCCACCTCCTGTCCTAGCTCTCTCAGCTAGTTCAAAGAACTCTGATTAAAAAATATGTATTGGAAAATAACTAGTTATTCTACATGCTGAATCAAAACAGACAAGTCACCCTGGTCAAAGTATTTTCTTGTCTCTCCACCTCTCTGTTCATTGTAGACCAATTTTAAACCTGAAACAAACAAATATTCATTTTTGAACCAGTTTAACTCTTTGATGTGTTATCTTGTGGGTCTTTTGCAGCAGATATGCATGTGGCTCTGATAACAATTATAACTGTGCTAGGTTTTCTGGTATTCGGCCTCAGCACTGTATGTCTGATGCCATGCACGGGGACAAAACAGACTTCAGAGAATGAACTTGTAAGTAATAAGAGAAGCTGTCTCTTAGAAGCAAAGGCAAGTGCCTGTGTACCATATTAAAGATCTCAAAAACACTTCAAAATGCTTTCTCCAGGACAGATGCAAAGTACTCATCAAAGCGATAAGCTTCACTGTGGTCCTCTAACATTCATGTCTCCTAATGCACACAGACACTGGGCTCTGTCATTAACAGACTTAATGAACTGAGGTCCTGTGGTCTCTTTTCTACAAGTTGTGAACTTCCGTTGTGCCATGGCTTGAATTTCATACACCTGGATGTCTCTGCATTGCATTTATATTAACATTGTTCAGACTATATCTGAAAATGAATAGCAACAGAAGAACTGTTTGGATTACTAGAAAATAGGAACAAGTTTCCTTGCAAATTTTGCTGCGACTCCATCATCCCTTATTGATTCAGGTGCTCCTTTTCAGGTTGCTAACTACTAAGGGCATCTTAAGCCTGGTTATTTGACTTCTAGCGATTGGTTGCCATGTAAGACACAGCTTTGGGCATCTTTAGGCCAAATTTTAGGTGAAAGTCTCAGTGGGAAAATTGTCATTGTGAGACAGCCAGGTTTTAAAACAAAGCCAAAGGATCTCAGCTTAACAAACGTTTTGAGAGAGATGTGGCTGGCCTTGTCTCTTGATAAACAGGGGACTTGTAACTAATGGAGGAGCTGGGATCAGCCATGGATAAAGCAGACAAAAACGCACACATGGGGGACCTTGTGAAGAGGACCTTAAAAGAGAGCATATGTCAAAGCATCTCCAAACTGATGTAGGCAGGAAAGCTGTGAAGAGTGATGTTTGTTTGCATGCTTATGGTGTTTTATCAGTGCAATTGCTAACCTTTGTGTAGACATTGTTTCCGCTATGCATTACACTACATTGGCTTTTCCGTTAGTTCCCTTGATATTACTGATAATAGCAGTAATAAAGGCATTGTTTTTCCTCCTAAAAAAAAAAAAAAAAAAGGCATTACCTTAACAGACTTGCTTTCTCAGTAAAGGAGATATACAGCTTCATGTAGGTAAGAGCGTCCTGAAGTGTTGCTACATTTCAGGACATGTATGAGGGATCAGGGAGTTCACTCAGGCTGGCTTGAACAGATGGAACTGTGAGTCTAGTTGGAAAGTTTTTTGTGCATTACCAAAACTCTTTTAATACCCTCTTGTTTCTGCACCTGCAGGAAATACTGTGTCATCTGCCAAAAACCAAATTTCAAGGATTAGCTAATAACATTTTCTTTGAAAAAGAGAGCTGATTCTTAACCAGTATCGTGAGTCTTTGAAGTCTCCGTAATCTATTTTCCCTGGCTGCTTTTAATGAGCCTTTGAATGTTAGTCTACAATTTCTTTTTTTTCTTTTTTCTTTTTTTCAATTTGGTGGGGGAAGGGAATATGCACTCACTCTTCTCCAAAGAATTTAAGAAAATAATTATTGCGAATAACTTTCACAGTGCCAGAACATAAAGTTATGCAGTATCCTTTCAGTGCATCTATGGTAAAGAAATCACAGCTTTCCTGGATTCTCCATCCCAGAGGTTAAGGAGATGTAGAAGAAAATCCCAATTAACTCATATCTGAGTTAGGGTCTCTTTTTTCTTCAGATAGGCCAGCTATCAGTGGAGTTTCTCCTGATTCTTCTTGGTGTCCTGTTCTCTGCACTACTCTATATTCTTTATGGGGTGACTACATGTATGCCTGAGCCACGGTTCCAACAGCGTTTACAAAATTAGCACAGCTAACCTTAAAATAGTTCACTTTGGAATCTATAACAGGTCAGGAATGGCAGCATGGAGCTCAACTGTGACTTCCATGTTAGACTTTTACAGTGAGTTTCACAGCTAAATTGCTGTTGTTACTAAACTAGCAAACTCGCTGATCTCCACGCCATGCTTCAGCCCTTGCTATGAGCACACAGCCTGGCTTGTCTAGCATGAGTCTCCACTGACCATGACTTATTTTACACTGGTATAGGTAACTTATTTGATTCCAAGGGATATATACCTGAGTCTCACCACCGACCAGACGCCGACACCAGTATTCCAAAAGCTGGGCAGTGGCTCCTTGCCCCAGCTTGCAGCCCGCTGCCAGCTCTGGGACCCCCAACATAAGAAGAACATGGACCTGTTGGAGCGGGTCCAGTGGAGGGCCACGAAGATGGTCAGAGGGCTGGAGCACTTTCTTTATGAGGAGAGGCTGAAAGAGTTGGGGTTGATCAGCCTGGAGAAGAGAAGGCTCCAGGGAGACCAGCCTTCCAGTACCTTCTAGTACCTTCCAGCCTTCCAGTACCTGAAGGGGGCCTACAGGAGAGATAGGGAGGGACTCTTTATCAGGGAATATAGCGATAGGACGAAGGGTAACAGTTTTAAACTGAAAGAGGGGAGATTTAGATTAGATATTAGGAAGAAAGTCTTTACTATGAGGGTGGTGAGACACTGGAACAGGCTGCCCAGGGAAGCTGTGGATGCCCCATCCCTGGAGGTGTTCAAGGCCAGGCTGGATGGGGCTTTGAGCAACCTGCTCTAGTGGGAGGTGTCCCTGCCCATGGCAGGGGGGTTGGAACTAGATGATCTTTAAGGTTCCTTCCAATTCTAACCATTCTATGATTCTAGGCATACGCTTGTAGGCACGTGCTGTGGTTGTGCTGGCACAGCTGCACGCCTCACCTCTTTGAAGCATGGAGGGCTCCATCCCCGACCCAGCCCGGCCGCCTCCGAGACGCATCCCAGCTGAGGCTGTCAGGGAGGAGGAGGAAGGAGCCATTGATGGGGGTCTCAGCCTCACAAATCAGGGCTGCAATCCTACGTCGGGGATGTGGACCCAACTCTGCATTTGCTCTCTTCATTGCTAAACTTCCCTCTGCAGGCTGCTGTGCCTGGCAGCCCCAGCCGCCCTCCCTGTTCCTGTGCGACCACAACCACAGACTCGCTGTCGACGCCTCCAGAGAAGAGAGAACAGGCCCCAGCCTGCGCAACTTCTTCATTAGTGCTGCTTGAAGCCATAATTAGATAATATGCCAGCAGACAGACTTAATGTACAGAATCTGAAATAATAATTTTAAGTATACTGCAGCTCAACTGTAAACAGGATAGGGCTGGGGTTTTTTCTGTACACAAGGAAGAGAGCCCATTAGGCAGAATACAGAAAGAGTAGCTATAAAGGTGGGTAACTGTATAATAGCTCTGTTTATCCTTAAAATAAATGCAGGCTTTAATGACATTCCATTATTTAACATGTTTCTGTATCTCTCTAAAACCCCAAAGATACCTTTTCAATTTCTCTACCATATTTTTCTGGTTTAAGAGCAGACGACTAATTATGCTTCTATAAACTTTGTTTTCCTTTGAAACAGTAATCACTTACTTCGTCAGACTTTTCCTATTATGGTACATTTTCAGAGCACTTAAAATATTACTTGTTGGTAAAACAAAACAGGAAGCCAATTTGACTGGCCATGATGAGACCACAAGTGGTCTCCAACTGAAAATTATTTATATCAAATAAAGATTCCTCATAAAAGCTGGGCTATTTGCTCTGCTTCCAGCACCAGTACTGCCCCGTGGAGGAACTATTCAGCCTGCTCAAGGGTGTGAGCCAGCCTTCGCTGCTTTACAGTAAGAGTTAAAATATTAATGTTTGGGGTGCCTTTCTCTTCTGTTGGTGGAGGGTTGGAAGCACTGCCAAGCCACTGAGCGTAAAGCAATGCTTTTTGTCTCCGTTGTGGACAAAGACGTGGAAGAAGGAATTAGCCCACCTACTAAGTAATTATTTATCTTTTGTTATTGTGATTTCTTTCAAAATCAAAGACTTACTCCTGGCACACAAGCTTATATTCATAATGGAAATCATACAGCTGGAAAGAGTACGTGCAGGGCAGCATGAGCTTTTGCATTTACTTGCCCCTTCAAACCTGATTTGCTCTCTTTTTTTGTTATTTTCGACCCCTGGAGCATGGACTTTCTGATAAATTGAACTCCTGCCACACCAAGCTGGAATATGGCCTGCATACCGCAGACCAAAGCTTCAAATACCCTGACACGTTCTCCCTCACAAGTCCGGAAGGGTGAAACCAGCCTGCTTCACTCTTCCTCTGCTGGAATCCATATCAGCAAGCCCAACAGCAGGAGCTTGCCTGAAAATGCTGGGGGGATGGCTGGCAAGAGGTGCTGCAAGGAAACCTGTGACATGGACCTGCCTTTCTCAGGTATGCAAAGCTCTCCAAGTAACATCCAGGGCCGAGTGAGATAAGGTCATGCCGGAACACAGAAAGGTACAGGCGAGGCAAACGCCCACCCCACCAAACCAAAGTTCCTCTCTGCTGGGAGAAGCAGAGGGAAGCATGAAGGCACTGACCTGACCTGGCCTTTCCCAGAGTAGTTCCTTGCTCAGCTCCTCACCAGGAGCACAAGGTGTGGAAGTGACATTTTACTGGTCTTGACTTGGTGACATGAACTGCAAGCTGGATTGACACCAGAATACAGAAACTTGAAATTACTTCCACGTTTAAACTGCATGATAGAGAGGACAGGTTCAGCACGCAATCAGCATGCACCAAATTAGTTTGGGAAGTGTAAAAACGCGTGTTGTTAATATTGAACACATGATCATCAGTGGACGATGGGGTTTTTACCTCCTGTTCCCAATGAATCTTCCTTTCTCGAGACCAGCGTTGCTCCTGCTGTCCTGACACAGGCAAAATGTCAGCTAAGTTCAGCTGAATCCTGAATCAAGAAGGCAGACTTGGCTTGATGTGCACAAACCGCCTGATGCCAGCAGGCAAAATTAAAGAGAACAGTGAAAATACCCACAACATGCAGGTTAAACCCCCACTGCTATCAAATCAAGTGCAATTAAGAAGTCAGAGCAACAAAGAGGGTGGATGGATCTCACACTGGAAGTAAAACATTTTCTTTCTCCCTCCTGTTTCGCTTGAGTGGACTGCATTTCCTTGTAAAGTACACAATTTATTTTTGTCTGCCTCTGCTTTTATCCTGGTTTCTTAAGGTACAACCACCTTTGTTAACTTTTTGTAATCCTGAATGTTCCCAACTGGTATTGTAGAGATGCCATTAGCCACTCCTCTGCACAGGCTGGAGACAGGCTTCACCGCACTGGCCATTTTGCCCCACGTTTCCTCCCGTTAACAGAGCGTTCCCATATAAAACAGAGCCTAACATTAATTTGAGAGCTTTGTTGCCTGAAGAAGTACCCTCCTTCCCTTTCCTAACACATGGCAGCGGAGCCCACATGGTAGATCGGAGCTTCCCTGAAGTCCAGCTCAGTGCTGGAGGCTGCTCCAGCAGGGCAGTTACTCCGCTGTGCTGTGTTCTGGTATGGAGCCTAGGGAAGGCATCCCAAATGTGCTCTATATAACTCTCTTCTTCTGAGAAGACAAACCGGGAATCGGTATTCTCCAGGATAACGGTGTGGATGCTTACACTCATCATATTAGAGCAGTTGGGACCGTTTCATGGGTTTTTTTGGACCCTGAAGCTTGCCAGCAATTCCCGACTTCATTTTGATGTGGTCTTCGATTTATTGCACATTCTTAACCATTACTTTTTTAAAGGCTTAAATGACACCGGTATTTAAGCAGCTTTCTTTTATTCTTCCTTGATGTCTCCCAGTGCTAGCAGTCAACGGGATGTATGAATGTGAAAATAATATCAATATCAAAGGAAATTGCAGCATCTGCTGTTCAGGGGGATGTTCCAATGAGGGTTTTTTTCTGACTAGCAATGCCAGGTAGTACTGATGGAAAACATTCAGTAAGTGTGCACTTAACATGAACTTACTAGAGTGATAAGGAAGTTTCTTTATTAAAACAGACGTTTCTTACTAATAAAATTCAATTATCATGTCAGCCTTGACTTCAGGCACATTTTAAAGGAAGTGTCAATTTAATAATCCCTCTTCAGTTTGAAATGTCATCCTTACACTGATTACAAGTAAACTCTATAACAACTATAATTAAGAGAGTTTGGAGGAAGGGAGTTAGCTTGCAGTTTTTTAATTCTGTTTTGCCTGCACTGTATGATTTGCAGCACCATATGGAGTCCGTTTATTCCTTTTGCTACAGGTACAGGCACTCCTGCAGGCCCTGCATTTTCCCCACTTGAACCAGTGACTAAAACAGTGGGGTCATAGTTTTAAGAGTGAAAAGGTTCATGGTAATACAAATATTAACAACCACCAGAAAGAGCCGGTAGTGGCCTGGATCAGTACAAGCTGGTGACAGCAAACGAGTGCCTAGGGAAATGCAGTTGGACAGGAAAGAGAGATTAACGCAGAGCAACATTCACTGCTATAATGCCCCTACGTGTCCTCACCAGGAGGTGCAAGGGAAAGGGTTCTGCTGAGAGCAGTGAGGAAAAAGGGTGGCCAGGCCTGGAGGGTAAGAGAAAATTCAGATTGCACAGCGCTAGTGGTGATGGCAAATGGGTAGCAATGGTGTATTTGTGAGTATTGTGAGAGATCATAGGGGCAAGAATGAACAGGGAATATTCATGCCTATACCTATCCGTACCAACTCATGCAGCAGCTCCTAGAGTCTCTTGCATGCTTTGTAAATACTTGTATAGCTGTTTGTGCCAATCAATTCACATGGAAGCAGGAACCAGAAGTAAGGTGATGTGTGTCTCAGTGCATTAGCAGTCTTGACTTCAAAGGCCAGATCATATCGAAGGACAAAATCACTTCTGTCCCCTAAACAGAAGAGCATTTTGGGGAACGTAGGACATACTGCC
>JAHREE010000480.1:12648382-12713944 GCA_033628505.1 Tringa tobata
GGAGCCAGTGGTTACAGAGGGGCTTCCCTGGCCCCATCCCAAAATGCCATTCCTTGGCAATCGCAGAGATGATACCAAGGGGAAGGGGAGCAGGAAAGGAGCTCTCTTGAACAGCATATTGTACAACTTTGCATAATAATGTATTTTATTTTGAAAATGATGTATTGTTGTATTCAAATAAAACATCTATGTTGGGTTCAGGGAATATTAACAAAAAATTGAAATTAATTAAAAACAGCATTTTGCCAGTAACGCTTATCATTACCACTGTCATTTTCATGAGGCTTTAACATGCTCAGCTCCGTTGCTATCAAAGTGATGAACATTTGCAAGACTGGGTATGCTTTGCTTTAAGAAAAGTACTTAAACTCCTCTGCTGAGCTACTGGTAAAGGCATTTACCTATGCGTTGCTCTTTTGTTTGTGTCACTGTTCAGAAAGCGTGATTGGAAAATCTTGTTAGGCACAATAAAGGACTGATTCTGGGCAGTTGCAAGCAGGTCATCTTCAAAAACTGAAGGTCCCTCGCCTATGCCTTCCCAGATGCTGCTTGTCCTTTCATCTTTCTTATAAGCCTCTGGCCAGCTAGAATCTTGCAAATATGAATCCTTTCCCACCCTCTGACTGGAAGAGAAACAAGGGTGAGAAATGTTTTCCTGCTCAGCTCCTGAACTAACTACTTTGCCCTTCTGCCACTGCAAGTACTTTACTGCTTTTCATCATGAGCAGCTCCAGGGTCTGCTTCTAAAGCAGAACCATGTGGGAATAACATGATTGTTGTCAGTCTGGCTGTTGCTTAGCGTTTTCTTATTACCAGCAAGAAAACTGAGAGATGGTACTGCCCAGTTTTATTATTAGATGCTTGATTATTTTGGTAATACAGAAATGTAGGAGAAGTGATGGATTTGTGCGTAGACTTGGGACTCGGTGCCTTTGTTATTATTTGGAAAGACGTTTTCTCAGTCTAGGGGACTACAGATCTGGCAGTCTAAGTGGAATATCGTACTTTTCAGAAACTGATGATGTAAGCCATCTTGCTTTCTGAATGACTGGCAATGACCGGGCAGCAGGTTTTGAAAGCCCTAGTTAACGAGATCCTCTTTGCACCCTGGCATCCCAGAGAATTCCATGCATTCCAGGCTTTTTTTTTTTTTCTGAAAGCATCGATGTGTTACCAGTAGCCAGTCTTTGTAGAAGCTGTATCGTTTCCAGCATTTGCCTGCTGTGTCTTCGTTGCTCCAGTTTTCCATTCCTGATTTTCCTACGTGCTTGCAGTTAGTGATACAGCCGCTTAGAAGCGTGGGGATCTCCCGTGTTATTCTGCTCTTCAGACGCCCCCGGATCTCCGCACTGAGCTCCCCTATAGGTTTTTCTTCTTCCTTGAAGAGTCAGTGTTGAGATAAAAAAGACAGCTGTGAACAGATTCTTTATCATTTTAGGCTCTGCATTAATTTATTCTGTTTGATTGAAGTTGGTTACTGAGAACAGCCTGGCTAGTTTCACTTTTGCTTTTAGTCTCTTTCATTGTGTTTTTTAGGTGGTTTTGTTTTGATTTTGTTTGGTTTGGGGTTTTGTTTTTTGTTTTTGTTGTTGGTGGTGTTTTGTTTGGTTTTTACACACTAATATAATGCTCTTCTGTTGGGGTTTTGAGCACTGTGGGGAAATGTTTAATCAATTGTAAGGTTTTTATGTGCCTTCTGCCACAATCCCACCATTTTTACAAAACATATGTTGGACCCAAAGCTCATCAGATAATGCCTCTCCTCCTCCTTGACTTAACGTGCTGAAGTCTCAATTGCTGCTGAAATGGAATCTAGACACTTTAATGCTTCCATCTCAGATATGATTGCATCGTAAGGCTGTCCCAGGTTAACTGTTGGTGAGCATCCTTCCACAGATCATCAGGCAGGTACATGAGACCTTAAGAGTAGGTGCCATCTTGAAAGAAAAAAGAAGCAAGTTTAGGTTGGGCAGCTAGGTGTTGCACTTTATCCCAGCTTCACAAAATCCTAGAGAATTTAAAGTGCAATTTTCCTTGCATGGGTCTTCTGTTGTGCTGAGGCACAATGGTAGACCTCCATGGGTTGGATGCATTTACATAAAAATATCCTGGATACTGCTGGAGACAAATCAGAACAGATTTCTAGCTTCCCTTAACTCTGTATTGTAGTGCTTTATAGTGTATAAGCATATAAAAGTGTAAGGGTAGTTACACTTTCAGAGGTACGCACTAATGTAGCCTGGGGACGTGAGGCACAAGGATATATTCAAAGCTCCCTTTGTACATTGAAATCATATTAATTGGCAAATCCTTGTCGGGTGCAGAATAAAACCTCCATAAAAAAAAAAAAAAAAGAAAGCAGAGTTGTATGCTGGTTGTAGTAATCTGTCGCCTTCAGCTTTGTGTCATGCACCCGCCCAAATGGAATGACACGTCCTCTTCACTTGCTGTTTGGGAAAAGGAGAAAGGCTTATGGCTTTACTTCCCAACTGTGGTTTTTTAGTGGTGTGCTGGTTGCTGCATACTCGATTGTGTTAGAGAACTCGCCTCTCTGGTGCACTTGACTGTAGCTTGCCCATGAATGCAAATAACCCAAGTTGTGGGTGTGGGAAAGTTGGAGGATTTCCTCAGTGCTTCCCTTCTTCTAAATGCAGAGGGTTGATGGCAAGTTAGCAGAGTCAAAAGGAGCAGGAGGCCAAGGCATTGGCTTTCCTGCTTGCCTTTACTGCTGTCAGAATAACAAAGGAACAGAGGAAGAAAAACCTGCTCACTTAAGGATCCCACCCCCACCTTACCCTACCATTAGATAGAGCACCATTAGCTAGAGTATGGTCATTTAGGAGAAGGACTCCTTATCTTTGTTTACAGAGTAGCAATAGAAGACCTTTTACACAAGAACACAACCGTTCAGAGGCTGGGCTTGAGAGGTGTTTTTCCGGGATGGAATTTGTCAGGTGGCATTGGCAGGGATGTCATGCTTTGGAAGTTGTCACCTTCAGTCACGCTGGCTTGTGGAAAGCAGAGTCTGGCCTTTTTGCAGATAAAAGCAGAGTGTAGAATCTTTTGTCACACTGAGGTCTGTGAGACTCTGAGAGCCCATTGCTCAGGTGGACTCACTAGCCTTTATCTGGCACAGACTGGTAACAGATGAACAGCAGGCAGCTGGGGTTTCCCTCTGAAGCTGTTTCCTGTTATATAGATATAAATCTTCAGAATTTTTCCTGAGTCTTATTTTCTTGGTCTTCCATCAGTATAGTATAGAAGGCCTTTGCCGTTCTATAGTTCCTTGCTTTTCATCCCACAACTAGTACTTAAACTGATGTAGCAGGTTTGAACTGTTTGGGGATTTTGTTGCTAGGTGGAAAGCCTGCCAGTCAAAAGGCAAAAGGCAGTCAAAATCCAAATATATTCAAAGCTGGATTCCCACCTCACTGCAGCTATATAGCTGTGTAATCTCATAATCATTAGTGGAACTTCTTTCCAGCTCACATTCAAGAGCCAAGCAAGGGTCTCCAGTGGGTTTATTAGAAATCCTAGTGGAAATGGCTTAGCTCCTTTAAATAAGGTCTCCTTTACACAGGAGTAAAACTGCAGAGAAGATAGAATCAGGCCTGTAAGAGACTTAGACTTGCTGTGGATCTGATAGTTTAACAGAAGGACTTCCCACAACCCCTTTAAAACTCCATGCTTCTGTTTAAAAGCCTTTATAATTTAATGTATGTGTTCATATGGAAACATAAGATGAGTGTTGCAGTGAAATCAATGGAGTCATTCCTACTTTTGGTTAGTTCCCCTGCTGTTACAGGAGAGATCTGGAGATTAAGAAATAAGCAGACTCTGATAATTTACTGAGGGCGCGGGGAGGTCATTCACCTGTTGATTCACAAGCATAAAAGATGGTAATTTCCGTCTATGAAAGATGAAGGGCCTGGAGCGTTTCCAAAAAACTCTTGCATAGTTCTCAAATGTCCTTGGACTGAGGGAAGGACTTGCGGGAAGCAAATATAAATATCCAGTGTAACGGTGCCACTCAACTGCTGTTCTGGATCAGCAGAATCAGGCTTTGTTGACATTTCTTATGTAGGCTTACCTGTTCCGTGGCTTGAGTTTCAAGGATCAGGTTATGGCTGGCCTGGCAGAGATATGCAAAGGCGGGGAGGAAAGAGGGGAAGCTGGCTCTTACTGCTCCCTGGCATGAGAGGGTCCCAACCTCTCCTTCCCTGCTCTGGCAAAGGCAGACTTCTTAAGCATGAGTGTTTAAAGGCAGCACCTGGCTCTTCCTCTCTCCAAACTGGGTAGCAAAGGAGATGGAGTGTAGGGGACCGCCGGCTGTTTTAAAAAGCCCCTCATCTGACACATTTCCTTCACACGTGCCTAGACATGTTGTACCCAAATCAAGCAGAGACCCCCAGGGAACTCTTAAAAGCAATGTCACGATGCCCGGAGAGGGGGGGGTGGTGGAAAAAATATGACCAGATGATGTGAATAATACACATACGCGTTTTAAAAGCATCGTTGCAGGGTCGTGCGGTCTTCTGAGTCAGAGAGCTGGGATTTTCAAAAGCTGCTCTTTCCAATCACTTGGCATCTCCATGTAATCGGAGGCTGACATCAGACTCTCGATTGGAGCTACTTGAGCTATTAGGCTGTGAAGAGCAGAAACTCTCCGTGTTACCCAGTGTGTGCGCGGGGGGAAGGTTTTTTTCACTTCCTTTGATGTATTAGCATCAAGAGAGGGAGTCTTCGCTTCATTCCTAATTGCTTCTCGTCTTTGAATTTATATACCAATATGTAAGTAACTGCAAAGGGAGATAGCAGAATTTATAAAAAGTTCAAAAAGGCAGGGCTTAGAGCATGATTAAAATAAAAGATAGCATACAGTCTGTGCTGTTTTTAGCTGAAATATCTCCCTAGAATACTTTCCATTTACATTCTCATTATATCTAACTGCTTCTAATGCACTGCTTAGTTTAACAACTGGCATGTTTTTAGGGTAGATTTTATAGTAGATATACACCCACTGTGTTCTTAACTCAAGACTTTAAATTGCGGTATCTGTATTGGACAATCTTTTCTTATACCTTCTTGGCTGAAGGCAGGAAGAAAGCAATAGTGATGGGAACCTAATTAAGCCTGTGGTTTAATTACACCAGGAGCTGTGTGCTTGAAGTGCTGCTAGATTCAATGAGTGCTGCGTGGCACTGCCATGTTAAGTCCCAGCAGAGAATGACATATTTTTTTTTAATAGGATCACTGTAATTCTTACAAAGCCACCGTGGTTTTCTCTTTCTTTTCAGCTGCCAAGGCAGTTGGACTTTGAACTACAGCCGTTCAGACCGAGTCCCTGAGAAAGTTCGGAGGCGCCGTCTTGCTAGTGTGTGCATGTGATTAAGGAGAACGAGCATAGGGCGGTGTGTTTGTGCTATAAATATGCATGGCTTGTTCAGGCCTCCGCAGCTTTTCCCTTTGCCTTCTCAAAGTTGGTTTTTTTGTTTTTTTTTTGTGAGCTTGACGATGTTTGAAAAGACCTTTAAGTTGGTCTTGACGGAGGGCATGTTGGAGGAAAAAGGTGTTAATCCTTCCCCTTGAAGATGTGTGTATCAGTGGCTGCAGAATCGGGCCATTTTTTGGAGTGAAATATGCGGGGTGCATTGAAAAAGTCCTCTGTCTCCACTGGCTTTGGACCTGCTTTAAAGGCAAAACTGAGCTCTCTGTGCATGCTCAATTTTGCCTGATTTTTTTTTTTTTTTCCAAAAAAGGTATTGCCAAGCGTTGTTCTCTTCAGATGATCTGTGACTGCCTGTGATTGCAGAAATCAGGCCTTATTGATGATGTCGCTCAGGATAGGCAGCACTAAATCACTATGATGCTGAGACAACCTTTTTTTATGACGGTACACATGTTTCACTGCATCCAGTATTTAGTGAGTTATGATAAGGGGCAATTTAATTTTAAGTGAAACCAGTGATTAATTATGATGAAATACCACGCAAATCAGAGTGGGTTCAAAGAGGGAGTACTACCCAGCTCCATTTTTTTCTCCCTGTAAGATTTGTTTATTTACTTGAGGAAAGAGATGGCCAGTTCCTGGCATAGGCACGGTCTTTTCTTTGGTGAAGCAATTTTTGGTGAAGTGTTGTGTACAGGAGGAGAGTCATGTTCATTTCTCAAAAAGAAAAGCATATAACATGGATTGACCACTGACTTTCCCATACCCTGGAAGCTATGTAGCTCTGCACAGCCCAAGTTCTGAATGCAAGCACTTACTATTTTTTTTTCCTCATCGTTTTTGGAGAGGTTGAGTTTCTCATACTTATGCAAAATCTCTTCTGGCTGCAAACCACAGCTGCTTCTCCTTTGGGCTGCCCTGGTCTTGCTGTACCCAAGCAGTAACATCATGTGAAGGTCTCCTATCCCAGCATGCTGAAGAGATCCCACCTCCTTTCTCATATCGACTCTGTGTCACTGCAACAAGTGTTGCTGCAGGAACCTGAAGTCTTGGTCTCGGCAGCAAATTGCCTGAGGTCTTGTACACTGTTAGGATGCCAAAATTAAATTTTCCCCATAGGATGGATTATTCTGATAACACCATTTTTAGCCTGCTTTCTTACTGAAACAGGTATTAAGGAGCAGAGTGCTCTGTGTGTGTATAGCAGGGGAGGGAGTGGGCATGCCTGCGTATCTCACAACAGCCATTCACAAATTTTCCTGTTACTCAGCTACAATTGCAACTACATTGCCACAGTGTAGATATCATAAAAGAGGTGCCAGGAAACGGAGGGAGCAGACTATTCCGGCTGCATTTGAAGGAAGGGTTGTTCTTTACTAGACACTAGAAAATCTGCTGGGGAAAGAATCCTGTATAAATGTTCCAAGCCAATAAAAAAAAGTGCTCCAGTTGGACCTCACATTTTCTTCAATGTGAAAGTCAGTCCTTTGCATGACATAAAAGCTGGAGAAAACCAGGCTTCATTAGTTCCACTGCTCGCAAACCTGCTTGTTCATATTCCTCTTTCCCCTCTAGAATTACCCATTATTTCTTTTCAATTTTTTTTTTTTTTTTTTCTTGGCAACTTATGCCTTGAATGACTTTCCTTTTGGGCTATCCTGTCTTTTGCTCCTCTTCATGATGGTTTTGCAGGGGATGAAGCTCCGCTCTTACCTCTGTCTTAATGGCAAAGGCAAACCCCCCTCATTGTGAGAATGAACAGCATCAATTTTTACGACTGTGGTTTATAATCCATTGATTATCTTTAATGTGATGCTGTCTTGTTCAGTTAATAAACTACCGATAACCTGCTAAGGTTTAATTAATCCCCTCCCCCAAACATAACCTGCTTTTAATAGATGTTGTAAATGCATTCATTGTGCCTGGCACATTAAAATCACTGGTTTAAGTTCCTTTACTTTCAAATTGCACTCCAGCTGAAGTATATTTTGTGGCAATCATCTTGTCATTGCTCTGCTAATAGCCTAAAGTAGGTATCACTACTTCATGACTTCAGCAATATTTTTTGGCCTCTGTTCCACTGCCACAGGCTTGATTCAGCCTTGGTGCCCAGATAGAGGTCAGGTGAGCTGTGTTCTGGCCAGAATCCTCCTAATGCAGGCTTAGGAGGCTCACCTGAAGATTTACCATTAATTCTTGATCACTGTTAGCTGGTGTGAATCGGTGCCCAGAGCCCACCAGCTGTCCCTTTGCAATCCAGAGTGGCAAAGGAATGCTAGTTTGCCCGCAGGTGTCTCCAGTTTCATTCTTGCTCACTCATGGGCCAGCTGATATGCCCAGGGCGGGACAATAGGGTTGGGCCACTGCCTGGGGCGTGGGGCTACCCAGGCGGCAATATATCTGGTGTCTGCCAGCCTTGCAACCCCATCCCTGCAGAGCAAGGCAGCAGAGCTGTGGTAAGATGTCCCTCTTGTACAAACAGATGCGCAGTTGCCAGCCACGTGCTCTGGACCAGGTCTGTTTGAAGGAAGCTAGCTGGGGCGCTGGGGAGGTGAGCTGAGATGGCAGCCTTGACCGTGGGTTGACTGCAGACCATGACTGGCTGCCCATGACACTTCCCCTTGACACTTGGCTGCCTGTATAAAGTACGACCCAGGGTATTTACCCAGCTTGCACTGTCAGCCTTTCTAAGGACCTTTGTCAATACACACAAAATTTACAGGGCAATTCTAGAACAGGTCAAACGATAAAATCATCTGCCTACGGGTACAGTATAGAAATGAGCACCCCTGTTTGAGGAGTGCTGGGCCTGTACGTGAGTGACTGGGCTACAGCTACCTTCAGCAGCTATAATGTGGCTATTCATTTACAAAACTGTCCAAGTGGAACTTAACACAAATTATTAATGTAGATTAGAAGTATTTTTCATTTATCTGCTTGTTCCTAAGTGCTGTACTAAAGAACACAGCAAAATGGCAATTTGTTAAATGAAATGAGAGGGAGCTGCAAAATATCATGGCTCGGGGTGATTATTTCCTTTCTGAAATTCTGTTTCCTGTTTGGCTGCAGATCTGACCTGATAAGCAGCATCTTGGACTGTGAGACTGAAAGGTTCTGTTACCATAAAATAAATGAGTGCGCCCAATTTTGTCCAGACCTTTATAAACAGTGATTGAAATAGAAAAGACTTGGATGGCATCTTCTTCCTCAAAATTCTTTGTGTAACTCGAAGAACAACATCTTTTTTTATATATCTGTATACATAAACTCATACTTAGGTAAAGGAGGAAGACCAGTTGAAAGATAGGCCGAGGTCAGTGAGGTTAGAAAAGTTTATTAAAGGGGAGAAGAATATTGCCACCAAATCAGCAGCAACCTGGTCGAACAAGGGAGAAAATATTCAGTACTGCAGCTGTCATTACCAAGGTAAAATTTGAAGGTAATCGTTGTCTCTTGTTCTTTCCTTGTTTTGACTTCGTGTCTTCATCCAAAAGCATCTTGTGGTTGAGTCCACTTCCTTCCCATCCCCTCCTTCTCACAGCGGAAGATTAGTTTGGACTCGAGAAGTTGTGGTGGTATTGATGGAAACTTT
This sequence comes from Tringa tobata, assembly GCA_033628505.1. Lineage (NCBI taxonomy): Eukaryota > Metazoa > Chordata > Aves > Charadriiformes > Scolopacidae > Tringa > Tringa tobata. Next base: position 12,657,424 of record JAHREE010000480.1, read on the forward strand.
TCTAGTGGATGTAATGGGTGATCCTGCCCCAGAAGTGAGATACGCCTTGCTTGAGGATGTTGGAATTATGCTGTTTGGTTGTACTTACAACAGCAAGTCGCTTGCTTTTGAATGATTTGCCTCTGCTATATTACAGCAAAATAAAAATTGAACAATAAAATAATAATGCAGGAAACCTCAGCCAAGTTAATGAAATTAATTATTCCAAAAGAACAGATGGGTAAGTGAAAGGTAAAGTGACACAAGTCTACAGTGTAGTTTGCAGATTCACTGAAGGAATTTGTTGTATTTATTATTGCAATGATGTGTCTCCCCTGTCTTCATTCCCTTTTAAGACAGTCCAACCTTGGGCTTGTTAAATATGTCTCTACAGAAGTTGGCACATACTGACCTTGTTTGCTGCAGTCTGCTCTTCTGTAGCTTCTTGATTCTAGTGGCATGAGCCAGATGGACAGAGCCCTACAGCTAAATGCTGGATAGCATAATTAAGTGCTCTAGTATTGAAGGCTGGAGCTGACTGAGTCAAACTTTGGCCAATACTTCAATATTTCTTCGTCTAAGATATAACTGCTGTGTCAAAGCAGTTCTTGTTTGTTTGTTTCTTTCAGATCATATTCCTTGGGTACGAGGATGTCAAATTATATACCAATAATATTTTCATCTGCATAATATAGGGCTCTCTTTACTACTTTGTGTCCAAACAGCACTACAGGAACATTTTGCAACCTTGTAGGGCTTGTGGAATCTCACCTGAATTTTTCTTACAGCCTTTCTTCCTGCTGTGTTGTGGAGTTGTGGTGGTCAGTTGCGAGAGTCATGTGAACCCCTGGTCCCTGGAAGCTCCATGCCAGCGCAGTCCTGGCCCAGGGCATTGTGGACACTGGGATGTGGCTCTGCAGTTCTCATTGTGAGTTTGGGGTCTGAGGAGCCTGGTTTCATACTGATCAGGAAACCACGTCAGAGGTCTGTCTGCCATCCTGCAGCCTTTTTCCTTCCTGCTTTCACGTGCCATTTATAGCAAGCCAATTGTGTCTCCCACCTCCCCTTCTTCTCCCTGTCCTTGACATGCCGCTTAGCAGCTTCGGGGATGCAGGGCGGCTGACGATTCTCCTCTGCTTCCTCTTTGCCACCTTGCTGCTTTCCGAGGCAAGGTGTTCCTGTGTGTCATGCTGTCGGGAAGCTTGTGCTGCCCTGCCTGGGTGCCGTGCAGCCTCCGGCAGGACGGTGTCGGTGCGTGGGAGAGGAGTCGGCAGCGGGAAGGGAGTGAGTGGGTGAGGAAGCAGTCTCTGTCATTCCTGACAGACCACTTGCTGAAGCCATATTTGCAGAAGCTGTGCTACCTCTAAAATAACTCGTATGCTCCTGGCCTGTATGTACATCCAGTGGGCCTGAATCTGAGGGTCAGGCTTGTCCTGAACAGGCTGTGTCAAAAGGAGATTATTTTTCTGCTAGTTCCTAAGGTCCCTCCTCTGCTTTGCTCTCCGTTTCTGCTGAAGAAACATTAAAAGAGAGGGTAGTCATTTTTCCATAATGTTACTGGGGATGGTGTTGTGTATGCGTAGAGAGGAGATGATTACAAAAAAAAAAAAAAAACAAAAGAAAAAAAAAAAAAAGAGAGTGCATGTTGTTCATGGAGCAGCTGTGAGAAGAGCCACCTCAGGCAGGTATTCAGAAACCAGGATCTCTATTTTCAGTGCCAGGGAAGTTTTCTGTTGTGCAGCAGCAGTGCATTCCTGCATGTGCCTTATGGGCATGATGGTGTGTGTTAGAGCAGGGTTCTAAAGGCTGAGTAACGCTGAAACTTGCTTGCAGACAGCCACGTTTGGCCAGGATGGAGCCTGTGAAACATTTTCAATTCCACTGCAGCCCTTGGAATAAGTCCTCCAGTATAGGTCTTCCCTTAAAGATTGAATTGCCATCTAACTGTCCAGGCAGGAGTTTATCCTGAGCAACCATAGTGTTTCATGGGGTGTGATATACTTTGGAAGAAACTCCTGATGGGCTGTAGCTGTGGGACCTCACCCTCTTCAGAGGCAGCCCTGTCCGGATCTGGCCCCGCAGGGCAGCTGCCCTCCTGGCAGTTTAGAAGTGGCATAGGAATGACAATATTTTTTGTCTTTATTTTTCTGCCGATGGGCTGTGTGTTTACCATTTCATTTTTGAGAAAACGTAGCAGGTGGCTTTTAGGTGGACTCAGCTGTTATCTGTAAATGTCTGGTAGATGTGAAGAGGAGACCCAGACCCATCCAGGTGCTGAGTCCCTCCTGAGTGGGCTGAGGATGTTCTGCTCTGTGGGTTGGAGATGAGGAGGAGAGGGGCTTAGTGACTATCGTATTACTGCTTAAGAGACCTGAATTCATCCACTGACTTCTCATGGGGACTTGGGCAAAGGTTGTTAGTGGGATTCAGATCACCAAGTTTTAGCACTCTTAACTTTGCACCATCCATCCCATTCTAAGGTGCACCTGTCTCTCGCTGTTGAGCAGACCAAGTTTCTAGGTTGCGTGTTGGATGAGTCCCTTAACTTCTGTTAAGTATTTTGGGGTGAAGTGGATACCACCATGGGCTCTGTATGCCTCTGTTCCTCAGCTCTGTGGCAGGGTGACACACCATCCCTTCTTCTCAGGGGTGATATCACGCAAGCAGTGAGGACAAGCAGTGTTGTCTGGTGACAGATACTGTACAGGTACTCCATGTACACAGGCCTGTTTTGTAAACGACAAGTGATCTATGGGGCTGAGAGCTTTCCACATCAAGAGTGCTTCTGTCCTTCATTGGCAAAAAACTTCCAGGTGTCATGTGGTTGTGCCTGGTGAAGGCAGTACCCCAGGTGGGATTCTCCAGTCCTCCTTCAGCAAAAAGGATTTCTTGTTACTGAGAACTGCAGCTCTTGTCCCGCGAGGACCAACTTTAAGTTGAGCTAAGTTTGCAGGTGCCAATCTTTCTTCTGAGGCCTGGCTCATAGAGGATATTGAGCTCTCTTATGTTACAGACAACATGTCCTGGTTAATTACAGTCATGTAAAGATGAGGTTGTGCTGTGGGACTTGGTTTAATTAAAAAACTGTGCTCGGAAGTTTAATAAACGCCTAATATGTTCTACCTGGCTGCCGAGTGCTAACGCGGCGGTTCTCTTCAGGTGCTCTCCCAACTTCAGTAAGAAAGGGTCACCTGAACTTGACATCTGCGCTAATGAAAGGGGAGGGCAGATTGTCATTCTCTGTCCGGCCAGGCTAGTGTCTGGCAGCTCACTTTTCACAGCTTGGGCTTGCATCTGGGCTTTGGGAAAAGGTTCGCGTAGGTAGTAGTGTGAGAGGAAAACTTGCAGTGCAGAATGTAAGGCTTCCCCTCTGTAGTGGAAAAATCATGATCATGCATGTGAAATGTGGACTTAGAAGAACTTGGTGTGGGTGGTCTTGTTTTGATTCTTTCTGCCCCCCTCCCTTTCCCTTCCCACTCATGTATGCTGAAGTCTGTCATCTATTTAACTTGAGCTTTTCTAATAATCATAGATAATATACAACAAAAACAATAATAAAGCGCCTGCATATACAATCTCTCTGAACTGTAGAAGCCACAAGATCTCCTAGACATGCTTTTTGTTAGTACTGGCTTGTGAGAGACCTAGCACTCCATGATGCCCATCTGTTAGCAGCATGTTTAAATGTGATTAATGTGAAAGTTGCAAGAATTGCAATAGCTTTTGCTAGTCTACAACAGAATCTGTCACTGTTAATCTCTTGCAGTATTAAAAGCTTAATGTAGTAAATCTAATGTTATGGGAAGCTGTAGCTTTGCTTTTGTTACCATCACCTTAGTGCATTATTAAACTAATATTTCCTTTTCCTTCATAGTTCACAGGCATGGTAGAAGCAGTGTAGATACCATTCACCTGCAGAAGAATATTTAAATGATCGTATCAGTATGAAGTCTCTCAAGAAAGAGATGCTCCAGCATAAAAGGATCCGGGGGAACATCAAGTTTGATTGGGATTTCTGAGGGGATGTGGCCAGAGCAGGATGTATGGCCCTTTCCCAAAATGCTAGTAGAGGCTGGGGAAGTCACTAGCAGTGTCTTGATGTGGTAGTTCTTTGCTGTGCCTTGAGAAGGCATTAGAAATCATTTTGGCTTACCCACCCATGACAGTATATCTACCTCATTAGTAGGGCTGATGGTGTTTAATGAGTACTGCTGCATCTTTAAAAGAGATCGAGGGCAGGATGAGCAGTGCTATGGCTGACACTATGGGAAGCAAATAGGGGAGGAACCAGAGAAGGAAAATTGCTTTCTTCATATAGCTGCTTGTGTTAGAAAGGATCAAAGAAACCATAATGAGTCAGTATCTTCCTTTTTCTTTAAAGAAAATTTCAGAAGAATGATTCAATTAAATAGTAGTTTACTCAAGAACTGCAGGTGGCTTGTAAAGTGTAATTAGATCCCCCTTACCTTTTAAACCCAGATCTACAGCTTTGTTCATTTTAGTGGAGGTGGAGATCCCCATTCTTGGATTTACACTGGGAGATTGGTAGAGGAGAGGGCTTGTTATAAAGCTTCTCAGTTTGTGGCATGATTACAAGGTGCCTTTGTTTCCGGCAGGGCCAGCAGTAGTGCTTTGGTCCAGACATTTCCAAACTGCTTTTAATCCGTGCTTGTAAGATCATCAGGCACTGTAGGACAAATTGAGACCTGCCTTTCATTGAAACGCCCCCTCGCTCCACCAGGTACAGTATCTTCACAGCAGCCAAGCAGCTTGTCCACATCCACTCATTGCAAAGAGTCAGATGAGATGGGATAGGATAGTGCTGCCAAAGGGGTAGGTACAGAATACATATCACAGAGATCAGGCTGGACTCTATGGGATTTTCTGGTTCTTTTGTGTACCCCTCTATAATCCAGTCTTTGAAGCATCTAAGAGCTCGAGGTGCCATGATTAAAAGCTTCAAGGACCATACTTTTTCATTTATCCTCTAAGAGGATAGGCACCAGTTTCACTGCTCTGAGCCATTAGGAAGACGTGCAGAGAAGACAGACCCCGCTTGCCTTCAGCAGGCTGTCAGTCAGATCGAGTAAGGGGCTTTCTCCCTTTTGTGGGAACATGCACATTGTTGAAATGGTGAAACTGTTCGTTTCCGGTCCTCAAGGATTGCTGTGGCACACGCTGCACCCATGGGTCTCGTATTGCTCCTGCCCTTTCCTCTTGTGGATTGGATAGTGCACCCCGTGTCCTCCATCCATCCTCAGCAGGGTCATGTACCAAAGGCTTCAAGTAGTGAGCTGAGGTGAGGGGCACACAGCATGTTATCAAACTGGGGCCCTGCTTTGCTCTTCCCACTTCCCTCGGCTCTTTGGCACTCAGGGACCGTGAGGGCGGTCTCTGTGACAAATCTCAAGAGCTTCTGGGGTGGTATTTCAAAGCTTCACAAAGCTGTTCACAGTAGTGTGAAATACGTGTACAGGTGTCCTTGTGGATCAGGTCCATCCTGTTCTCGTGTTGCCAGGTATCCCTGGAAAAGGGCATTTTTCCATGATCTGGGAGAATCTTGGAGACAAGGGAGTAAGGGGAAGGAGGATTCAGCTGCACCTTGAATACCTTGCTGTTGACTTATGTTTTTACCTCACTTTTTAGCTGTCAAAATGTGGAGGAAAGAGGATTCAGTAAGCAACTCCGTGGGGGTGTGTGTGTGTGTTTGCCTTCAATGAGTGCCGGCTCAGGCAAGGCAAGCATGATTCAGCTACTAGTTAGTGCTGATGTACGGGAATTGGCAAGCACTGAACACTCCTGCTACTGGATCTGCCCCAGTTGCTTGATGTGCGGCGATGAATGGATGAACATTCACCAATGCTGTTGCACAAACAAATAAGTTAATAAAAAGCAGCTGATTGTGTCATTGCACACTGTGGAAACTCCAAAGCAGCGCTGAGATTATTTAAAAACAGATGTTCTTATCTGGAAACTCTTAGACATGTAGAGCGGTAAGGTTTTTTTGGGGGGGGGGAAACCCAACAGGATAGACACAAAACAAACTCTTTACCTCGTCCTTAAATGCTTTCATGGTGAGAACTTTTATAAGAGTTTTTCTCTTGAAGCCCTAGCCTGGGCCTGAGTTTGACAGCGAACTTAGCTTTGGACTGTGTCACTGATAATTGGAGCTGCGCTGGCACTCTCCACTGAGAGAATTAACTCAGGGGGAAAAGTTTTTCTAAGGGGATGCACTGGAAAGAAAACGCTCTAGCGAAAACTGGAATTATACAAACCAGCTGTCTGGCCTCATATAAAATGATACCGGCCGTTTGTACCTCCGTGTGAGTGGTGTTTAACCCTTGCTATCAGTACCGCGTAGGGCTGGGACAGATGAACTTCCCCAGCTGATGGCTGAGCGGGGCCTGAGAACAAAGCACAGACTGATGAGGTTGTAAAAGGACGTGGGGCTGTCGGCAAGGCCAACCGTTAGTTCATTATTCAGGCGGACAAAGCTTCACGCCCTCATGAATCACTCCTGGGGTGGCTTTTTTTTTTTTTTACTTTCTTTCCCTGAGAGAGCTCACTAAAAGGAGCGAGCATGTGGAGCAGTCACAGCAAGCTGGATCGTTTGCGTTAACGTTTTTCTGCCATCTGGAGGCAAAAGCTGTCCCATTGCATGTGCCTCCAGTTGTACCAAGGGTGTCCCTTCTGCCCTGTGCTCCCTGCTCCCCAGGTGCTGATTGACTCCTCTACCCATTTCCCTGAGGAGAACTTGCTTTTCTTTTCAATTGTGGAAATGAGCCCACACGGCTGGCCCTGTGTCTGCCCAGACTCTCTTTTTTAAATTGCTTCTACAGTTGAGGAGGACTCCACAGCTGTGGCTGGTGGCAGGAGACCTACATTAGCTTCCCCATTGTATCACCTGCTAAGAAAAGCTGGGGAGCTGTGTCCATGCACACCCTGTCAAGTAGTTGTGGAAATGCCTGAGGATGACAGCCAGTTTGGGATGTTGTATTCAGCCTCGCTGCTGCTGGAGAGAGGGATGAAGTGCCTCTGTGGAGGTGTTCCACGGCCGTGGAAACAACCGCACCACAATGTTAATGTTCCTGCTGTAATGATGGTGGGAGCAGCCCAGGGTCTCCCTCATCGCAGGCCTGGGCTGCTGCAGGCTGAGGTAGCACAGGGAGAGGGCCCTGGGGGGAAAAAAAAAAAAAAAGAGTATTCTTTCTACCATGAGCTTCATGGTGACCCTCAAATGCTCAGGAAAATAGTTTTGATCAAAAAAGTCATGGCTGATACCAGATGGTTCAAGCGAGGTGTAAGAAGTGCTGTAGTAAAAAGTAGTAGCAACTGCCCACACATGAAGCTATCCTAGTGAAGGAAGGCTTGGCTTCTGAAGCATCAGTTTCTTTCATGTTGTTTTTTCGCTCTGTGTGTTGTCATTACATTCGCTACTATTAATTGAGCGGGGCGGGGTATGTTTGGTTTTTTTGTGGGGTGTTTTTTTTTTTTTTAATTCTTCCTAAATTCTTGGCCTCAGTGATGAAACATGGCCAGCAGCTCTGCACGTTACCTGTGCACTGCCTGGGAACTCTCTGGAATTGGTTTCCTTTCTCTGAATACCCACTTGTTCTTGCATTACAAAGCTGGATGATTAAAGAATCCTGGAGTTCTTTCTCGGTGCTATTCATTACTTTGTGTACCTCTTTCATGTGCCCTTATATCTAAATTAAACGCATCAGACCTCTTCAGTCTCTTTCCATCTGTAGATCTTTTCATGCCTCTAATTATTTTTATAAGCTGTTTCTGGAACTCCTCTTTTATTTCTCTGTATCATTCACCACTCAAAGGAGGCTGCTGACAGCAGCGTCCTTATGTGTATGTGTTCTGGGAGCTCTTTTCTCCTCAGTTTCTCCCTCCGTCCTCCTGGTCTCTCCGGGCTCAGTGCCGCAGCCTTTTCTCGCTGTGCCATCTAATCCCGATGACTTCAGCCATTGTAAGCGAAGACTACAAAATCCTTCATTTATATGTATTAATCTGATAAACGACTAAAGATACAGGCCTGAGCATCTTGGTTAGCTGCCATATTCATTTGCTAATCGTTAACACAGTTGAAAGAGTTTTTTCTTTATTAAAAAACAAAGTACGGTCTTTAAAGAGCAGTGTTTTGCAAGAAGAGAAAGCTGTGTTTGTTTTGAAAGGAAGATTTATTGGGATGATATAATCCAACTTGTGCTATCTCCTCACCTGTTTTTCCTCAGGGATACCATCAATCTTATTAACATTTCTAAATCAAAAGATAAAAATGATAGACAAATTCCAAAATGGGATGAAAATACTAACAAGAGCTGAAAGAGAAATCTTTTCCTTTTAATACCCGCTGAAATTGAATTCAAAGAGGAGCTGGTTACTATAGATGTGTGGGATCTGAGAGCAGTTTCGTGGCTGCAGTGCTTTGTAACAGGAGATCGGACAGAAAGAACAGTGGGTCACGGGTCCCATCTGGAAGAACTTATCATCTGAACTCCTCATGATGGGCTTGCTTTTTATTTTTCCGGCTAATACTTCCCAACCTTTTTGCACTCACATGCCTCACGTGAAACAGCTTTGAGTGGGTCCTGGGCCTGGCTGGGCCCAATTTCTCACCTTATTTCACCATATCCATCCTTAAGCTGCCTCTAGCACAGCTGATGCTTTCCTTTATCCTTCAGGCTGACTCTGCTCCCGGCTTTGGCGGTGCCGGCTCCACCATAGCGTTAATGAGCCCATCTAGATGTTGCTGATTCTGTGTCTGGAGATGTGTGTTTGTGCTGCAGTCCCCAAGCTAGCACAGATTTGGCAGGGTTAAATTTTTTTTTCGGTTCCCTCCTTGGTGCCATGCTTTCGTCTGACCTGTGAGGCCCCCTCACTGCTGGGGGGACCACTGGGTTCAACAAGAGTAGGGCATATCACACAGGAAAAGATGGACACGCAGTTGATGAGTAACTTTCATTTTCTTACAAAAATTGAGCCGATGGAAAAGCTGCCCAGTGCGCTTTGAGGGGAGGTGGGGAGGGAGAGGAGACCTCGAAAAGCATTCAAGGGAAAATGAGGCTTGCTAAGTGCTTGGAGGATGAAGGTTTCAGAGGGAAGTTGTTGTGCAGGGACGTTTGCTGAAAAAGGAGCAGTTGGGCCTGTAGAGTTGGAGTTTGCTCTCACTTCAGGAGAACACTTTAGCAAAAGTGGTATGCAGATGTTTAATAGCTCTTCTGTGGCTACCGGTGATCTCTCTTCCCTCTGGACATAGTCTATGATACCTGCCCTGTGCAGGCAGAAAAATACTTCCTCTGTAAATTTGGGAGAAAATTAGTGAAGAAAAAGGTTGTTTTCAGTAGACCATGCACTAGTGCGTCTTTCAGACAGAAAAGCGGCAAATCAGGCCAAAAAAAAGAGATTTTTTTTTTTTCAGAATTCTCCTTCCTGTTACTTTCTCCAGTCTCACAAAAAAACAGCCTTGTGACCGTGGCAAGGCAAAGAGCTGGGAGAGCATGCAGCTCGTCCAACTATGGTCTTTAGCACAGTTTGAGCATGGCAACCTTAGCTGTGATTGCTAACATCTGTAGATAGGTACATGCATGTTATATATCTATCCGTCCATATATTTAAATTGTATTATCTTCAGTTATTAGATTTATTCACACATTTCAATTTCTCTTTCAAGATTCTTTGCAGCCATTTGTATTTTATTGTATATGGGAAGAAAGGGGGAAACCCAGGCTTTTTCTCATTTGCAGATAAAGGGTACTACTGTGGTCCAGTGATTGATTTTCTAGCTTGACTCACTAACCATGAATTAGTCCACAGCTCTCCAGCACTGAACTGCACTGGGTCAGGGTTGAAACTGTGGACTGTATTAGAGAATCAGAGCAGGAAAACACATTTTCTGATTTGTTTTTCCTTTTTGATCTAATGCAGTATACTGCACATGTTGGAACTAAACAGAGTGAGCTTTGTAACCTCTAGTGTACAGCATGAATTTCTTTTGCAAATATTATAGGCTTTGATCAACAAGATATAGTTGCAGTTGACATTTGGTCATTTAAAACAGATATTTCTTAAAATACCTAATAGTAATTATTTTTAATACAGGAACTAAAAACTGAGTGCTCATAAAGCAAATGAGACATTGTCTGGGAGCCCTTGGAAGAGTCAACCTGTGTGAGGCATTGACAGCACACCATGAATTTGTGCTGTGTAAGGGAACTCTTTACAGAGCAGCTTTGCCATATATAAATAAAGTTGATGGACCTGGGTCATATCTTTCCTATAGAAGCAATTGTTGCAAGATTTGAGAGTAGCCTTGTCCAAGGTAGTCAAGGAGGTTCCGAGGTAGTCAAGGAGGTAGTTTCTTCCTAGGCTGACTCTTCTAAACAACTTTTTGCATTCATGATCAAATAGAAAATAATATTTGGGAGCAAATGAAAAACACACATAGCCATATGGTTTAGGCTTGGTGTACTTCCTTTGCTACGTCTTTCTGGAAAAAGCCTTAACCCTAATTACTGGCTTCTCTGTTTGTGAAAGCGTATGAGAAATCAGCTGGTTTTAGCAATCGAAATCTTGTCTCAGAGATGTTCAGTAATACTGAATTCTGGTCCAATGCCAGGAGATAGGTTGTTGGGTTTTTTTTCTCTGCAGAGTTGTAATATATTCCTATTCTGTGTGTGGATGTTCATCACAGGGTGACGGGTGAGGGAGGCTGCATCCTGGGTCAGGCTTTGCTGCTCTGGATTCTCTTGCCTGTGCAAAGCCATGGTGAAACTGGAGGAATTTCTGCTGATAGTTTGAAGATCTTAAGGTGAGGAATGGGGCAAAGCACAGCAATTTGGATTAGTCTCTTCTGTAGGCTTTTTGCTCTGAAAGGCCATGACCTCCAAATGCATATGAACCATTATGAACACATTGAGTGGATATATAAAATGTCTCAGACGAAAGAAGTGACTTTAAATGAAGTGTTCAAAGGCAAATAAGAGAAAGAGAGGGAGATTGGAATAGACACAGAAGTCTCAGAGAGGGCAGGTGCCTTGTTTTAAACAGAGAATGTATATTTTACCGAGGCAGCCTTGGCTGATCTTTTCTTTCAATCAAATCTTAACACAGTGTTGGTCTCTACACTGCACTACTTAAGGTTTAATTAGGTTCCCATGTTAGTCCCTGGGTCTGAAGGGAAAGAGAAGGGGTATTGAAAACTCCAAAGGGTTTGATTAGAAATTGGACTAGTCTGAGGAGGGAATAAAATCTGCCTTTCCCTCTTTGTCTCTCTCTGGAGTACAACAGCTGGTGGGGGAAATTTACTTCTCATGATTGAGTGACCTGATTTTGTCTCCCACTTGCACAACACAGCCTCCTGTAAGAAAATGACTAGTCTTAAATTCATACATAATTGCACAGCAGGGAGACTGAGTTTAAAAATGCAGATTTCTGGGTATTAAGCAGCAGAAATCTGTTTTGAACCCTTGAACTTCCTTTGTTGACTAAATGGCCACCTACAGAATCCGTCTGCAGAGAGCCCCCGAAACACAGTAGCTTCTTTTATATGGAAAAAAGTATCTTCCCCCACGTCTCTTCTCCCCTTCATTCTGACATGAATGTATACTCTATCCTTATAACAGAGGACACTAATTATGGAACGTGACTATGTACGTCTAGGCCATACAGTAGCAGTAAATGAGAGTATATTCTGCTAATCAGTGCTACTGAGCTTGGGAACAGTGTTATCTTTCTTTTCTTGAGAAACTGAGCTACTTGTTTCATTTTACTTATTTTCTTATTGGGTCTTAGGAGCTCAGTTAGTGAGTACAATCCTCCTCCTATCTGTATCAAAGGGGCTAATGTTTACATCTTTACCCTCAAACGTTCAAGATCATGTGCTTTTGCTACAATTTCAACACCCAAAGAAACCCATAGAATATACGCACCCTACTGCTGCAGTCCTCTATATTAATTATATTAAGTGCTATAAATGTAAATTTGTGCTGTGAATATAGTTTTATAGAGCCTGTGTTTGTATTTTATTATACTTGCCAAAGCCTTAATGTAAAGGGCAATGCTTGACAAATGTGCTGTGAGGAACCCACATTAATATCAGCAAGAAAATTAAAACAGTGCGGGATACTTTATTTCATATAAATGACTTCCTAAACCTTCAGTTTTACAATTTTGCATTTTTCTTGTTCAAAACAAAACAAAACAACTAAGCTCAAACAAATCACCTTAACTGTAAGCATGCGGAAAAACAAATTTTGTGGAATGGATGATTTGGAGATAAAAATGCTTTAGTCCTTGAAGACTTGGCTTAGCATATATCCATGCCGCAGAATCACCTTCTTTTATCCTACTTAAGCTAAGGTAAAATGAAACAAAATACCCACATTGGGAGGATTAACTCTTTCACGGTTTTCTTCTTGTCCCCGTGTTGCTGCAGAACTGGATAAAGAGGAGTTTCTCGCTCTTCCTTAAGCGTGACCTGCCTTTTGAAACACTGGGGGAGATCCTGCAGGGAGAAAGTGTCTGTCCTGGCTTGGCATGGAGGCAAAAGTGATGTTAGCAATGTTATCAATGTTATCATGGCAACTTGCTGCAGTGAGCAGCTAGGAACTGCTTGTCTAGAGCCTGAATGGCCTGAACTCTTTTATTGGGACCATGTGTCCCGTGGCAGAATAGCCACCAACTTTGCAGCCAGTCACAGGCATGTGTGGATTTATCATTTTGATGACAGGAGACACGTGAGACGGCCTTACAGAAGGAGGGGTTTGCCCTCAAAGGGTGACTTTCCTTGGGAAATTGTTAGGCTGCACGCAACAGTGATGGGAGGAGTAAGGATAATGTCTGCACGTTTTCGTAGCTGGGAAAGGCTGATGGGCAGTTGTGGAATATGGTAACAAGGACGGGGACTGGGGCCACATCCTTGTGCAGTCCAAAAGCCAGGCTAGGACTTGAACTGAGCTTCTGTGGGGTTTGGAAGCTCTGCAGCAGCCTTTCAGCACAGGGCCGTATATGTTTGGTGTGGGTTGTCATCATTTGCTGGAAGCTGGCCCCTTTGGATGACATGTCTTCTTAAAGACTAGAGTGGTTATGGTTTTGTATTGGACTGCTGAGAAAAATGCTGCTAACTTTTCTCCTTTATGTACTGCGTGCGCTGGTCATCTATTTTAGGAGTAGGAACATTAAACTACTTGGTTGTGTGGTACCTTGAAGTACTGATACCTTGTTAACCTCTTCCAAGCTCCATGAAGGGACCACGTTTATCTTATTTTGTTTACCCCAAAGCCAGGGCTGCTAGATGTGGAAATTCTAGCTACACATGTCTTTGCTTTGGAGAAAGCTTGAATATGCTGGCTTTGGAAACTGTGGTTGGAGAGCACTGCGTGATTTCTGTCTAGCTTGGAGCAGACCGGTACTTACCTTGCATTCAGCCCCCTACGCCCGACTTCTGCCTACTGCTTCCTAGCAGCCAGGCTTGTATTTCATACAGATTTCAGTACCATCCTGTGACCAACCGTATGTACTGGAAGCAGTTGGGTCTGGTGGAAAGGGATTACTGTGATGCAGCTGGGGTTACACCACTTAACAGGAGACTTCTAAGGAGAGGCCAGTCTGCTCAGTGGCAGACCGGAGCCAAGGGCTGGGACACCTCTCCCAACAAGCCAGGTAGTCTCCAGGATACATCCCCTTTTCCATGACATGACCCAGGGCTCTTCCACTTGTTGGGAAGGAAGATGCTTGAGAGGTCTGCTGTTCTTGGACAGGCATGTTGAACCAGTGTGGCCACTCCACAACTCGTGGCACAGTCCCAAAGGTTTCTGTGCCTACAGTGTTGACCTCCCCTTTGTTGATTTGTTAGTTTTTGGGGGTTTTTTGTTTGTTTTTTTGTTATTGTTTTGTTGGGTGGGTTTTTGGGGTTTGTTTTTTTTTTTGTATGTTTGTTTTCTTTTGCAGAGAAACAGTTTTGTGCTCAAAGCACTGAGGCATTAAGAGAGATTGCTTTGCAGTAAAAAAGCAGCATGTAATCCTACTGCTTGCCTCATCTGCATTGAAATTACAGTTTGATTGTTTTCTGACCCTTTGTCACTGCATGAGGTGGGGAAAGAGCCCGTAGCCTAGGAATAGGCTGTAGCCTCAGAATGATGAGAATGAGCAAAACATTGAAGCCAAGGCTACTTTCTAAGGCCTTCCTTGTGTGCAAGTGACAGCTGTGCATGAGAGAAGTGCAGTGTGCTTTGCACCCTGTGCTAAGCGAGCGAATGAAGCTGAAGTATTTTGTCCTTACCTTATTTGCTACAATGTTGTCCCCCCTGAATACAATTAACAGATATTTTGTTAATCTTTTTTAGTTTTGTGCTAGCATAGAGCGTACTGTTTGAGGGATGCTGTAGCTGTTTGGAAAAACACTGATGGAAGGGGACCTTGTAAAATGGAAGATGAACTGTCGCCCTTGGTTCATGGCTTGCTGACAGCATGGGCAGTGTTGCCAACTTCTGTGATTTTATTTACCATCTTAGACTGCCAAAAACTGGAGTCATATGTTCATGTGAGCATCAGCCCTCCCTGTTTAAAAAGAAGTAAGTTACTAGCTTTTGTGGTTGTAAACATTAGTATTTTGAACTCTAGAGGTTCACAGCCCTGAAGGTAAATGAAAAGCACTAAACTATAACTTAAAAACAACACAGGCAGCCCTGGTACTTCTATCTAATTGATATGTATGCAGACTCTGTTTTGGGAGCCAAGGGCATTTGACTACTGGTCTTGGAATACTTGGACTTGGCAGTAAGGGACAGAGATTAGCATACGGTCTCCCTTTTAAGGTGAACTTACTTGGAACTGATTTTAGCACCTTAAAATAAATCCAAAACATAAATAAATGGTGGGTTGTCTGTCTAGAGGACTTCCTGACAGGCATATTGCTATTTTTTCTGTAAGTCTAATAAAGAGGCAGTTTTCCATCCTACTCAAAGGATCTTTGCTGCTGCATTCACTGTGTACTTCTATAGTTTTTCTTCCCTATTTTTACAAAGGAGATCTTGGTAGATTTTGCTGTTTAATCTGGAAGTGGCAGTACTCTCTATTTTTGCAAAGAAGGTGAAAAATTATAGAAGAATAACAGTTAAAATTGGTTGAATTGAGATATTTTTCTTTCAAAATTGGCTAGTGCATATGACAATTCTTAGATATTTTTCTCTTGACATTCCTCCTGCTAACTAAATGAGAGGAATTTGGGTAAATGCTAAGGAGCCAGCATCTTTTAAAATTTCTTTCCCCCCTGAAAACGCTCTTCTTTAAAGCTTGTAAACTCTTAAGCTACTGAATAGACTTTCTTAAAACCACTTTTCATTTTATGATTCAGAGGCTGAATATTTTATGAGCACCATTTCATATCATGTATACTGTCTATCTGGAAATAATGTTATAAAGGAAGTGAGGAATACTGTCTGGTTTTGAGAGATATAAATTTTCTTCTAGAAAACACAACTCTTAATGTTTAGGTCTCCATCTGAATGTATTTTAATAAGGGAGTTGGAGCAGCGCCACCACCAATACCACTGTCCGTGTACAGACTGACTAATACAATCAATGCCTTAAGGATTAGACCTGTAAATAGATATGTTTGGGTATGTCCTTAAATCTGTCTGTTTTTCTCTAAACCATTTCCTTTGATCTAATTAATCTTAAGGCTTGGGAGCTTGGCTTCAGGCTTTAAAATACGAAAGGCTTTTAGCACAGCGATTGATAGCAGAAGAACAACAACTGCTTTGGTTTCACTTGGAGCCCTCTGCCTTCTTAGCATTAGTAACATTAACTTTATTTTACTTTTGTGATGTGCTGCTTTTATTGTCCCTGGCAGAACGGCAGTTATTAAAAAAAGGTCAGTTTTACCCTCCCATCTCAAGATTAGGCTATGTCTTCCCTTGCTAAACTGGGATTTCTGTGTTTCTTAGCCATTCTGTTCCACCTCCTGGTTCAACTCAACTATGGCAGGCCTTGTGTCTGAGCATTGCTGGCCATGCCTTCCCATGCCTATCACATCTCATGATGGAAATGCCTTACTCAGTAGGGTTTGCTCGTAATGGTAGCGCCTTAAGTGTTGTCAAGTCTTGAGTGAAGCAGTCAGCAGGAAGCCTGCTGATTTCAAGAGGCACTAGATGAGGATGGCAATGCAAGGAGGAAACATGAGGAGATGCGAGGAGGGAAAAGGGAACGAGTGCAGAATTGGGGAAAACAGTGGTACTCCTAAGCAGTGAGCATGTCTGCTTTGCTTTTAATTTGTTTAAGATGATGGATGTCTGGCTGGTCACACTGCATAGGATGTGTGGGTTTATCTGCCATTAACTGTGCTCTGCTGCTCCTGCCAGTGCCCACTTTTTTCACTTTCATTGCAAGGTCCACTTGAAAAGCAGTAAGTGAGTTTAAAAATTACCTGCCCCATGCCTACAGCCACCTGGCTCTGGGGGGGGTCTCTGTGCTGACACCGGTCTCCCCTTCTATTCTGTCCAGGAGCACAGTCTTGGCACTATCAAAATTTGGGGTTAGTTTTACTGGACCCCGCAAGCAGAGAAGGCAGTATGCTGGTTCTTGCTACAAAAGCAAGGGCTGTGTGGTGGTTTTTTCTTTTTCTTTTTCTTTTTTTTTTTTTCGTTTTTTTCCTCCTTTCCCAAACTGCTAACTGGGATTGTTTATATTTTACAATATTATTATTACTCCTGTTATGAGCTGCCTAAGGCAGCCACATCAAAGTACTGCAGAGCGTGCGTGGTGCCAGCTCAAATAATAGCAACAAACGCTGGTCTCCCAAACCTTGGTTTAATTTCATTGTTTAAGTAGGAAATGAGTTGGTGTGATCCCTCCGTCTGCGAGAGTCTTTGACTAGAGATCATTGTTCTGGCACTCAAATCCCTATTTTAATTAGAAAAGAAGGAAATACTTTGAGCTGATGCTTAGATAAAAGCTGCGAATTATATTTATCACTCTCTTAAGGAGTTTTCTTTTCTTTTAATTTAAGACCTCACAGCAAAATTCCCCTCTCTGTTTCATTTTTAATTTTTTTGGGGGGTTTCCCGTTCTCTCTGAGGTGGCTGAAGGAATGGCACTGTTGTCTTGGCTCCCACCAGGCGCCCTATGGCCTCACCAGCGTCCACAGGTATTTTCCCCTTGATTTTTGGCAGGAATGCCATTTTGGCCATTGTCCTCAGAATTTAAGGAGCTGTCCCACAAGGGCCATTATTACCATCGGGTGATGTGGGCCTCTGGTACCTGGATTTGGATGTGGAGCCTCTGGTACCTGGCTTTGGTAGAGCTGCCCATTGAGGTCATCTGCTCTGTCCTGGAGCTCCTCTAGCTACCATAAGCCACAGGGCTGGGAGGAAAGACTTCAGTACACACTGTCTCGGCTTATGTACCTGAACTGAAGCCATTTGCGTAGTGCTCACAATGGCAGGAAGCACCGTATTTAGGTCCTGACAATGTGTAAGCACGCTGATTTTTGAAGTATAGGTTTTGAAGTGAAAAACTGACTTAATTCTGAATGAAGATTGTTAGTGTTTCAGCCTGTCTGCCACCACTGTCCAAACTACGATTAACACGGGGGCTGTGATGTGTGTCTTTTCCTTTCTTTATTATGTTTTTTCCCAGTTTTCCCTTTTCCCTTTTCCCCAGTTTTCCAACACGTAACAGATGATACGTGTTGTCCTATATCTTAGTGGCTGGCAGCAGCCTTTAAAACGTGCTTAAATGAAAAGGATTAACTTTTACTGCAGCCTTTAATACCTTCCTTCCAGAAGCACAGCCAGTTCCTAGCAGGAATCTGACTCAGCACAAGTAGTCCCAAGACGGGACAAAATGAGTGCATGTTGAAATTGATCATTCGATTGTTCATTTTTAGAAACCTCTGTTTCCATGGGGCAAGATGGATAATATTCCGCAAACGTGCCATTTTTGTTACACTGCTAACATGCAAGTCCATCACAACTGACTTGTGAGCTCCTTGTATTTAAGTTTCAAGTATCTCAGTTTCAAAGCATGGCCCATCTACAGTCCCCATTAGTAATGGACTGCGCTTGCGTGGACCTCCTTGACTGGTTTTGTTGCATTCTGCCAACTGTGCCATCTTGCTTTGGAAGTTGTTAGGTCTAGATATTTGATAAGAGTAAGCTTGAAAAAATATCATTGTAACTTAGGTAAGAAACCTTTGCTTCTGTGGATTTTTAGAACAATCTTTCTGGCCAAACTGTTAGAACTAATCAAGCAGCTGTGCATAAATGCTTCATAAAACTAATTGAAGTCGATCTAGCTTCTTGCTAGCAGCTTTAGCTGTGTCAGTAAGAACTGCTGTTTTCCCCTTAGTCTCACGCTATCCTTTAAAACAGAATGCTTGGCAAACTCCTTTGTTTTGTAAAATTTGTGTAACTGTTTTCTTCTTTATAGCATGTGTGTGATTAAACAAGGGAGCGGAGTTTGTTTCAGGGCAGAGGAGAGAATGAAAAGACACTAGGTAAGGTTTCTTCACTTTTATCAGCACAGTTTTGAAGCAGTGATTTCACAAAGAGCAGGAAGATATGTAATAAGTGGGGAAAAGAATTGGACAATTAGAGTGGAAATTTTATTACTGAAAGCTCCAAAATTTTTGTGATGTTCTTATAAAAACCTGAGACATGAAGAATAGAAAACAAGGTTTTAAGTCACAAGTAAAAGTCACAAGTATGTGAAAAAATGGATTCTGAAAATGAGTTCATAATTTTTATGCTATTTTCTTGTAAAATAATACTAAAAATAAGATTTAAGGAGCAAATGCTGAACTTAATGCCATGTAAAATTTACAGTATTAATCAGCTGACTGCAACCCTGGTTTACTATAGTTTGTTGCCATGGAAGCCAGAAGAGTTTGGTAAAGTAGAGAGATGTATCTTTTTTTGTAGATAAAAGCAAACTAGCAAGTGGTAAGTTTAAAGCTATGTGAGCTGGGCCCTTGAGCAAATGGGGAGCTGCTTACCTCAATTTTTGGGGTACTAAAAAGGTACATGGAATCTAAAACAACTGGATCCAGTAATGGAAGGGACATCTAGTGAGTGCTGATAAATACAGGGGCATCTGCTATGCTCCAGGAAATCCCAGAGAGGCACACTGCTGGAAATGGGGTGCTCTGGAGAAAAGTCATGGCATGCTCTTTTACATTGCCTTGGTGAACTGCTGATGCCGTTGTTCATTTTTTGGGAGGTGCTGCCACATCAGATGTGTGTGGAGTGGATGGAGCAAGCTTCTATGCTGTCTCGCAATCCTATGTAAGATGATGTCCTGTAATCTAGAAGCCTAGTTAAAGGACTGGAGACAGGGTGCTGAGCTGGACAGACTGTTGGTCTGACCTAGGATGGATCTTCTTGTATTCTTTGGTTCAGTTAATAGGAAGGCAGAAGATGATGTGGCTTTTGCGACGAATCACACTTAATCACCTTAATCACTTTGACCTCCAGTTTAACATTTTGTTTTCCCATTTCTTTTGGAGTTACAAATATCTTGTAGAATACAATTTACCCAAGTATAATTTAAATGAGTTTTACAAGGCTTGCTTCTGAATTTGGCCCAGAACCTATAAACTCTTGGCTTCTAGGAGGTAATGAAACCACAAAAAATGAGTGAATGGTGTTAATAAAGAATAAATCAGCCCATTGGCTTAGTTTTAACAGCTATTAAAATTGCTTGAATAAGGTAAATGTAGTGCTCAAACAGCTAAATCTTGTGCCGCTGAAGTCAGTTTCCCAGCTTTCACTGACTTGTCACTTAATCTTCAGTAAAGCACATGACAGTATTCCTCAAAACTTGCATGGAAGTAATTTTAATTTATCTGGGCTTATGCACTGCCTAGCTGTTTGAAAAAGCTGGCAGCGTTTCCTGACACTGAAGTCTTATTACAGTAAGGAATGGGTAGTTCACATTAAAGCATTCTGGAACCTACAGCTCTCTGTGTGTGCCTGCACGTGTGCGGGGTGGGGACACCCCCCCACCCCCAGAGATCCGAGCCAGGTTTGCAGCTTAAGTGTGGCCATGATCAAGGGAGGAAGGTGACATGGTGTTCTTTCATATCTCTTCTCATCTCTCCTTTCTGAGACTTCTTCACATTTGTTTCGCTCCAGAGCTAAATAACAAATGGCTGTGTCCTTCCTGGTAAAATGTCTTTTCCATTCTTCTGTTTATCCTTTCTTTATGTCTTATTGAGCATTTCCAGAGTTCGCTTGCAGTGATGGCCTGGGAGTGTGATTAAATCATGATTTACTAAACCCTGCCAAACCTAAAGTAAAATACGTTTAACATTCTCCAGCTGTTCATCATACATAATCCTTGACTTATTTTCCTTTTTTTTTTTTTTTAAAAAAATATTGAGCTGGGGTCCTGTAAAAACACTCCTGGGAAGGCTGCTCATTTGCTTCTATGCCAGCAAGAGCCTCTTTACTCACTCAAGAAGCAGCATCATATGCTTGACGCCTTGGTCCTGACGGGTAACAAATGCCAGCCGGTAGCTTCCCAAAACACAGAGCACTTCCAGGATGGAATGACGAACTCAGTCTTAGGTCGCAGTGCTCACTACACACACAAAATGACACCTATAATGTTGTTGTGATGGTGTGCAGGCTTTCTGGCTCCAGGAACAGAGAAAAGGAAAGGTGTTCATTAATTGCTGTGCGTATTGGTGATTTTGTCATTCCTTAAGAGTTAGGAAATGCTTTCATTGAGGCAAAGCATTGGATTTCTCTCCTGTTATTTTCCATGATCTTCTTCTGTATTTTGAGCCTCTGCTATTAGAATTTGAGTTGTGGGAGTGCTAGATACATGCTAAAACCCAGGCCTCTGTTTTTCATATTGAATTGTTTACTGCATTCCTTAGCTGCGTGTGTGTCTGCTGGGATGTTTCCCCTAACGCCGAGTGCCAGGTGACTGCTTCCTTGCTTCCCTCCTCAAAGTTGCCATGCCCATCATGAAGACTGTGGGACAAGCAGGGAAATATCCACACTTGTAGCACCATCCTGTGAGATGGCTTTGGCCGAGTCATAAGTTGTGACTCTCCATACGAGGTGGTCTTGCAAGGTCTTTGCAGGTGTTGGAGCCAGACCCTTTGGGTACTCAGTGGGAACAGGTCCTCACCACGTGATGAAAGGTTTCATGGATTTTCCTCAAGGGAGCCCTTCGTGAAGTTTTCTCCTACTTCTCCTCCTGAGACTGCTGCTGTCAATAGTCTTTAAAATCGAACTTGCTCTGAGCCTGTCGGGCCCCTTGACTAAGGTAGCACTGAATGATGGGGCAGAGGGGCATCAGAGGGGGCTGAGCAGGAGGAGGGAGTATTCAAATTCTTTTTGAGGATGTATGTGTTGCTGAAAGGTGTTTGATAGCCTCTGTTCTACCTTACTCACAGTAAATTTCTGATTTTGTTTCTTATTGTGAGTTTCACAGAGATATAAACATTCTTTAAGCCAGCCACACCTGAGAGCAACCTCTGAAGAGTCTCATTATTTGGGGTCTACTTTGAAGGAATGCAGTTCGTTTCAAGGTCGTATGTTTTCAATTCAGGAAAGAGCCCTATGTTAACAAGTAAGATTTCCAATTGATCATAAGGTAATTGAAATCCCATTCAAACAGCAGACCATCTAGCACTGGTGCCTATTTACATACACTCAAGTGCACTATCTTTCCAAGTGCTGTATATAAGATTTCAGTTTCTTTAATTGCTCATAGCGCGAATGATTAATTTGAGGGAAAATCTCTGCTGGGGTAAAATAAGGACCTGCTTCTTATCATCGCGTGCTGTTTTAATGGGAAGAGAAATCTGGGATTTGAATGACCTGACAGTCAGCAAGACAGTCTTGCTTTTAACAGATGAAGAATTTCAAACAGAGCAAGGAGAAAAGAATACAAACCTGGACAGGGGACGCGAGCCTCCTGCCAGCTGATTTTAGCAACGCCAAGCACCTCATAAATGCAACAGCTTTCCTTAGTGTGCGAGTCAGGGGGCTGACGATGCCTTCGTTCAATACCGATCATCAGCGCCCTTTTATCTTCGCTGGGACGCTTTTGGTGAGGAGGAGCTTTTCTGTTAGATCCATCTTTGCTTAAGCTGTCTCCTAACCAGGTGGTGCAAAAACCAGAGCGTGCCTGCGCAGCTCAGGAACATGCTGGTGGCTTGGGTCTCCGGCAGGCTGACTTCACTCGCCGGCGTAGCTGCCGTAGCACCACTGGCTTCAGTAGGACAGGGCTGGAGAGTAAGTGGCCCCTCACTTGGCTGCTTAGCGCAGCCATTGTGACTGCTTTTGCTATTAGAGAATAAAAGAGATTTTTTTTTTTTTCCTCCACGGTTACAGTACAGCTAGGCTTTAATGTTCTTGCTGATTACCACTGACCCAAAAAGTCTGCCTAGCATGCCTTTTATATGGAGTATATGTCAGTGAAGCTTAAAGTCTCTTCTCCTCCCCTAGGCTTCACTCTGCAGTCATGTCTTTCAGACAGCTGAAATGCCATACCTCATTCATTGGGCTTTGTAGGGAAACGCTTGATCTAATCATGTCTGAATATTTTAAAAGGTTTTCGATAACGGAAGGCTAGAAATGTGCTTTAAAAAGGTCTGCATCCCTGCAAAGTGTGTGCATAATAATTTAAAACTCTCCCTCTGCTCTCTTTCAGATTTGTTCCTACCAAAGAATTTCCTGTTTCTCACTGTAATCATAAAACCCTGCCGTAGTGGTTCTTGTGCATCTAGTGCCCTTTACGGTTTTATTTGTATTTTTAAATGCGAGTTGGGGCATTTGAAAGCCATGATGACAAAGGCTGTACCAGTCAATGGAACAAACAGTTCCACCATCACTCCTGCAAGTAATTTCCATTAGCTCATGTAATACTGTAATATGGAGCTTGCTTTGTGTATCTGTCACAGTTATGCTGTTGCTAAATAACAAGTTTGGGGACTTTTCCCTAGAGGGCAATTTAAATGTGGCTTCTGATGTTTCTGTCCCTCTGCACTGAGCATCTGAACTACTGACAGCAAAATGTGGCCTTTGCTGTATTAACTGGATGCTTTCATGTGGTCCATTATTAAGCTAGATTTTCCCATGTAAATTTTCTCATAGCTGGGTAATTCCTGAAAATAAACAGGGTAAGAAATCTTACTCTCAAACTTGTGCCACAACTACACTGCAAAACAGATCCTGTCTTAGATAAAGGTGGGCCTGAGTTGTTCTTGGTGCTTTTCCACTATTTACTTATGGAGTGCTTTGGTCTATGGAAATCACCTATGTGATGCTATAGCAAAGAGAAAAAAATCTTGGCAGCAATTGGTGACCTTCTGCTTAACTGCATGTGCTATAACATGCAACAAAGCATTGCTGCTGCAAATGAAAGTAGCCAAGTATTATTTGAGCCTCATGTGGCAGGTTAGGATGCCAGCAATGGAAGGAAAGAGGAATGCAGTAAGGAAAGTACAAAACCCGAGGTGCTCCCTGAGGGGAAAAGAAGAGGCAGGTCACGGTACAGGCATATAAATGGCACGTAAACCTGTAGCTGGAACTGAGCTTTAGCAGAAATTTCATTTGTGCAGGGAGCTGCTGCCCTGAAGGAGGGTAGGGCATCTAGAGGCCTTTTGAAATGTGCTTACTGAAAATTCATGTCCTTGACTCTGCTGAGAAGGGCAATGATTACAGGGGTGAAAAGAGGGGACTAGCCACACTACAGACATCGGTGTCTTGGGGAATGGAGATACTTGCTTTTTTATTGGTTTTTTTTTCGTGAGAGAGGGTGGTGTCAGATAATTATTATCCTCTTGTTACTCTGTAAATCAGCAGTTTACCAGAGGAGTGTACAGGCTTTTCTCAGAATTGATTTTAAGGGGAAAAAAGCCAAACATTTCCTGTCAATAAAAACATTCATTCAGAGAGAGAACAGTTCAAAACCAAAGTTAAATGCCTAGTTTACTAAGATACAGACTTAAACAAGTTCTCCTCAAATCTCTATACAAACACATTTTCTAGATTTTTGTATCCCTTGCTTAAGGAAATAGAACATAGTCATTTTTTATATTTTTTTTTGTTAGATGCAGAACCTCTCTTGAGGGATAATACCAACCAGTGAGAGGGAGAATGAAACAGTAAGAGTGTATTTAATAGATCTCTACCTTCTCATACGCAGTGGAGAAGAGCCAGCCTCACTGGGTCAACCTGAATCACTAGCAGTATTGGCGAAAGCTACTGCAGAGCTTGCAGCAATGTGGCAAGATGCCACCATCCCTGTTGAGAGGCAGGAGATACGGTTTATGTTCTGTGCCTGGCTAGTAGCCTGCTCTGTGGTGGCAAGCAGGCTGGTTCACCTCTTTGTATCTCTGATTTTCATGGGTGTTTAGATCATGGAACTCTTAGGGGAGGAGTAGTCTCTTCATAGATGTCGGCTAATACGTAGACCAAAGGGGCCCTGATGTTAGTGGGGAGTTTGGGCACTTAATGTAAATCAAAATAAGTAGGCTGTTTAAGCTGCTTATCAATCAAAGAAGCACTTGTTTGAATCGATGATGTACCCATTCATCTTGACTAGGCACATTCATGTATATAGTCAGAAATCAGAGCAGAAGCAGCCAAGGATTTTAATAAATAATTGATAGTGCATATTTGCTACGGCCGTGATCTCAAAGCAAAGTGAAGGTGGAGGGAGAATGCATGCAAAATATTTGAGAACTTAAGATATAAAGCACCATCCTGTCTTCACATTAGTATAGCTACTGCAACACATTTGATGCTCATTTTCCTTGATGATGGCTCTCCACGATACTTTCTCCTCAAAGTAATAATAATGGGGGGAAAAAGGAACCTGATGTGCCAGTTTTGAGCAAGGTTTAGTATGAGCTTTCTGACTTGCTGCCTATACAGTTCTGTCTGTTTATCTGTTGAAATAAATAGAAACACTGACCTGGGATGTTTGTATGTCCTCCCTGCCTCTCCTTTCCAATGTGGCCGTGTGTTAGAGTAATATATTTTAGGCCTGATCTAGCGACAGTGGGGATCTCTGTATGAGTACTCTGCTCTCTCTTCAGGAACATGGTTGAATGTTACTTGGCTGAGGTGTTCAGCTGGTGATGACCCTAAATACATATACATGTTGCATCTCTTCTTTGCATTGGGGGTGGATCAAAAATGGAGATTTAGAGCAATCTCTCTGATTATGCAAAATTATCCTTCTGAAGTAAAGTTAGCTGTGAAATTAATGTTTGCAGTTTGAAAAGAGGCAAGGAATGGATTCACCTAGTGCTGAAGGAGGCTTTGAACTTTTTGTCCAGCATAATAATTAATCATAAGCATCTTTGGAGAACCTGCTAAATATTTCTAAAGAGCATAAAGATGGAATCTGAATTATGTTCACCTGTTCAGCCCTTGCTGGTCAGGGCCTGATAACCATGGATGTGACGTGCTAAGAGAAGGAAACAGAAACGTGTGGGAGGGGAGTCAGAATCATCAAAATGCCCAGAGGGAATCAGAGCTTCTCCAGATGACCTGGCCTCCATGAACCTTAATACAGTTGAGCTTTAAACTGCCTTGCAGCTTCTCTCTTGAAAAAAAACCAACAACCAACCAACCAACCACAAAAGTTACATGAAATCATTTTGAATGATGGTTTCATTATTCAGCTCCAGTGGATAAACTTCCTCTGGGCTTAATTTGAAGTGCAGATTTCTACTATATGGAAGTTAAGGCCATGGCTAGAGTCTCTCCCTGTAGTTGGCCTTAAGAATTAATTCTCTTTGCTAGCTCTCTAGTGTGCTCCTCTGAATTACGTCTTTCATATTTTTCCTTAAGCTCCAGCTTTTGCTGTGGTTGTGTTTGGTTTCCTGGCTCTCTTAATGCAGAGGGCAAACTCTTCTTCCGTACGTCTGAATGGGGAGTTGGTTTCTGTAGACCCTTTGGTACCTGTGTTAGTGCCTTCTCCCCTTGGTGTTCACAAGTCCTTGGTTCTCCCTCGTTCTGTAATCTTGCAGGGATGGCCAAGGGAAAGCAAGCAGGGAGTGTGCATGGTCAAGAGGGAGGGGAAGGAGCCAAGCAGAAAGCTGATTGCGGAAAATGGCTTGCCATCTCCAGCCAGTTTGCCAGCCCCTCTGTGAGTCAGATAAGAGAATGTGAGTCAGTGCGAGGTGCTCCAGGGTCTCACCTGTGAATAAGACATCTCTTTGATGCTTTTTATACCCTGTGACGGAAGAAGATTGGTAGTAATGGTGTTCAGGCAGTGGGTGTTTATGCACCCCTTAGCCTTCCGCTAAAGGAAGGCTCTTCTAAGGAGTGTTCGGGATCCTTCAGTTAATGTGCTGCCTTTTAATGAGGGAGTACTGGGAAGCACCATCTGCGAGGACACATCAGAATGCAGCGTGTCCCACAGCTCGCGTGTACGTAACTGTGTCATGCAATAGGCAGAAAATTCAAAGCGCCAGACCAATATAACTTGAGAATTACACTGGAAGAAAATTTCTCTGCTTTGTGCTGAAGGATGCATGAATGAGCTAATAAATAAGTAAACACATCTGAGGAAGGAGGAGGGGGAAAGTCCAGTCCACTGCTTCATAAACTTCAGTGCCATGTTAACCAGCTTCGCTCCTATAGCAGACCTGCTATGCTATCACAGTGCTTTAATGTTTAATTCACTTTGATTTGCACTACAGAAATATCAAGTGTTTCTGCAGGCAAACCGAGGCATCTAAGGAGCACTGTTGGGAATAAAACTCTAGAAAGACCTTCAGAGAAATTAGAGAAGGGGCACTTTATTGGTTTTTATTCTAGTCCTGCAGTTCTGCTCTGTGGCTCTGTTTTTTCCCCTCTGTTTAAATGAGTATGCGGGGCAGATTGATTTTAATATCATGTCCTCATTTCTGTGCGTGACCTGTGGAGGCTGTCTATAGCAAGATTAGGAAAACAAGCAAATGTTTAATTTTGTGAGGGGGAGGGGGGAAGGATTCAGAGGCCCTGCTGCTGTTAGAGAACGTGAGTGCTGCAAAATAGACGTCTTGAAATCTGCTCATCGGGAAAAAGAGTCTTGATCAACCCCTGTGTTCCTGCTACCTTCAGACATCCAGCTCACGTGCATTTCATAAGGAATCATCAGGAAAAATTAACAACCGTTATCTCATGTATTAATGTCCTGTCATATAGGTCGTCAAATATAAATGAATTGTGCCTCGGAGACACTGCAGACTCTCTCCAGCCCTGCTTCAGGGAGGCTGCTGGTGGGTCTGGTCCTTCCTGCGTTGCTGCCACAGTGTGAAGGATTTGAGTGTTGCCAGATAGAGATGTCAGGGAGCTCCGTGCAATTAGATGTGCTGCCTGTGCACACTACAAATGCTTAGCTCTCTTCTGAAGGGCATGGTGTGATTGGAGGGGTAAGGGTCAAAGCTACCTCGGTGTCACCACCTCCCTAAAGGATATGGTGGGGTTTCTGAGGGCTAAAAAGGATGAAAGGATATGCTGAAAAGACCATTTTGCCAAAAACCAGTCATTTAGCCCAAGACAGGAAGTTCTACAGAGCACGAAAGGTTTGGTTTGTGCTTCACCAAACTTGTTCAGACCACACCTAGCTTTTGGGCCACCATGACACTAGGGAAGGGTTGCACATTGAACGCAGAGGGTGAGGGCCAGCAGCCCTCTGTGAGTGTGGGTGCAACCAGGGAGGGGGCGAGCCAGCTGGACTTCCCACCTGGAAGGGGGGAGGCAATGCTCCTTAGAGCCGACAGTGGGGAGGGAGGGCCCATGCCCACCGCCTCACCTGGGACCTCTCTCTGCTGGTGTTGGCTGAGGGATGCAGCAACGGCACCTCTCGGGGTCCTCAACCACGGGAACAGCTCCGGGTCTCACAGTCATCTGAAAACCCTTGTGCCACGGGAACAGAATCAGAAAATCCCGGTGTGTAGGAAGTGAAATAAAGAGCCAATGACGGTGGGCAGAATTACTATCATCCACCCTAGTTTTTTTCCAGGCTCTCTACACAGTTATCACGGCCGTGTCGGCAGACTGCGGAAGTACATGTGCAAATAGCTAAGTTGTAATTTGCAAGTGCAATTAGCTGGTTTTGTGAGCGCAATCACAGTAATTGCGGGAGCCTAACTTATGTGCTTCACTGTTTTTCATCTTCAGAGCAAAGACTAATTAAACATTAATAATAACATTAACAGCAAAATTAACATATATATATTTGAGACCATGAATTATTTGCTTTATTGCAAGTAACGTAAGTGTGAGGGAGACAAAATGCACATTGAACAAAAAGAAGCTTGCTGCATTTTTTTTTTTTTATACCTCCCCCCCAGCTGTTTCATTGCCATGCTGGTGTCATAGCTGTAGCAGCAGACAGATTTAGGCATGACTGTGTGAGGATTAAGGCTCTTTGTAATGAAATCTAGAGAGCACGTGCTGTAAGAGGGCACGTAATGTGGGAAGTCATTCTCAGATTCCTATTGCATACAACGCTGCATAAATGCATTTACAAATACTGGAGGAAACTCTGCCCTATTCCAGGTAGTTTACCAGCACCAGCACAACAGTTTGGCCATGAAATGGTGCAAAGACACTAGGCCAAATCTGTCAGATATAGGAAGGCTTCAAGGGGAAAATAGGTTCTGCAGAGATTTAGGGCATTAGGTAAAAAGGAAATTGGAAGCTGTTCCAAGTGTTGTGGGTGGTATGGAAAAAAAGGCACAGAGCTGAGAGTGGGAGAACGCTACAGCTGTAATAACCGAACTCTAATGTCTATTTTTGTTCACACGCATGGGAAGTTGCTTTCACATTTCTGATCTTGCCGTACGATGGATGCATACAATACACTATGAGGATGTTGGCTGCTCCTGGGTGGCTTTCTGCTCTTTGCTTACCTGCACCGCAGCTCTGTCAGCCTGTCCTTGCTTTGAACAGCACAAGGAGTGAGCTGTCGGCCAAGAACGACGTCTTCTTTTCATCAGACGAGTGAAGGCAAAACTCAACTCACTAATAGCACTGGTGGTCTGTTAGCCCCTTATCTAAGTCAAACCAGCTGTTTATGGCAAGCTCCCATCCATGTTTTTAAACCTGGAGATTTAGTTTTCATCTGACCAGCGGCCGCCTTTGCAGCATTCAGGTTCTCTGTCCTCTTTAATTAGCCCTTTCTGTTCATAGTCTGTCATTTACTCAGTGTCTGCAAAACAACTTAAAGTCAGCATCGATCAGGACAAACTGTACCTGTCACTGGGGATTTCAAAAGGTACAAATGATCCATAGTTTTTATAATGGCTAAAGAAAGAAAAAATAATAAAACTCTGAGCTTGAAATGTAAAATGAAACTGCAGAGGAAAGAGACGGAGGCATAGAAATAGAATTCCTTAATACCATGCTATCATGGTTGAAGAAGCCGTCATGACTCAATCATGGGCTGAAATGGCTGCTTTATCAGGCGTGAACCTCCATTTATCCTCCTTTCTGTGCAAGTCTATGAAAAATGACTCCTTGTTGCTCCTAGGTGGGCTGACGTGCGACTGAGATCAAGCACCTCTGACATACCAAAGCGCAAGGGCTGCTCCCTGACTTTGGCTTTTATGAGTTGCTAGAAATACTTGTCCAGATCTTACAAGCTGAGCAGTTCAGGTCACTGTTGGGTGCAAAGAAAGCAGGGTAGGGTATGGACGGAGGGACAGTGCAATGAGACAACACTGGGGAAAACTTAGGTTACGTCTATTCTTGCATTTGCGTACCCTGACAAAAACCCCGATTCTGATGGAAAGCTCTGTGTGTGTGTATGTGTGTCTGGTAGACCTTAAATAAGCCAAACTAGAGAGCAAAGGCAGAGAGATGAAGCCCTTTGCCCTATCTACAGGAGCAGGTAGGAGGACAGGACTTGTACCAGAGGCATCACCTTTGAAAGCCTTTCACGATCTGGGATTTTGTGCTTGTCTTTATGTAGTTAATTGGCAGATGCTTGCTCTCTTACTTGGAGACGTAGACTACCAGAGGAAATGGCCCCCGCTAATTGAGCTAAAGGTGGATTTTTTCTTCTCTTTGAACAAGTATGGGGGGAGGTGAAAAGCAAGAGCCCTATGGCTGTGGGCAAAACTCAGCTGGGACCTCCTTATTTTGGACAGCTGGTTTCTCCTGCAATTATAGGTATTTTGATGATGGGTTTACAGTTCCTGTGTAAGTAATCCTTATCTCTTGTTTAGTGAATGCTCCAGCTGAGCCAGCAATCTGATATTTGTTGGTAGCTTATGGGAGGCCTAGGGCAAAACATGAGCAAGAGGGGGGAGCGATCCTCCCACCTTCCCCCCTCAATTCTACAGACAACAAAGCTGCCGAAAAGGGTAAGGAAGAAAGGAAGCTTGTTTTGGCTTTCCTGTATTGCTCAACTGGTAGCATTTTGCTATTGTACATGAGGATGACATGGAAACTGCTTGAAATTTCTCACAGAGAACCCAGTGGGACTGTTTATTAGCTAGAGCTAGGGACGTGGGAGAACAGCAGAACAGACCATGAAGCTGCATTTCTCTTTTGTATGTGACTGCACTGACTGTCCCCGAAGTTAGTTATTAGTTCAGCAGCACCTTTCTGCATCCTCTGACTCCACCAGTATCACTGTAAGAGATAGTGCCTGCAAAAAAAGAGGCTCAAACAGTACAGGAGGTAGAGCAGTGACCTTTGCCAGTGCTGTACCTGGCCAGTGGAGGAATGCTGAAGCGAAATGCTTCAGGGAAGATCACTTGTAGTTAAAGCCAAGCTCCCGTTATGTCACTGAAGTAATCTTTTCACCCACACATTCTTCCATTCTGTAGGGTCATTAGGGCTAATTCTGCATTTCTAAGAGGGTTTTTTTTTAATATTTTATAACCTGTAATGCCTGCTGATCTAGCAGGTGACACTAATTGGGAAAGCTTTTTTTAGTTGCTTCCTTGGGTCAGGCATGTATTTTAATCGGAAAGCTACAAAAAAATAAATGAAAGACATGAGACCTTCCTTGGAGCTCTCTAAAGGTTGTTAGAGCCCCAAAGGCCACACCCTGTGTAGAACATGCATGCTTCAGCAACCTAAGAATACAATCATTTCTTTGAAAACATTAAGGTTTATCTGTTCAGTGTGGTGCCTTTGACACAATAATGTTGTTTCAGGTCTGTTCTTTCAATATTCCCTCAAGAGGCCATTTGTCCAAAATGCGCTGTCCTCCAAAGAGCAACGACTCCCTCACAGGTATCCGATGTGCCCATTACAGTAGGATGCAGCAGTCTTTAATAACAATTTAAAAACACTATAATAGTTTATAATATAAAAACAACTATAATAGTTCCTGTTCACTTAATTCGCTTAAATCTCTTTGCTCTTTCCCCTGTGAGCCTAGCTATTTAGGAGCCCTACAATAAAAATAACTGTATTCTAAACAATTTTTTGTTGTAAGTGCAGTGTATTACTGATGAATGGTGGGAAATAATCCTGACTGGTTGGGAGGTAGCATGGATGCCTAGGAAATCTCCTGCTTTTATAATCCCTCATGCAACATACCATATTTTTGTAGCCTCCAAGTACCGTCTTTCAAACTGTTTGCTCCCAGATTAAGATTTGTTATAAATTTGTGAAGGTGCTGACATTTACCATTTCACATCTCTGCTGGAGAGTACAACAGCTTCACCTTTTTGCTCCTCATCTTCTCTTCTTACTTATGTTAAACAATTATTTTTCTCCAAACATCCTTTCTTTTTGATCCCTTGTCTCTTTATGCCACCCACATATTGACAGCAGTCTTGTTGACCACTGTCAGTAGCTGATCCCATGAGAACTTTGCCTGTGATGGCACAGCTGGGTCTGACACATTGTCCAGGAGCATCCTTTCCCATACTGCTCATCACAAATGTGCTTAAAAGAAAGGTGGCAGTTCTGGAAAGAAAACTTGCCTATACCAGTGTGTTGTGATGGACAGAATTCCCTGGGCCCTTCATTTCTTTT
Organism: Tringa tobata; assembly: GCA_033628505.1. NCBI lineage: Eukaryota > Metazoa > Chordata > Aves > Charadriiformes > Scolopacidae > Tringa > Tringa tobata. Next base: position 12,689,370 of record JAHREE010000480.1, read on the forward strand.
TCAGTAGAAAAGAGCAATATGACAACTTGTTGTACAGTCCTTGTGATGTTGCAGAGCTGAGCTGAAACTTACAGACGAGAGAAGTTTTCAGGTTCATTTATTTGTCAGGTTTGAGGGAGGAGAGGGATAATCCTGTAAAGGGAGGATGTTTAAAAAAATGAGGGTTGGCCTCAAAGGCCAACTTTGAGGGGTTTTGCTGCATCATGCCATCGGTTCATGCTACTCTTGGCAAATGCTCCTCTGTACCAGAATGAGTCATGACTGCAGATCATTGTCTGGGCTTGAGTATTGTGGCATTTCTGGAGTGTCTCCTTAAAAATGGGATGAATTTGTAGCATATTCCCATTCTGAAATATCATTTACCACTGCCTGGGTGACCTGCTTGTAGTTTGCTCCTTTACATCTGTGCAAGCAAGATCTAGTAAGAATGTTTTAAGGAGAGGTTTCATCAATCCTCAGGTGTGAGGCTGGGGGAAGGTCAGCTACATATGCAAGTGGGACATACTTTTTTTTTTAATTAATCATAGTGTGGCGGAAAGGTGGAAATGAAACTTAAGAGAAGATTTCCCTTGTAGTATAACTGCTATGAGGAGAAAGAGCATCTGAGGCAAAGCAAGTAAGACTTCCACAAGTGATCTGAAAGTCAGACTAAAGATTAGGGAAGGAGAGAGTAGTCAGTTTTAAGCTTTTGTTTTCATTAAAAGGAATGCTCTCTAGGCCCTTCACCTTGCTACAGGGATGAAGCCAGTGAGTAAATATTGTTGCTGCAGTTTAAAGAAGGAAACGAGAAAATTCCTTTTTTTTTTTTTTTGAAGAGGAATTATTTGCAAAGGAAATTTCTCCCACAAATTAACTTGTTTTCAGGTTATTCCATAATATATGACAGAGTAAAACATAGTGTATCTAAAATGTAAGTAGTTTTAGTTTAATAAACAATTCATGGAGTCATAGACAGCTCAGGCTGGAGGGGACCTCAAAGGATCATGCCATCCATCTCCTTGCCCTGAGGCGGATCAACTGTACCAATGTCATTCTCAGACGGTGTTTCTTTAACCTATGTTGAAAAGCCACTGATATTGACTTCATGGTCAGCCTGTTCCAAGGCTTTGCTATTTTTATCATTAGAAAGTGTCTCCAGCTATCCAACTGGAATTCTCTTCTCCGTGATGTGAGCCTGTTACTTACTGCCCTGTTCATCGTGAACATAGAAAATTGTCTTTTATTCATGGCAGACTTTATATATTTGAGGACTGTTGTCCCACAACCCCTCTTTTATTCAGACTAAGCAATGCCAGTTCTTTCACTATGTACTCTCAGGTAATTTTTTTAAACATCCCACCTTTCTCATTTCCCTTCTTTGGACTATTCACAGAAAATATTTGTTTCAGAGTGGTCTCTTATCTGAGAGTCTGTAAGGAGGGGTGCTGGATAAAGCATTGGCTCTTGCAGTTTCCTTTTTATTCAGAGGGTCCAAATACTGAAACTGAAGATTGGTGCAGATTGCTCTGAAATGTCAAGCAGGCAAGAAGTCCAGAGAAACAGATTCATTGTGTATGACCTTATTTGTCTACATGAAGTGAGTTGCAACATCCACGTAGTCAAAATCTAATCTTAAAAAACTGACACTTATTTTAAAAAACGAATGCATTTTAAACATAGTAACGCATTTGGTTTATTTTAAAATCTTAGAACCATAGAATTGCCTATGTTGAGTCTTTTGCTCATCTCTAAATGCTTCTCCACAATTACAAGGTTTAATTTTTAACTCTTCTTTTTCCTTTCCTCTCACTAAAATGGTAATCTCAGCTTCCACTCAGTCACCTGACTTCAGGAGCTTGGGCTGTAAGAAAAACACCATATGCACTTAATAAAGTTACTGGATTTTCTTGGAGGCTGACCAGCTTGATTAGCAATGTGGTCTCTACCCCTACCAAATTTAAATCTATTCTTTTTTGAATATTACAGATGTATTGAAAAAATAGTTTCTGATAAAAAACCCACCACATTCTGCCGGGTTTTCATTTCCTTGCCAGTAGCTAAAAGGCAGGGTGGAGTCTACTCACTGCCAGTATTTGGCCAGTTCAGCCTCCCTTTCTGTTGTTTGTGGAAAAGTTTAGGGGGTAACTACAGCTATAGCTTGAGCAAAGATGTTATTCTCCACCCGTGTTTGGAGGGTTGTGCTCCTCTCTGAATGAAGGAGTGTTTCATGACAATGCCTTGAATTGATTTGTTGTTTTAAATATTATCTTCTGCTGAATCTCCCTACATCCCACAGCTGATGTTTCTGCCCTGCCAGTCCCTTCAGCCTTTACTTTTACTGCTGACATTTTATATTCTTCTTGTTGCTGTTGCCTGTTCTGACTGACCTGATCTCTTTTGTAGTTTTGTTGTTCTTTTCCCCTTCCTGCCCTCCCCCTCACTTCTGTTTTCTGCCCATGATATATTACAGTTTTCAGCACAGCAGGACTGGAAAGGAAGATGGAAGGATTAATCAAGAGAATCTAAATTAAAAACTATAAAATCTAAAAGCCAGACTGGATGGCTTAGGATGTATAACCTTACTTTCCAAGTCACTAGCGTCTGCTGCGAAGCCTCTGATGAAATGGATGGGTGGTCTTGTCTGGATAATCAGCAGAAAAATTTGTAATTTGTAGGCATTCCCCACAGTCCCATCTGGCAGCTCCTTTCTGGCAGCCGTGGTGGGAGATGCCAGGATTGAAATGGCGCATTAGCGTCTTCTCATCCTGTTACAACGCGTCCTCCCCAGCCGCTCTCGTGCCTGCTGGTAGGCGAGCGTCCCTGGCACCGCTCTCGACAGAGGGGATTGCTCTCGTTTTATTGAACGTGCACGTGCCCTGCGTGTGCCCCCCAAATAGGTTGCCCGTTAAAGCGATGCTGGGAGCCTGGGAGAAAAATTCCCCGTCTCCCTGCCCCTTCGTTCTGGCGCTGCCCGTGTTTGTGCCGGGGGGTGGAAAGCGCGGCCGCTGGGCACGCAGGAAAGGGGGAAAGGCAGGCAGCCTCCAGTAAAACCCACTGGGGCTGTGGTCCTGCTGCTTGGGAGAAGGGGGGGGTGGAAGCCATCAAAGTGAGGGCTCCCGCCGCCTGTGCTCATCACCACCTTTGCCTCGCCAGCTGTGTGACAGCTGCAGCTGTGCATGGGAGAGCATTTTAAGGAGCTGCTGAGTTACACGGGGACTGCAATACGGAGTGGGAGCCAGTGCAAAGGGCCGAGGCAGACCACATTTGGACAGAACTGCTTGCAGGGCACTGGTTTTGGTTTTTTTTGAGTGTTTTGTTTTTTTTATAAAATGCTTTCATTATGTGGGTTTGAAAGCAGTAGTCTTAAAATGGCATCATCTCTTTGGTATGGAGGTTCTTCTACTAGCGCAAAGGTGTTTCCACTGCTACAGGTACTCACAGCACTGTGTTGTGAAATATATCAGTGTAACTACATCTGTGCTACCACTTTAATCTTACAGGTATAACCTCACACTCCCAGCTGAAGTAGTCAAACCATTATGGAAACTTGGGGTAGAACAAGTCATAGGGGAGCTAAAACCCAGAGAGACTGGCTTAGCTTGAACGGCTAAGTTATTTAAACTAACCCAGCTGAATTTTGCCTGAAGTAATTCAGGGAGCTGCTTACCTTTCGGGATGGAGTAGGGAAGAGGAAGAAGAGTGGTAACTGCAACAGGGTTACAAGTGGCTGAAAGAACAGGAGAGGACCTCTCCCATAAGCAGATGTATCCAGAGGAAGATGGCTGTTAAAGGACTGAGTCATGTCAACAAGCCTCTAAATGTGTCCCAAGCATGTGTACTTGCTTTTTCTCGAGGAATCTGTTGCAGGATTTGTTGGTGGTATGTTGCAGTCTATTGAGCAGAGGGGAAGATATCCCCCTACATTGTTTGTGGCCCACTGTACCTGTCTTCCAAGCATTATACTACAACTGAAACATACAAATTGATGAATAAAACCATGCATGAGTTTCTGCTAGCACTTCAAATCTTAACACAGAGACCGGGGAAATGTAAACGCAAGTTCTAAGCTCAATAGACTCTATTTGGATTTTTGTAATGAGTAATGTTAGAGGGGATGAGATGCAGCTGAGGAGCATGCTTGAAATTTACATTTGCTTTTAGCTCACTCAAAATAAATATGAATAAATCCATTAGCTCTTCACCCTTTTGTACTCCTTTGTGCACAATGCCTAATATTCCTGCTCCATTTATATTGCTGTGATGCTGTTACAGGGTTAACATTGGTATTAGTTCACAGACGGGCCATTTCAGGAGCTTTAGTAACTCCATGCTCAGAAACAGAGGGATTGTCCTTGCAATGTTGCAGTTAACTAGATTATCAGTCTGCTCCTAGGCTGAGCTAGTTGTGGAATAACCTTTGTTGGAAGAGGTCCTACTTCTTATAAGAGCTTTGGCAAACATTTGACTGGGATTTTTTCCTCTGTAGTTATTAGTATGTTGGCTTAGCTCCGCTGAGTTGGTGCAGCGTGCTCAGTCTCAGCAGCTGGTGTGGCACGTCCTCTTTCTCCCCCTTGTATGAGGGTTGTATTAGCACATGAGGAGATGTGCCCCAACCCTGCCATTTCTTCCCATGGGAGCTGTGGGGATTCCTCAGCTTTGTGCTGGGCAGTTCAAGAGCACGGAGGAAACATTTGACTGTTAGGACAAAAATTGCTTCTTGAAACATCGACACTCCCACCTTTTTTTTTTTTTTAAAGGAGAGAGGGGGCTGGATTTGGACTGTGCTGATGCCTGAGAACATGCCTTCTCTGGTGAAAGCTTTGTTACCCTAATTGGCAAGATGTCCTTCTCCAGACAGCTTGCCATCTTGATAAATGAGGGGCATATGAATAAAAAACAAGGTAACTAAAGAAATAGATGAAAGCTAAAAAGAAATTTTTCTTTTCTTCTAGGTAGTACAGAAGTGGGTGATCTAGGACTTGGTTTCCACAAAGGGGTGAAGATCTCTCTGAGAGAATGCTGGCATTGTGTTATTTGTCTTTTTCTAAAAGCTGACTCTTCTAAATCTGCCCATTCACCTTTCATATTGTTATGGGCTCCTAGAGTAAGGGATTACTGTTAATGTTTGACTTAGATATGTGGGAACGAATATTTATTTCAGAAAGCAAATCAAAGAAGCCCACTCATGTCTATCCATCCTCCCTCAGCTGTGAAGCAAGTAGGCAGGATCCTGAAGGGAAAACAGTTCTTTGAATCTTAAAACCTGCCCCGTGTGACCTATGAAAGGAAATAGCTAAGAAACTCAAAGCTTTTTAAAAGCAGCAGTTTGTTATTTTTCTAACGAAACTCTTTTGGATCCTGACATGGTTTGGGAAAGTTAATGTTTGGTAGGCTGAGTTGCTGAGTGCTAACTGCTTCACCTTCTAACTTGGATGGAGGAGGAGGACCACACCACCTGCGGTCTGCAGAGCCTGCTGGGACTGCACTGTTAATACAGCCAAGGCTTTAGCTGTATTGGTATCGATAGCTGTCTGCCTGCCACAACCCCAGTTTTGCAGCCTGCAAAACAGCTTGAAGAGGTTGGCCAAATACCATAGCAGGCAGCCTCACCCGAGCACCCTGATGCTACGACCAGGGTGCTAGGAGGACGCAAGCCTAGTTAATCTAAATCTTGCTGAGGCGTGCGTGTGACAGGGCAGTGGTTGGGATGCACCCCGAGGATGGCACAGGGTCGGCTTCCCTCAAAGGCTGGAGGTGTCGGGCTCAGCACCCATCGGGGCAGCTCCGGGGGGAACAGCAGCAATGCCAGCAGCTGTAAAACAAGTGCTAACCTGTTGGAGGAAATGCGGTAGCCTATTTCTTGAGGTTGTTGCGATACGTTCAGCTCTAAAACTGAAGTGGTGCTGTTTCCTATGGAGTGCCATAGCCTTTACAATTTTTAAGCACTTTGTATGCGTGCAGAACTCATGGCCATATTTGTTCTCTGTTGGCTGCAAGCGCGGTCAGAGGGCAAGCATGCAGCCATACACCTACAGGGATGGACGCACACAAACCCCCCATACTGCTCAGTGTCTGTGTGTATGTTTGTGTTCTTTCTGGCCCTGTTTTTCCTCTTTGACTTTTCTGTGCGCAGGAGATGCATTAATCTCAGTTGTTCTGTGAAGGCTCAGTTAGCTTTGCCATTGATCCCTGCATGGGATCAAAACTGATTGGCTTCGTTGGTGCTTGTGTGTACTTATGAATAGGAGCTAGCCCGGGAGCTAATCTGTACGTTTTGCACAAAGATAATTCAGTTTAATGAAACACCATCTTAAAACTGCAGGTGGGACGCTGTTTAGGGGCTGTGTCTTGCCTGAGCCAAGACAATTACAGGGCTTGCTGGGTCGAGGGCTTGGATTGAGACCATCGCCAGGCGGAAGCTTCATTCAGCTCCCATTTGGACATACAGATCATCAGATCTGCTGTGGTCAGTGGGGTTTCTTGATAAAAATATTACACTGCAGTGGCCCTGGTGTGGGGAGTATTTGTCTGGGGGGCTAATTTTCTTTTCTTTTTTTTTTTTCCCCCTAAGGCTAAAGTGTCAGTTGCTATCATTTTGGTCTGTGTTTCTGAATATCCTTTTAGTGTTCCCAGTTAGCCAGTGTCACTGAACCAGGACTGTTACAGTCTTGCTCCATTAGCTATTACTGTTTGCTGAGGAGTTAATGTAAATGAGGGCAATCAAGAGGAGAAAAGCAAGGGGAATTTGACTGGTCCTCCTGTTACAGCTCGGCCTGGCACTACATATTTTATTGTGAGTCCGGCACTAAGGGAGATTGATAATGTAAGATGAAAGGTCTGTGTGATCTCATGGCTGGTAATAATGACTGAGGGACCACTTATTTCCTCCCCACCGTGCTCCCAGTCTCAATCCCATTGTGAATGTTCTTCACTTCAGCGCATTGTTTAAAGTCCACAGGTCTGGGCTTCTTTACAAGGCTTTTTTGTGGTGCAATTTGGTCTGATTGAAACCACATTTTTATTTGTGTCAGAACCAGTTCAGCAGTTAAAAAGAAATCATAGTATCGATTGGATCATATTTCCTAAGTGGATGTCACCAGCTAATTCTTTTGTTATACCATTTAGCTACACAGGATTAAGCAAGTGTTTACTATTAAGCAGTTACATATGGGTCCTATTAATTCACACATTCTGGCAGTGCTTTTGACTAACATCTTGTGAAATAGATGACTGCAAAATGACTCTAAGTCACCGAACTGCAGGGACCCTTCATTTCCAAAGCAAAAGCTAGTCCACTTAGGGGTCCACAGGTTAGAGTAGTGTTGACATCTGAAGGACTTCTGTTTCTTAAAAAAATGGTTTGCAGAACAAAGTACCTTTTTTTCCCCCCCTCATTAGGTTTCCTGCATTGTAAGAAAATGAATATATATGGTGTGCAAAAAGAGCTAAGGATGAAAAAGATGACTTTTGCATCCCCTGTTGTCTTCTGGCACATGTCTCCAGGAGTGAACTGCTCACCTTTTCCCCAAACTTTCTTTCACTCCTTTTGGATCAGGCTCCTTGTCTTTTTGTCATTCTAAATGAACATCATTTCACCTTTGATGGGTATTGGGTTGATCTCTGCTGTCATGGCCTATGATGAGCCTTTGTTTCCATTGCTCTCCTCCCTCCCAACAAACTCTGGGGCCTATTTAAAAGTTTCCTGTCGTTTTTGGAACCAAGGTTATATGGGGAGAAAAGGAGCGAGATGCTGTCAGGCTTCAGAGCAGGGGAAATAGTGCAGTTTGAGGAACATCTGCCCTTTTATCTTAGCCCTTACTTTCTGCTGGGCTGTTTTCATGTGAGTCCTCCACAGGACTCTGTTCTTGCAGCTCTTTCTGGTGGGGGGACAACACTTCTTCGGAGCAGCAAGAGCTCTGTCAGGGTGAGGAGCAGCTCAAGTGCAGCTGCCTCACACCCCTGGGATCTGGCACCTCTACAAGGTCAGAGAGGAGCATGAGCTCTGCCTCTGGGGCGATGCTGCTGCCAAAAAACTCAGTGGCAGCAAAAGGAGGATCTTGCAGCCTCTTGGTAGGGGATGGGAGGAGACATCCTGAGTGGATTAGGGGAATGAAATGACACTGACTCAGGACAAAATGCAGCAACTGAAGGACGAAACAGAAAGGCACAGGTCACTGCCCATTTTCTCGAAAGGTTTCAGCTGTAAAAAAATTAGAAGCCATTGACCTAAACATGACATGATTTTCTTGAGCCCTTCCATAGGGGCATCCATAAAGTCCTGTTTTGTCTGTTGTTTGTTCTGAATGTGTTTGATCTGTAAAATAAAAAAAACCCATAAACCCAAATATAGTCTCCCTCTCACTGCTCCATCTACCAGACACTGCTAACATCTCCGGGGAGGAGTGCTGTCTTCTTTGGTGTCTGTAAAGCAAGTAGTATGTGGCAGGTATGGCCCTAAAAACTGCAATGAGAATATGCTCCTCGTGTTCTGGCCTTTTCTGATTTACTCTGGGTTTTGTTCTTTTTTGAGACGTTTGTGGGGCTGAGGTACAAGCATGCCTTGTGGAGCCAGGACGGAGTTCATTTTCTCCTCTTGGCTGTTTCTGTAAAGCAGAGGTCGCACTGGCAAAGCTGCACTTCTTTTGCCTCCTGCCCAACTCTTCTTCAGAAGGGAGCTTTTCTTTTCCCTCTCTTTATGGATTTTTGCTAAATAGGCCATGTTGCAACAGAACAAGCCAATGAAAGTCAAAACTTCCTCTTTTCCAGTCTGTAAACATTTCCTGGAACAACATGCTCAGCTTTGAAATCCTTTCCAAAGAGTATCTTAAGACCTCCCTCCCTCTTTCTATGAGTCACTTGATCAGAGCAGCATTCCCTTTTCTTCTGTTCAAGCCACTTCCAGGCAACCTTGTTAAAGCAATAAGGTTTTAGTGTAAGGGAAACCACTGCCAGGTTAGCCATTCCCTCGAGACACGCAGCTGGTTACCGGCTGCTGGAGCTTCTTGGGAGTCTTTGGGCTCCAGTCCCAGGTCGCAGACTCTTGGAGCAGGAAATTTTTCTTGGACACCGTGTGTTAGTCAAAAGGATAAAGTTCATGGGCACAATACAGTAGGCTGTGCTTTTTTTACTGCGTACTCCTTCTAAAACAAATAAGTTAGCTATTTGCTCCTTCTGCCCTCCTGGTAATCCATTACATATTAGACCTTACTTCATTGTGTACTAGAAGTTAAAACCGAAGGGGAATTTAAATAATATGAAGGAAATAAGCTGTCTTTTAAGCTACCTACTCTTACTTGCTGGGAGTATGCAGGGGTTAGCACTGTGATGGGGTCATGCCAGTGACAAGGACCACAGGTGAATGAAGTGAGCTGGGAGAGTGCTGCAGAGTGGCTAATTGGGAAGACTGGATCTTGCGGGTCTTTTCACCACGTCCTTGTTGCAAGGACCTGCCAAGGGCTGGGGCTGGGGAATGCACACAGGAGGTGCAGCGAGGGCAACCTGACCATGAGCTCCGGGGTCTCTGCTGCTCCCAGACGGTTGTACTTTCTCTTCACTTATCAGAGCTGGCAGAGAGGTTCAAGTTTTCCAAGCTTTTCCTGAGTCTCGAGCTACCACAGTACATGGTAACAGAGCTAACCTGGAGCTCTGCTGAGGCGGGAGAGGAATCTCAGCCTATGGCCCTGGTGCTCTTTTAGGTTAGAGTATGATTAATATTACTGTGCAGACCAGAAGCAAACTTCTGCTGTCATTAGAGTTACGTGCTGACTCTCTGGCTGTAATCAAAGCTGACGTTTAACTTTCCAGATTTAAGAAGGTGTTGGGTGGAAAAAGAGTTAAAGCACTTCTGAAGCCTTACTCTTGTACTTCCACCTTTAGGAGAAGAGATGTGCACATCATTTAACAGCAGCTTTGTTAAGTTGCCCATGTCCATGTGTAGTGTTTTATCCCTGTAGTATCACTTTCCAGATTCATTCTTACTTGAGGAGAAAGGATGCTTCCTTTTTTTTTCCCTCCCTCTTCCTTCTCCTCGTGGTCACTTCAACCTGACAGACTGTGCTGGAGAGAGAGGGGTGTTGGCAGGATGTGCCTCCGTGGGGGCTGTGCATCTCTGGAATTTATTTCCCTGGTTTGGTCTGAGCCCAGATCTGCGGGTGCGGTGCAGGAGACATCCCTTCGAGAGAGCTGTGGCTGCGCTTCCCAGACCAATTAAGGGAGAAAAAGAATCTCTCCTTTTTTTTTTTTTTTTTCCAAGGTGGTTGGCTGGAAGATTTTCTTTCTAATGATGATTTGAAGGCTCATGGGGTTTGGTTGTATGATTAATTATGCGTTAAGATGCCTAGAGCCTCCAAGAAGCATACGATTATTATTTATTAAAGTCAGAATACCAGTAAATATAATGAAGTGGAGCTTTAAATAAGCATGGAAGAAAAAGCGGAGAACATTTTCTGCTGAACACAAGCAGTTTTGCATTGGGCTGAGACTGTGTGGAAGAGTGAAACTCGAAAGGGACCTTACCCACTGATCACCCAAGGGACTCAAGTCACTGAAGATCAAGATACAGTGAGATGGAAAGAGAGATGGAGAGAGTTGAGGTCTACAAGTGGCTGATGCAGAGCAGGAGCCTAACTTCAGGAGCCTCAGTTCTCCCTAGGCAAATGCTAGTCTTTATGAATATCCCTCCCTTCCCTTGTTTCTGCTCCAGTGTAATCAAACACCTCTGATACCCAACAACCTGCCCAGCACCATGGTGCTTGCAGATGTGTTCCAAAGGTTGGGAGGTGGAAGAGCACAATTAAAAGGAAATTGCATTGTGTTTTTCTGGGGAGCTTTACTATGAACTTCAGCCTTGATGGTTAAAAAAGCCACCCAACAACTCATCTCCTATTTTCAGTCCCTTTTTCTTCCTATGTGTAATAATTGAAATCACTCCCTCATTTTCACAGAAATAACGTAAGGGGCGTGACTGAATAGCAGCTTTGAGAAAGTAATAACACTTTGTTCTGCTTGACGATCCATCTGATATGGACCTTGCTCTCTGCAAGTGTGGTTGGAGCCTGTTCCAAGAGCTATAGAGTCTGAGAAGGCTTGAATGTAAAAACAAATACTTCAGTGCAGGAGAGGCAGCCTGGTTGTTGTAAATGGCTTTGCCTGCCAAAAAGCTGGTAATAGCATGTTGGCCAGGCATCTTTGCTTTCCTAATTGGAACCACAGGCTTTTGATTACAAACCTTAAGAATAACAGTACCTCCTCTAATTTAAACCCCTCTTCTAACTTCCACAGTGTGATTTCTTGCTGCAGTGCTTGCCAGTGATGCTGCCTGTGTTTGTCTCCCCTTTCATCCCCAGGCCCTCTTCTTTTATACTTTAGACCATTGCATCCTCTCATCAGCTCAGTTATTCCCAGCACCCAAGCTCTGCATGGACTGACATTTAGCAAGAGCCTGAAATTGATGTGAGAGGTATGTTCAACTTCATAGAAAGGTGTAATTCACCGAAAAGAGAAATGAGTAAGTAGCTAGGCTAGGATTGCTGCTGTGTGGCATTTGATAACATATTGAGTTCATATGGTGCCTTTTTTTAATTTTCAAATGCTGATACTGTCAACATAATCAGGGATACACCGATATTGTAATGTTTTAATTAGTGTTTTTGACCAGATAAAGGAGGTGTGTCATAAGCACAAATGGTTGGTGCTAGATCTCTAGACAGAAATGACTTAAAAGGGCTGGTGTTTTGAAGCTGGCATTGGATTTCGGACTCAGAAGATTACTGAGAAATATGTGGAGTAGTCCAGACTTTGCAAATAGCCTGCCCCAGGATGCAGTGGACTCAGGGAAAGTCCCTCATCATTTTATATTCAGACATGTTGGTTAGGCATATTCTGATAACAGTGTTTTTTCCATCAGACAATGCCAACTTGAAATCAGAGTCTGTGAAATTGACTTGGTTACAATGCGATTGTGACAGAGACCAGACAGCTTCCCGAGAAAACTTTCCCTGCAGTGCAAGATGTGAAACCTGCCTCATCCCTGCCAGCTCCCCACCTCACCAGCAGGCACCTGGGAGCCAGGACCAGAGAAGTCTTAGGTCTATGTTCTCGGTAGCCTGGTCTTGCACGCAACCAGGCTGTGGCTGTGATGAGACCCAGGTGGTAGGATGCTCTGAAACCAGCCTAACTCCTCTGAAGCTCTACATGTCTCACCTCCTTGAATGCTCCCACCCCCATCTTCCACGGCTCAGGGACCTGCAGGAAGATTTTTCAAGAAATGCTGACATGAAATACGGGTATTTCATGCCTGTGCCAAGCACTGACTATGCAGACCCGCTCTTGTGGCTGGGTGTGGAAAGTTATTTACCTTCGACCCTACAAGTCTCCATCAATATGTTTGTGGTAGATTAAACAGATAGCTCTTCAAATAGATTAAAATCAATGGTCCCTTCTTCACCTGTTGGCAGTGTGGTACCAGTGTGTGCCACACTTGCTCTCTTTCTTTGCAAGTGTCATGAAAAAATTTCAGCAGTATTTTCATGTAACAGTACCAGCCTCTAGTTCCCAAATATCTTCAGTGGCAGCACGTATGGGATTAATTCCACCTACGATAGCAATGGTTAGCACATGACCTCCCCACACAGCCACCACCCAAAAAATGGCATGGTAGCTAAGACAGAGAGTTCTGCCTTCCACTAGCTTGGCTTTTAGCTTTCCCAATTCATTTTCCCAGGCTGTTTTATATCGGAGGCTCTGTTTGAGGTGGTAAATTTTAAATGGGCAAAATGGGAAGAGCAGTAAAAAATTCAGCCTGTGAGGGCATTTCTCTTTTCACAGTGCTCTTTGAAAATCTTTGGTACCCTGAGTTTAGGATGTGGAAGCCCCATTGCACTGCTTAGTGGAGCCAACACGTAGTTAAGTAGTTGTAGATTCAGTTTCTCAATGAACAGGAGTCCATCAGCTAGATTTGTGTCCAAGTCATCCATCTATGCCAACTTAAGCTGATCTCTGTTCCTCTGCCTTCATTTCTTTGATCACGTGTGTTTATCAGCAGAGCCAAAAGTGGAACGTCTCTGCCTCAACTAAACTGAGGGGAAGGAATAAAACCTCTTTTTGTTTCTCCTGAGGCTTCCTTTCCCCATGGGAGTCTCTAAATGGTACCAATCAACAGCTTTGAAATGCTGGCAGCAGCAGCTGGGAGAGATGGCATGCCAATGTGGGACTTGACACACCACCACCTTTTCTGCCGTCAGAGCTAAAAATCTCATTTTTAACACTTTGGAAGAAATAATATGTTTAAATAGCCATTAATTTGTAGCTGACACCTTCTCTCAGTGCTTCTGACAGCCTGTGCATTTCTTTTGCAGAGTGTCATGCTGCTTCTGTTTAGAAGCTAATAATACAATTTTCATAGTTATTACACAGGCTGTTTGGCTCTGAGGTTTCCTAAGAGTCTAAGCAGTGCCGCAGTGCCAGAATTTCTTACTCGAAGCTTTGGCAAGCTTTAAGTGAGTGACATTCATTGGTCAGTGTGTGCTGATGAGGGTTGGGATAGGGAAGTGGGCAAGATACCTACAGAAGCTTCAGTTAAATATTGAAATTTTATCATCTCAAGGTTTAGCTAGAACGAAGCCCTTTCACTATCCTCCAAATATGTACAGACCCAGTTAATGGCGCCCAGTGTGTAATTTGATGCGGTTTGAATCCAAAAGAATGTTTCATATTATGATAAGTTATGAGCCTTTTCTACTGGTTACAGCTCCCCTTGCCAAAGGTATGGGAAGGAGGGTTATTTGGAGAGTGATGGGCCACTGTTATTTTTTATGATGTCTCTTGTCTGACTGATAGAGGAGTTCTTAAATTTGAGACTACCCTGAGTCTCAAGTGCAGTAAAAACCCAGTGCAGATTCCAGGACAGAAAATAAATTCTGGTAAAGTATACATCCCTGTCTGATGTACTCTGGTGCCCATCAAGTTTGGGAGAGCTTCAGTGCCAGCATCGCTCATGGTCAGCCTTAGAGACTTTGCCCTCCCTCCCCCTTCAGCTGCTACTAGACACAAAAAAAAAAACCTGAGTAAGGTTGCAGAGGCACACACTCAAAAGTTAGGAAATGCCCTTGTGTCTCTACATTACAGCAAGCTTTAATTACCAAAATAGTAGTAATTATGGGATGGAAAATTTCAGCCTGCACACTTAAAAGTTTACACAGAAAGCCTTAGTAAGGAACTGAAAAGCTACACTGGGAAGGGTTGCTTTCTACCTCTAATGACATGGTATTGGATCCCATACGCTGTATCGGATCTTAACATGTCTTTGGCTCCCTCTCTACACACTAATTAACATAAATGTTCCCATTCCCGCTCCCTTTGTAGCCTGTTAAGTTTTGGGGGCAGCTGTGCAGCTTGGGCTGTGGCAGTGTGTTTCCATGAGAGAGAAAGAATGACTTTTTTAAAATGAGTTTTTATATCTGAGACTGTGGACTTCAGCAAAGGGAGGTTGCTCCTGATGAAGCAGTAACTGGTCCCTCACATTGCCTGGCAGGTGACAGCTATTCCACTGCAGAATACATATGCAAGTTTAAGTCCTATTCTGGCTGAAGTTATGATCAAGACTGACCCAGCTTTTATTACAGACCCTCTCCTTAAAAACCAGTCTAATAGTCCAAACCTGAATGCAAATCCAAGCTCCATCTGAAAAGGAGGTGAGACAGCAGCTGGGAGACTTAGCCATGGATTTTTACAAATAGGTATGTCTGATGTTTGCAGTATAAAGGATGCTGCCAAGGATGTGCCGTAGGGTACCAAAAAAATCCGCTTGTCCTTGAGGCTGCCTGAGGAGCTGTCGGCAGTAATCGTCCGCCGCTTTTGCTGGTTTTGAAACTTGCAGTCTAAAAAGTTTCCAAGCCTTGCGGGGCCTGCAGAAAATGGAGCGAACGTGAGCCGGTCCCGCGCTGCGGCAGAGCGGCCGCTGACGAGCGCCTTGGCAGTTTTCACTGCTGCTATTTCAGATTCTGTGGGTGGCAGGGAAACAAGCAGGAATTAGGTCAATTTAGCTCTGCTGCTGCTTGGGAAAAGCGAAGAGCAGCTGCTGAGACAACTACAGGAGCTATTCCCTCTAGAGGAGCCGATAAAAATTGAAGCTGGGGGATGGGTTAGGGCAGGGAGCAGCGATGCGAGGGGAAGGGGGATCAGCTGCCGGAGCAGCCTGGACTGGGAGCGGGCATGGCCTCAGGTGGATGGGGCATGCGTTGGCTGCATGCTCACAGAAATAGATCTGGGGATGCAGTAGCAGCATCATCTTGCATCCTGGGAAGGGAAAAGAAGGGAGATGTGTTCAGTTTCTCCCCTGCAACTGCCCTGACAAGGTTTCTTCTTGCCTTATCCTCTTCTATTCATATCTGCAGTGTTGAGGCAGGGCTAAAATCTGTATTTATGGAGAAATATTGTATTGGCTGGATCTTTGGTAACTGAGTTGGATTTCTAGCTAGACCATATGCAAAGCTACCAGGAGGACATGCTCTCTGCAGGTGGTTACAGGGATGTTGTGTGACCATGTGAAGGGTGGCTCCATGGGAAGGAGCAGGTACCCTGAACAAAACACTGCTGCGTGGAGGCATCATAGGCTGCAATTGCGTTCTGCTTAGTGTGACTTGCTATTTCCTTTTTCCCCCTTCATCCATCCTTGGTCTGGGTCCAGGCATGCCTGCAGAACCAGCTGTATCGGCAGGGCTGGAAGGGTGCTGCAATGGGTGGGAGCAGGTAGCGGGCAAGGAGGAGAGAACATGGCAGCACGGGGAGCCTAGGGGACTGCCCAGCTCTGTTCTGAAATCGCAGCCTAAGAGGGGAAAGATTTCCTATAAAAAGCTGAAGATTTCTCTCACTTGCCCCCTTTAGAGACAGCATCTGAAAAAACTCTTCTGGAGCCTTGCAAAAGAGTAAAGCCTTGCTTTGATTTGCTGTCTCCCTGGTAGCTGGCAAGGCTACAGTCAAGCATCCCCCATATGCACAGCCCCAAAGGTAGTCTCCAGTGGTTTTGCTAATAGCAGTAGCACAGAAGAAAGGAACAGAACTTGCTTTTCTGTTGTATAATCCATTGACTTTCAGACGTAGTAAATTGGTAAAACAAAACACTCACAGAAAGTCTGGCTTTACAGAAGGTGAAAATCTGCCACCCAGAATGGTAATGCTGTTTTAATTATGCCAGGGCTTGAATGAGGGCTGCAGGCAGGCTTTCTGCTCCGCGCTCCGGGGCTCGGTGGGTGCCGGCTTTATTCTCTTTGTACGTCTTGCCCAGTCCCACCAGCTGCCAGGCTGCAATAAAGTTACATCTGAGTCACTGGTTCCCAAAAGGATGACAAGTAGGTTGTGTGTAGCTGAATAGGACGATGCCGGTCCTCCACTGATCCTGCCAGCTCGGGTCTGGACTCGGGCCATAACTGCACGATAAATCCAAAGGAATGCTGTTGGCTGTTTAAGCGAGCTGGTTGGCTGCGGGGAGGAGAGGAGAACGAGGCACGCAGCTGAAAAAGTGGGCTGGGATGGCAACAGGAAAGCCACTGGCCCCTTTTCGGCTTTCAGCAAACAGAATGGGTCACTGGAAAGGCACAATAGACCTTGTTTGCAGCCGGGCTGCGCGGGAGCGGGGGGATGCCTGTGTTGGAGGCCATGCCAGGCGGGATAGTAGCTGCTGACGTGGGTCACTGGTCTCTGTGTGCTTTGGTCCTATCGACACCATCTTATTTAGTGCCGCTGTGAATCGCTGGGTTTGTTGGGCAAATATGTAGAAGAAGGGTGCTCTTGAGTTTTTGGCTGGTTTGTTTTTTGGTTTTGTTCTTTTAGTTGGCTTAGACCAATAAAACAAACTCCGGCTGTTATGGGGGAAAGAATCTAGTGTATATGTAGCCAATGGGGCAGATACGAGCACCTGCGGAGGTGAGCCTGGCCCTGGGTCTGCTTCTCTCTAAGCGAGCGCTCTCCAGGCTGGATTATTTCTTGCAGGGGAAGGCAGCCTGCATCTGCGGCCGCTCTCCAAAGCTCGGGGCTGGAGAGCCCAGGAAGCCTCTGCTTAGGTGCAGGGCAGCTCCTGATGACTCTATATCCCATACACAGCAAAGGGACACCTATGGTCTGGCTGCATATCTTGGTGTCTCACGGCTGGGTGGCCATTACTGTTGCAATGGCTTTTGACTATCTCCTTAGTAGACAATGCACCTTACCCCGAGGTGAGATCTGGTCTCCACTCTTTTGGGTGAACTCAAGTGGCAGATTGCTGACTTTTCTGCCTTTCTGGCTCTCATT
This sequence comes from Tringa tobata, assembly GCA_033628505.1. Taxonomy (NCBI): domain Eukaryota; kingdom Metazoa; phylum Chordata; class Aves; order Charadriiformes; family Scolopacidae; genus Tringa; species Tringa tobata. Next base: position 12,706,635 of record JAHREE010000480.1, read on the forward strand.
TCTCACAGGAGCTACGCTCAGCCCAGAAATCATCCCTGTTTGTTTGCTGATACCACCCCGGCTGTGTGTGCACCGAAGTAAAATAGGGGAGAGTCTCCTGACCAGATCCTGTATCTTTTTCCTACAGGCTAGATTTGGTGGCATAGTACAAACACAGTTGGTGTCTCTGGCTGTGACATGGCTGCTTTCTTCCAGCTTGCTTTTACATTAGAATTGCATTCAAACATAATGCAATGATTTGCGGCAAATATTTGCAGAATATTATTTGATAGTCAAGTTAGTCAAAGTCTGGAATAACAGATGAGTATCTGATGGAATAAATTAATTAAAAAAAACAGTGCCAGATTTGCTACAAATACATTACAAGCTGATTCCTCGCTTATAGCTCAGCTTTGAATTTGGCAAAGAAAAGGTATTTGGTTTTGCAGAGAAAGTCCTGGCTGATTATTTGTAATGGTTGGCCTAGGTTATGGGAACTAGTTCATTTGCTGAGTGTGATGCAAAAAGGTGAAAGATAAAGGTCATGCTATCATTGGGATTAGTTGGGTGAATTAAAGGACACATGGCAACACAGCTAATTAGGGTAAGGGCCTCACAAATGCTACCTTCTACTAACATCCCTCAGCACTCTGATGTCTTGAAATACAACTCCTGCACAAAGATGTCATGTCCAACAAGCCACAGGGCTGAGCACCAAAGATCAAAAGGATACACAAGTGTTTTGGGATATTTGACTTTCAGCTAATTTCAGAATTCTGTCCTGCAAGAATCATCTTCATGTCCCCTGAAAGCTTTTCCTCACAATTTTTCCTGAAAGCAGTGTCCTTCTCTTGCTGCCTGCAGTTATTAACTCCCGTCAAGTGCAGCTGGCTGTGCAGGAAGAGTAAAGGTACTGCTGCAGTAGGTGTCAAGGTTAATTTATATACTGCAAAACTGGAACGTCTTTTAAATAGTGACTGACAGGCTTACCAGCTCGAATGAACTGGTTTGCTCCAGCAGTGCCACCAGGCAGAGGCAGCTCATTTGGAAAGCACCGGGGTTTTTGCAGAGCCAAAATGAATAGGGGTGATGGAGGTGAGAGGACAGGTGAATAACTGGAGAAACGGGGGCCAGGCAGCTGGTACTACTGGAGGGGGTGAAGCCTGTCCTAGCCCCTTGCTCCTGCCATCCTCACCCTCACTAAGTTTGGGGCTTAGGCTGGCTTTGCCTGGGAAAGAATGCTGCTTACACAGGCTCTACATATATGTGGTGTGTGTGCTCTGTGTGGTGCAGAGGGAGACATCGCCACGTATCTGGCCATGCCAGTGTGTAAGTGTATTTATTTTTAATTAAAAAGCAAAGCAAAATGAGGTTTGCTTCAGTGTTCTGGCTGCCATCAGGCTCTCCTCATTTGCCATGAGATAACAGCAATGGTGAGGTGTTAAAGCCATATGGAAGCACTGGGGAAACAGATGAGGGCAGTCTGGAAAGTCCCAGTTGCATCTCAGGTGTTAAGGAATGTCTCAGTAAGGAGAAATTATGAGGGACTCTCACTCACAAAGAAATGTAAGCAGTAAAAGCAGGTTTGGAAGCAGATTCGGTGTAGAGGAGTGGAGCTGGTAATAATCATGCAGTGACTTGCTACTACTGTAGTTAGTAGTGTGTTATTCAGTGCTTTGTGGTAAGAGGGTTACACCAGGAGAGCTTGGACAGAGTCTGATTGAAACAGACCCTTAGCAGAATAAGCAGCAGCAGGAGTAAATAATATCAGAATCTTAAACTCAGAGAAAACTGTAGTTTGGAAGGGACCTTCGGAGGTCATCTGGTCAAGCCTGCCAGAGGCTCACAGCAGAGCTAATTTCAAGGTACTTAGCTTGACAATTCGAGATATTAACATGAAAAGCAGTGCTGGAAATTAATTCTACCACATGCCATTTGGAAAAGCTACAACACAACCGAAATAGAGTGGCTATGTAGCAATGTTATGATCTAAAGTAAGTCAGTGCCCTGACAGTCATATCTTTTTTTCTGCATGAGTTTCCACGTGAAGGGCTTGTATTTGGCTGATAATTCCCACAGAGCTGAATCCTTCCCTTTCAAAAATCCTGCGCCCAGACTCTTGCTCACACGGTGGGAACGTAAGTCCTGCAGGAGCTTCTCTTCCCAAGAAACTGTCTAGCAGACAGCCCAGCACTTCCTGACCACTTAAGCCAGACCCGTTCTAGGTACGTGCTGGTGCGGCTCCGTCGACTTCTGTGGAACTGCTGTGGCATAAAATGAGGATGAATCAGGCCTGTAGTCTTTCTTTTGAACTATGAATGTCAGTGCTAGCCTAGAGAAATACAATTTTCAAGCTGATGTGGTTTGACACCAAATTCTACAGCAGAGACACTGGACAGCCCGATGACTGCGTTAGCTCCCGAGGGAAAGCGGTGAGTGATGGGCAAGCGCTCTTTTCATACACAGAGGCATTCTCCGTTCAGGCTCAGCGACATCCAAACCCAATTGATCTTCATAAAGAGTTGCAGTTTGGGCCCTGTGCCACAGAAATCCCTCCCTCTCCCTTCTGCATTACTCATCTTCTTGAGGGCCTTTTGCTCTCAGATTTGCTGCTGCTGTTTCTGGAAAGCATCCCATTGTAGAGCCTGCGGAGAGCGCGCACCTTCCATCACGTGGTGAAAAAGGCCAGTCACAGATTCTTGTCGTCAAGTCCACAAGCAAAACAGACTGAAAACAGAGAAGAATGATACCTTTGATAAATCCTTCTAGCGTGTTAAGGATTTATTTTTTATAAACTAAAACGGGCACAGTATTCTCGGAAGGAAAAGTGATATTCTAATGCTACAAATAACTCATCTCTCCCCATTGAAAGGTCTGGGGCCAACCCTCATGATAGGGCTGTTCTTATCCATCCTGGCCTGAAGGAGGAGGTTGGGACCATCTACAGTGTTACCTGTTGTTACCCTGTGCACTCCAAAAAGCGCTGCCAGCTGTAAAGTGGGCAATGGAAACCCTCCAATCACCATTTCAGGCTCAACTTTAGAAAAGTGGTGGCAGGAGAGGGCATTTTCATATCTCTTGTTTTCCTCTCTCCAAACCCAAGGGTGCTGAAGCACATTTTGTTTCACGGGAGCAGAAAAACCAGGTTTCTTTCAGATTTGACCTGCCTTCTGGTTATGCCTGGTGTAGCCTGTTTGTGACATTGAGATGTGACGCATGGTCCTGGAAGGTGAAACAAGGCTGTCATCTTGTTTCAGGCAAGATCATGCTTAGCCTTCAAGTAATAACTTTCTGCTACGGCTGAAATCATAATGACTATGATGTGTTATATATAAGCTGTAATAACATACTACTCAAATTAATGAAGTCCTACTTCCAGGACTCTAGGCTAACCATAACTTGACTCTTAAGAGCTCTACCTTGGGCTTAACCATTTGGTAGGGTTGTTGTGCTTCAGATTATTACAATACCAAGCTCTCAATAAGAAAAAATGAAACCACCAAGTGTTACAGAGTGAAATTTCATTATAGATTCTGTAATACTTGGTAAGCATTTGTTGGAAAAGCTCATAATTCAGGCCTTTTTTAACACAAGTAACAAACAAATTATAGTAATTTTCAAAAGCATCTAGAAACAACAATTGTGAGACTGTCTGAAGCTAAACAACTCCTAATGAGATGCAGTGGTAGCAATAGCAAGACAGACAGAAAATCTATACAGATAATTAAGAAATTATCTGTTTGGGAGAAGTTTAACTATCTTTTACCTTCTTGTCTGTGGAAGCCAATATATGTAACTTGTTCTTCTCACATCTTCCCCACCTCCAATTATTTAACAATAATATAGGAATCGCTACAGTGTAAAGAGGCATCTGGGAATAAAGCACGGGAGCCCGAGGATTGGTTAACACACTGTCTAGCTGAGTCTTCTATTGGCAGAGCTAAAAATCCCACAAAATACTAGCCCCAGGGGTAAACAAACTCAGAAAAAGACTTTAAGAACATTTTTCAGAAATAACACTATGATGCATACAATGGACAAGAAAAGCAGAATAATAAGTGCCAGCAAGCTCATGAGTCTTGTCCTGATTTGGTTTGCACTGTGCCTAGAATTGGTTTTACCCACTCTGTCCTTTCATTCTTTCCCAACAGTATGAAACCCAGTGATTTTGTTATGCAGGTTTCACACAAATAAAAAGCAATCAATAACATCTCAGCAATGGCTATCTGCGAATAGGGTGACTTTTTTAGTATATGAAAAAGAGTAAGAAAGAAAGATGCAACAAATGCCATTCTTGGTAAGATGTATAATGACCCTTGGAAAATTTGGTGATATATATAATGCACATACATGAGAGAGGTTCTCTTATTATACAGGTAATGCTGTTTCAATGGGGGCCCATCTTCCTTAGAAGAAGTATCTTTGGACCAAAACTAAGCCAAGATAATGAGGCAGTTGAGGCACAGGAGTTGTCTGGACTGCTTAGTCTAGAGCAGTTTGGGGACAGAAGAGAAAACAAAAGAATTCATGGCTCTGGGTTTGAAAAGAAAAAGATGAGACAGTGCTGTGGGAGTGCCAGCTACAGACCCTCTGTCTGCCATGGTGGGACCCTGGCACGTTCTTCTCTGAAGTACATCATTCCATATCTACCCTTCAGAGGAAAAAGGATCTATCTGACTGAAACATACCTTTTAAAGACCAATTTTAACTAAGAAACTCTGCTGCTTCACATGTCTGGATAAAAAGCAAAGCCATTTTCTTTTGAGGGAATGGCTCTCCTTGTGGTCCCTCTTCCTCCTCCTTGACCTCTCCCACCATCTCCCTTCCCTCAGTCTTCCCAAAATAAGGTATCAGGAGCGGAAAGCAGTCAATTACATACAGATAAACTATTGCATCACTTATGTTGGTGTTAGATTCCTTACTCCCAGTAGAGTGGGGAGATCAGAGCTGTGTGGTGCGATACGTATTGCCGGGATTGCACAATGAATCTAAATTGCCATTCTAATGCAAATAAAAATATGTAAATGATGTCACCCCTGATGAGTGCAAAGCTGAGCCAAGCAAATATGGGATTGCCAATAAAACACTAGATGACTTTTTCTAGCATAATAAAGACTTGCTAATTTGTCTCCATTCTTAGGAAGTAAGAAAGAATCAATGTAGTGATACAAGCACATTTTATCTAAAGGGGTTCTTTATCAAATGTAATTATGCCAAGACATATTCTTATACAGCCTAACTTCAGTAGGTTGAAGGCTTTTCATTTATTGGTGAGAAGCCGAAGTAAAGAGGTCGTAAAGGGTAGGTTTAGACTAAACATTAGGAAAGAATTCTTCATGGAAAGAGTGGTTGGGCATTGGAATAGGCTGCCCAGGGAGGTGGTTGAGTCACCATCCCTGGATGTGTTTAAGAGACCATTAGATGTGGTGCTGAGGGATATGGTGTAGGGGAGGACTTTGTAGAGTAGGGTAGATGGTTGGACTCGATGATCCCAAGGGTCTCTTCCAACCTAGATGATTCTATGATTCTAAAGTAATATAAAGGAGTGAATGACTAGGGATTCTACCTGAGATTTCGGAGTTCAAGTCTATCTCCTGCTCTCAGATTCATGGCCAAGTTCCTTGTGAGCCTCTCCACAGGGTTATTTAGATACGTTAGATCACTTAGATTGGGTATATCTTGATAATATATTCTTCAAAGCAGAGAACTTGCTCATGTGTCAATGGCCTGGAAATAGTGAAGGAACTTTCTCATTGATCCTACAAAGTCTTTTTTGAACTATGCTAAAATAGAATAGTGAAATATTGCTTATGCTGGCTGTGCACAGCTTTGGTTTTCAGGCCTTTCCCTTGTTGCCTTGCTGTGTGGATCATTTAATTGGGAGAGAAAGAAGAGTAGCTGCATTATGTTAGTCAGGTTGCATTATAGAAATAACTAACTTTTTCTGCATAGTGATGGAAAGTGGTGGGTTCAAGCTGTTGGGAAGGCTATGCTTTTTGATTAATAATCTTATGAACCTTTACTCTGGACTTTGCTGTAAATTACATGTTTGCATTATAAGAATCAATGAAAATTTAACCACATTGTGTTATGTTGTATGTCAAGGCTGGACCCACACTGGAATGCAGATGGGAGTGATTTTCAAATGTCTACAGGGCCAGACCTTGAGTACTACATTTGTCACTGCAGTTTTATTTTGAGAAGGTCCTCAGGATCCCTGCTGCTGCCTTGTTCATCTGTAATTACCCTCCACATAGCCCAGACTGATTTTCCACAGCAGGGCTAGAAAAGCATTCAGACCACCTCAATGTCTTCAGGCCATGTCTGCATCATTCCTGACAGCTGTTTGTCTATCTGATCCCCCAGTGTCCTTAGGAAATTTATTCAAGTCGTTGCTTGTGCTTACTACTTTTTTTCCCCTTACACCTAACCTAGATGTCTTTTTCTACAACTTAATTATTCCTTAATTGCTCCCATTACTTCTTGTCCTGTCCTCTCTGTACATGGAGCACAGTCTCTTTCTCTGTGCAGTAATCTTTTACATACTTGTGGCTTAACATTGTGAAAGTTGCATCCTAGTCCAATCCCATTTTGGCATTTTGGGGAGACAGAGAAAAGAGAAACTAGGGGCTTAAGACTTTGGGAAGGAGTCTTCCAAAGATGGGGAAGGCGTCTTTAACCACTGACAGGCTCTGGAGCTCTTCTCTGAACCCCAAAAAGAGAAGCATTTTGCACCAAATTCTCATCTTTCTTATGCTGGTTTTAGACAAAAAACTGTTCAGTGAAGTGATTCCTAAGGTGAGGATGTGAATGAAAAGGTTTATGATCATGATGCCCCTTGTTTTCTGCCACCCCAGAGAATGAGATGAGGACTGGGAAGTGGTTGCACGCCCAGCATTAAGTAGTAACAGCAACAAAGATATCTCTGACTTCTGCACTGGTGGTAAAATACCCCCCGTCTTGTGGTTTTAAATATGTCTGGAGTTCTGCTTTCCAACGTTTTGTGTTACATTGTGGCTTTCAAATGGACAAAGTCCTGAAGTAGTGGAAATGCAAGATCTCAAAAATCTTCATGTGGCGTCTTGCTGTGTACACAGGACCCAGTGTTAGACCAGTCTAAAAATTGATGCATGCACAGGGGCTGGGGGAAGGGGTGGGAGGATAAGGGAGGAAGGTGGGAGTCTGAGGCTGCGAGAAAATGGGACAATTAAGCATGAACCCAGAGCTGACACCCTGCCCTGATTAATTTAGCAATAATTAAAGACTTTCAGTGGAGATCAGCGTTGTGCTGGTTCCCAGCCACGCAAAGAAGGATGAGTCGTGCAACGGTA
>JAHREE010000480.1:12714175-12887237 GCA_033628505.1 Tringa tobata
GTTCAAGTCTATCTCCTGCTCTCAGATTCATGGCCAAGTTCCTTGTGAGCCTCTCCACAGGGTTATTTAGATACGTTAGATCACTTAGATTGGGTATATCTTGATAATATATTCTTCAAAGCAGAGAACTTGCTCATGTGTCAATGGCCTGGAAATAGTGAAGGAACTTTCTCATTGATCCTACAAAGTCTTTTTTGAACTATGCTAAAATAGAATAGTGAAATATTGCTTATGCTGACTGTGCACAGCTTTGGTTTTCAGGCCTTTCCCTTGTTGCCTTGCTGTGTGGATCATTTAATTGGGAGAGAAAGAAGAGTAGCTGCATTATGTTAGTCAGGTTGCATTATAGAAATAACTTTTTCTGCATAGTGATGGAAAGTGGTGGGTTCAAGCTGTTGGGAAGGCTATGCTTTTTGATTAATAATCTTATGAACCTTTACTCTGGACTTTGCTGTAAATTACATGTTTACATTATAAGAATCAATGAAAATTTAACCACATTGTGTTATGTTGTATGTCAAGGCTGGACCCACACTGGAATGCAGATGGGAGTGATTTTCAAATGTCTACAGGGCCAGACCTTGAGTACTACATTTGTCACTGCAGTTTTATTTTGAGAAGGTCCTCAGGATCCCTGCTGCTGCCTTGTTCATCTGTAATTACCCTCCACATAGCCCAGACTGATTTTCCACAGCAGGGCTGGAAAAAGCATTCAGACCACCTCAATGTCTTCAGGCCATGTCTGCATCATTCCTGACAGCTGTTTGTCTATCTGATCCCCCAGTGTCCTTAGGAAATTTATTCAAGTCGTTGCTTGTGCTTACTACTTTTTTTCCCCTTACACCTAACCTAGATGTCTTTTTCTACAACTTAATTATTCCTTAATTGCTCCCATTACTTCTTGTCCTGTCCTCTCTGTACATGGAGCACAGTCTCTTTCTCTGTGCAGTAATCTTTTACATACTTGTGGCTTAACATTGTGAAAGTTGCATCCTAGTCCAATCCCATTTTGGCATTTTGGGGAGACAGAGAAAAGAGAAACTAGGGGCTTAAGACTTTGGGAAGGAGTCTTCCAAAGATGGGGAAGGCGTCTTTAACCACTGACAGGCTCTGGAGCTCTTCTCTGAACCCCAAAAAGAGAAGCATTTTGCACCAAATTCTCATCTTTCTTATGCTGGTTTTAGACAAAAAACTGTTCAGTGAAGTGATTCCTAAGGTGAGGATGTGAATGAAAAGGTTTATGATCATGATGCCCCTTGTTTTCTGCCACCCCAGAGAATGAGATGAGGACTGGGAAGTGGTTGCACGCCCAGCATTAAGTAGTAACAGCAACAAAGATATCTCTGACTTCTGCACTGGTGGTAAAATACCCCCCGTCTTGTGGTTTTAAATATGTCTGGAGTTCTGCTTTCCAACGTTTTGTGTTACATTGTGGCTTTCAAATGGACAAAGTCCTGAAGTAGTGGAAATGCAAGATCTCAAAAATCTTCATGTGGCGTCTTGCTGTGTACACAGGACCCAGTGTTAGACCAGTCTAAAAATTGATGCATGCACAGGGGCTGGGGGAAGGGGTGGGAGGATAAGGGAGGAAGGTGGGAGTCTGAGGCTGCGAGAAAATGGGACAATTAAGCATGAACCCAGAGCTGACACCCTGCCCTGATTAATTTAGCAATAATTAAAGACTTTCAGTGGAGATCAGCGTTGTGCTGGTTCCCAGCCACGCAAAGAAGGATGAGTCGTGCAACGGTAACCAGCCCCTATTCATCACAGGCAGCGCACACAGCAATTACCAGCGCTGTCTATAAACTGGAGCAGACTTTTGCATTAATTGATTTACTGGGACCTTTTATCCCTTTTCTCTTTTGTTTCCTCCTTTCATCTCTTATGTTTTCCTTCGAAGGGCTGGTTCATTCGGCCAGCCACAACGCGCAGCAGTGCCTGGCCACAGGGGACGTGTCCTTGGGATATAGCGTGGAGCTGCCTGGATTTGAGACGCTGTGCTCTGTGACTGTCCCGTCCCTCTGAGTCTGTATTTTCCAGGGTGCTGCCTGTGAGAGTTTTTCTTTTGAAATCCATTGTAGTAAGCAAAATGGAGTAGATATCCGCTCTTTCTGCTGCCTTTCCTCACAACTCTTCTTGCGCTCCTCTGTTTTCAGCAGTGATGCCATTTGCCTCTCATTTCACACTGAATATGAGAGAGAAATCTCATTATTTCTGACTTAGGTATTCACATGTGTCTCTCTACAACATGTCATGCCAGTTGCCGGCTTGTTACAACATCAGAAGAAGGATTCAAAGTGCTGATTTATCTGCTATTGGAAATGTCTCTAGGGATGAAAGAAGATACCAGCCAGGAAGGACGTGGAAAAGGAGAGAAGAACACAGGGGAGGCAGCACAGGGCTGCAGCTTTCCAGGGCAAAAATCTAGCCTTATCTTAGTTTGCTTGCTTATTTGCTGCTGTTCTGCTAGCTGGACTGGCAGAATGATCAATGGGATGTGCAATAACCAAAGATGTAATGGGCAGGAAGCTTTTATATCTGTGAAGAAAAACTGTGGGAAAAAGATGCTCCAAGGTCTGGCTGGTAGCTGTTGAACAAAAAGGAAAAAAAAGTTAGATACTTAATCCCAGTCTTTTGTTGGAGAACGAACAGTAGTTTTATTTTAGAGCTGAAAGGCTTCCAAACACAGAGAAGCCTGCTCCTTGCATGGTATATTGGAATCAGATGTCCTGATTTGGTCCTCTGTGTATGTTCTTTGTTTCATGTGTCTAGCTCCCTGTAGCGTTTGTTGCAGGAGTGGGTAGTTAATGACATGTCTAGCCATGGGCATGGCATTTCTAGCTGTACCCACAGAAAAGTAAAAGGCAGTGAAATGCTTTGGTATCCTCAAACATTGGTATTTATTTTGCGTGAGCGTGTAGCAGTCCAAATGAAGGATCCCAACTCCATCATGCAAAAGACACGGAATAGTTGAGGCAAGAAGGCATCTCTGGAGAGCACCCAGCCCAGCCTCTGCTCAGGGCAGGGGCAGCTGCAGCAGCCTGTTCAGAGCTGTGTTCTGCTGGGTTTTGAGTATCTCCAAGGGCGCAGACTCCATAAGCTCTCCTGACAGCCTGTGCCGGTGTTTCACCAACCTCACCATAAAATAAGCTTTTTCCCCCTGTATTTAATTTTGTGTCCAGGGCACTTGCCTGCCTGCAGCAGACGTGTGCTGTCCCTGCATGGGTGAGTGGCACAGCACAGGCAGCATTTGCCTATAGGAGCCACAGAGATGTGTAGCTGCTGCTCCAGCCCTGCATCCTGCAGGAAAAAGAGCACAAGGAGAAGGCAGGCAGTGGTGTCTTCTGTCTTCTCTGTGTTTGTGGGGAAGCAGAAGCTTTCAGTATCCAAAGGGAAAGGCAGCGCAGCCCAGCAATGCTGTGTATCAGTTCTGCTATGGAAACGCTTCCTAGCTTTCTTCTAAAATGGGAAATAGTCGTCTTCAGTTTCATCTTTTGGGGGTGAAAATATGCTTTTCCTAGTCTTTTATATATAGGTTATATATCAGAACATACATCTTTTATGGATAATACACAAAATGATTCATATGGGTCTTAAGCCATTCTTGAATCTGAGCTAGTGCCTAGTGAAATGGTTAAACTACTTACCTCAATGCTTAAAGGGATGTGGTGGAAACAAACTGATATTTATGCAGTGCTTTGAAGGTTTAAAGTGTGCATTATTTATTTACTGTTATCATCAGAGAAGTGATTGATAGCTTCTGCTTATGCTGTTATTGACATGAACCTGTGAATAATATATATCAGGAGAATGTCAGTTTGTCTGCAAATGGAAAAACCAAATGGAGGGGATCCTTTGAAATGATAAAGAAATAAGTCAACAAAGCTATGCAGCAACTGTAAAAATGTGTTGCAGGGTTAAAATTTCTACTAAATGTGCATTATGTATTATCAACAGCCTCGCACACTGGCTAGTGGGGTCCAAAATGTTCACATTTTAATACAGGGAACATTTTTCATTCAGAAAGAAATTACGCTCCAAAAAACCCCATTAGTATTTTTAAATTGATAGGAGACTGGTAGTAACTCTCTGTGACATCTACTTAATAAGCTGTTGAAGTGATTTAGTGATCAATGAGCGCTGACATTTCGAAAAGGGAAAGGCAAACTTTGGCACTTCTTTTGCTGTGTGGGAGATAAACGGGGCATCCCTGGGAACCTAAGTCTGCCTGAGCCGGGACACCTTTGCTGGTGCTTGCAGGAGGCTGCTAGGAAAACAGATGCAAAAAATCTTCTCCTTTCTTTTTGGAAAAGAAAAAGGAAAAAAAAAAATATTCTCTTAAATGAAGGCATGAAGGATAAGGCTATTCCAATGTGGGCATATGTTTAGGTGCCTTGTATACGACTCCCTTGTGTTTATTCCCTTTTTGCATTCTGAGCACTGTTGCACTGAGATGCTGCAGCACAAGGATGCTTAAAGTTGTGTGTAACTCAGGGGGAGGGAAACATGCCCTCTCTCCGAACATCTGTGCCATGAGTGTCTGCATACAAACATGGAGGCCCATGTATATACCATATATGTGTGTGCGTGTGGTATGCATGCAAATATATATGGTATGTGTGTGGTCTATGCCATATATGTCATATATGGGGTGGGTTTTTATCTGTTTATACATATATGTATAAACTCAATATTTTTATTTTTGCACATTCTATGATAAAAGTGTGTTTGAAAAAAATGAATATTTTCTGCTGCTCCTTTTTCACTGAAATCAAACAGAGATGCTTGACAGTGAGGAGGAAGTTTTTATTCAAAAAAACTGAGCCTGTTTCCCTGAACTCAGTGAGAGTAAGTCAAACCCAAAGATGGTGTTAGCATTTAATGGACCAGACCTTTAGTAGGCATAAATTGCTGTAACTTGACTAGTATCACTGAAGCTGCACTGGTTTCCAGTGCCTGAGAACCTGAGCCCAGGTTTTTTGTTTGATTGGCCTGTTTTAATGTGCTCAAATGACTCTTAGTTTATTGTTAGCAGAAAATACTGTGCTCAGGATCAGCTCTGTGTACAAAGCATTCTGCTGCCTGTGTTGGCACACACACGTGGGGCTGGGCAGTGGTGGAGCAGGGATCGGCTGTACAGCTCAGAGAGCACAGTTTTGCCAATTGACTGTTTCCTGTCCCTTCTTTTAGGTTCAGAGGCACAGAGGTAATGAGTAAAGACAATTCTACTCTGGATGCCCCTTTATAGATGATTCTAAGGATTAATAGTCCCCATCATAACATATTTGTGATGGTGATAATGGTGATAATTACCAATTATCAAATGGTGATAATTACCTCTACCATAGATTATTAGCTAGTCCCAGCTCTTCTGCCCTTCCTTTGTCTACCTCCCCTTCCTGACTTGACTTGTTTTGGGGTCGCCCCCCAACATTAAATACAGCACTTGGCTCCAAAACTGAGGCAAACGGAATAAAGAATGTGCTGTGAATTGGTATTTGTAGGTCACTTTAGCCAGGCAAGTATTTGAGGAAGCCCATCAAAATGCTTCAAGCATGTAGAGCTACTCTTGGGAGATCAGGTGAGGCTTGAAATGCATTCTGTAGTTGGCTTTCCTTGTCAGGTTTGATTGCAGGAGGTTACGATGGGACTGGATGAGATTTGACTGGGATTTCCAGTCTGCAGAAGATGTTATTGGGCAGGTCACTGTGAGCTTTCCCCATTCTGCTGGCCTCCCGTTCGGATGGCTGGAGTGATGTGCTGCAAACTGACAGCTCGGGGATGTGTGAGCGAGATGCTCCCTGGAGTGCAGCTGCTCTGCTGGGCATTGCTAAGGTAAAGTTGGAATCTGCTGAGACGCCACTGGCTCTCTGCGACGCGGCGAAGAGGAATTAATGCCTGGATACCAGCGCTGCAGCTCTTGACGGGCACCCTGGCATAACGCTTGCGCTGCTAGCTGCTAGAGAAGCTCCATTTCTTCTTTGGCTCTTTCTTCCCTTCCTTCCAACTCTGGGAAGCAAAGGAGAGCTTTTGGTCTGTATCATAGAAATTGCTGCATGTGCTGCCTTTTTAGGGGATTCTCCTTGAATCTTTTCTATGCTTTCCACTGTCTTACCGTCCTTTCTCCGTCTCATACTAGATAATCTTTGTCTTTTAGGATAAAAATGTTTTCTCCACTTTGCTCTCACCTTTGGGTTAAAATGCTAGTCAGTGCAAACGTTACTCCATTGTCTTCTTTAAAGGTAACCTCTGTACCAGTGGGTTTTGATTAGTGTGTGTGATTCCAGGGAATGACAGCCTTAATTTAAGAAACATTGCTGTTGAACCTTTGGGACCCCAGTAGCTGTGTCCAATTTTGCACTGGGCTGTGTCTGAAACCACGCAATGACCTGATGAATGCTTCAGCCAGCCAGGAGTGTTGCTTCTCCATCAGGGAATAAAAAGCAAGGACACATGAATACTGAAATTTAACTTTCAAAGCTAGACCCTACCCTCTTTGAAGCAGCAGTAGTGCTTGTGTCATGCGAGTGTGGTAGAGGTGGACCAGGGTGCGAGTAAGCGTTCAGGGCACTCAGGTGCCAGAGGGAATTGCTCTCCAAGCTACCAGCTGTACCTGGCATAACCTGTAAACCCCTCCTCTAGCATCTGAGGATGGGGGGGCTGAATCTGCCTTTGCTATGTTTTCTTCATGATATTTCATGACTTTCCTGATATTAGGACTTCTGTCAAGAAGAAATACTGTTGATGTTTTCTTCTACTGGCATGCATTTATGGCGGCTTAACAACCTGATTCACTGCTTACTTTCATGCTAAACAGATTAAGTTAGGTGTCTACCACACCACAGGGTTTGAGAGAGAGGTCAGTGAATCTGATTGTGTGTAGTCTTAATGCAGTCTGTTCTAGGCAGGTCTTTGTATTGATTTCTTTTAGACTTTGGCATTCACTGCACTCTCCTTTATTTGTTTTACTTTTTGAAAACATAATGGCTATGAAATGAAGCAGAGTACCAATATCTGACAAACAAAGATGATGGATTTGGGGGTTCTCTTTTATTTTTTTTTTTCCTCCAGCACAAGTAATTACTTGCTTTAAAACTTTATCACTTTAGAAGCAAAAGTCTCACCAGGAGTTTAAACAGTGACAGTGTCTGAAGTGGCTTAACCATAGCAATGTGGCAATTATTCAGTAGCCTGTTGCGCTGCATAAAGCTGCTAAATACCTGTAAGAGCACTGAGTGTCATAAACATCACCAGCTTTGCTCAGAGAGAGGAAGCATGATGTTTAAAAATAAGTAAACCAGCACCTTTCTGCCACCTCAGGAAACCTACAGAATAAACAAAAAACCTTGAGAACTGTACAAACAACTGCTTTGTAAAAGAAAGTATGCATTGAGATACAGTACAATATACTCATCTCATGCACCGTGTGCCCCTCTGGCTGTTTGAACAGCACGACAACCCCTCTTACACCAGCCTGCTAATATTCAGTGCTGGCCTGTGGGGAAGTCTCACTCTTCTCCTCCACCTGGTAATTTGACTGTGTATCCCCACTTCAGCCCCGTGTCACCGCTCCTTAACAGCAAAGTCAGCTCCTCTCCAACTAAGCTTTGAGCTTTTACATGAGATCTGCTTTTTTTGCAGCGATCCAAAGTGAAGCCTGTCGGGAAGTTTCTGTTTTCTTGTTGTGGAGGGATCTGCTGAAAGCCAAACTGTTCTCCAGTCTTCTCTGCATCTTCTGGTTTGATCAGCTCTGGGGGTGGGGTTATCTGTGAGGCTCCTGTCTGGCATCTGTTATTACATATCTTATGCGTTAAAAAACCCACAGCAAACAAACCCAAACTCTGGAAGGCACAAAATGACAAATGTCTTTATTGAAAGAATGCAATTAAGGTTGCAAAAAATGTGTGTGGAAAACACCAGAGCTGATATTGTTGAAGAAACCTTATTTTAGCCAACACAGACATGTGCCTTATGCTGCAATCTTCACTCACATGATGAGATATTGCACTCTTCCATGCAGGAGGATTAATATGACTAAAGGCCTTTTATAGTGGATACTAGGGAGGAGCATCTGAAAAGTGGCATTGACCCACCCAACTCTATTTTAGGCAGATAGCGAAGCAGTTCCCCTGGACTCCTTGGGTATTCATTGGAAAGAGGTGGGTGTTTCTCGGTGAGGTTGTCCCCATCACCCCCAAGGAGTTAAGGCATGTGTGTTAGGAAGGGATCCTCCCCTCTGGTCTTCTCATTGTTCTTCTTAGTGTGAATAAAAGATCGCTTACTGTTTTTCAGTCTTCCTTTGTAACCCCACCTTCTGCTTCTGTTACGCGGTTGTGAAATAAAGCCTGTAAAGAGCACCGATGTCATGGTCCGCTAAGAAGGCAACACCCACTGGCCTTGAAAGCCTCCTTCATCTCCCTCCTCAGCCTGGCACAGATGGGCGGTGCGTGATGGCTGGATTTTGACCTGGTTCTCGCAGCCCCCAGCTCAGGCGGCACAGCGCGTCTCTCCATCGCTTCCACCTCCAGCTGCCCCACTCCCACCCAGATCATTTCTCCCCGAAGCTTTGTGGTGGCGGGGCAGGAGCCCTTGGCGACTGCTGCCTGTTACAGGCGGTGGGGCGAGAGCAGGTGACGGGGTGTAACTTCTCTGCCTGTTGAAACGGCTGAGGGAGGAGACCGGCACGTTGCAGGCAAATCCGACTTTGCAAAAGTCGTTAGAAAGCGCTTTTACGAGGAAAGCAAAAGGGTGGGAAAATCCCATCTCTCTTGCTTTCAGAGGTTTGAAATGAAAGCTAAAGCCCTGAGTGTCGGTCTCAGGGCATGAGCAATACCTCCACCCAAATCCTAATGTCTTCCAAATGGGACCAGATTTCAAGCAAGTGTCAGATGACCTGACCAAGGAAACAAAACGTGAGCATGGATCTATGCTAACCCTGGAGTAGCTGCCAGAGGACCTACTTGAGGAGAGTAGTTTGGGGACTTGCTCTGGCTGTCTGAGGGCACTGCAGTGCCAGCGCTGCCCCTGCCAGGGTTAGCCCAGGTCCTGTAGTGCCAGCTTGGAGTTTGCGACGCAGCTGGGTTAGGAGCTGGGACGGGAGATGGTCTTTAATGAAGACGGGCTGTGCTTTGGGAGGGAAGGGGATGCACTGTCCCATGAAACACTTGCCCTCCCCATGCTCTCTTGCTGCTGGCAGTACAGTCTGGTTGTGGTCAGGGCATTAGGACATGGAGACCGGTATCCTAGGTCTGGCCAAGCCATGGATTTACCCTGTGATTTTGGGCAATCTGGTTCACCTCTGTGCATTTTCCCGCAGCGGGGTCTGTTGTACCCATTTATCCCAAGCCACAGCACCCTAAAGGGCTGGGAGAGCCGCTCCCACGGTGTTTGTATAGTGCCTGCCTCCATGGAGGTGTGCACTGCAGCTGGTGAAACTAATTGCCACCACTAAATATACCAAGCAGGCCTGGCAGAAGGGGAAAGAGGAGGAGGAGGACACTGAGCCTTCCTTGTTCTCTAGACATTGTCATTTTGGCTTTTCAAGCCTCCCCATGAATGAGTCTAATGACAGCCAAACCTTTGCATGAGCTGTATGAGCTGTAACTTCCTTGGGACACTTGGGTCGCTTTGGGCTGCAGAAGTGGGCTCTTGTTTTCCTTCTCAGTCATTCAGGAGCTTCTGGTCCCCTTGGGAGCAGGGAGGGGTAAAAATAACACAACGGCGGTGTACAAGCAGCAGAGAAATCTAGAAGTGGCTTTGTCATGAAGGCCTGAATTGTGTCTTACTGTTTCTTAACTGGGTCCTTGGTTTTAATGCAATTAATGTAGTCTGAGGTTATGTGAATTCATTCAGCTTCTTTGCCTTCAGGACTAAATTGGTTTCTCTGGGAGATCTGGAAATCCCTTCCCTAACCCATTACGGTGCAACACGATACGATGTGTATAAAGGGGAGCACAGCATCCAAGCTTAAGAGTATAGGCTCAGCTGCACGAAAATATCTGCATGTCCAGCTCCCAGTGGACAATCAGATGTCTAAGCACATTTTTTTTCTGGGCTAAGGTGATAGCATTTGGAGAGAGGGAATAGGACAAAGAAAGCTTCCCTTTTTTTTCCCCCAAAGGAATAAAAGCAGTTTATATCAGGAAAATCAGAACAATTACTTGAGTTTATTAAATCATGGTGCTTTTACTGGTAATGGCTTATCTCCTCTCCCATATCTTCTAGCCTGCTGACCAGGCTGTCCACCTGGCCTGCATCTCCCCTGGTGCATCAGGGTTTGCACGTGCATGAGGGGAATGGCATGGTGTTGCTGTGTGGTCAGAGCTACATAGGCCAGGCAAAGAGCATGGGTCATGAAAGATACTGAATAATCATGGGCTGCTCTGGTGAGAAAGAAGGGAGGAAACTGATTTAAAGCAAGAGTCAAGACCAAACAATGTCTCCTTGCAGGAAAGCTGAAAGTTTATTTTGGATCAAGACATCAAAACAATATCTGTCAGTCTTTCCAAATGGAAAACTTCAATTTTTAGTTCAGAACTGAACTGTTTCACTTTCGGGATGCCAGAATATCTTTGGTGGATTTCTATGAAAATTGAAAAATGTCAGCCAAAAGCAGATACTTTAGGGTAAAACTGTTTTCCATTTAAAAAATCAGCCTGAATAGGAAAACTGTGTGGTCGTTTCTTGGCATCACAGCATTTGTACAGCAGCACTGGAATGTGCATTCTGTGCATGAATGAAGAAATGTTCATTTTAAAAGGTTCCTTAAACTGTCTCTTGGGACATGCAGGAGAAGGGGACGTGCCAGCATCGATCATTTTGTAAAATGCTAACTATGAAGATGGGGAGAGGATAGCTGCAGTTACGCTCTCATTGCATGGGTACTTATGCTCATTTTACTGCTCTAGTAAAATTACATGTACTTTTTTGTTATTCCCGTTTAGAAATAAGAGAGATATTTTTAATGCACTTTTTTCATGAGGGACATAGGTGCTGATTTGCTGAAACAGAACATTTCCCTTGCAGTTCCTCTGTGGACATCGATTATTTATACTGCTCGTGCCTTAGCTGCTGTACCAGGTTTCTGCCTTGAAAACCCTGATGGCTCCCTGAGGGCAAGGGGCTGTCTCCCGCTCCAGAGGCACTGTCCCAGCAGGGCACTGGCAGCTGGAGGCATCCTCAGCTCTCCTGTTCCTGCTCCCCATGAGCCATGGTGGGTAGGATGGAGAGGGAGGACATTGTGCCATCAAGTGCTCCCTGTCTCGTGGCCGGACAGCTCATGGAGAGGCAGGCTGGAGAGGGCAAGAGGGAATGGCTCTATCTATCTCGCCTGTTCCTGCCCTTGCTGCCTGTTGACTTGCAAGAGAATCAAGTGGCTCCAGCTTTCCTTTTCCTGCACCGTTTCTCCCAGTGTTGAGCAGCACAGTGGGAAAGTACATCCCTTGGGATTCCCCAGGATGGACCGGCGAGACCATAGCACAGTCAAGTCCCAAATAAGCAGTGAAGGAAGTGGGAAAGGACAGGAACTCAGATACTGTGACACAGCGGGTTCAGTTAAGCGACTATCTTGGGATATGTTTGTTTGTTTGGGTTTTTTACTTTTTTTTTTTCCCTAAACTTTGATAAGGCTTTCGCTCTCACTGCTGTTCTTGGCCACCAGCCTGCAAATGCATCTAAGCAAGAATAGACCCTTTTCTGTGCTTCATTTTTATTTTCCTTCAAAGGAAGTCAGACCCTTTTGTAGACACCTACTGTAGGGAAGCAAAAAAGTTGGTGCATATAGTTCATAATAACCATAACTCTTCCCACCTTCTCGGAGCTCTGCTGTACTCTGGGATGATACTAATTTACACAAGCTATATTTCCTTTACGATAAAGCTGTAGAAGCTGCTTTGGAGGGGAAAAAAAAGTCCTCATGGAATCTGCTTCACTGTGCTGGGACCAAACGATGTGTAGACTGGTGGGAAAGGGAAGCCTCCCAACCTCCCAGCCCCACGCTGCCTTTTAGCAGGCTCCTTGCCTGGTCCTATTTCTATTTCAACCGGTTGGCTCCATGCGCTCCTGCCATGTGGAGTAGATGATGTGTTTCTCTGCCAGTTGCTATACCAATGTGGAACAATAAACTTTGTTCCTTCTCTTTTTCAAAACAGATTCATAGTCTGGAACTATATATATATATGTGTGTGTGCATTTATACTTTTACATATTTGGAAATGAGCAGTTGTTACGGATGGAAATTGCAGTGAGGACATTATCTGATTATTTTAGATTCCAGCTTGGGCACCTGTCTCACAGCAGTATTTATCAAACTGTTTCTGGTTTTCAGGTCATCATGAGTTCGTTAAGAGTAGCCCGGCATATAATTGGTGGTGACCCACCTATGTGGTTTTAGACTTAATCTTTTTAATCTTGTTTTACAATGTTTCTGTCAGTTATATGTCCTTGTTTTGCTCAGTGGCTTCAACTGGAGATACACTTCTGTTTCTCTTTCAAAATGACTTCTAGAAATGCAGAAGGAGCATTTCACAGGCTACACCTGGTCGTGCAAAGTACAGCATAGTCGTCATGGTTATCAAGATAATTTATCAGTGGATAATTGAAACAGGAAAACTGTAATTAATCTCCCAGCCCTCGCAGTCAAAAGACATAACCTAAATAAATCTTGGGCATGAAGCATATTTGTCTCAAACAAGGAACAAAGGCAAAATACACATTTTACTAGAAATTGCTTACTCCAGAGCAACACATTTGAGCAAAACAGTGTGTGACATAGTCCATCATTCTATTTCATTATGCTTATCTCTTGGCCTTAGTAATACCAGTTATTTTCTGTAGGCAACCGGAGTCATGTGTAGTCTGGTCATCCCAGTAATGCCACCCAAATGGGAACTTTCTAATGAAAGAATGGATGGGTTTGGAAGAGGCTTGCCTACGGATCTAAATAAAGATGGTCTTCATTGAGGTTTCCATAGTGAGTGCTGGAGTATACGTGGAGCAGGCTGGCAGGGTTGACAGCACACTCCAAAAGCTGAATTCCCTCTTCCCATAAATGGTCAAAACTCCATTTACACCTGCAGGGAGTGTTGCCTGTCATTACCCCAAATAGTGTTAACTGTTTTCGCACCCTGCCTAATAATATTAACTTTCCCCAAAGGTCTCCATTTGTTATCCCTGTCAGTGATGGCGTGATGACTGGAGCCATTTAAAGGCCTTTTCTGGGGAGCTGGGAGTGATGAGGAGTAAGAAGGAATCCTTTGCCTGAGATTTTCAAACTAGAGAAGCTTGGTGGAATTTCACACTTGATGTGAATTATACAGCAGGCCTCCTAGAGAGAAATACTGCAGACACCCTGAGGAAAGCAAGCTGGGAGATACAGCTTGGGGGGAGGAGAATACTGACTGGCCTTTCGAACAAGCGGGTGTTTGGATTCAGCACTTGCTGGAGATGAACATGCCCATCCGAGGGATATTTGAAGGTAGCATTATTGGCTAAGCTATGCCCAAAGGAACAGTAATTTTTTTTTTTAAAAAAATATGTATTTTTTTATCTTGTGCTGCCTTCTAAATCCTGTCTCTGTTGTTATCATTGTAGCTAGGACAGGATGCTCATGTTTGACAGGACAGTTTCTTCATCTACTTTATTCTTCCTCTTGTACACAGTTGAGATACTCATGTTGCTATTTATGCTTTTCTGAACAGCTCTGACGTTTGGTTTTTTTCATAACATTAAAATGAAGTAAACGTTAGGAACCAATGAGTGTTGCTTGAGTAAGAAGTCAGGGTTTCAGGAAATAGAAGAAGAAATATCAGAAGAGAACACCTGTTTCAGTCTCAGGGTTACATGTTTCTATAACTAACAGCAAATATAAAAATAAAGTGGTGAAAAATATTTCCACGGTGGTGAATTCCCTATTAGAAGCATGCAAGCATTTCCAAACCAGTCACCTAGTTTCTGCATGCTGTATCTCATCCACAAGAAACAGCTTGAAGCTAAACTGGTGGGAGTAAATTTCTAAAACAGGGAGCACTATATTTTTTTCTCTTGACAAAATTGAAGCTAATTCTGAGGTGGCTTTTCTAAAATAAGGATGGAAATTTAAACAGGAAGAGTTAAGATCCTTATTTACTCACTATTAATTAACCTGCTTACCTTGATATGATTCTGGTCCAAACTGCATCACGCAGCTGTTGGTGTTGCAGGGAAGTTACTCTGGGCTGATGCCCAACATGAAGTCTATCGGATACTGGCCTCAGGATCACAGACTCATGGAATGGTTTGGCTTGGGAGGGACCTTAAAGACAATCTAGTTCCAACCTCCCTGCCATGGGCAGGGATACTTCCCACTGGACCAGGTTGCTCAAAGCCCCATCCAGCTTGGCCTTGGATGGGAGTGGTGAGGTTTTTTTCTTCCATATTTTAAGCTGAAATGCAAGAAAAAAGACAGGTAAACAGACAGCTGTTGGGGTCCCTGCAACAGACCCTCAGAAGCAGGGAGTCCTACACACCCCTCACCATCAGGAGGCTTCAGCTGTGTCTGTGGCAACCCGTTGCAGGAAACCTGCCTCTTAAACCTTCTGACCATTTCAGGGCTTGAAAGGCTGAGGACCTGAGACATTCCCCTCCTGAAAAGCGTGCACAGGGTTGTTTCTGGTTGCTCCTTTCCTCCTGCACCTCAGCTGGTGTTTTGGGATGGGGAGGGGGTCATGCAGCAGGTGCGGCAGCAAGCATAGCCTGTGCTTGGGGAGGTTATTGCCAGTGGGACGCAGTGACACTCCTGTGGCTCATTTCTGCCTTTGTTACAGCCTTGAGCTATTTGTAGCCTTAAGGTATTTGGGAGAAGAGCACTTCTCAAATTAAATGGTTTGGCCAGAAGAAGCTGCAGGAGGGAGGGTTTGTACTTGGAGATATTTCTCTTAACCATGGCTCCAGGGTAAAGGTGTGGCAGTAACACGGGGAATTTTGCTTTACAGTGTGTGACAGTATGCACAGTTTTAGGCACCCTGGCTGGGCTTGGCACACCTGCTGTTTTACAGTGCATCTTAATCCCAACATTCTGGTTTTCACAAAAATCCCCGAATCCCTCTGTTCTCTTGAAGCAAGTCCAGGTGTCTTTTGAGCTCATGTACGGCCTTTGTTTCAGCTGCCTTTCCTGGTAACTTGTTCCACATGTTTATTACCCTTCAGCTGAAGCAGTTCTGCCTGACAACTTCCCTGTTTACTCCCATTTGTTTTATTTGAAATGTTTGCAGCCTGTTTTGACATCCCTTCCCTTCCTTCCCCCTGCTCCTCCACCTTAGCTTGGTAGAGGTTACCTTGATCACCCCCTTTCATGATTTTGAAAATCTTCTTGTAGGTCACATCAAAGTATTCTCTTTTCCAATGAGAATAAATACAATATACCCTCACTTCACCCACCCAATAGTTTAGGGCCCAGTAAGAGCCAAGATCTGTTTTCACTTTTTGTTGCCCTGCTCTTGCACCCTCTGAGGCAGTGATATTCTTGCTGTGATATAGTGACTAATGCAGAGCATCTGTTAGGCCTCCATCTCCAGAACAAGCCATTGATTTCCAGTTGTTATTGCTGTATCTCTACTAACACAAGTTTGTATCCCATTTTTCTCTTTTTCCCCTTTTCTCTGATGTTCTGCCATATATTGGTGGCTTTAATTATGTTTTTTTTCACTACAACACTTAAAATGCTTTACCTCTACAAAACATCACATCATTGTGGTACTTAGCATATACAGCTTTGCCCAATTCCTTTCTCAGGGATTAATTTATTTTGTGCTTTCTGTGTTGAGCTACAATTGCTGAGTGAACCAAAGTCTTCTGCATTGACCGTGCTCAGCCTAGATTTATTTCCTAACATGAGAGCTAGAACACCATGTGAAGATACTGTTTTCAGTGTTTCTGTGTTGACATCAGTGTACAAGTACAAACGTGGTTCTCTGAACCAAAAGTGACTCTGAAAACTGTTCATTGTTCATCACTGCCATAGTGTAAGAGTCCTAATCAAACTTGGCATAGGTCATGAGGACGTTTTTGTCTGGAAGAAGCTGACACAGAAACAGTGTTTGGGGCAAGTGGGATGGGGTAACCCTTGTAAATCTGACCCCCCCACTCAGTACCCTTTTGCCAATATAAAGCTCCCACCCAATATTTGATTTTTTCTTTTGCTCCACAGCCACTGTTCCATCCTTTTACTTTGCAATCCATAACTTTCTGTTTGTCTCCATTAGTCATCTCTGACGCTGAACCTTGTCAAAACTTTGTTTGAAAAATCTAACCTCACTGTGCTATGCAACATCTGTCATGTTTTTCTTATCTGCTACGGCAGCATTATCTTCAAAAATATCCAGCAGGTTAGTTAAGCATGACCTCCTGTGTCTAAATGTATGCTGGCTGTCCTTAATCAAACTGTCTTTCCAGGTGTTCTCATGTCACGTCCCTTAAAGGTTTCCTGTGCCAGATGTTAATCTTACTGCTCTGTAATTTCCTAGTTTGCCTCTTGACCTCTTTTGGGGGTAGGGGAAAGAAGCCGGAGTGCCACTTCTAGCTTTAAAAATTTCTGCCAGACTCAGGGTACTTTAGTATAGTATCTTCCTTACCCCCTCTGTTACCACTGCTCTTGCTCGGCCTAATTAATGGGAGCTGATTGTTACCTGGCATTTAGACCACTTCCAAACCAGTTGGTATCTCAGAGGCATGACAAGTTTTCATAAATGAGAGGATATGTTGGTGCTTTGCCAAAAAACCAAAGGCTAAACCTGATGCACTCAAAATGGAGTAATGTAGCTGCATTTATTTATTAAAAGGGAAAAAGCCTGAAGAAGTGGCTCAGACCTCCTGCACCAAGATAGAGAGCCTTGGGTTTTCTTCAAAGAGATAAGTTGGTGGGTGGCTCGTTTCTTTGAATTGCAGTAGTTATGGTGGTAGGAACAGTGTTGGTACCTTTTTTTTTTTTGGCCTTGGAGAAACAAACTGCAGAGACTGCATTTCTTCTTCAGGAAGGTAAATTGTCCTCTATGTAATGAATCTTCCCTCTTCTGCATGCCAGATTGGAGATTTTTTTTTTTCCTACCTAAGAAAGCCATGCCATTTCTTACTCCTGTTTTCTTATGTGCTAATAATCTATAGTCCACTAAAGGTATTTTTTTTCACACTGGTTGAGTTTTAGGCTGGGGGCCTGTATCTAGGAACTGAACCAAAGATCAGCTGCATTAGGTCTCCATTCCCATTTTTCAGTGAGTAAAAGATTCACGTTTCTTAGCTCACCGCTGTGGGTGAGACATCAGTGCCAAGAAAGATAATTAGTGTGAGTAGGTGTGGAGGGACCTTGTTCTTCCTTGTGGCTCTAGAGAAACAGAGAATAGAAATGAAAGAATAAAGTGGCAGATAGATTATCTCATATCCTAGTAGGAAATATTGAAAATCTGCGTTATAAAACATGTAAGTAAAGACAAATGTCATTCTTCAGTCCACTGTATGAATTCCCAAATTCCTGGCTCTTTTTGAAATATTACATTAAAATGGTCCAATTTTAGCTCCATTAGAAACAAGTGCATACTCCTGTGTTTCTGTGCTAAACACTTTATTCTTAAAGAGGCCATGATAATATTTAAGTAAACCGCTTTCTGTGTTTTTTAAATACCCAGAGCAAAAGCATTGCATGCCTTTACAGATCTGAGTAACTGGAATTACCTTTATGAAGTGTCCTCATTTGCTTTTTTAATTAACCTCTATACCCTTAATGTTGCGATAATTAAGGGGTATTCTGCACAATCTCAGATCAGCAGAGCACGTACTGCCATCAAGTACGAGAGATCTCTGGATAAGAGGATTTGTTGAATCAAGGCCAAACAGCAGACTCTTTCTTTTCAGCCCCATGGGTCAGTATGATAAATGCAGATAACTTTATGCGTACAGGTGACAGGAGTCTTGCTGTTGATTTCACTGCATGAGCGGGGACAGTTTCTAGCATTTAAAGAAAAGCAGGTACGTAAGGGTTTGACTCACTGGCACTGTAGGATGAACTTGGCCTTGAATAAAGCAAGTATTGCTCTCATCCCCTCAGTTCCCATTCGCTGCTGCTTCAGTTAGAAAGGTGCTGGGATTCCTAAAATTTTGGGAGGACTCTTCAAACCTTCAAAGGTCAAACACTTCAGAGGCCAAATGGCAGTTGAAATGCCTCGGAGGTTCCCAAATGCTGCTAACATTTTGGGCCCTAGTACCTAGGTAGTAACTGTAGAGTTTTATGTGTTTCTCTTACAAAGCCTTCACAGACCATTTTTTTTCCCTGAGATTTTGCATGTTGTGTTTTCATATACAATCTCCTTTAGAGATATGCCAAAAAAAAAAAAAAAAAAAAAAGAAAAAGAAAAAGGCAGAAGCATGAATATGCAACTGAGAAAACTCTTTCAACAAATATTATTACCATAAACCCGCATACCAGTCTGGTTTCGTTACTATAGCAGCAGCACTAGTGAGGTATGTTCTCAGGTTGTGAGACCGTAAATCAAGTGCAAACTTTCTAGTTGTGTCTGGTAGGATCTTGTCCCACTCTTCAATATTCTCCTACCTGTGCTTACTGTGTAGTTCTGGTTTGGATAGTGGAACATCTGAAGCGTAATTTGTAGAGGAAATCACTTTCTTCTCCAGCCGCAAGCCAGAAATGCCAAATTTTGTGTTTCCATCAGCTAAGAATACATTTTCTCTTGTGAGTCAGCTTCATTCTGGTTGTTTAATAGGAATTAATAAGTGTGGAGGCCTGAAAGCATCCAACTAATTCCTCTAAAAAAATAACAGAATATAAAATTATATTCAAATTCTGTTTGAAAACAGTCCAGAAAAATGTGGATTGCCTCATCATTGTTAGGCAAATAGCTGGGTGAGTGGGCTGCTTAGTTTTGTTAGAGGAACAAATGTGGAGTGAAACGACTGGGAAGACACAAATAATTGGTTTGGCCAGTGGCCTGATTTGGCTGGTTGGTCAGTTTGTCTGTCTTTGTTTCCATCTCCAACAAAAATAAATGAGCTTCCCAGTTCATCTTTCATTTTCAGTAGAGCAAGTCTGGCCAGTCAGTTTTCTTCCTTGATTGATCAAAAGATCCAGAAACAGAAATGCAACCAAACCATGTGCAGCATTTGAAGGAAGGCTGTCAAACTATTTTTATTAAATTGATTAATTGCAGGAAATTCCTCTTTCTGACTGACACACTACACTACAGATGCTCTTCAGAGAAAGAGGTTGTTCTTTCAAGAAACCTACCATGTGTTGGGTTTCTTTGGGCCTATTTTTTACAGTGTTGATCTTTACATCTGTAGTCTTTTTGTTTTGCCTTTCTTTTTAAAGCAGGAAAAAATATAGGTGGGTGGAAACTTTTGTTAACATAGCTCTCAGATTTCTTTGGCTCACAGCTATTTTAATGTGATAAAATGCCAGTGGAGTCTGTGCAGTCATTTGCTGATGGGCATGCATCTATGCTGGCAAGACTTGCACATCTAACTTCCACTGCAGAAATGGAAGGCTGAGCATGACTAGAGACAACAAACCAAGAACGTGGTATGGAGAAGAGGATGCCACTCAGAAAATATGCAGCATGAGCTGCAGAATAATAGAGAAAAACCTCTTTTCCCCAGAATAAAGGAGAAAAACCTCCTTTTCCAGTCCCCCCATCTTCATTTGCTTTGATTTGGTAACTATTGAGGAGTCAATAGATATAAATATGTTTTTTTTCTGGCTGGCTGCTGATCAAAACAGTTGCTGACAGTCAGTTTAGTTTTGCATACAGAGCAGTGTAATCTTCACACTAAATACAAGGCGGCTCTAGGTGGTTTGGTGACTTAACTACATACTGCTCTTGCTCTCTCTCACTCTCCCCATCCCCTCTTTTTTCATCGCACTACAGATGAACTCTGCTTTTAATGAGACTCCGTCCTTGCACATTCCCTTGCCCACTGCTGTACTGGACAGCGTTAATCCAAGGTGGTCTTGGAGCAGGTAGCGACTGGACAGTGAGAGTGCACTCTTCAATGAAAGTGAGATCATTCTTTCTGCAAAAATGGTTCACCTGGTTTCCATGCATCCAAACAGCTAAAATTTCAGTATGATCTCATGCATTGTTTCCCCTGGGCAGCTTACAGGTGGTTTATCTTCCCCTTTGCATTGGATTTAATCCCCATACCTGTTTACTTCTATTGCACTGTATTGTTGTTTTACCTACGTACCCTTAATGTAGCACCCAGTTTTATTTTCAAACTGATCTCCTTTGTGTCTTTGGCTTTACTATGGATTCAAATGGACTTGTCTACACACCCAAATGCATCCTTTTTTTCTTCACCCTTTCCTTTTTTCAGTAAATGCTTTATTTAAACTACGACGAGTTCAGTCGTTTTAGCCATGTAGTTGTTCTCGTCACTTGTGCTGGAAGTTATCTATTGCATATGATTTTGTGAGGAGACTTTTGTCTTTTGACTTTAGTCAAGTAAAAACTTACGAGTTTGTACTTTTTTGTTGTTGTTGTTACTGCCTTTGAGTAGAGTTCAAGATCTGTGCAGTGGGATGTACATCTATGCATGTGAGATACTTGTATCACACATGTTTATGATTACCTTGGAGTACATTCCTAGGTTTCTGCACCAGTGGAATAAATTGCATTTAGTTTGCAGTTCTGACCTTCTCACCTGCACTCTGCTCACTATAATCTTACTCTGCAGGAATTGCTTTGAACACCTCAATTCAATAAGGCTGTTTTTATACAACACACTATTTTCTAATAAAAATAACCTGCTATAAAAATACTTTTCTTTTTTCCCCTCTGCCATCTCTTGCAGACTCCACTGAGTCACAGCAAGGAACGAATATTATGCTGATCTAAAACTTAAGCGCTACAGGCTTAGGACTGTATATATTAAGAACAGATTATCTCATGAATCAGCTAGGTAGAACAGAAGATGTTTCACCAAGGTTCTCAAAAAGTTTCTTTTACAACTGGCAGGAATAATGAAATGTGATCACACCTTAGAAATAAGAGAATTATGTGGTTCAAGACGGAGGATAGAAATGATTTGTCCTATTAGGAAAAAGGAAACTAAGGCAAAGGACAAGGTGAAGCAGGAGGCGAGGAGATGAGCCAGGTTGTCTCTCTGCTTTTCTTTTCCATTTGTTCCCTTCATTGGCACAAGGAGAACAGCAGAATTGCCATTCAGGACCCTACTCAAACTATCTCACTTCTGTGAGCATCCCCATGTGAGGCACCTACGTCTTTTATTTTCTAGAATTTTGTGCTTTTTCTCCTAATTATCCGTTAGGGATCCAATCCAAGAAGTCTGAGTACAGTTTAATTGCATCTAGTAAAAGATAACTTGTGCAACGGTTGTTTCAGAAAACTTCCTCTATTTTTAATCTGTATATGAAAACATTTGGTTGCAGGCTAATGTTGGAATGATGTGTGTGGATATTGTCACCCAGACATCAGCAGGAAAATGGTGCATTGCATCGTCTGTCTATATATGTGCTCCATTTTGAACACTTGCCAGTTTTCTATACTTGAGCTAACTACTATGTTGAGCTCAATTAAAGTCTTACAATATATGATATTTTAAAATGGTATCACTGGCAGGCACAGCAGATGTTTTGGGAACATGTTTTCAAGCAGAGACAGCAGCTGACTGTGCCTGTTTTGGTGCAATAAAGTAGTAAGCACTGGACAGGAGGTCTCTCTTCTCACCTCCTCTTCCTGTATTTGGATTGATGGTGCAGAAACTCAATGGTAAAGTCACAGGTTAGATCGCCTGTGTGTCAAGAGATGGTCTTCCAGTATCTACACGGTCTCTTTTATGCCCCCAAAAGGCTTTGCTGGCTGAAGCACTGGAGAGCAGTGGGACATGCCCCAAGCAGACCCAGCGAGGAAGGAGAAAAAGCCAAGAAGGCACCGTGTGTTTGCTTACACCCAGTCTAGGTGAACTTAGATTCTCGTAACTTGTGGGCCAGCTCTACCTTAAGATCTGAAATGTGATTTGACTAAAAGTCAGTCTGATTACCCTGCCTTTGTAATTAAGTCAGACTTAGTCAGTCTGCCTCTGACGAAGAGTAGCTGCATCAAAAAACGCAGCAACCGGTCTGTGCGCGGGGCTGGTTGCAGGGGACCGATGCGGCTCTGCCGGTTCGCGTTCCTTCCAAAACCAGCACCGGGGTAACTTTGTGCTGGCAGGCTTTATGCCGGATCGAGTGTCGTCCGTCCTCCCGCCGCTGGCGCGAGGCCAGCATAAACTCCGTATCATGTGTTCTGGCTAATTCATCTTAAATGTGATTATGTGCCCTGGGCTGATCCAGATCAAATGTGTACTGAGAGCAAAGAGCCAGGATTAATGATCGTGGAGGCGTGACCTGAATTCAGCCATGGAAGAGGAAGCTGTGATATAGACTGGTTGCTCCCACAGAGCTGCTTCTTCCTCGGGGAGCAGGGCCAGGAGCAGGAAAGTACCAAGTCACTCACGGGAAAGGTTTTTCATGGTGGTGGTGGTGTCATTTTGTTCCTCTCCAAAGACACCTGTGTTTGTTCTCCTCCTTTGAACTATTTAACTGCACATGTGGAGAATGGCACAGGAATTAGGAGAGCCCTGTGTAAAATACCTGCTTCTGTTTTGTTGTGGTCTCTCCAGTTCTGATGACTAAGTTGGAACTTTCCGTTGCAAGGATTAGACCCAAGGCTCTCTTAAATTCTTAATTTAAATCTTAATTTAAGACACTCTTGTTGAACAGAAGTGCCATGTGTTTCTTTCTTTCTTTCCCTGACTTGAGGTGGTGGGCAGGGCTGCTGGATGTGTTCCTGGCACATCTCTGCACTTGCACGCAGAGGTTTCTTCCTGAGCCTCATGCCCACCAACCTGTGGTGATCGCTGACCAAAAGCCGTGTCAGCACTGCTCTCCACTGCCCGTCTGTGTGGTTCACATTTGTCGTGGGTGCTAGTGATGGATAAGTCTTTGGGTGAGAGACATGGCTTTTCCTGGCAGGTCGCTGGCAGGAAGACAGGAGGAGGAGGAGGAAGATTTGTAGGTCTGATCCCTGTAACCCAGGGGGCCTTCTGACTGCAGATCCATTGCAAGGCATAGAAGTTAACATCAAGCATTCATGGGGGAAAGGAAAAGCTCTAGTGTTTTTGCTAGCGTTGTAAGGACTACAGCAATACAGAGCATACGGTGATGACCTCCTATCACCTTAGAATCCAAACACAACTGCCCAAATGTCAACATTGTAAACCAAAGCTCAGATAGTGGCTGGCTGAAGAGAAGCCAAGGTTGCTTGAGCTCAGTGTGGAAACCTGGAGGTAGTTTTGCGGAGAGGCCTGCTTGCTCCACAAAGGTATCTATTTTGATGAAGCACACGGGCTTGTGCTTCACCAACCTACTTCTCCACCAGCCTGACCTTCATGCCAAAAACCCCTGATCACTGTTAGCTCCTCCTGCTCTCATGTCCCAAACCATCTGCATTAGAAGCTTTGGCCAGGCTCCCGTCTTCCACCCAAGACCTAGCCATCTCCATAAAACCTACCCCTATTCTTCCATAGTGGTGCTTCTTTCTTCTTGCTCTCTATAACCATGTTGCCATCCACTGTGAATGGCTCCCTCTGTTTCACCACTTCATGCTCAAGCCCCCTTTATCCCCTTAATGCTTTACACCTGCGTCGATGCTTCTCTTCCACACTGTCCTCTGACTCATTTGCTTCACCAGCGCTGCTAACCTTGCCTGCAGATTTTTCTTTTTTTTCACGAAACATACTTTAGATGTAAAATCTGCAGTTGATCTGTGAGTAAAGTCTTTTTCTGGCCCTGAAGACACTCCTTAACCCTGTTTTCTATATAGAATTATGCAGCTGAGAGGCACTGGATGAGAGGAGTCAGCACTTCATAATAATATTTCAGATCTACAAATTGGAAGCATTTGCTTACATCTTTCTTACCATACCTTTGCATATTACTTTGGCAGACAGTGGTGAAATACTTAGATCACCAACTCCCCCAGGCAGAGAGCAGGTCCTCCTATCTGCTTTTTACCTGGCACTGGTGCTGTTATCACATGAGCTTCTCATGATGGTAATTGGACCTGAAAATGGAGGGGTTTTTTTTTCCCCGTCTAAAGTTTGTGAGGTTTTGATGAAGTGTTTTTCCTAACACCTAAATATTTTGCTTCTGAAACACTGCCAGCGCACTTTGTGAATTTTATAGTTAATAGATGCTTCAGGCTTCAACTCTTCTCTTTAGCCTAGTCAAACCAATGTCTCCCCTGTGGTAAAGGGACACAGCCCATCCTAGACAGGTACCTAACGCGGGGTTGTGAGGGATGCAGGATGTGACCCCGGGGTGAGACATGAGCAACACACGGAAATAGTTTCCCAGGTTCACTGCAACAGCATTTAACACCTGTACTCTATGGGATTTAGTGCACTGAAGTTTTTCAATAGAAAACAGAAGTTTAGTAGAAAGTATTCCTTAAAGCAGAAACCCAGTTTTCTGCAGAGTTGTTTTCCAGAGGAAAAATTTCTATCAGTTATAATAATAATAATAATAATAAATAATAATAATATTAATAGTTGAATCCTGAGCTGCTGCTGTATTTTAAGCCTCCAGGATCTTTGGAGCCATGCTGAAGGCTGTACATAGCTGTGCAGTGTTTAAGACTCTACATCTATCTGTATATATATACTGTACATCATCTGTACATAATGGGGATGCAAAGCTATCTTTGGAGGAAATAAAGAGGGTCAGAGTATCAGTGTAATTAGCAACAAATTCAAAGGAGGTCTGGAAATTCATTCCATCATCATATTTCAAACCCGTTTTTTAAGTGACCTGGGAAACACCATCTCACTGTTGGAGGCTGCTGGCACAAACCACCTCTCATTCATATCTCAGATGCTGAAGGATGAGAGATGGTTTCATTTTTGCAAAATTATATTAAAAAAACACTGAAAATATCTGCATGTGCAACTGCCAGTGGGCAAATTTAAAGAAGTAGATTGCTCTTCAGTATTAATCATGTTAATTTATGGCTAGATGTGACTCATTTGATTACTTATGAAAATCAAAGCCAAGTGATTTTTCTTTACTGTATGTAGGAAGAGGGCAAGTGTGTGTAGTGCATGTGTGTGCGTGCATTATCAAGAGAGGGAGTTACCCCACCAGTCACAGTCCTTTGCTGCCTTTCATCCTTGCAACCCATGAAACAAGAATTAACGTGAAACAGTTTTCAGTGCTTTTAATTTTTCGTCGTTGTTGTGGTATTAAGGACTGCCTGTTCCAGCAGTTTGCTTCATTTTTTCCCTGCGATTTCTCAACTCAAGATGTCTGACAGAAGTAGAGGAGGTTTCACATGCAGCAGCATTTTGATGGTTTCCCATGTTCTGTTCTTTATTTTTGGAAATTATCACAAGAATAGCTTGAACCAGTTTGACCTGTTTGTACATCTCATAGCACAATGGGGCTCTAATTGAGGCATCTCACATTACTGAGCTGATGCCATTATTATTTAAAAGCAAGTAGGTACCTATTAGGAATATTTATTCCCTGTCTTCTATCAAGAAAGCAATTTTCTAAAGAGAGTCATGGTTTTGTCTTATTTAGGGTATTGATTACCTACTGCTTTGAAATAAAAGGAGATTTATACCCTCTGCTGATAGATAATCTGTGAAGGACTGTTATGGTAAGATTGAGCCCCTAGGCTGGGAGCCAAGGAGAGAGAGGATGTTTCGCAGCTTGGCTCTACCTTTCTCACATGATTCATTGGATACTATTTAAATCTCTTTGTACCTCTGTTCAGTTCTCGATTTCACAAGAAAGTTGTAATCGTTGTAATTGTTGTTGCTGAGCTCCCTGGCTCATGGGGCCTGCAGGAATGCTTGCCATGATACAGAGACGATGTGCAGACAGCTCTTCCTCTCTGCTGTCGGCCCCAGATATTCAGAAGTCATGCCCAAGTCACCTGAGATTGGTTTAGCTTTTTTTTCATGTTTGTTTGTTCTTTAAATCTGGAAACATTTTGAAGTGTTTCAAGTCTGTTTTTATTAATCTACAGTGAGATCAGCTAGAAAATTCTAGTTTTAAATCAAAACAGGGGATCTTGCAATCAGGTGATGCCAAGACCTGAGGCTTTTGTCAAAGCAGTGGATATTGTAGCTAAAAAGGTGAGGGTTGATGTAGACAAGTATGCAGTTCTGCAGATGTGGCTCTTCCTGATAAAAGGAATGTGGAGCTGCAGGAGGAGCAGAGAAGGAACCTGCATGTTCCATAGCGACAGTAATAGTTTCCTAAAGCTCCTTTCAAGAGGCAAAAGGGCTTTTGATAAATGGAGACATTGGGGGAATCTGTAGGCAGAAGAAGAAAGAAAGAACAGTTTAAAAAAAAAGGTGGAGGAGCCAATCTTCATGCTTTCAGACAAATGCAGACCTAAGGGCCTGAGAGGATGCTGAAGAATTTAAAATTCCTATCAGCGTGTGAGTAGGTGTGTTTTGCACTGCTTGTATTGAGTGAATCTGAAGGAAGCACTGAGTAACATGTTCCTGCTAGTAGTATTTGCAGGGATGGGAGGTGAAGGAGCGCCGTCTCCCAAGCTGTTCCTGAAGTAGTAACACCGTGCTTTGTGTTGGCGTGAGCAGCTCCCAGTGCAGGCTGGGCATTGTCCACACCCCCAGAAATACCTCCTCAGAGCTGCTTACACATCAGCTATGCTGAAGAGACTGGTTCCCCAGCTAGTGGCACGGACGGTCGAGATCTGGTCCTACCTACTTTTTGGTTGTTTGTGTCTTGTACACATCA
This sequence comes from Tringa tobata, assembly GCA_033628505.1. Lineage (NCBI taxonomy): Eukaryota > Metazoa > Chordata > Aves > Charadriiformes > Scolopacidae > Tringa > Tringa tobata. The sequence goes on from JAHREE010000480.1 coordinate 12,740,988, forward strand.
ACTTTGACTCAGTGGAAGACGGGAGCAGAGCTTGTAAGAACTGCGTAATGAACAGATCAGTCTCACTGCAGAGAATGATAAATATAATGGGGCTGCAAGGGGGGCATAAGAAAAACAGAGGGCTGTACGTTTTCATAGCCCCACTGACCTCAGCTGGTTGTTGGCATCTGGCTGGGGTGCTGGCATGAGCTTTTTGGGCACCACAGCATGAGAGCACAGTACTGTCTGACGGGCTGCCCGCACACAGTCTGGCTGGAGGCTGGAGGCCTGCTCCTTGGGGGCAAAAAGCTGAAAACTTCAAAAGCTGAAAGCTTCCATGAGTGACTTGTTCTCCAGGCTGCTCCAAGTTTCATGTTTTCCCCCATGCACAGCAAGATGCCTTCCCCAAATTGCCAGTGCTGGCACATGAGGAGAGGGCTGCCACCGCTGCAGCAACATGCTGAGCATCCTCCCCACCACTGGAAGCCACCAGGTGCTAAAAAACTCCATTTGGATTATAAAGCTCTCAGGGAGGCAGAGCTCCAGCAGGAGGGCATCCCGCCTTGTGGCAGCAACCACAGACAGCATCCACAGGGACCTTTTCCTATTTCCCTTCCGAAAATTATTTTTAGGAAATTTGAGTGGTTGCTTTCCCTCCCCCTTCGTCCCCAAAAAAAATTTGCCCAAACAAGCGTCGCAGTGATGGGGTGGGAGGTGGTGCAGTAACCCCGACCTCGGTGCTTGCCAGCAGCTCACTGCCACAAACCTGTGCCTGGCGTCTGCTGCGTGTTGCATTTTCACTGGGGAAATCACCTATGGGGGATTACAGGGTCTGCACAAACCCAGTCGGAGGTCTGGGAGTGACGTGTATTTAAAACGAGATAAATGAGGATGTCGCTTGAGTTCAGCCTTTTCCAGAGTTGTCGGAGATTAATGATTTATTTCAAATTCCTGACATAGTTCTCAGTCTCGGATTCTGGCAGCATCTGTTAATCCTCCCGGCTGTATGAAAATCTGGAAAATAAGAATCCTAAAGTTTCAAAAGGCAGAACATAAATTAAGATATCCTCAAGACAATTTTCCAAACTTTTTTTTTTTTAATTGAGATTTTAAAATTAGTCTCATTCCTGCTTGAAGTATAAGTCATAGTTTTTGGATTGCCTGGGGCAGACAACGCTTCGTAGTCTGTGTGTTTTGAAATTTCCAATCATTTGCTATGTGTATGCATGATTGTATTAATTGGATTATATTCTGAGAGTATAGATACTGCACTATATTTATGGAAAACAAATCTAACAAACACTAATCCTCAGAATACACCAATAGAGAAAAAAGTGGTACATTATATGCAACTGATAAGACAGATTTAAGTGATTTGCCCCCAAAGTGGTAGTAGAGATGGGACTTGAACTGTTACTACTATCGTTCTTCAAAAGCTTTTTCCAGTTGGGATTTATCTTTCTCCTCCATGCCGCTTATTATGATCTGAAACTCCCATTTGTTTTAATTTTCTTCTTTTTTCCTGTCTTTACCCATCTCGTTTTGAAAGAGCTGTCATAATCTGTTGAGTGAAAACTCAATTTTGCATAATAATGCTTAGATGTGATTGTTCTCACAAGTTTTATAATGGGCTTCTCTGAACTCCAGGGTGATTCTTGGCTGGGCTGATTGGGTTTGACGTTTGCTTTTCCACTCAGTGCACATATGCACCAGGTTTTTAAATATATTTTGCAATGTGTAAGTGGCCCCTGTCCTGCAACGACGTGTTGCCATGTTTGCACCCAACGGAGATACAATTTCCACGATTTGTGTCACAACCACAGGCTGCCCAGGGAGGTTGTGGAGTCCCCTTCTCTGGAGATGTTCAAGACCCGCCTGGATGCAGTCTTGAATAATGTGCTCTAGACAATCCTGCTTGTGCAGGGGAGTTGGACTACCTGATCTCCTAGAGGTCCCTTCCAACTTTGACAATTTCCATGATGCCATGAACCAAGGTTTTCTGATTCATAACAAACAGTTACTGCTTAGTTGGGAATGTCTTTGGAGACGATGGGATGGGGAAGGCGAGAAAGGAATCCACATTGCAAACACCTTTGCCAACAGAGCTTTGCTGGTTTTATGGTAGAGGGTTGGATAGTATCTTGTCAGATAAGGTCTTTGTTTTCTGCACGTGGAGATGGAAAGAAGAGCCGTTGGAAGAGGGCTGCAGGGTGCCATTCGCTCATCGGAGGTGCAGCGTTGTGTCCCTTCTGGGAGCGGGCTGCGCCCTCCTCCTGCAGAGCTCACCCGGCTGAAAACACGGTATGGCCAAGTGAGTTCTTGAGGGCAGCTTTTATGTTGTCAGTACCAGCAGGGCAGCAGGCACGAGGCTGGGATTTGGCAGCGCCGGGAAACTCTTTCTGCCACTAGCTTTCCTTTTACTGTGTTTGATTTCCTTTCTAGAACTGTCATAGCCTTCAAGTGGGGATAAGCCTCACAGGAGCGAGCCTGATAGATGTACTGGAGATGCTTAATTACTTTAGGTTTGAGCAGCAAATGAAACAGGTCAAACAACATGCAAAAATATTTTTTTTCCCCAAATTTTACAACTCTATTCTCTCCTAAAATTCCCCATCTAGTGACCAGGGAATTTCAGAGAGGAAAGCAGCTCCCATGCAGTGGAAGTATTTCCTTTGCTGCAATTGCAGCATCTTGTCTTCAGTTCATAATTCCTTGAGCCTTGACCCACACTAGTCACAAAGAGAAACTGTCTGGGGATGAAAAAGGTTTTCTTTTTTTTTTTTTTAAATATAATTTGAATTGTGTTTTTTGCTTAAAGGACATTTGCCCTTTTTACATCCAGTGCATTCATTATATGTTTCCGTAGAGCAATTCTATCCTTTCAGTCAGGATGACCTTTATTTTATATTTAAATGCAACAGCAAAACAAGGAGAAAAAAAGAAGTAATGTGAATTCTTCTCCAGAGCTCCTTCGCTGGCTTGCTCTCTGCACATGAATGCAAAATGGCAGCTGCCACTGCAGCGCAGTCAAGAGTTCCCATTTAAAAATGCAGTGCTTACAAAAGAAGCCCTAACAGCCATAAGCTACAAAACCCAAGATCTGATAAATGGAAAAGGACAAAATCAGGTCATGGAGGCAGCGCGTTATCTTTTGCTCTGGTATCGCATCTTTCATCTGTGGATCTAGAGTCACCATACAGGCACCATCCTGCCTGCCAAGTGAAGTGGGAAGGGGCAAAGAGGACCTTGGATCCCAGGGAGATGGGGCAGCCGCGTGTTTGTATACAGCACCATTTCTTAAGAGGGGAGGTAAAGAACTTCAGGCCTGGCTGAAGCTGCAAGTGGCATTTCTGTAGGCACAGGTAATTAACTGAACTGGAATTAATGCTCCTGTGCGCTACAAAAAGCGCCCTAGGATTTTAATCAAGGCTATTAGCATATTGGTAAAGCGACGCTGAATTCTGCAGCCCCCCTTATGCGGCAGTCTCAGTTGATTACGAATTCACCGAGAGCCTTCCTTTTTCTTCAACTGCACCTCCAAAAGCACGGTGTAGTAGAAAGCTTCTGCCTATTCCCAGCACTCTGGAGGAGCCCCCCCGGGTGAACAGGGGTCTCCTGCTGGGGGACAATGCAGAGGGGCTCCTTCCCTGGGAAGGGTCAATCCTGCCCGCCCCGACCACCTTGGATGGGCAGCCCCAGCCGAGCAGCAGGGGCAGGTGGGGAGCCGGGATTTTCGTCTCGCTGCTGATTTACGTCGTGTAGAATCAACCATAGAACTGTAGAATGGTTGGGGTTGGAAGGGGTCTCAAAGATAATCTAGAAAGGTAAGGTGTGTTTGCATTTATGCAGTGCCACTTTACAAAGAGCCCTCACGAGCGAGTTGCTGGTTGCCCTAAACCAAACTGGAAGGAGGATGTTGCTGCTAGCAGCAAAACCAAATGGCTGCCTTCCCCACTGGCTCCACTCCCTATGCTTTTCAGAGCATTCCTGGCCCATTCCTGCATGAAGTCCCAGCACCATAAGCCAGGTGTTACAGTGTTAGGCACATTTTGCATTTCTACATTGGTGGCAGTGATTGGCAGTTTCTGATTTTGACTATTTTACCATTCAGCCTGAAGTGTTAAGGTACTGTCCAATATTAAATTCGAATGCAGGCACACGTATGCAAGCGTGCATGCAAATGTGCGTACGTGTGCATAGGCAAGGTGAATTTTCCTCCAGTTTTCCATCCTGTATCCGAGTCATTGGTGCCCATGGGCTGATTTTTATTGACAGGCAGAGCAGAACTCTGCTGATCGGGGTTAGGAAAGTTTGTACCTGCCAAAGAAGACTACTCAATTCAAAATGGAAGTTTAGGTCAACCCCTGGGTTTGTTTTTCAGGCTTAGAAGATTTTTTGAAGAACAAGCCATGGTGACGCCAGTTCCCTTTGCGAAGTATCTTTTGTGTGCTCTTTTAGTAGAAGAAGATGCTCAACTGTGTGACAGGGTAGGACAGCACCCACAGAATTCCCTACCAGCCAACGGCTGGTATCAACCCTAGGAAATCAGGAAACTGGCCTGGACTGAATATCATTAAAAGCTTTTAGAGGAAAGTCAGTTAATTCCTTTTGTCTCTGAAACTCCCATTAATCTCTGCTCAGATTCTCTCCATTCCTACCGCCACACCTGGCTTTTAAAAGCAAAACACCCTTGGTCTCCACTAAACATAAAGAAATTGACATGAAAGAGAAGCTATAATTGCTTTCCTAAGAGTGTTTCTTCTCCCCCACCTCCTTTTCCTGCTGTTTGGTCACCTTTATTTTTCCCTTTTTCCCCGAGGTTTGATGTCTTTGCTCATCTTTTAACTGTCAACAGTACACAGCAAGCTTTGTGGAGCAGGGACCTTGGGCCTGGTTTTGATCTCATTTTCACGGATATAAAGGGAGTTACTTGAAGTTTCTGGTGGTGTAATTGATAGCAGAATAGAACCCTCCTCTGAGATATCAGGAACATGGCATCCAGCCCTGGCATGGCATAAATGTTTGTTACTTCCGTAGCGACTCTGCAGAGAGAGCCTGGTACACTTGTGAGCTAACTGCAAACCTCTGTGTGTGTGTGTGTGTGTGTGTGTCCCTCTTCCTCACTCTCTTTTTATTCCTGTCTACTCTGTGGCATTTAATTTAGGATTAACTATCATTTACTTTCACTTCGTTGCAAACTAATTATCAGGAAATTCATTTTTCTAATTCTTTTTCTTTCTTTCTTCCTTTTTTTTTTTTTCCCCCCTTTTCCCCCCAGTCCTTTGTCAAGGACGAAGCTTACTGCGGTCACCTTCTCTTGCTGAGGTCACTTTGAACTGCTGGAGGAGCACATAGGGGTCTCAAATGCACCCTGTCAGGGCAACAAAATATTATCTCTGGGGTATTTTCGGCTGGTGTGGAGCCAGCCCAGCTTGATGCCAGTTCCTCCTGGCTCTCCCGGGTGCAGGAAGCATGTCAAGGCGAGGCATAGTGCATTCCAGCGGCTGAAGAGCGCTGCGCTTGGATCTGCCTTGACAACGTAGTGGTTCCTGAGAAACCATCGGGAGTCGGCACTCATTAACAGCCCCCAGTTTGCTCTGGTTTCTGCCAGCAAGGAGTTCAACCCTGGGTTTGGCAAAAGCAATGCAGTGTCTTAGAACTGAGCTGGGCACAGAGAGCTGTGGAGAGGCAGTGGAGTGAAGGAGACAATGCAATGTTTAATTATGGGTGGGTCCAACTCATCTCTGCTGTAACTCTTTGGTAGCCAACACGGTTATACCACAAATGAACGTGGTTTGAAATCAGAGTTGCCCGGAGAGGGAGATCAAAGGCTAATACAAGCAAATCATTTCTTGGGACTGATTTTTGGGGAGGCAGTAGTGCTCCTTTCAGTGTTCTTAAAGGCTATTTACAAATGGCGGAAATGGAAAAAACCCAGTATTAAAATTCCTGCTGTTTTTTGTGCATTTGGAACATCAATTTGAATGTGAAGAAACAGGGCCAGCTGTAGTTCTTGACCTATACTTGCAGTGCTTAATTCTCTGTGGCGACTATGATGGATGCAAACGCGCCAGAGCTGGCATTAAATCACGGCTAACTGTGTAGCTGCATCAGCACAGAGCTAACTGCTTGAATATTTACCCACCTTGTCAAGCAGGCTCTGCTGAGCTCCATGCTTTCTTGTCTCTACTGCTAGCAAGCATCCGAGCCGCTGAGCTTAAAGTCCCCTGCGTGCCTGTGGCCACACAAAATGTTTTTCCTGCTGTGATAGAAGCTGCACTCCCAGCTACAGACACTCTAACACCATCCTTCACAGCCGGCTCAAGATGACCCCCGGGGGGTACCGCTGCTGAGGGAGCTGGTTTGGGCCCTTCCCACTGCCCTGGCCACGCATTCCTGCCCCTGTGCTGTAATTCATTTTTGCTAGATTAGTTTCAGCCTGGATTAGTTCCCTTGGTCCAGCTGACCGCAGAGCTGAGCAAATGTTTGTGCCAGCACAAGGCAGAGCAAAGGCAGGGATGGAGGGGGTCAAAACGGAGTCGTTGAGAAGTAGGGCCAGGGAAGAGCAACCGTGTATTTGTGGCCTCTTGCTCTCCCTTTGCTTCTCCTTGTTTGATGAAGAGGTATTGCTGTTGTCTCTCCTTGTTTGCTTTCGATTTCCTTCCTCAGGCTGATGATGGAAGTGAAGGAACGATGATAGGTGTTATACCTATAGGCCACGTTATCTCTGGGTGAGCCCGGCTGCTGTCAGCAGCTGCGTGTTGCTTCCAGGGCTTCATATAATTCACTGTTGAAGGGTTTCCCCAGTGTCCCTGGTGAGTTGGGCCTAGTGCGTTTCCAGTAGCCCCCTTAGGTACCTGCCGCCCGTCAGCGCTGCATCCCCCCTCGCCACCCCGGCCGACCCCCGGCGCTCAGCCTCCCGCCGGGGACGAGCACTGGGCAGGAGCTGGATCATGTCTGGGTGACCTGCTTTGCCTTTATTTCTCAGCGGGGCTATTGCCTTTAAACCCACAGGCTGCCGGGTGCTCTCTCACCTCTGGAAGGCGGGCTGGGCAGGTTCAGGTGATGGAGCGCTTCGTCCGGGGGCTCCCGGGAGAGCTCTTTGCCCCTTTCTTCCACCGCAGCACGAAACGTGGATGGGTTTTATTTTTCTGAGCACATCAGGTCTTCTAGCACAGCAGGATGTTCTGCATACTGTCAGCTACTCCGGGCTGCTTGTCAAGGGGCGGGGGGGTTAGGGGTACGCGATGTAAGCTGAAACGCTGCTCTAATTTTTGCCTTATCATTCCTGTTGCAAATGTCATTATTTAATTAGGCTGCGCAGCACTTCCAGAGGAAATATTTTGAAGGGAAGGCACGGGTGTTCCTGCATCTCGGTGCCTTTATTACATCTGGGCTAGCTGAACGCAACATGCCATAAAAAATCAGGATCAGTGGCTGGAGTCCAACGAAAGAAATGGCTTCAGCAACTTCAGCCTGGCCCCATATTTGGCCATGGCGTGTTGTTCCTCTCGCTGCAGCCGTAGCCATAAAAGGGTAGCTGACCAGTTGGTTTCCAAGAAAAAGTGTGACTACCTTTCCTACAACATATGGACTCATCCCTGCAGGATCCTTGCAAAAACAAGTTTAGAGTTTTTAAATTCACTGAGTGAGTGAATGAGTCTTTGCAGCACTGCGTAGATAGCTGCTGCTTTTCCTCTTTTTTTTTTTTTTTTTCATAACAGGGCTTTTGGCAGTATCAAGGCAAAGAGATTTAGTTCCACGTTACCCTTAAAAAATAAAAGTCATACTCGACTCCTCCTGTTTTCCAGAGGAAAGTCCCAACCACTTATCAGATTGCTGGGGTGTTGTAGAAAGGGTTGTCAAATAAATCCCCACATTTTCCCTCGGTTGCTAGTTCATGCACAAACTACTTTCATTTTTTGTCTGGTGGCCTTTTGTATCTATCAGCCACTTCCTTTTCCAGAGGCCCTAAACTACTCAAGTCTTGCTCTGCTGTTGCAGATAGGAAAACCCAGAATGCTTTGCTATGTTGGGTTTGCAGTAGGGATTTATTTATTTTACCTTTCAAAAGGTGACTCTGAAGTCACTATTATTTAAATAATAGTGTCTGTAGCTGCTGCCTGTTGCTTTTTTTATTGCCGAAGTATTTTTCTTGTACTAAAACAGCCCGTGCTTGTTGGTAACAAGTGTATGAAGTGCTCTGACATGTGAAGAATCTCCTGGAGGAAGGACTAGGCAGTTCATATTGTGCTATATAAAATGAACTTTTTCTAAGTTTATTGCAGGGGATAGACTGCACAGGGAGAGGTTATAATGACCAGAGGCCTGTTGTTGCAAAGTTTTATGCAAGTAATGTGTAATATTTACGTAAATAAGATTTAATAATGATGCTCATACTTGGCTAAATCCCACCAGGCTTGCTCAGGTTACGTGGGATATTCACCTGGAGGACAGCTGGTTGCTTTCAGTGGAGCTGTTGCATTCACTACCTTTGCCAAGACTGATTACTCAAATAGGTCTGTGGAGATTTGGACCTGGTGTTGATCTGACCTGACTTGTAACGCTTCCCTGCAGAACCCTGTTGAAGAAGGAGGTCACCCTGGGCTCCATCATTGGACTCCCTCTCACACCATCACTGGGACAGAGATTCAGGTTTCCAGTGGAGTCCTGTGAGATACCTTCAATAGGTTGATAAAATTGGATGGGTTGAATCTGTCCCTTGTTTTTGAGTTTCCAAAAAATAAGTATATGCAGCTGCTCTGTTAGAAATTTACTTGTATAGACGGAGAAGGAATTTTCTAAGGCTTGCAGGATGTTACTTGTTCACAGCCACCTTTATAAAAGCATCTTAAATTTTTAGTTCTCTAACTCTGCATTTCTCCAAAATAGTAAAGTAATAAAATAACAGCCAGCTATGCTCTCTGGAAGGAGTGTCTGTATCTGATAGTTTTTTACTGAATCTCATCCTGCCTTCATAGATGAGAGGTTTTTCTTTCAAAGATGCCTCTACTTGAGGTTACAGTCCTCAGATGAAGAAATTTCCCAGCATTAATAACAATTATTTTTACAGAAATGAAAAGATGAAATACCACTAAACAGATTTTTTTCTTTTCTATGTAGCCAAACAATAAGCATACAGAGACATTAAGGGGGGTCTAGAAGGTTGGTTCCTGCACCTCCACCCTCTCAGATATTTGTACCTTTGTAGGTTTTCCAAATCTCTAGTATAGATTCTAGAGCATCATGCCTGGGTAGAGTTAAGGTTGGTTTTTGCTTGCCTTTGGCTTTCTTTTCTCCTGTGTTGTAACCCAATTAATTTAACAGTCCACTTAAGAACTTAATTTGATCCCTTATCTCTTCCCAGGTTAGCTGTCAACCTTTTAGAGAGTCCTGGAGGAATCCACCCACCTCCATGGAAGTCAGCACAGGTACAGAGCAGGGTGGCTGCTGCTCTGCAGGCTCACGGCTCCCCGGGGCCCACAGCACTTAACACTTAGCTTGATTCCAGGAGGGGGGTCCTCCAGCTTGCAAATGCTCAGCAAAAGGAAAATCAAAAGGCATAGCTTGGCAAGAGGGTGAGAGGAGGCAACCCCTGTTCTTCCAGTTCGTGATAAAACCAAAGCCTGGTGGGCGGTGTAAAACAACAGGGTAGGGGTGGATTTTGCTCTGCTGGCTGGGGAAGGGAGAAGAGAGTCATTCAAAAGCAGAGCAAGCAAGACCATTCAAAGTCATAGCAAGAGAAGGGGAATGGAAACTGGGGGCAGGAAGAGCTACCCGAACACTCAAGCTCTGCTGGACTGTACCCCTAGACAGGCTGCATTTTTTCAGGCTGAAGAACTGAAGAGCTGCGTTATGAGAACGTGTCTTTTTCCTCCCTCGCTGCTCATCCCCTTATCAACAGTGATGTGCACATTTGAGAACTGCATTAGTCTGGAAAGCTGTGACTCTGGCATCTCTGGCACACGCGTGCTTATATGCCAGTGAAAACCTTCTACTCGAGTGTGTAGTAATTGGAGTGATTTCCGCAATGCTTTTGGTAAACACAGGCTGGAGAAGGTCACAGAAAGGACAGCATCAGAAGCTCTGGTTGAGACTTTACTTTTATTTCTGTATGTAAGGAAAGACTTCTCCTCTCTCTCCTGTCTGCATCTCCAGCCCCTCCTCCCCTTCCCCAGCATCACCCTTTGCCAGTGTCTAACACTCTTGGGGGATATAGATGTTAATGTAATGACTTGGTTTTGTTTGTCCTGGCAGCCAGTAAGGAATGCCACGCTTGGTGGCACGTATTTCAGAGGCATTTAATAATCTTCAGTGTCTCGTGTTTTCAAGCAGAATAGCTATGAAATGCAATGACAGCCTTTGTCCAACGCGATGCTGCCTCTGCTGAACCCAGGAGAGTTTCCCAGCATCTACGCCTGGGTGCCTGCCACAGCTGTGTCCAAACTCCACGCTGGGGCACGACCAGAGCATGCACCGTCCTTTCTTCTTCTCTGCTGTGCCAAGGAGCCAGAGCACGCCGGCTGGATGGGAGCCACAGATCACTCCAGCAGATCTCATGCGTGTCCCCCGAGACTTGCTAGGGCATGCCCTACGAGGCAACCTTGATGCAACCACTGTGGCATATATAGGGAAGGTGACAGAGAGTGGATTTATAAGGCTATACCCAAAGGAATAATGCTCAAGTATAAGCTTCATGATGGGGTGCGGGGGTAATGGTGAGAGGAGAAATAAGGGATGCTGCCATGAAAGGCTGTGTATATCCTAAAGACAGTGCAGGACCCAGGAGCAGTGTGTGCCAGCTCGAGTGAGTAAGTAGTTTGGCTGGCAGATGAAGAGCTGGGTGAGATGCCAGCACGCTGGTTATAACTGATGAAGGTAGGAACTGAGCGTTTGGAATGAAGTAGGGCAAAATCCCACAGTTAGATAAAAATGCTGTGCAACAGAGCAGCGTAAATCATAATTGCTAGGAAAAGCCCTGCAGGTAAAGGATGTGGGCACAGAAAAAGTGCTGTAGCAGCTAAAAAACACCGTAAGGAACAATGACTTTGAAGCTGTGGTTTCCACAAAGATTCAGTAAACCATGCAGAATGAATGCTGGGCATGACCAACCAGCTGAATCTCAGGTATGATTAGTTAGGAAGATAGGTGAGGATTTGGAGAGGGACATATGTGCTGTGCTGACCTTATCTGCTGAGAGCATCTCTAAAATGAAATAGGTGGAAAAGACTTGCGAAATTATTTTTTTCATGGGAAAGGTTGGAGAAAAAAAATATCCTGCCCATAATGTGGTTTTTTTTTCTTGTGCGGTCTGAACTCTTTGTAGGGTTTATGGTACCGGTAATATAATACCACTGTCACATAAAGGGTTTTGAGTGCTAAGGTATTTATTCCTTAAAAGAAGACGATACTGAACACATAGGCTGTGTTTCTGCCACCATTAGCCAGGCAATCTCTCAAAAGTGTGGACACGGTTTCTGTGCATGTCCATATTGTTATTTTCTCGTACAAATAGTTCTGCATGCATAACCATATACAAATGTAGTATGATTAATTATTCAGACACCACCACCAAGTGCTGAGAGCTTTAAAAAATAATAATCATAAGCACAAGGTCCTTGCTCTACAGATTTTCTGCACAGAACAGGGGAGGAGGGGAGGAAATGTGAAGGCCAGCTCTGGTAATGTAGTCTATAAATTTAGTGTGGGAAGGCTGCATCCTCCCTTTTAATATATTCTGAACTTTTGCGTTTTTCAGCTTGTCAAAAGAAAAATGGGATAAATGTTTATCTTCCCCAAATGATCTCTGGTTAGGCTTATCTTGACTATGGATTGAAAATCAAAATATAAATCATGAGCCTTTCTTATGCAAATGCCCATTGTTAACATTTGTCAGACACAGAGAGAAAACACTCAAAGTCCTCTCTCATCTTTATGGAGGATGAAAACAAATCACACAAGTAAGTAATGCTGAAAGTGCTAATATTCTTTGAAGCCTTTGAGCAGCATTAAAATCCCAAGAAACCTGAAGGTGAACTGTCTATAAAATAAGTAAAAAAAGGCTTGGCATACTAATGACCCGAAGCCACCATTTTGTAGGAAGCTTCATATTATGATGGCAAAAATACCCCTGGCAAAAAAGATGCCAAACACAATGGCAACTGGAATTGTGGGATTTCATGTTTCTGTCGTAAGGCATGATGCTCTCCAAGAGAAAAAATAGCAGAAAAAGGGAAAGTTTACATTGGACACATCAGGAGGAAGTAAAAGAAAAGCTAAATTTGCTAATTGAGGAAGTATTTCAGGTTGTTCTCTACCTCTGGAGACCTCTAAGTTTCTTTTTTGAAAGCTGTCACTTTGTAAATATGAAGTACTTGGAATTCTCGAGTTATTACTGTCACCAGCTTGGAGATGCTTTTGGACTGGTGTACTTGGCTGGGAGGGGTTAGTGAGCCCATGAGGCTTTTGTAGTTTATTTTTTTTTCTCCTAATTTGGAGAATATTACCTAGCTCTCAACCACAGCTTCATAAATGTGGCTGAATAGTATCATCACGATCTCAACGACTATGGTGGGAGATGATAGGATCTAAGTAAACTAAACCGAACTGTGTATTTATGAACTTGGCAGTCTTGACCCTTGCTAGTTTTGAATGTGTCTGATGTAATGAATCTCCCTTTCTCTCTCTTTCTTTCTTCTTTAAAACCAAGGCTGGTGGCAACTTCTTCACTTAAAGATGCTCAAATTTTCTTGTGTTTTTGGTGTATTACATGGAAAAGCGGGTCCCTGGACTCTTCAGAACCTCATTTTTCTTATGTCTTTGCCATCAATCATGAAGTGTGCATAGTGGAAAAGTATGTAGAGAAGCTCCCGAGCCACCGTAGGCAGTTGGAAATGAGAAGTAAGGCCATATCTGCAAGGAGAAAGGGGAGCTCAGGTCCTCCAGCGGGAGTGGGGCTGGTGGCCATTGATGGCAGAGGCATCACAGAGTTCCTGGGTGACTGGGTCAATGGTTATGGGAGATCTTACAGACCTGTTGTAGAAATGGAATTTGAGAGTATTTCAGAGTCCCGAGGCTCTGGGTGGAAATGGTTTTAGTAAATCTGATAGTTTGGTTGAACATCTCTAGCTGTGGGTGGTCCTCAGGACTTGTCTTCTTTCTGAGACCCATGAGTGATCCATGTCTCTGGTGAGCTTCAATGGTGCAGGGTGATGTAGCTAAGAGGAATTCAGCTCAGCTTCTCAGGCTTCTGGCCAGGCTTTACCAAGACAGCATGAGGAGAGACTTGCCTTGTGCTGGGACCCTCACCTGCTCTGGACACGGCCCAGGTGCTTCCCGTGGCCCTTGATGCTACAGCCTTCAAATATGTCGCTGCTCTTAAGGTCATTTGTCTCTCAGAGGTCCTGGGGGATGGGGAGGGGCATGTATGCGGCAGAGACAAATGACTTCTCCTGAGCGGTGCGGGAAACTTTTGATGGGGGAGATTTAGTCTGTCTCCATCAAAACTGTACTGTGCTTGTAGATGTCTAGTATACATGTTTGTGTAAGGGCAGGTGCTATTACTATCCTCACTGTGAACTAGTGATTATCTCATTTTGGCTGGAAATTCTTGTTTCTCACTGTAAAATTCATTCTTTTCCTCAATTTTCAATCCCATATCAGCAGCAAGTTGATCATTGTATGTTTGTACCTGATTGGTACAGTGGGTCCTGTATGAGTAGGTACCCTACATCACATTGCTATGGAAGTTAACAAAAATTCCCAGTCAAGAATAGAAAAAGTCTACGTAGGCATCTGTAATACAGAATAAGTGTTTCCTGCATCTTTTTTTCAGTGCTTTTCTCTTCCCCGCTCAAGTGAAAACCAGGTCCCTTTGGACAGTCAAAACTTTTAATCTCTCCTTTCTCTACATTTTTTTCTCTTTTTATCCTTAAAAAAAAAAAGGAAGTGCAGTCTGCAAATGAGACCCCTGTCTTCCACCACCTTTCCATACTGATGAGAAGACATGAAGGATGGAGTGTGCTGAGGCTGTGTGGCTGCACTTGGATCCGTCGTTGTAGAGAAGGCAGGGGTGCTGTTGCACAGAAATGCTGTGGATCATGGGGCTTAAGGGCGTGCATCTCGATGTGCAGGGTGCTGTGCCTCTTGGGTCTGGTGTACGGGGCTGTTAGAGATACCGTGGAATCACTGCAGAAATTTTCCTACGTGGAGATCATCTGGTGCACGGGGGATGTAATCCCTGGGTGGTATCAGGGCCTTTCCTGAGACAGTCCAGAAGGTCTCGGCAGCTTTCAAGCTCCACCAGATTCTTGATGGGTCCCAGCCTGGATTGGGAGAGCTGTTTAAGCATACATTAAGAGTGAGGATGCTCTTTGTTTCGGTGCTTTTTTGATGCGACGTCAGCAGCGCTGAATGAGTCCCAGAGAGTGTGGCTGGATGGGGAGAAAGTCCAAGTTCAGCTGCCTTTGCTGCAGGGGTGATGTCAGAAGGATTTGCCCGGCTCTGGGGACTTTTGTCTGGGGAGGCTGACCGCTTTCCCGCAGACAATGGCCGTGCCGGGGCCGGGAGCAGCGGGAGACGGGCACACGGCTACTGAATGGGCCCGGCCGCCGTGCCTATGGAGGGATCAGCCGGTGAAACAAAAGTAAAGCTGCTGCCAGCACATTTCTGAAAGGAGAGGGGTAGGACAAGGCGCCCAGGCCGGCGCGGGAGCTGCCTGCGCGGATGCGGTGGAGCCGGCGGGGCTTAGTGGCGACATCGGTCCCTCCGGAGAAAGGACACAACCCTCGTTTCAAATGGGGAGAAGGAAAGGAGGCTCACCTTGCTGTCTCTTGGCATCAAAAGGGTCAAACCCCACTGGGGGCTGGTGTTGCCCTCATACCTGCCCAGCTGATTTCTGTGGATTCAATGATGAGCTGAGCAGGTTTTCGCTGGATAACAGGATCCCAGGGAAATTGCTAGGATCTCTCCGTCACCATTTCCACTGAACAAATCCTGTGCCTCCGTGAGTGTGCTTTGGCTTGCCAGGAATTTGGGATTTTGTTCCAAGGGCAGAATTGTATTTTTGAATGACCAAGGTTGGTTGGAGAAGGCATCTTTGAAGGCTGATCAGTTGGTTTCTCGCTGCTCCAAGTGAGTGGCCATGGCCACTGCAAGCCAAGCGTGGGGTGCCCACGGGGAGCAAACCCGTGCCCCTTGCAGGCAAACCCCACAGGTCTGGGGCAGAGACGTGCGAGCAAGATGCCAGGGCAAGGCCCCGACACGGCTGCTTGCTCGGAGCAGCAAAGTACCAAACACAACTGAGGGGTGCCATGTTCTCTAGCCATTCATAAATGTGCTTTTTCCTCTGGGAACAAAATCCTTCTTTTTGAAGATATCTTCTTCTGCCCCGGTGATGGATTAAGTCATGCGTGTCACTAGGGTTTTCACTCTGCCAGCAGAAGGGTTGGCCATAGCTGGCCAGGAGATTACTTTAAGGGAAATAATAGCAGCAGAGTAGGAAGTCTTCTGAGTTGCTTTGAGAACTCTCCAGGACTTCACTACTCTAAAACTTAGGAGGTTTCTAATTGCTGGCCTGAATTAATTTTGACCAGTTTATAACCATTTATTCTTGAACCAACTTCAATAGCCTGCCTTTGTTTTTTGGCTTTTATCTCCACGATGAATTTATAGCAGGCACCGATGTAATTCCCCAGCCTTCATTTTGCAGCACTAAAGCTGAAGTCTTCTAGCCTCCTCTTGTAAGATAGGTTCACAAATCCCCAGTTCCTATTAGTTTTTCTGTTCCAGAGCTTAGCTTAAGAGCATACTTGGAAATCTTACCCCAAAAAGATGGTGGGATTTTATAGTGCTACATCCCTCTAGGTTTTGTCACTTCTACTACGCTAACTGGGAAAGTGGTGTGTGTTCGTAAGTGTATATATGAATATGTAGAGTGCATGCACATGTGCATATTTCAGGTGTGATGTCTGGGAATTGTTACACATAGCACATTTTTGTACAGGTAAGTCCTTAACCTATATTCTCTTGAACAACTTGATTTATTTTTTACTCCCTACTATATCAAGGAACACATATAACTTTGTTATTTCAGAGACGCCCAAATCAAAATTACACATCACAGTTCAGTATAGAAAAGGCACCAAATACAGCCTTGGAAATCCCACTGATCTCCGGTTTTCATCTCTTATAGAGAAATACTTGTTGAAGTAATTTTACCCCTGTCAGAGAAGCAAAAGAAAGAAAATGTTTCTGGGGAAGTTAGTATTTCAGAGATACAAGGTTTCTGAGGAATTAAAAAAGGTTACTCTTTTAAAGCAGCTGGTGCTGGCAAGCAGGAAAACAGACTATTTTGCCGTCTAGTCTTTTTAATTTTGATTGGAGAGAGTATCGCCGGCTTGAATGATGGGGCATTTGGGAGTGCGTATTTTTAAAGCAGTGTTGAAAAATGAGAGCAGATAGAAGAGAAATATGTTCATGAGCAGAGGGCAGCAGCCACTGAAAACACCCCTCCTTTCCAACCTCATCCCGCGAGATGAGCGCTTCCTAGCTTCGGACCTACTGCCATGCAGCCTAGCAGGGAATCCTTTCCTTTCGGTTTCCATGGGCATTAGGCATACTTCTTCTTAATAGTGTCTCCATTTGGAACCTGAATATCATCTCATTGAGCTCCAAAGGCCGTTTTCTTCCACAGCTAGTCTCCAGAGTCACCTAATGTTACTTAGTATGCAAAAATGCTGCATTTTCTGTCTCTGTTTTTACAATGGAATGGTTTAACCGGTGGCAAGTATAGCTGAACCTAGCCTGTGGCACACTTCAGTTTCCCAGTGAGATACTGGAAATGCCTGTGCCAGAAGAACCAGATGCTGCTGTCTGTCTGTGCTCAGGAGCTGGGCTGGTGATGCTCCCACAGAGCAGACAGTCACTCTTGAGGGCAGAGGCAGCTTATAGGGGATCTCAAAACCTGCATCTGGATGCCAGAGTTAAACCATCTTGACTTTGAAGAGGTAAAACAGGGTTTTAGAGTCTTACAAAAAACACAATACTAGAAGATGAGATATTCCACTGTGGCTGTGCAAGGGTCAGTGGAAAAGTATATGGTCCAAAAGTGGACTTGGAGCTCCTGTTACATACTTAAGCTTTAAGTTGACCAAGATCTAGTTTGTCTCTTGCCTCAGGTCCACTCTGCCATTTGCTGGCTACCCACAAGTTCAAATAGTAGTCATGTCAAGGAGAGGGGACTTGGCCAAGTGGAAGGATGCTTGGGCTGTGTGCTGTTTCCCCAAATATGTTAATGACGGTTTTCCACTGCCAGACTCTTATCAGTGACTCTAGTCCCAGATCTTCTCATAAACAGAATGATAGTTATTTTGAGATAACTAATCTCGGCAGTAAGGCAAGGGCTGCTTTCTAAAGTTTTGCATCATGGGGAAGGTCCATCTGCTTCTATAAAACAGAAGTAAAGGGTTGTAATGTGCCCATATCATTCCCCTGATGATCATACCAAACAAGGAGCTCTTTTTAGAGCCCTTCCTTGTGATATGATCCCAAGCGCTCTCCATTAAGCTTCCAAGCCTCTTGTGTTGCCAAGACTATAATAGCTATTAGATTGAGAGGAAGGAGGGCATCCCATCTGATTGACATACCATACTCATTCAACAGAATATGGTGGGTCTCCAGAGTCAAAGGTGTTAATGTGACCTTGACGTGGTGTGGTGTTTAATGGTCAAGTGAGGTTTCAGAGTTTGAGCACAGAAACCTCTGCCTGCTTGGGCATATTGCCAACAACTTCCATTAAAGTCTCTGACGTATAAAGACTTCACATTATCACATAATATTCACTTTACAATCCTACGTTGTTAAAGATACAGATGAAAAAGCAGGGGAGCAACTGAAGGTAGCTGAAAGGTGTTGTATGGGCAGATCTCATTTTGCTTCTGAAGTGCATTCTGTTTTGCTTCAGCTATGGAGGTCTACAAGGAAAATCCAGTTTGAGAACTTAGAATTGGCATGAAAATTTAGCATTAAAGACCATCTTGTTGGAAGGCGAAGTCACCCAAGATAAGCTGGAGGAGTTACTGCTGCTTTTTTGGAGAACAGTGTATTCTTGCTTGAAAGATAAAGAGGGAAAAAAAGGCAAATAGAAACGATAAAAAAAGCTACTTCCATTTCTGTTGCTGAGCGTCCTGGCAGCCTCAGCATGGGAAGAAGGCTGAGCGCAGCCTTATCACTCACTCCAAGACTTGGCAAATTAGGACCAGCATTAAACTGTTTATGACTGCTTTTAGCTGTCTTTTTGGTTATGAGCTCACTACAAAATTGCCAAAGAAATACTGTTGACAGCTGGCTGGGCTTCCTTAGGCAAAAGGAGAAAAGAGGGAATTAGGAAGAAGTGGAAGAGCCTTTCCTCTCATTTTTGCTCAGAGCTAGGATCGGTATTCATTGTGCAAATTTTGGTGGATTGATTTCTGGTCCTGAGATCTTCTTGCTCATGAGACATGACTTCACAGAAACCTTGGGGTTAGTTCAGCTCCTATGTGGACTTACTCCAGCCTTTAATTTTTACTTTGTTTTTAATTTTCATAAATAATTACACGTAATAGACTAAGCTCCATTGCTTTCCATGAGAGACATGGAGTGAAGACATGCAGTGGGGAGAATCCTCCTAAGTGCAACTTCTTTGCTGCAGGTGCAAGCTCATTTACTAACATTCAGTCATTTAAAGAGGGTTCTGGCCTAAACTCGGCATCAAGCTTTAGAAAAAACAAACACTTAGGGAAGCCTGTCTTCTGTCCTCGTTGCATGGTCAATAATCCATCCATTTGTTTGACATAGTCGTGGTGCTGGCAAGAGTCCCGGTCTCAGGTACTGAGGCTGGATGAGCCCTGCCCTGTTACTGGAAGAGGTTTTCTCTTGACAGGTTCAGTCCCTTCACAGAAACTGTAGCCAGGAGATATGTTGCAATTGTTAATCCATTAAAAAGATGTTCCAATGTCCCATGGGCAGGGACACCTTCCACTAGATAAGGTTGGTCAAAGCCCCATCCAACCTGGTCTTGAATGCTTCCAGGGGTGGAGCATCCACAACTTCTCTGGGCAACCCATTCCAGTGCCTGAGCACCGTCATAGCAAAAAATTTCTTCCTTATATATAATCTCAATCTACTCTCTTTTCAGTTTAAAGCCATTACTCCTTGTCCTATTACTACATGACTTTTTATAAAGTCCCTCTCCAGCTTTCTTGTAGGCCCCATTTATGTACTGAAAGGCTGCTATAAGGTCTCCCCAGAGTCTTCTCGTCTCCAGGCTGAACAACCGCAACTCTCTCAGCCGGTCTTCATGGGAGAGGTGCTTCAGCCCTCTGGTCATTTTTCTGGCCCTCCTCTGAACTTGCTCCAACAGGTCTGTTTCCTGTGCTGAGGGCTCCAGAGGTGGACGCAGTACTTCAGGTGGGGTCTCACCAGAGTGGAGTAGAGGGGCAGAATCACCTCCCTCGACCTGCTGGCCACACTTTCTTTGGTGCAGCCCAGGATACAGTTGGATTTCTGGGATTTGTCTTTATGTTGCTGTATAGATCCAACCTGCAGTTTACAGTTGACAAATGAGACTTGCCTACCTGATCCAGGTTGAAATCGAGTGGATTTTGTGCAGGTGGACAAGAAGGGAGTTTGTTCCATTGAGTGTATTGCAGCAGGAGGCTGCCATGTTGCAAAGGAAACCTGTTTATAACCATTAGAATAGCTTTTACCTCAGTCCCTCTGCCTCAGCTTTTCTTAAATCACTGCTACTAGAAGGCAAGCACCCAACATCATCGTACTTAAAGCCATGAGAGTTTGACCTCACGGTCATTTTAAATTCTGGTTGGTTGGGAGCTGTTTCCAGGCACTCCTTGGATTTCTTTCTCTTCAGAAACAGGCTTTTAGATTGTAATGTGTGAGAGGAACAGAGATGAAGACGCACACACACAATTTAATTTGATGGAATCATAATTTGTCAAAGGAAGAATGCATATGGACATAAACTTTGATTACACTTTGATTACAATGAAAGAAAATAAAAATTCAAAATGTGTGCCTAGTGGTTCACCACAGTTTCACACCTGCACCATCTCATGTATCTCTGCATACACATTTTCAACCATAACGTGAATCTCACAGTTTGCATCTACAAAGTCAGTTTGAATTTTAGGTCTCATTTACACAGGACTAAGCATAAAAATTACTATCTGTCATCTTTCTCTCTCCCTCTGTGATGAAACGGATTGCAGAAATTTATGACCAAAAATCTCATGAAAATTGAAATGGGTTATGCAATAAACTTTTAACTGCATAAATAGAAGTTTATTGGTGCTCCATTGCATCTTTCAACACTGAATTTGAGGTTATGAAACATGATTAAACATGTAATTGTGAAGTTTCTAAACACAAGCAGTTGGAGGTTGATATTTAAGGCTTGAGAAAATGGTTATTTGACTTTGTCATAGAATTGAATGGGCTAGTCAGAAAAATCTGATGGGATTTATAAATTTAGGAATTATTGATCACCAGAACAAATGAGTATACTCCGGCATTTAAAGAGAGATTGCTCAATTTAATCTGACCGCCAGCGTACTGACTATCAGAAGAAGATAGATACAGTCTCTTCTTATTGGTATCTAGTGACAGGAAAAACTGAAATCACAGGAAATTCCGTCTGAAAATAAGAAAAAATGTTTAGTGCAATCAAACACTGGAGCAGGTTGCCTAGAGAGTCTGCGTAGCCTCCATCTGTGGAGATACTCAAAACCCAACTGGACATGGCCCTGAGCAACCTGCTGCAGCTGCCCCTGCCCTGAGCAGGGGTTGGGCTGCATGTTCTCCAGATGTTCTCTCCAGCCTCAGCCCGTCTGTGAGTCTGATCCAGAGAGTTTCTGTCCACTGTAGCTGATCAACACTGTACTGGAAAACTTTTCTTCTGAGGGACTATCTGAAAACTTTCTGGCTTCTGCTCTATGTTTAAAAGTTAGACATCTAAATCTCAACCGGTTATCTGTCTTCTCTTATGGTCAGTGGCTCTCCTGCATTACCTTATGAACGCTGGGATCTGTCTGCACAGCAGTAGTGCAGGGCAGCAGAAGTAGGCACACAAATTTTAAAAAGTCAGCACTGAGAACTTGTCCCCACATCGTGCGTGTTACAGGGGCTCACCAGGTCCAGCCCCATGGACTGAGACCCCTTTAGCTGCACATCTCGCAGTTGGGTGTTATCCAAAAGAAATCCAGTTTGCACACTCCTAAAGCACTCTGTGATGTGAACCAAGGCATGGTGTGTAGGAGTGAAAAGGAAAATCACTTCCAAAGCACACTTGTGATCAGGACACAGAAATGCAGGTATACCTCATAAGATTTAGAGAAGATTAAAGCAATTAAAAAAAAAAACAACAAAACCCAGCAAAACCAGATGAAATGCATTGCTGCTATATTATTAACAGGACTATCTTAAGAAAGGTGATAATACAGCAAGGGGTGGCTTTATCATTACATGGTTCGTTCTGCCTGAAATGTAATTTCAGAGGTACTGAAATTGTTCTAGAAAATGGGCTAAATTTGATTAGTATTTTTGGCAGAAAAGAAGAGGAAGTGAAGGTTTAACAAAGTCAAAACATTTCATTGCAGCATTTTTCTGAACGTGAAAATATGTCATTTTCAGATATGCTAAATGCAACTTTTCAACCTTTAATTCTGAAACAGTTTGTTCATTTAAATATATGATCTGAATTTTGAAGGCTTTAGGAGAGGGCTTTTAGAAGGCTTTAAGCTGTGCTAAGTATACCAAAACAGAAGAAAGGATTTGGTTTTATCTAATGCAATAGAGTCTGCATCTTTTTGTGCCATATGAAGTCTTCTTTTTCTTCTTTTTTTTTTTTTTTTCTAGGGGAAGGTGAAGAGAAAGAAAATTGGATGAATGACAGGTTCATGCAAATGTTTAGGTTGGTCACTGAATGTATTTCCTATCCGTACCACCTGACAATTGCATGTGGCATTTATTCAATTCTGTGAAATGCAGCTGCAAGTTCTTCATGCAAGAAGACACTTTTTTAAAGTAAATTTTATCAATCATTTTCTGTCTTCATATCTGAAAAATAAAATACCAGAAGATAGGATATAGGAAATTCTGTGTAGGTTTGTGGCACCGGCTTTGACCACATGCGTATATAGATAATTGTGGCTTCTCTGCTCTTGTACAGCAGTGCTTTCCAGGAATGTCACTGCATTTAGTTATGCCCTGTGAGTATTCTCATGCTATGGTTTTCACAGTTGGTACTGGATGTTGGGTTTTTCCTCAAAGAATGAGCCCCAGCTCAGCCACAGACCTCGCAACCTTAAGTTTAGTTCCACTTTCATTGTAAATACGATAAAGTTTTTATTCCAAGTGGATGCCTCTGTTGAAATAGGATTAATTTCCCTCCATCCTTTTCATAGATGTTGCCATTAAGCTTTTCCTGACTAAAAACTTCACCTGTGAACAAATCCACATCCTGCATCAGTCTGCAGGCAGGTTAGTTATCACCTGCCAGAGGGGTTTCTGTGTGCAGGAGATTTCTTCCAGTTTAGGTGTTGCTTTTGGCCATTTCTCACATTCCCTGTCCTGCCAGCTGCCCCAAAATGGGGTGTGAGAACTCGATGACCAAAGGTACCATGCTGTGAATCCATCCCGCTGCAAGGGGCCCTGCCTGCAGTGACCTGCTGCCATTGCCTTTGCCAGTGGTGGAAACCAAAACTGGGGCGCTCCCTGGCGCCAGGAAAGTGAACACAGGAGGTGGAGAGGAGTTACTGACAGTTACACTCTTCCCTTATAGTGAAATGAGTGAATTCACACATCGGTGCAACCCCTCTTGGTCACACCTAATGCTTTCAGAAATGCGCAGAAGAGATTTCCCTAAAAAAGCCAAGAAAATGTCAGAAAAATTCACACGTGCATTTTGTATGTCCACTGCTCTTATGCCTCCTGGATCACCCAGCTTACCCAGAAGTGGAGGGCCTGGATCTCTAAGGGTGGCATGTTCCATCCTGCTATGGAGGAGGAAATACTGCTGCTCACCCGGCGCTATAATGTAGGTCGTGCGTGTTGCAGCACAGCAACCGAGCAAACGTGAGCGCTGTGGATGGTCCTGAGAGAAATAACAAGCAGTTTGCTTTATTTCCCCTTTCCTATCTTCCCCTTTTCTCATTCCACCCCCCACCTCCCCACCCCCAAATCCAATGAGGTATAAAACAAATGCCACTGCTGTCAAAATATGTGCTGGTGCCGGCTCTGTTTTCTGTCAGCTCCTACTCACTTCAGAGCCTACAGAGTTTAGAGACGTGCAGCATACACAAAGTTCAGGGTCTTTCACATGTCAGGCTCTGACTCTCAGAAACGATGCGCTGCTTTGATTTTTGCCCTTACCTATGTATGTTCTTGATGTACACACAGCTGCTAGTGAGCTGGAGGGAGGAGATGCACTGGCCTGTTTTAGCTTGGCTATATGTGAGATTGAATTTTAAGATACTTAATACTTGGAGCATACCTGTGAATATTCATATGTGAGTGTGTGTTTGTGTGTGTCCAGGTGGGGTTTTGTTTTGAGATTTTTGAAGGGTTTTGAGTGTGGCTGGCCTTGCCTCAGAGCAGAACCAGAATGGTGGCTGTGCAGAGCTTTGAAAGCCTGGGGAGATGAAGCCACAAGGGGTGATTCTATTTACTGGTGAAAACTGAGGAGACAACAGTTGTATTTTTCAGTCACGGGACATTGTAACCATGAAGGTGCATGACACAGGGGTCTTTAATATGTATATGTTTTGATGACTTATTAGCATGTTGAATGTGGGACTCTGAGGGCAGATGACCTGGGAACAAGACATTGGGATGACTTGGAGGAAAACAGATAGATGGAAACCAAATTCCTCACTGGTGCTCCATGGGAACTAGTAAAAATGTTAACCAAGTCAGTAACTCCATCCTTAAGTTCTTTTCCTCCACTATGCAGAAGAAGCTGGAGGAAAGGCAGGGGGATGTCGTGATGCTCCTCAGCGCTCACGTGGCATGTGAGGACCTGGGAATAGGCACTGTGGGTCGGTCTGTCACGAAGGCTTATCTTCATAGTGCACAGCTACTTCTCCCAGGGTGCAGCAGAAGTACAAGCCAACCCTGATAAGGGGGAAAAAAACAGAAGTTAGCATCAAATGTCCTTTTTCATTTCAGCTGCTTTCCAGGTTGCCATGCACCGAATTGTCTGTTTATTTGCCCCTGGAGCACTTAGTTCCAGCGTGTATGATTACATACTACTTTTTTGGCCCTGTTTGGAGACAATGAGTGGGTGTGTTTGCTCTGGTAGCTTTAGGGTAAGAAATAGCAGAAGAGGTACCGTCTCCTCTGTAGTTGGGAGGAAGGCAAGTGCCGATTCTGTTATTACAACAGACCCCATCCTGAGGTTTGCCGGCTCCATGCATGGACATGCACAAGTAAGAGGAAGAGCAGGGAAAGGAATAAATGGAAACAGAACAGCAGTACTGAGCACGTTTAAATGTTTAACGTTATTTTCCAAGGCAGTGTCTTTCCTTTCACAGAGGACACTGCCGGTTGCATGTTCAAGGATAATTCACCCATAAAACGTAGCTCATCACCGGGATGAGATCTGGGGGTCACTTCCCAGCACACCACACCATTTTTCAAATGGTTAGGTTTTTGTAGCAAGGAGGGGAAGAAGGGGAAGTGGTTGTGAACTTGGCATTTAAAAGTCTGAGAATTGTGCTTTCAGTGAGAGGATAATCTTCTGGCACTCAGCTAACAGCAGATGTGACACCCAGCCACTGATCTTGCTCCCAGAGTGTTCTGGGCCACAATGGAACAATTTCCTTTAAAGTTGTAAGACCATAATGTTTCCAGATCCTGTTGGAACCAGCATCTAGGTGAGCAGTAGAGAGGAAAGCTTAATTTTCATACTTGGCTAGGGCAGCTTTAGTTAGGTTTCTGGTAGCAGTTTCCTCACCTCCTTACCTCATTCGTTATTCCCATAGGAGGACTTGGAAAGTATGCAGTGGGAAAGATGTTTATAATTCACTGCTCAGCCCCACGCAAATATCCGTAGATTAGCCCAAACTATAAATCCAAGGGCACAGCCATTTTCTTCTCCCCCTCCTGCTATCTCTTAGCCAAGACCGAGTCTTTCAAATCCTGTCAGTCGAGATCGTATCACTTTCTCTGATGGCTTTCCCATGAAAGGAGGGGTCCTCTTTCTCCAAGTCTCCAGAAGCCAGAGGAGAAAGACAAGAAAATGGAAAAAATAGGCCTTTTCTCTAAATTTGCCCTCAAGCCTGAAACAGACCTATAAACCACAAAGTTGGTGCCTTTGGGGACTGGGGGAGCCCCCAGGGCAGAAGCTGTCTCCGGCAGCCGGGGATGAGCATGCTGTGCAGAGGGTGCAGGAGGGAGTCCCAGGAGGAGGAAGGGAAGTTGTGGATGCCCCATCCCTGGAGGTGTTCAAGGCCAGGCTGGATGGGGCTTTGAGCAACCTGGTGTAATGGGAGGTGTCCCTGCCCATGGCAGTGGGGTGGGAACTTGATGATCTTTAAGGTCCCTTCTGACCTAAACCATTCTATGGTTCTGTGATGCTGGGGACCCACAGCTGCTCCAGGGCTTCTTTTGGTGCAAAGGCAAACAGCAACCAGCGCAGCCCCACCATACCTCTGTCCTCCTGGGAAACCTGCACCTCATATTGCTGTCCGCTGCCCCACTCCTCCCAGCTGACTGCAGCTTGTGCCCTGGGGAACAGCATAGCTTCCACCACATTTTGTGATCTTATCTGGGGAATGATGAATGTTTTCTTTCACTGGGTTGGGCTGTTTTGGTTTGGTTTGTTTTCTAGGACAGAACACTTCCTGAGAGGATCAAATTAAGCAGCATCACTAACTGCATTTTTTGTTTCTTCTTTGTTTTCTCCTTCTTTATGGATAGATTTTAGACATGATACTCTGTGACAGTGAAAGCATTTTCTGAGTGCTGGAGAACCAGTAAACCATGGGAACCTTCCTGCAATTTAGAAAAGGCTGGGGAAGTAGAGGGGAGAAGAGCAGCTGTTACCATAACTGAAATAGGCTGCAGGACACAGCTGACAATTTCTGTGGAAGAAGCAGGACTGTGCACAGATAAGCTTCCATAATCATCAGGAAACTAAAGGAAAAAAATCTCGAGTCCATAGGTGACATTAAGGAGGATTAAATCATTGCCTGTTGGCTCACCCATATTTGGGTTAAGTAAGGCTGGGATGAGGGGGGAAAATGTGTCACGGGGACATGCTTCGATTCCTTACCACCGTGACTAGTTTGTGAGGTCTTGCAGATTTTTTCCTATATAAGAGGGGGAAAAAATCTTCTTCAACAGTGAGTTGACTAACAGATACAGGAACATGAAAATGGCTGACTGCTGTTTCATGTCTCTGGTTGTAGGGAGTTGCACTTTTCTGCACGTGCTTGGCACCCATCAGAAAAAAACTTCTTAGTCCTGGTTCATCAAGGTGTATGTGATCAGCCACATACGCAAAATTAATTACAATGGAATCAGTCAAACTACTAATGTACTTAAAATTAGGCGTGTTCTTAAATACATTGTTGAATCAGGGCTAGTGTTTTCATCTATTAGCACAGAAAATATGTTGGGGGAAAAAAATTTAAAGGATTTTCCTCAGTTTTTGGAGAGCAGATAGGAGAAGCCTCTTTACTGCCAAATAAATAAAATCGTACATCTTTAAAGGAAATCCATACCCATATGCAAAAGATAAAGAAGAATAACTTGAGGGTAGTAACATGGCTGCAGGCACGGTCATATCTGTTAGAGAAGTGTGGTGGGGAGGTGGTTATCCAGGTGCAATCCAGGTCATAGAAAAGATAACAATTTTACAACTTTTGGGTTGGTGCTACAAATACCAGATTTCATGTTGTGTCATGGATCAGTGAAAAAAAAAGTTAAGGAGCAAATCATTCCCGTGTTTGCAACAGTAGTGAGAGGTCTTGTGTTTCATATGGAAGAGGGAAAGAGACACAGGGGTTTGATTTCATTTTATTTTGAGGTGTAACTTGGCAGCCCCAGCACTTGTATGGCTTTCTTTGTCCTGTGGTGCACAGGAGCTGAGGCACGATAACTTAAGGATCTCCACTGGGTTGGTGAAACCACCTGAGCTGAGTTGGCACCAAAGGGAGTTTCAGACTGTGAGCTGAATACACCTTTAGCCCCATCTGCCTGTGAATACTATCTCATTTTTCCGTGTTACCTAATTTTATGATTCATCTAGACAGCTTTTATGCTTTGGAGTCTTTATGCTCTCTCTGTGTCCCATTAAACCTCTCAGGAACTTCCATCCTTTCTATTACTTTAGGTTTTCATACCAAAATTATGGGGTATTTTGATCTGGTTTCTCAACTTCTGTGATGCTTCTTGCCCATCTCCTCAGCCCTGTGAGGTTCACACTCAAACTATAGAATTCCTGTGGAGCTTTTCTGCAAATCCAGACCATTTTCTACTAACAGTTTTGTTTCGAGGTATGGTGATCGATCTACCAGTGGGGTGACCTGGAGAGTGACAGTACCATGTATTTCAGTCTTTAGCTCTCTGTGAAAGAAGTGTTGGCTTTTCACATGTATAATGTCAGAATTAAAGAAGGAGTGGTGGTTTGTTTTTTGCTTTAACTTAAGATGACTTCTTTTCACCCATATTGAGGCTCAGTATTGCCTCTCTTCCCCTTGTAACTAAGATGAGCAACAAGGGGTTCAGCGGTCAGAGAAGGAGTGGGATCAGTTTGGTGGTTCCTGTAAAACGGCAGGTTTTTGTAGTGGGGTAATTTACAGTGCCAGTGATTTGTTGGGAAGAGTCTTTGGGATACAGTAGTCTCCGTTTATGAAGTGGCGGCTCCTGTTCACGTTGACACGTCAGGCACATCGTCATGAATGATAAAATGGTGCAGAGCCCCTTCTGTAGAGTCCTGAAGTGCAGGCTGCCTGTTTCTCAGCCAGCACTGCAGAGGTGTCTGCAGCAGCTAGGCTGCCATGACGTGGCACAGCTGCTCCTCTGAGATTCCTCTTTTAACTGCTAACTCTTCAGTCCTTCACCTTGGACAAAACCCTCCTCTGGAAGGCCTGAAGGCACCGCATTTTCTTCATTTGTGCTCTGCTTTTCTATTTCTCCTTCACTTTCCCAAACGAATAAACCCCAAATCCCTGAATATGTTGATTTGATGATGTGTCTGGACAATGATGTCATTAGTGATATCACTGATACAATACAGATATTTAAATGCATAAAGCATGCTTTTCTGGCCAATTCAAAAACTTCCTCTGAGGAGTATGCCGTGTAGATTGATATAACTAAAGGATGGAGCACTTAAGCATTGAACCTAAACAACCCAGAGATGGAGTGATGAAGTTAATGTGCATCTTGTTTAGCTTACACTGGGCTTATTGAATTTCCTGTTTGTTTTGTTTATCCATCCTGGAGAGAGAGATGAAATTGAATAGGGAGATGGGGGTTATGTTACAACACCGAAAGTGAGTGGTCATCTTCAGTTTATTGTCTCATTTCTCCGCCAGGCTTTTTTGTCCATCTTTGGGTGACATTTGGGCTCAGAGGCTGGGTGAATTTAGCCACCTTTCCTCATTAGTGTTTTCCTCCCATACTCGCTTTCCTTTGTGAATGGAAGAGCATCTCTGCCCAGTTCAAATTTTCCTTTCCTGTGTCAGCTCTCAGATTGGGGTTAAGTCAGACAACACAAGAGCCCCTCTGCTTTGCTAAAACCCACAGGTTCCCCTCCTGTACAGCTGCTGCTGGCCCAGTGATTCCCCATTGTATGTTAGTGTGGCTGATTCTTCCAGCCTTTGTGTAGAAGCTTTCCCTTATCCAAACTGAATTATAGTATATTATTCTCAGACTGTTTTTCCAACTTGAATTGTAATCCTGTCCTCCAGGGCACGAGCAGCCTCTTCCAGCATGGTGTTACCAGGAGTTCCCTTGCTCCTCCTTCCCTCCCCCTTTTAAAGCAAAGATTCATGTTTACTCTTTTCCAGCCTCTGGGCCGTCACCCATCTACAGGTTCTCAGAGATGACCACTAACGAGCCTGTTAATCATTGCTTCTGTTACTTCTCTAAGTACTTTGGAATTAATTTCCTCAGTCTCACATGATTTAAGAGCATCTGTCCATTTAAGTACTTTCTAACCTGGTCTTTCCATGGCCCAAGCTGAAGTTATTCCCCTTCATAGGTACTAGTTGTTATAGAAACATTATTGCTGCTGACCTTTTTTTGGTAAACTCTGACGTGAGGAAGACATTAAACACTTTTAACAGGCTTGTTCCTCTTTAGACGCATGCTTGCCTCCGAAGGGGCAGGCTTCCCTGTTACCCATGGGGAGGTCACATGAGGGCAAGGTCTCCGGCAAGCCTTTCGGCAGGCTTTTCTCTGCAAGGAAGCCTTTGGGTTGTCTGTTGGGCTCACCCAGAACCTGTGTGCCCTGGCCCAGCTGGTGGGAGAGGTGCTGTGGTGTGCACCCCATTCCCCTTTTCACCCGGCTAGCTTTCTCGGAGCAGGAGGAGAGAACAGAGAGAAGACCTCTTGCTTCCCACTCGCTGCGGTATGGACTGCCTCGCAGACTGTTTGTTCAGGTGGTGCTGGATTATCATTATCAGACCTCACACTATAAGAAACCCTGAGCTTCTATGCTTTGAATTAAAAGAGTGATGACACAACAGATTAACTTTCTCCTACTTCACCCCCCTGCACGCACCTATGCTCTTTTCCACAACCTCCATCTAATAACAATAATAATAATAACAGAAAACAAAGCAAATCCACAGCCCATGCAGGAAACTGCTCACGAGTCACAGACTCAGTGTTATTTTTTATGTTGTGCCTGCCAAAACCAACATGAGTCTGCCTCAGGGATATGAAACCATCTCGGATTTATTAGAAATGAGTATTTTTCATGGCTCCTCCTTCTTCTTCCTCTACCATTTGACAAACAGCCAGTCCATAAAAGCTTTGCTGCAAAACCCGCTCTGAGGGAACAATGTGCCATAGCTTCAGTTTCGTACAGAAAGGCAAAAGGTTGCCCTAAAAAACACTGGTATTGTTGATTGGTTTCTAGAGAAGGGCCTTCATTAGTACACAGCTTAAAAACAGACCAGCTCCTTTCTGCAGTGGTTGTTTCTTGTGTGTGTATATGTATAGATATATATGTGTTTGTATATATATATATGTACGTCATTGCCATCTCCTCAGTTCCTGGGAATCCCAGTGGCAGCCCCAAAGTAAGTGGTGTGTGGAGAAACACAAAGTCCTGGTCCTGCGTGCTCCTTGCTGAACTGAGGGCATGGGTGTTTGAAGGACTGTGTCTGGTCTATGTGTCATCAGACATGGGCATGGCTTGGTGCAAACCAGGGAAGGCACCAAGCATTGGAGCTAGGGAGCAGAGCTGTGCTTTGGCCTGCCTGCTTGGGCTTGGGGCTGAGGGCATGACTGGCATGTGGGTCACTGTCTGCTCCCCTCATGAACACCCTGGGGTGCTGTGGGGCAGGCTCCCCAGGACTGCTCCTGCATGGCTTTTTGTGTCCCCACTGTTGGGCGCACCAGGTGCACCAACTGCACATCCTCTCCTGTCACTTCTGTAACTCCAGGCAGACGGGTTCAAGGCATGCTGCGAGATTTTTTCTGCATTATTTTCAGCACTGTGCCTACTGCGGTGGTTTAAGTACAGCAAGTGGATTTTCTTTGCCAGTGGAGAACTGGAGAGCAGAATCTCATAGAAACTGCATGGTGGGTATTAACAGGCAAATGTGTTTATCACTTTCAGCCTTTGATGGCCATAGATATTTCATGAAGCTCATCACAGGAGTCAGAATTCTTGCCAGCAAATTGGCTGCATCAGTTTTGCTGACACCTGTCATTCAAGGACCAGGAATTTACCATAGTTATTATATACTTCTTACAAAACAATTTGCTTTCGGATTTCGTAGCCTTATTTAGTGTAAACTTTTCCCTGCAACCAAGGAACATTTTGTTTTCCTTCACACGTACCACTGTCTCTCATTTAATCAGCCGACTCCAGGCCTGGAGTGCTTTAAGAAAACCATCAGAGTATGAGTAGGTGTGTGTTCACACTTGCAGCACCAGGCCTGGAGTGCCTGGTGTACAGGAGTCCATTTGTCACCATAAATATAGCCAAATTGAGCTGTTTGATAAAAGATGTGTGAGAACTAATCAAATGAAATCTCTAGGTTACACATGGGTGGAGTCCTGGTCCTGGCCTTACACGTTGTGCCGCAACTGAGTGCAACACTGCTGAGTGTTCTCATCTTGAACGAACCTTATTTAGCCCCTGTTCCTTCTAATGTTTTGGCTATCAAAGATTTCTTCTAAATGTTAGACACCTGGAGTTGCAGAGAATTGTTGGAAAATATATCCCCCAGTGTCTGAAAATAAAAAGAGAAGCTGAATAAAATAAATACCTTGATGCCTTATGAAATGTTCAGACCAATCATGTAATTGCTTAGGGTCTGATCTTTTAAATACAAAATGTCACTTGAGAAGTTATTAACAGAGCTCCCTATCCATGGCATTGGGATGATTATTGAAACTCACTTGGCTTTAGAAATTGATGAATTTCAGTGACTGAATTTATTCTAAGAGAAAGAAACAGTAGACCCAACGTGATTTATTAACGTGGTGGTCATCCTTTATCTAGGAAGAAGAGCAGCCAGCAAAATGCAAAAATGTGGGGTTTGCCTTTTGTCATTTATCTTTAAAATCACATTATTCTGAATAGTTTCATTCTTCCCTGTTCTCCTTTTCATGCCCGTATGAATGTGGTTGCCACTCTCTAGAAATGCACTGTGAAGTTCTGGTAACAGCCTGTGGACTTAGACTGCAAGAGCCTTTGTTTTGGGTCTCTGTCAGCCCCCGGCATGGGGGAATGGAGGTGGGGATCCATCCAGAAGAGGGATGTGCTTTTCGGAGGAGCAGCTGTCCCATGGGCCAACAGGACCTGAAAGCCCAGGAGCACCAGTGCAGTCCTCCCAGAGCAGCCAGCTTTTCTAAGCGCTCAGCATGCACTGGTGGCCGGAGGAAAAAGGGGAGTGTCCCCTTCTGTGACAGACAGCATGAGCTTCAGCTCAAAGTTTAGGAGGAAACTAATTCTTTATACAATTGGTTACAAATATGTAAGCTGCAGTGTTTTTAAAAAGTATGTGTATGTGCATCAGTTTGAACATGGAGATAACCCGTCTCATTTTGCCACTTTTACAATGGACGGACATTTTTGGGAGCCATGATCAGGACAGATGGATGTTTTTGCAGCATGCGCCATTTGGGAAAAAAAAAAACCCACCTTTCTGTGAGCATAGGATTGGAGTGGGTTTTCTCCACAACCTCTTCTCGAAGTAAGATAGCTATGACAGTGATTTGTGTCACGTCAGAAGTAATTGGTGCAGGTACATGAAATTCAGCCTCTGAAAGGCCAGGAGAAGGTTGCTGAACCTGGCAGAACTGGAGTGTGTTAGCCTGTTGAGGCACATGTCGGAGTGTGAACCCAGCATAAAGTATGTGGATTAGGCACCTTTAGATGTGTGTGTGGGAGAAGAAAAGGTGGGGGGCTGTGAAACAGGCGTTGCAGTCCAGATGTGGGACTTCTGAATGCGGGTCTTAACCTTTTTGCTTGGGCTCACCCCACTTCAGTCATTTTGCCCATGATCACACCTTGTTGTTACTAAAACACGCCTGCCTGAAACACGCTCTCTGCTAATCCTGTCTCGGAGATCTGGCTTCCCAGGCAAAGGAGAGCCCGCCTTTTGGTAGCATTAATGTATTGTCCCTTTTTAGCAACGAGGACAGTTCCTTGACTGGGCGAGCAGACGGTGGTGGTTGCCTGTCTGGCTCTGTGAGGGAGCTGCAGGGCCATGTGGACAAGCCAAGCTCACCCTCCCTACAGGCTTCTGCGTTTAGTTTACCCACGCACAAGATGAAGAAGCGGGCCGGTAACGGGTACCAGATGGGGGGTTTATGTGTTTAAACAAAGACACATTCTGGACAATCAGAAACAACTGAGTGGCAGTTTGTACATTAAGCCCCAATTTAACAACAGCAGTTGCCCACTGACCTAGAAGAAACGGGGCGGAGGGCCCTTTGTGTTGCCCTAAATGAACAATTCCCCATCGTCTCTGCTTCTCACGGGGGAGCATGTGTACATAAGGAGAGGGTATATGTAGGAGCATCGCTTTCACGGCTTGTGGAGAGCCTTCCTTTCAATGGGACACGGCCAAGGTCAACTAGTTTTAGAGTCAAACCACCTTGTTGGCTGCCCTTGTCAAGCTCTTGTATGTGTTTCTCCCCAGACTGAGAAAGGGAATGCTGTTATGTTCGTTCCCACTGGTGGGTCTCTGCTGCAGAGTGTCGGTGTATGTTTTAAACCAAACCTCTGGCAGTACACAAGTGGTTGCTATGGCTCCTGCCATAGAAGATAGCATGAGTTTGGTTACCACTAAGCATCGTTCGTCTGTATTTCTGTAAACTGAGTTGATTGAACAAATGGAAGATCTGTCCTGCGCTACTGGGTGGATGTCTGTTGAATACAAAAGCGCCACTGTCATCATCTCTGCAAGTTATAACATCACCCTCTTGTGTATACGGAGTATCTTGTTTGACTGCATGTACTGATATGCTTTACAGTTTGACATGTTATATAAATACAAAAAATCAAGAGAATGGTAAATTCCTAAACTTAATCTCTCAAAAGGCAAACAATAGCATTTAACCTTAACTCTGTCCATTTGGATTATGGTTAAATAAACTTCCTTGCATGTTCTTCTCAAATAATATAACCTGTCAGCACATGTATCAGTCAGCAAAGATAGTGTATTATTTAAAAAGCCAGTTCCGTCAGTAGGAATTGAACATGCTCGTTACTTTGCAGGAGTACATCTTCTCCTTCCACATGTGGAAGCCGGTTTTTGTTTCCCCAAATGCCAAAAAAGTATCTAAGAATTCTTAAAGGGGAAAAGAAGGAGAGAAGCGTGGCCCTTGCTAGTGTGCTGAAGCTTCCTTAGCTGGAAAGGGAGTCACCAGAACGGGGTAGGAAGCTCCCAGCTCCTTCGTGCTTCCCTGTCAGTAGAGTGATTTCCTTCAAGGCAAGTAAGGGTCCTTTCCCCCTTCAGTGGTTTGTGTTGTATTTGTTTCTTTAGGTTTTATCACACAGGATTTTGTACATATGGCTGCACATGGAAAGTGTTTTCTCCACCATAACTGAACCAGCAGCCCAGGGTGATCTGTCTCTTCTGCTCAACCTGACCCTCTTCAGTATTTTATTGGGTTTGTGTCGGAGGAGAGATGGAACAGGCAGGCTTCCTTGATGGTGCACACGATGGATGTTAATCTCAGTTTTGACTGAATTAAGCAAAGAACGTTCTCCATTTCTTCAGGGATTGTGAAGAAACAGAGGGAAAGGATGCTTACCTCTAAGGGGTGTGTGTGTGAGTTCATGTCAGAGCTGCAGTCTGTAGGCAGCAGCTTCAGTATTTGAATTGCCTTGTGCTCAAGCAAGAGGAGTAAGGAGAAAACATTCCAGTGAAATAAGTCCTCTCCAAGGGAAGGAAAAGGAAAAGTCCACTCAGTCTGTACCCATTAACTGCATGAGGCGAGCTATAAATAGAGTGTGGTTATAATTGACAATGTATGATTGTGTACTCGGGATGGGCAAGCCAGGGAAAATACCATTGCAGTATTAGCAGGGTAATCTTCCTGGAATGGTGTTACTGAGCAAATATGCTGGAGTAAATAAAACAACTGGTGGAGTCTCTCACCTAGATGTTCCCCAGCCAAGATCAGTCTGCTGATGAAAAGCGTGTGGGTAGCTCTTTCCTCTGCCTCATTTCTGTGCTTGTTTTTGTCAACACAATGTCCCACACAAGACCAAATGCATAAGGTCTGCAATGTTTCTAGAGAGACAGAAGTTGTGATATTTCTGGTCCAGCAAGAAGCAGGAAGTCTTAGTTTCCTGTTTCCTCAGCAGTGGAAACCTTCGCTTTCTCTTGTGCCCTCTTGGTTTTTTGGTGGTGGTGGTGGTGGTGGGTTTTTTTCCACCCTGACAATTATTCTCCCACTTCGGTAGTTCTTCCTGTAGCTACCTACTAATGAACTAAAAATCCCTTTTCTTACACAGACAGAGAGCCTTGTGAGGCCAGCATGTCCAGTTGCAAATCCTGTTGTATTTGACAAATGTCTGTACGCTCTGGCTTGTGTATTTATGGGATAAGGTGGGACTTTCAGCTTTCAATGTGGAAATGTGGTCCATGTGTGTTGCAGCTCTTCATCATGCAGATGAAACACAGAACCTATGGTGCTTCCTAATTCCAGATTTTCCAGCAGCATAGCTAAGATGTTAGCAATGGTGTCATCCCTCTCTGCTGGTCCATTTGCCCTCTCCCAATTGCAGACCGTCTCTCTAATGAGTGTAGACTTAGAGTAGATTTTTGGCTGTGATCACGCTCTTCGTCTCATAGTCATAGAGGCAGTTGGCCACGAGCAAAATGTCCCTCCCCAGTGCTAGTCTTCCTGTGGGTCCAGAAACCTACATACATCGCCCTGGTTGTCACTATCCACTGTCTTTTTGAGACTCGTAGATGTCAGCTGACTTGTGGCAGACGTAGTGTTGCTGCAGTGTCAAGAGAATGTTTTGCAGAGAGCCTGGAAGTGTCCTTGAGCTGAGCCCCTTACTTGTATTGCTTTTACAGTCGGTGATGGTGCATGTAAAACCCCCAGACCTCCCCCAACCCTTTCCTTTCCTTCTCTGAGGACTGCATAAAGAGCTGCGTTTGACCCAAAATCCCAATAGGATTTTGCACGGGGCAGGTCACAGGTTTGAGGGGTTGCATTTCCTATCTCATCCACTTCACTTCCAGGACGTCAGAGCCACTCTGAGGCCGAAACGTGGGTCATGAGCAAGCGACAGGCTTTAGGGAGCTCCGTCTCAGGGTTAGTTGTAGACCACAGTGAGCTTTTCCCCACCAAGGGAGGTCTGTTTAAACCCAAACAAAACAACTTTTCAGATAGCTTATGAATTAGGATCATGTGGAAGGGGGCAGCATAATAACAGGGTGGAACAACTTGTCAGCTCTGCAATTAACATCAATGCTTGCTATTTAGCTCTCTTTATAGACATATAAACACACTTCAAACAGCCATCTTGTTAGAAAAATCATGACTCCTATACATACGCATAAAGATTCCAGGCTGTTGAATACCACTCGCCATTATTTTTAGTTTATGAAAACAAAAGTCTTAATTATGTTTCCAATGACAACAGCGTCGTTACCAGCCAGATGTTTTCCCCTTAAATTAAAACACACACAAAAAAGATTGTTTGGGGGCTTATCTGAAATAGAGGTATGCTTAATGAAGTTGGCAGTGAATCATCAGGCTCTCTACAGGTCAGGATGACATTGTGAAGCCTTTAAAGAGCTCTGCAAACCCATCATCCCAGCCATGTGCCCTCCGTAGCTGTTTCTCAGCGTTGAATGCAATTATGGAGTCATCTGAAAGACAGCAATCTTATGTTGTCTCCTGAGGTAGATCCACAGCAATACAACAACCCAGGGCCAGGGCACAGGACTGATGACTTTGACATCACCATGGTGTTGCACCGTGGGTATACGTACATTTCTCCTATAGCAGCGAGCGTCATGGTGTCCTGAGGTCGTGACACGTTGCCCTGGGCCTCAGGGCAAAACGGTCACTGTGAGCAGCTGTCTAGCATTTCTAGGCATCAGGGAATCCTGGAAAACATACAGTGTGTACACGGAGAGCGATGCTGAGGTGATGGTGGGTTCCTGTGCCTCCACATGCAAGACATTTTCCACCTGCCTCTTCCAAATCTGCCAATACCAGCAGGTGGATATTTGGGGGAGAGAGGGGATATTTTTTTCTGTTCCCATAGCCTGCTAGTGGATCTCAAAACCTGGGAAATGGATCCTTGTTGTCCTTGGTGACAGAGCTGCCAGAAAGTGGGAGCAAGCTCCATCCTTTCTGTCTCCTCTGCCTTCCCCAAGGCTGCTCATCTGTGCAAAATGTATTTCTTGCCCAAAAGTGCTGTGTAGCAGCCCCAGTGACCAGCTACCCCTGCATCCTTCTACCCACCCCTGCCCAGGAGGCTCCCACGTTCTTCCAAAGCCACCCCTTTTGCATTGCTGTCACGGCACAAGGCAAGGAAGGGGAGCCAAAATGTGGCTGGTGGGGCCCTGGCAGTGCCAGGAGGTGTGGAGGGTCTGGCCTGGGGGATGGTGGCGTGGGTGGCATGGGTGCATGCTCTCCTCCCCCGATTTATCGCTCCTGGCAGAACGGTCATAGTTGCCGCGGTGCAGAAGCAGACATCTTGATTAACAGAGCAGGCAAGAAGCAATCGACAGCCCCTCTCCCCGGCCTCCTCTCCCTGCATCTAGCCATCTTTTCATCTCCCAGAAGATCAGGGACAACCGTGTCCTCTGGCCGTGCCATCCCCATCCCCTGGGGCAGATACGCAGTGCAGAGCCGGAGCTGTCCCGTTCCCCCACTGGGCAGAGGACCCTCGCCCATGCCACAGTTATTTGTACCGACTCCATTTCTCCTCGGTGTTTTGTTTGTCTCCGTTGGCTCTTGCTTGGCCCAAACTGCAAAGTCAGGCTGCAGACAGCAATTTTTGTGCCCACTTCTTGTGGCGCAGCCTCTTTTTTTGCTCACACTTTACAGCACTTGCAATTTGGAGATTTATCTTTTCACCACTTCTGCAGCAGAAATGGTAGCTCTCCCAGTCTTTTCACTTAAGCTTGCTTCTGGCCCTGACTCATTTTGCTATTTACCAAATTTCTTCTATTTTGACAATATCTTTCTGACACTGCACAATCCGTGTGAAAATTGCAAGTACAATAAGAGCATCCCTTCCTGCTTCTTGCTATGAAGTCTTTTAACACTCAGCCTCCTTTTTCGTGCTGCCATATCAAAATATTTACAACCCATCTTTTGCCATCATCAGATTGTATGTTTTTAAATTCAGTTTCAAAATTAAGGGCAGGGAAAATTATGATCATTTCCGCATTAGTCACTCCATCCAGTTTCTTTGGAGTGATGAGTGAATCAACTCCCATTCTGACTTACTGTGGGGGTAAATATGTGTAATTTGAGCAAATTTTGGTTGCTCGATATAATCATTTGCTGCTGTGCTGCAGTGCAAAATGCGGGGATGTGTGAGGAAGTACTTGCAGCGGGCGCATGCTTCTTGCCTTCGGTCGCTGCCAGGTTCTATTTCGCAATGCCAGCTTTGATGACAGCCTGCCTTGGGATGCAAATGGGCTTAGCAGAAGGACCTGGTAGACAATTTCCAATGCCCCGTCTCCGCGTCGCGCCAGGCTGCGTCTTACGGATGAGATTCGCTTGGCACCCCCTCGTGTGCTGTTCGTCGAGGTGCGACTCGGTGAGAGGATGGGGCACGTCGGCAGCAAATGCCACGCTTCCCCAGCGCAGAGGAAGGGCTCCCCTTCTGTTTGGCAGCCGTGAGGGTGGCAGCAGCGGGGGTGCCAGCTGTCCTTGGTGCAGCTGGGGCTGGCACATCATGACGGTGGGATATCCGGGGAGCAGGGCGCACGTGGTGGCACCCCCGGGGACAAGCCTTGCTGCCGTTAGGATGCCTGGCTCTGCTCAGAGCAAGCCTAGAAGTGCGAAAATTCTGAGTCTTGGCATGAGTTACAGCTTGTATGGCACCACGAGATAAGCTCACTGGAGATGATGGGCCAAAAAATGAAAATAAATTTCTCTGGGTGTTTCTGTGCTGTCAGGTTGGTTCACTCCCTGCTTTGCCCTGGGGCATGGCTCCGCTTTTCACCCACGCTGTAGGTATAAGAGTTTGCATTCAGGGCTCCAGTCAGAAGCAAGCCAAATATTTCTCTTGGCAGGGGAATCTCTGGACCCCACATTGAGGGTAGCTGCGAAGCAGTGCACGCCGTTTGGCCCTGGGGTGAGGGATGACTCATGACATGGAGAATCGACTGGGACTGAACTTGCTGCTGGTCGCCGAGGCTTTTGTGCCAGTCCAGGGCACAGCGGCATCCCTGAAGATGTTAAAAATTATGCACGACTTTGTCGTGGCAGGTCTGCTGGAGCAACTGCTTGGTTATTCAGTCGCCACCATGAAAGCTGTGGCTGCTGCTCTACTGGTACTCGCTCGTCTGCTTTCTGGGTGAAAGCCTCTTCCAGTGGCAGAGGATGGAATCAGAGAAACTAGATGAGTCAGGCTGATTTCGTATTTGTGTTTCGGGTAGACCAAGGGGCTGAAACCGTGCCAAAGTAGCAGCCCCGTCTTTTGAGAGAGGCCACAAAAGACCTGGACTTTAAAGCATGGCTTTCATATCTGAGGGCTTTTCTAATAACTTCTTAACTAATTGACTTGACTTTGGCGGGGAGACAGCTAGCGGCTGAAAAGGATTAAAACTGTTAGAAACGAACAGCTTTGAAGTGGCTGAAACCCTATTAAAATTTGGATGGCAGATTTCAATGGTATTTCTTAACCGCTACAACCTGGTAGGGTGAGCTCTTCATGCAAAACTTAATGGTGAAAAAGGAAGGTCTAGGTAGTGGAGTGGAATTCCATAGCTGCTGCCGCTCAGTTATTTGATAGCTGTAGGATGCATTGCGTAACCCATGTATCCCACAGATTTTGTTTTCAAAAGACAGTATTTTGTGTTATGGGAATATTTTCCTTCTATCGTATTTCTGATCTGACATAGCATGCACCATGGTGGAGCTAAATAGTGTATCATTTTCCATGGCCAAATGAAGCTTGCTTGGAGAAACAATCTGCTATAGAAATTACTCCAATTAGGGCTTTCTGCAGCAAACAAACAGTGATCCAATTCTGTAGGACTGAAAGGAAGATTGTGGCAGATGATACACGTTTAAGTAGAGGTAACAGAAATTTTTCAAAATAATGTTTTTACCTTAGAATATGCTGATTTTTTCAGATGTAAAACATCATATGGAAACATGCTCATTTCAGCTGGTTTTCTGTCAGTCACCCTCTTTCCCCCAAGCTCTGATGTGACCTTGCCTGTCAGGCAGGTTTTGAAACTTTCCTGCCAGCCAGGTTTTCTCAGAAACCTCACAGGCTTACTGCCAGCTTACCTTCCCAGCGACTTAGAAATCTGCCTGAAAGATGGCATCAGAGTGGGGACTGCAGGGGCTTTTGGGGATTTTAGCTCCAGGACATCCCCGCTGGATACTCTGCTGCAAGGAAATGGACCTCATGGTTCCCAGACTGCCAAGCCAGCTGCTTCCTCTGGCATCTTCATCGTGATTGTGGAGGGAGCCTTGCTGTCGGGCCCAGCTCTTCAAGCAGGTCTCCAAGGGCTCTGTGGATTCTTTTTTGCTTTGGGTCCCCCACCCAGTTCATGATCTGGGAGTCCTATGTCTATGGTCCTAGCATCGTTCCTATTCTGGTGCTGCCAGAGAGCTGTGACTCCCCAAGGTCCTTAGTGGTCAGTTATTTTGGCTGTGGCTGGAAATCTGGAAGACGTGTATCAAGAATGAAGTAATTCTGGTTTTTAGTCCCCTGCAAATGTGTGTCATTTGTCTTTTTGCCCATGTTAAAATGTAAAAAAAAGCCTTTGGCTGTCCAAAAGTGATCATGGAGCACGTATTTGGTTTCTCAGGCTGATCTGATTTCAGCTCTGGGTTCAGCAAGTATGTGCAGGAGCATGGCTTTAAGCATGAGTAGTTCTGCTGAGAGAGTGTATCCACTAACTTAAAAACAGACTTGTGCTGAACACTGCCCTGAACTGGGCCTATAGGAGCAAAGTGTGTTTTCTACAGATCATGGAGTAGGTCATATTTTCCTCGGGGGCATTTCAAACCAAAACCTGATGGCTAATGAAAGGCAAATTGTAGTACTCTAATATACATGAGCACTCAGCTGCAGACCTTTGACACATGTTCCAGGAGATCATGGCTGGAACTACTTTTAATCAATCATAACTCCTGCTGGCATGAATCTGGAACAGGAAAAACTTAATTAATTCAGTGCAAATGAGCTTTACAGCTACCACGTAATGAGAATAGACATTACATAGCTATTTTCCATATAGCTATGTAGCCACTCACGTAAAAGCATTATCATACCTACACACTGCAGTAGGCACTTGTATACAGTCATAATTTCAGTCTACCAGAAAATGATAGTGCTCTGGTCTGTGCTGAGTGTGTGTGTGTATCTCGGTAAAACATACGCATATTTTATGTAGTTCTACATCATAGCTATAGATTAAAATCTCTTCTTATTCTAAAGCAAAAATAGAAGTTGTTCCCATTAATAATTTTGTTCCTGTGGTTTCTCATCTTCTTTCACAACACTGTGCTGTTGTGAAAGGAGCTTGTACAGAGCCCTGGAAAGCCTCCATAGGTAAGGATCAGTCAGTGTTTCTACTGTAACTGCCTCTGCATATGTCTTTTATGCAATAGTGTGAGGTAATTTTGGAAAGAGAAAGAGAGAAAGAAAGAAAAAGAANGGATGCTAAAAATACCTTGGATGACTCTTGCGTTAAAAAATGACCACAATGCCACAGCGTTGTACTGAATCAAAGGCATGGCATATCAAACAGTAGTCTGAATTTGGTGGTGGGGTTCCCTCTTTGGCAAAAATTGAGGTGTTGGAAATTTTTATGGTCTCGTGCAGTGAGTTGAGAGTGAAACCTGGTAAAGTTCAGGGTAGAAATCACAGCCTTGAAGTTGGTGGGAGGGTGCTGAACATGGAGGAGATTTCATACAAGAAGCCTGGCTTGCCTCCACCCCAGCCCTTCCCCACCCTTCTGTATTTTGTTTTTGTGTTTAAGTAATTTTCTAGTGCAAGCTTATGATAATTTAATTTATTATATTACTAATTCATTATAGCCTGTTATTTTAGATGACTGATGGACTCACTTGAGTTCAGAATGGAGTGTTGCTGTTCTTTTACTGAATGTTACTTTTCCAAAGGGTCATGGACAAATATATTTGTTCCTGATGTTCTCTCCCTCTCATTTTTCAATATTCCTAACTGTTTCACATAAACTGAATTTTTCATAAACAACAAATGGCAATGGTAGAAAGCACTGCCGCATGCATTATGGCACAGAGAGAAATACATTCTTTTTCTCACTGAACTCATGCCAGTTTTAGTTGAAGTCATACATATGCAAGCAAGGGATTGGCAGAGGTGTATGAGGAGCTCTGTTGAATCTGTGGGAGTATTTGTGTACGTACTTGTGTGCAAAAGAGAGAGAGAATGTGGAAACCTGGGAAATGTATCATCTGACAGCTCTGTAGTGACATGAATAGTCCTGATTTAACAATTTGCTTTAAAAGGCACCGTGGGATCCTGGTTTGGGATCCTGTGGGACCTCCAACTGTGCACGGTGCAGTTTTGTTTTATCTGTTTTTGCTAATAAGTTGTAACATCCCAAAGTTAGCGTTTCCTGGGCTGTTTGTTTTCAAATTAATTTTGAAGTGGATGTAGTGTTAATAGATATTACCAAATTGACAGCCCAGAAACTTAAGTCTTCTGGTTTAATGGTGTTACAGCACCAGCTACGGTAGTACAATTTGCCCCCTCTCATTCATGCCTAAACATTGTAAGCCGAGTTGGAGAAGCTACATTTAAATTACTGTCTCAAGTCATGGATTAATTAAGGCATTGGGAACCTTCCATGTATCTCACATGGCACCCTTATAGCCCCACTCTTTTGCTATCCCCACATGTTCGCTGTGCCTGAGGTTAAGATGAACAGAGACTGCTTACACCATGTGAAACAATTTTTTGCAGGCTTCCTACAGGTGGAGGCAGACACCTATTCTTTGGCTCATTTGTAAATATTTCCTTTACAACTGTGGGGAATAGGAATATATTTTTTTGCAAAATGAAGGTTATGCTCTGACCAAGTGAAGAAACTGAGACCTTTGACGTGCCTCTATAATTACCGTGGCAAACTCTGATCTTGTTTGCCACACACTGCCTGCTGTTCTCCTCAGAGTCCTACCAGGCCAGAATTGCTCAAGCCTGTGAGTTACTAAGACCTATTGTAAAGTCTAATTTTCATTTTGAGAACCTGTTTGGTATAACAAGATAAAGTGCTTCTGCAGGTCGTGCTCCATGAAAGCTAAGACAAAGCCAACTCCAGGGCAGGTGGTCTACCTCACTACTCTTCTGCTATAGCCTTGCTATTTGAGGAGCAGTTGAGACTCTGGTTTTTGAGTAGAGACTCATAGAAATCAGAATAAAGCTGTGTGATTAGTTCTTTGACAATCTCATTGTAAGAGGTTACTTCCCTTTAGAAGCCAGGGAAGACTTGGTGTCTTTGTACTGCCCCTCTCTTTCTTCTACTGTACTTATTCATCATTTCTTCTCCACATGCTGTAATGCTGCTGAACATGGATACTGCAAGAACATAGGCTTCAGCAGCACCCTGGAAACCTGCAGTGAGTTTTACTAATCAAAGAGCAGGAGGAAAATGTTGGGGAATTCAATAAACTGAAGCCTCAGCAAGAATGTGAAGATTATGAATAAGAATTCACTCTGCTAAGCTGTCCCGAACCCAAATCTTGGTTTGTTTTTACTTTTCCAAGAGATAATGTTTCTATAGTTCAGATGCTTTCAAGGGATCTGTACAGCCTTAAGCAATAAGACAACGTTAAGAGTGCAAGGAAAACTACTGAGACACCCAACATCCAGCCAGCCGTCTAAGGAGTAATTAAAATGCAGTCCTTCTGGATAGATACTGTGTAAGAAGTTTCCAATTATACCAATGGAATAAAATCTTCTAGGAATATAAGAACTGTGACAGTGAGTAGTGTGTGTGATCTGCTTCCCTGTTTCTGGCAACAGCTGATACTGGTGTGTTTTGAACATAGCACAAATTGTAAGATGAACGTGGCACAAATCATTGTGTGCAACAGCATTTGCCATTGGTTAGCAACAGAAAAGCCAATGTTTAACCCAACTTTTGATATTACTTTTTCTTTTTTAGCTGTAAACCGTAGCCCCCATTTTGCTTTTTATACTCCCTATTTTTTTTTCTATTTCCCAAAACAGAAAGCTTTCCTGCTTGTTCCACAGTTATAAAAACAAGTATTAACTGCAAAGGGCAATGGAAAGCCTCTAATAAAAAAAAGTATATACATTTTGTTGGGAAATAAAATTCACAGATGAAACCAATTTAAGTAGCAGAATGCGCATAGTGACTGTACCTCCAGCATCACTGGTTTGTGTATCAGTAGGTAACCAGTTCCTTTTATTCCCCATTATAAGCATAATTGTTCTGATCAGCAAAACAACTTTTATCTAAAACCAGAAAGGTAAAAATAAACCTTTTAGCTATGCATATGGTAAGTCATTTAAAAGACCTCTTTAAAACAACTTTTTATCCAGCTGTATTGCATGAATAATAGGAAAATTATTTATAACTTTTTTTTTTTAAATCATTGCCTTTTCCCTTTTTTAGTATCTCAAAAGCACAGGCTTCTTTCCTGCTCACATTTTGTTTTTCTTTTGTGAAGATTAAATGCTTGATTTTTTTTTTCTTTTTTCAGTAATGTAGCTTCTGAAGATCTGTGCTGTTTCCATGTGCTCCTAAACTTGTAATTAATTTTTCAGACAAATACATCCAAT
This sequence comes from Tringa tobata, assembly GCA_033628505.1. Classification (NCBI taxonomy): domain Eukaryota; kingdom Metazoa; phylum Chordata; class Aves; order Charadriiformes; family Scolopacidae; genus Tringa; species Tringa tobata. The sequence continues at coordinate 12,785,674 of JAHREE010000480.1, forward strand.
GGCACATAGAAATATAAGTGTCAGTCTTAAAAAACAAGGCCAAGTCCACACAGCATCAAAGAGTGTCCATAAAAAGAGTAACCAGGGCCCAGAGTGTTAGCGGGGAAATATATGGGTCTGCCCTGGCTTGGCCAGCTGTGACCGGGTCTCTCCGTTTCTTCTTCTTCCCTTTCCACAACTACCTCCTTGGTAGTACAATGTGGTACTCTCTTGATGTGAGAGGAGATGGAGACTGCTGGCTTGGGAAAAGTATGAGGCAGGGCTGGACCTTGTGCTAACATGATCAATGATGGTACAGGTAGCCATCACAGTAGGTTTCAGACTTACCAGGTCCATTGAAATAAAAGTGTACTTCATGAGGCCAATATTGCTGACACAACAGAACACAACTCTATCATAGAATCACAAAATTGTTTAGGTTGGAAAAGACCTTTAAGATGATCAAGTCCAACTGTTAACCTTGCACTGCCAATTCCACCACTAAACCACGTTTCTCAGCACCACATCTGCATGTCTTTTAAATACCTCGACAGATGGCAACACAACCACTGCCCTGGGCAACCTATTCCAGTGCTTGATAACCCTTCCAGTGAAATTTTCATAATATCCAGTCTAAACCTCCCCTGACATAAATTGAAGCCATTTCTTGTTGTCCCATTGTATGTTATGTGGGAGAAGAGACCGACCCTCACCTCGCTACAACCTCCTTTCAGATAGTTGCAGAGACCAATAAGGTCTCCCGTCAGCCTCCTTTTCTAAACAACTTCATTTTGCTCAGCTGCTCCTCATAAGACTTGTGCTCTAGACCCCTCACCAGCTTCATTGCCCTTCTCTGGACACGCTCCAGCACCTCAATGTCCCTCCTGTAGTGAAAGGCCCAAACCTGAACACAGTATTTGAGGTGCATCCTCACAAGTGGTGAGTACATGGGGATGATCACTCCCCTGGTCCTGCTGGCCACACTATTTCTGATACACGCCAGAATGCTATTGGCCTTCTTGGCCACCTGAGCACACTGCCACCTCATTTCAGCTGGCTGTTGACCAGCACCCCCAGGTCCTTCTCTGCTGGTCAGCTTTCCAGCCACTCTGCCCCAAGCCTATATGCTGCATGGGGTTGCTGTGACCAAAGTGCAAGACCCGGCGCTTGGCCTTGTTGAAGGTCACTGCCTGTCCACTTTGGATAAAAGAAATTTGAAACTGGCTTTTGAAAGGAGAATTGCTTTATCACAATGATGGAAGGCTCTCCTGGATTACAGCACGTTTCCCTGGAGGCAGGCATGCATCTGATCTGTTTTTCCATCCCTCTGTCAGTCGACAGCAGTACTTTGTTGCACAGCACCATTAAACTTCTCCTGGCAGTGGAGACAGAGATAGCTGCAGATTTCCCTTGAAGTCCGTCCAAGCCCCCTTTGGCCAGGCCTGTGAGCTACGCACGCGGGGATCTCCAGATCCCTTGGAAACAGCGTAAGCCTGAAACATTCCTCCAAAATTTATTAACTTTTTCTACAACTTCACATTTCTGTGGTGGCTTGGCCGTCCTGGATTTCACACTGCTATCTTTACTGGCTGCGCAGAACTTTTCTAGTTTTGTGGTTAACATTAATAACAGAACATAAAAATATCTGGTTTGTGTTTGCAGCCTGTGAGTAAATCAAGACAGCATCTGCGGGTTCCCCCCCTCCCCTCACCAGCACATCCTGCTCTCGGGCGGCTGCTCCACCTCTCTCAGTCTGGCCCCAGCACCTCCTCGCAGGCAGATGCTTAAGCACAGACCTCAGACCTTACACACACACCACCACAGCTCTTGCCTTCTCATTCTCCTGTGTGCAAGTGTGACGCTGTAGGGCTTGATCCTCCCCTGGATGGGCCAGGGTGCGATGGCTCATGTCCCCATGGTTTTTGCAGAACGCAGATTCCCGCCTGCTCCACACCGAAGGGAGCTCATGTCCTTTCCCACACCAGCCTGGGCCACCCCTGTCTAACAGTGTGGGCAGCAGGGTGAGGTCTTGCCGTGGGGCCGCTTCTGTGGTACGAATTGTGAATGCTGTGTTCTCCCACAGGAACTTCACCGTTGCTTTCTTGCTTATGGCTCTTTTCCTACCGCTTGACTAAGTGGGACAGTAGTCAGTAGGAGAAGATGACACTGACCACTGAAGGAGTGGGTTTATCAGGGAACGTATCTGACCACGTCCTTGGAGTCCAGATGATGAGAAAATGCATAGAAATATCACATCTCCACACTTTTCTTCCTATTTCCCATGACAATTGTTTATCAGTTAGTCTTTCCCTGAGTAATACATGAATTATAAAGGATGCTTTTTAGTTAAAAAAATAGCACTCTTGCAATTTTTCAGCATAAGCCAGATATATGGAAATTATAATTACAGCATTAAATTCTGCCATTCTAGACCTTTATTAACTCTGCAGGAAAAAATTGTATCTGAGCAACTCATAGGAAGCTGGTGCTAAATTGTTAATCTTCATTCATTTCAAACAGTAGCACATCTGTGCATGTATCCTGTCCTGAAGAGCTGCTGGGTTCTGTAGCTCTTTCTCTCCCAGAGCAGCAACAAACCTTAAGTAGCACTGATTTTTTCCAGAAAGGGAAATAAAATTCAGTCAAATCTTTGCAACAAACTTATGGCAAGTTGGGACCAAGTCATATCCTCCGACCACATTTTGAACCTTTATTGGAGTTGTCTGTTTTCCACTCTGGGTTTTGTGAGCCAGTCATCTCCCCAAAAAGCAATATTTTGATTTATTGGGTAAACGACGAGTTGAAGAGGGCAAAGGGTTCCTTGACGCCTGTGGGATAAATGGGAGGCAGTGAGCTTCAAGGGAGGTCCTGCAGTGATTTACAGTGGACAGCAATTGTTAATAGGCCAACATTAACTTTCTACTCCTCCAATAAATGTGTCGGTTGGAATGCAAGTGTGCAGTGCCAGTGTCAGCTTTATGGCCCAAGAAGCCTATGCTATTGAAAGCACAACTACTTTCTCAGCCCACTTGTGTTGGCTGCCTAACTTTGTTCTTGATCGATCTCTCCCTTGATGACCCTGCTGAGGCTTGTTATTTTCTGTGCTGTCTCCATTCTGATGTCCATGTATTGGTTGTGCTCAGGCAGACAGAAATATTTGTAAGGTGTTTGCAAGCACCGGTCAGGGATAACCACAGCTTGGAGCTTTCCTCAAGTGCATGTGTTTGTATGTGTGAACACTATTGTTTGCTTAATTTGAGTAAGATGTCACCACAACTGTTTATGAAAATGTTTGCCTACCAGGCAGCATAGATTATGCTGACAGCCAGACTCCTTGTTTTTCCATACTTCTTTTGAGAAGGAGGTAAAACTCTTTAAAACCTTTCATCAGTGTTCTCTTTTTCGTGGTCCAGCGGCCTGTGATGCTATTTTATTATGTGTGATACTGCTTTCAGGTAGGGGATGTGAATTTGTTTTGTGTCCCCAGCACCCTCCTGCACCCTAGCAGTGACTGGCGTTGCTGAAGGTCCCTTGAAATGATGCCTCTTCCCATGTTTGGTCTTTTTTTCTTACCGTATTCCAAGCTGATTAGGGCTGGTATCGGTGGAGATGGGACTTGTTGAGCTGGACCTGGTACAATAGCAGAATACACGGAGGAGTATAAAAGGAACAAGAACAAGATGGGCATGTGTCAGAGAAGGATTTTTTTTTTTCTAGAAGCTTGCCAGTGAGGCAAAAGCAAGGAGTATTATGAGGAGCCTGAGAACAACAGCAGCAAAAGACAGCTAATGCAAAATAAATGCCTAAGGAAGTTCAACCAGCAAACAAAGGTGCTGTAAAAACATCATGGAGGTGACTGATAAAAGGTTGTTGACTGTTCCCAAGAACAGCGTCACCACTAGTCTGGGCCAGTTCCCTGCATACCAGTGACTCCTCCACCTGCCTGTCCGAGCTCTGCCCATGTGCGGTCTAAGATAAGGGCGTCCCCAGAAGGCCTGTCTTCCTGTAGAGACTGGAAATCTGAAAATGTGAATAAACCCCCAAAACCAAACCCAGCAAAATACTCACCTGCATACATGGCTTTCCCCTTTGAAAGCAGATAAGGGGGAGGAGGAAGCACACGTACCAGCAGCTGGGTGTGTTGTTGGAGGGAGTTGAGGTATTCTGCCCATGGAGTAGGGCTGGAAGTTATGGGAAAACAGGGTAATGCAGAAAAGATGGGAAAGACAGCCAGTAGTTTTGATGATGGATGTTTGTCCTTTTGCACCAGTCAAAGCTCTGTATTCCGACTGTCTTTAGGGTTTTGATATTTTGGGGAAGAGATGTTTTCCTTCAGGGAGGAGGAGCAGATGAATTTGACAGCTGCTTAAAGTGGAGCAGGCATTAATTTTTAAAATGTTTCATAATTTATTATTTTTAGTCTATTTAAAAAAAAAAAAAAAGTGGTGTGCCCACGGGTACACTGAAGTAGTTGTCTTGATCATCAGTGGTGATTTACCATAAGAAAACAAAACCTAGTGTCTCTCATTTCCTGATACTCATTGATACTTGTGTCACTGGGACTGAGGCTGGGAGATGGGAAGAGAAAAAAGATATATAAAAATACTGCTCAACCTGTTAATGAGATAGGATTTTCTGATGGGGAAAATTCAGGGTATGGAGGAGGGAAAGCAAGCTTCCTTTTCATATTATTCTTCTATCCACAACGTTAAATTCTTTAGGAGAGGCTGTTACTGGTGACAGCACAGACTCTTTCTTGTTCTCTCCGTCTCCGTGTCTCCCCCTGCCTTGTCACACCCAAAGCACTGTGTTCCCACATGCTCTCTGTTTGTCACAGCCTCCGAGGAGACCGGGTTTTCCTGCCAGAAGAGAAAAGGGGATTCCCTGCCACGCGTGCATTTGTGCTCAGGAATGACCCCACGCCAAGCAGACGTGTGCCCGTGTAGGCACAGTTCGTGCAGAAACGCAGAATCAGGATGTTTAAAAAGTGCTTTCTCCCACCCTTGGTGCAGCTCAGCAGTGACTCGAGCAGGATGCCTCTTGCAGCAGAGAAACTGCAGTTCCAGGAGATCTCTCAGAAGATGACTGATAATTGAGCAAAACCCAGAGAGAGGAGGAACCTCTCCTTTCCTCATGAGGAATTTTCTAGGCTTCAGCATACGCTTGCTAGTACTGGAATGCCCTGAGGACATGCGGTATCTAGGAGTTAATGTGGAGTTGTATGGATTAATAACTGTTCAGTTTTCTAATGTGGCAATTTAAAAAAAAAAAAAAAAAATCCTTAATGGGGATTATTGTCTTGGTTGTATAAATATGTAGTTAGCTATCCTTAAAATGCATATTATCAGCCTCTTTGGAATCGTTGCATTCTCTCATGTAAATATGTATTTAGGGCATTTTTAAAATGCAGGTTTTTGCCCTGATTATGTAAATATGCTTGTACACTAAAAATGCCAATTTCTTATTCAGCCCCCACCCCTCACTTTTTTCCTTTTCAGAATATGTAAGTGAATTTCATGCTTAAGAAAGTGAGGAAGTACTAGCACAGAATGGCTAAGAATATTTAGGGCATGTCCTATGCAGTCTTTCCCAAAGAGCCTGTCAGTTTGCCTAATACAGCTATCTCTGTATTCCGGTCCTTGTTTTTTGCTGAGCCCGTTCATTAAGACTGTCAAAACTACCAGACTGGAAATTACTAGGCTGGCATTTTGGGCACAATCGACACATTTTCTGTACCTCATGAACTGGAATACAAAGCTTCTCTATAGAAATATAATGTTCTTCTAATGACAGTATAGGTAGTAACCATAGATTTCACTCCTTTACATCAGCAGAGAACTTGAATTCCTTTATCGTGTCTTGACTCCTGTTAATCCCTTTTCTTCAATATTATACTGAGTCACTTCATTCCACCGACTAATCATATCACTCAGATTGCAAGAATGAAAGTAGTCAATTTTGGCACCTGCGTGGAAATCATCTCATTTTTCTTAGCCGTCTGAAAGTATCTAAGGTATCCTCTAGAGACAGTGAAGAAAGACAAGTACCTCTCAAGAGTGATCTAGCCTAGGTGGGATGAACTCATCTAGCCCATCCTAGGTGGGATGAACACTGCTGGGGAGCTCCATGTCTCGCTTGACTATGGAAAGAACCTAGGCTGAACTTTTAGGCAGGTGAAATGAATCCCAGTACTTCTCCTCATTCAGTTTTATGGTACCTAAACCCTGCAGAGGGGAGAGGACTCCCCATGGGTGCTACACGGGGAGGATTCTTTTGGTGGTTCGCCCAAAGGTCATGGTCTTTTGATGACCCGGACTAGGAATGGTGTTAGATTGAAGAGTGTCTCCACTGGTGGAGGGGTACCCACGTACACCTGGGTTCCCTCCCTTCCTTCCTTTAGAAATCAGAACCTCGGAAGACGGAAAAGTGGGTGGCGAGTCAGGTGGAGCTTGCCTTTATCTCACTCCAGCATGCAGCCAGGACATTGCCAGGGTTTGGGGAATAGTACTCTGAGTCCCACTGTTTACAAGGCAGCAACTGGTGTGGGTCCCACTTGAGGCTGGCCGTGTTTGCAAAGCGCTGTCTGTGCCCCGTAATTCCCATGGGACCCACGCTGGAGCGGTGCAGGCAGCTCAGCTGGTCTCCCCTTAGATGACTGAGCTCACTGTGGTTTGCTACGCCGGTTGGTGACTTTATAACCTGCCCTCACGCGAGCGGGACTTTCGGTACAGTGCATCAGCTCCCTTTCAATGCTAACCAGATGATCCACAAGGAAAAAAAAAAGAGGCACTCCTCCCATTCATCCCATAGCCTGCTCTCTGCGCCTGCATACTTCTTCAATAGTACTTGGCCGGGTTGCTAATGTGCTGTCTCCCTTTTGAACATATGGGACTATGGAGGGAGGGGAGAAATTTATGGGGAGAAGAGAAAAGGCAGAATACAAGAAATTAAGAAAATGTTTATTAAAAAAAATGCAACAACCATAAATTCTTTTTTTTTTTAAAGAAAACCTACAATGATATGTTCTTTAGAGACAGGCTTTGCTGGTGTGTTTATTCACTGGGGTTTTCCATCATCATTTCCATGTGGTGCATTCTGATTCCTCACAGTTTTGTGGGTTTTTGTCCAAGCCTCGAATAGCAAATGTTTAATCTACGGAACACCCTTTCTGTTCTCTCTTCTTCCCAATAGTATGGAGTGAATTATTGTACAAGATACATAAGATTTAGTTTGCGTGGTGGAGGGGAAGGAGGCACAACAGTTGACTGCATTTTGAGCCCTGCAGGCAGATCTTCAGCTGGTGTAAATTGTCACAGCTTCAGTGACTTCAACAGAGCTCTTAACAACATCCAGTGGCTTAGGATCTACCCCCTGGTTTTGGCTTTCTCTGTTAAAGGCCTGCTGGGAAGCCCAAATTAGCAGCCGGATCCGAGAGAGCAAGAGAGAGAAAGAATAAAAGCGATGCCACAAAATCCCTTTTACCATTTTAAACAGAATAGCATTGATGGAAGTGCCTTCATCCTGGAACATTTAATTTTTTGTCATAGCTGTTGTCACTGAGGCAAGCTATTTTGTAAAATGAGGCATACTCATACATGGATGGGTAGTATTTTAACCACATGCATAGGCAAGTTTTTGTTGAAAATAAGAGAATGGTGGGTAATGAAGATACTTCCTTTTAATTTGTTGTTTCTGATAGGTTGCAGACTGGAAATTATCCCCACAAAGCTGTTAGCTCCGTCTTTCATAAACAAATAAAAGCATATTTGAAAAACCTTCGAAATAAGAAAACCAGTTGACCGATAGAAGAATCTTTCTCTTGGCTTTGGTGGCACTTGGTTGAGGTTAGAAGAATCTTTTTCTAGTGTGGTAACTTCCTTGCTTTAAAGAGAAGAACTGTGGTTGCCATGGGAGTAAGGACTATTCCATTTGAATATCAGCTCTGCTAATGTCCTTGGAAATGTGCCCTTCAGCCAGCGCACATCCTTGCTTTACTGCACTGATGGTCTTATTTCTGGTAGCTTGAGTTGAGATACCAGCTGGGAATTCAAGCTCATTTTGGTATTCAGGTACATTTCTTCAGAAAATTTAAATTTAACTGTCACAGAGTTTTTCATCCTGGCAAAAAGGCTCATCTTAAAGCCCTTATTGCCCAAAACAGGGAATGCAGTGTCTAGACTGGTTAGTACCCAGACTGGTTACTGGTTGGTAAATATACCCTCGTGATTTGCAGGATATATTTTATGTGATACTAATATATCTGTGTATAGATTTAAAATGTTACAATTAGACGCCTTGCTGAGTCCCTGTGGAACAATCCATCATCAATGGATTATGGGAATCATTAGTTAATTTATTAGTGTGAACACTGCTGTAGTAGTAGTGAGCTGGACAGTAGACTTGATAGATTGTTTTCAAATTTATTCTTATAAAGCAACATTATCCTGTAGGGCTCAGCATCTAAAATTTCTGGTCTGCAATAACTATGAGTGCCCAAAATCTCTAAAAGTGAAGCTAAAAGTGAAGCTAATAGAGTATTTCTTGAAAAGGACAAGGAGGTGTTTTAAAGGGAGAGAGGGGTAACAAGAGAACCTAGAGAAGAGAAAGTACAGATAAAATGTGTTGAAGAAGTCCCTGTGTGGCTGTAACCATTGCTCAGGTTCAAGAAACATCTTGAATATCCAAAGTCTCTTTTGATGCCTTTATGAGGATGTTTGCTGCAGTTTATGGAAATACAGGCTATCAGCAAATTGCCTTGAAGATATATTTATTGAATGGATCTATGAACATTTGCCTGAGAGGGGGTTGAATGGCAATCAATGATCAAGGCAAATGCGAGACAACAGGCATCATCTTGCACCTTTGCTGAAGACATGGTGGCATTGGCTTCAGGCTGGTCATTGCGAGGGATTCAGATTACCCAGCAGCCCCAAAACCAACATACCTTGTGGCCAGCCACATGAGATAGCGTTGGTATGGGAGCTGCTCTACAGCCACAACTTTTCAACTCCTGATTTAGATAATTTATTATTTGGTCATTATCTGTTTTTTATTAACACCTGAACTATGTAAGAGACTGTAGAGTATCAATGTCTTGGTCTTGAGTAGTTTGATCTGTAAAAGTCTCTGTTCATAGGGACATGTCTGAACATCACGAAGAACTTCTGTAACTAATGACAACGCAGCTTTGACAGTCACAATTGATAATGCAAAGAGTATTGGCTCCACTAAGTTCGGTAGGATATTGCTGGTGGCTTCCAGGTGGGTAGGGAGGGGGAAAAAGGAATGTCAGGATTTTTTCCTGTTGCCTTTCTTGGGAGGTATGCCTAGAAGTAATGAAGAGTCTGATAATTTATGTTTTTTACCTCTGTATGGCTCAAGTTTAAAGGTTTTCTAGGAAAAGGAGTATCACAGAGTGACTGCAGTGATTTGAAATCAGGATTCTTCCTGTGGCTCGCTGCTCCCGAGCTAACAGTTACCGATGCCTCATCAGGAGCATCCTCAAAATGGGCATACAGCCAATGTCAGAGGAGCAGGGGGTGAGGCTTAATGAACAACTAAAAGCAAATCGAGATTGAAGAAGAGTTTTACACAGGTGGACTACCAGTTTGTGTGGTCTTATTCCTGCATATCGTTAGACATCAACAAGATCTTCTCAAGGAATAGGGTACCAACATTTCACTGCTCACCAAACCTGCTCCAAGCTCTATCTGGTCCCAAGACAGTTGACTTTAAGTCCTCTGGTTAGTTCTGCTGGGGCTGAGAAGTGGTGTGCTGGTTCTAGCTCTGTTCACACTCATGCCACTTTCGTGGCTGGGGTTGTGGGGACTAACTGCAGCTACTCCTCAGAGAGCAGGAGAGCAGTGAGAAATGAGTTTTCTGCAGGAATTTGGGGAACATTGTGTTACCTCTACAATGTCTGGGTGACCCCCCCATGGCAGGGGGTTGGAGTAGGTGACCTTTAAATGTCCCCTCCAACCCAAACTGTTCTTTGATTCTATGACATTCACTTACCACTTGGATCTGGACAGGATTTTCTGCCATTTGAGTATCTCTGCTGTAAACAGCTCTCATGCAGGAAATGTTAGCTGAGTGTCAGATAAACTAAATTGATATGTCAGCTAGAATATCATGTCAGATAAACACAGTGAATCCTCATTCTAGCTGTTATCACACACAGTATTCACACTGATCTGGTTGGTAGGTGCTGATTGCCCATCTGTGTTACCTGCTGGAGAATTTTTTTTGGAATAATGCCATTGTATTAGAAGTAAAATCCAAAGATGTGGCTAATGGCTGCTAACAGGTGTCTCTAAAATCTAGGAATCGAGCCAGCCTTTATAAAATCAGGAGCCAACCTAATTTGCACCAAACTGTTGCAGAAATCTTGAGCTAGATTATTTAACTTTTGGATTTAAGCATTGTTTTTATGTTCAATCATTGCTTAATGGTTTCAGCTGGAGCTGAGGGAGAAGTTCATCACAAAGTGTTTCTCATTTGGGTAAAAGATAGTAGTCCTAGGAGTGTACTAGAAAGAAGCAATTCCCATGAAACCCCCAAGGATATTGTGTGCTTGCGGGTGAAGGGGAGAGTGCCAGAAGGCATTAAGCAACTGCCAGAAATTTCAGGAGCTGATAGAGACTTCAACAAGAGGGGAACTTCAAAATGTTTGATCTCATTTGGACAGACTCCAAATTGTAATGCTTACCTGAGCTGATCCTCACCACTTTCCCTCATCATTGATAGAAAATTACTTTTAAAAGATGGTTTCGTAGAAGAGTTTGTTAGGAGAGATCTAGCTGTTTGTAGGTTCAGTTCCAGGCAGACTAAATGTAGCAGGAGTCCCCGAACCTGCGGTCTCCTCTAAATTAGGTCCATCCCGGCCATAGGAGATACCAAGTGCAGGAGGAAAGGGGGCTGCAAACTCCCTGAGTCTGCCCTTCAGTGAGACTGGAAATAAGCACATCACTGGAAATGTCTGAAGGCCACTTCTCTCCAACTCCAATCAGAGCAGCAAAGGCATTTTGAATATTGTACACAGTGGAAAAAAAAAGTTTCTTCTGGAGAAACTTCAGACAGTTAGCTCTCAGTAGGGCTTTGAACGATTGACGAAGCAGATGTTGCGTGTGCAGTGGGTATCTGACTGGGAATGACAAGTTTTCTCTTTCAAATTATAGCCATGAGGGTGATGTCATGCTATAATAAGGCATGCAGACATGCTGGGTCAGATTTTGTGGCTTCCAAAATGTAGAAAGAAAGATGCTAACATGAAGGGCAGTGTGCTCTGCTGGAATTTTTATTCCAGGAACAAAGACGTGGTACTTTGCCAGTATCCTAATACCGATCGCATAGGCTCAAGACCTTTCAGTTTTAAGCAGCATTATCTTAAATCCCATTTGAAATGTTTTGCTGATTGTTTCTTTTGCTGTTTTCCACCAGAAGATTAACTTGTGTTCGGGTCCTCAGAAGACACTTTCCTAAAGCTGCTAATTGCAGAGCTGAGGAAAATGGGTCACATGGTACACTCAGCACTTCCCTAAATAATAGACAACAGAACATGCTCATGTCGAACTGGCTGCAAATCCAGCTCTGGCTGACTGAACGCTAATGGCAGCACCTACTGTAATAATCCAATCCTAGTAAAGAAAACGAAACGGCCTGTTAAAATCCCAAATGGGTGATGAAACTTCTACATCATCCAGACCACCTAATGTAATTGTGTAATGGCACAGGCTGGCGCTCAGCCTACCAGAATCCATTTAATTAGTAAATAAAACACTCTGAAGGCCTTGGCTACATCATGACACACTTACAAATCCAATTGAAGGTTCTTGACTACATGCAATAAACCCAACCAAAGCTTCATGGTTAATGGTAAAAGTGACAATGTGGAAGCACATGGTAAGATGGGCTTTATTTCTACATTTCTTTTATTTCTAATGCATGGTTTAGATCCCATTTCTGCAGGTTCTCTGTATATTTAAAGAACCTTTATTTTCACTGTATATCTTTTGAGCTGTTTGGAGCTTTCAGTCTTGTGATGTCCATGTCTCAGCGTGTGATCGGTGAGGATGGCTCCTTGGGCAGCTGTGCTGTCCTATGGGTTATGCAGTTCACAAAAGGGACCTTCTGTCGAAGGCTCTGTAAAGCTGCAGAGGGGCCATCTGAAATGTTTTTTATGATGAATTCTGACAAAAAGAGTTGGCTGGAGGATATTGCCAGCCCAGCACTTGTTACTGTAACTAGTCAAAATGATGGGTTTTCTGCAGTGTTGAAGCCTGTGTTTTCTTTTTGTCTTTAAAAAATTTATTTGACCTCCGTAAAAACCTATTGTGAATTTAGAAGATGTTTAGCCTCAAACCTCGAATAAGTTTTACCTTGTGTTCTTCTGAACCATAAGCAAAACTGTTTTGTTTTCCCTTCCTCAAAAATGCTGACCCTGAATAAATGGCTCACCGTTCTTTTTTGTCTGCGATGTAATTAATCCGCATTTTTCCCTCAGTACCTTGCTGTGTGTAGATTTTTACAGTACTGTTTCCCGCCACGCTCTCTGTGGTGTTGGCAATAGAGAAGGTCAGTGTGACCGTCCCTCCCACTTTCCCCCCAGGACAGCCCAGTAGCTGAAGCATGAGGTGGCAGAGGTTTCTGCCCAGCTCTAGGGAGGGAGTCACTCCGCTTGCCGGTGGTTGCAATACTTGATTTTCTGCTAGAGAGATCCCTGGGTAGCATGTCTCTATGGAAATGGCATTTCTGTGACTTGGGAGATGCTCCAGTCAAGGACAAATGCTTTCAGCTGCAGAAGATTACTAGCATCCTTTCATGACAGTTCTGGTGCGTTACTCTGCCAGCCTTGGGGACACTCAAACCCTTTCCATAGGGACCTTAATGACAACGTTTTCCTCTGATTCTCTGTGAGCTATATATTTCTGAATTTGTGGTGTAGTTGGAAAGAAAGGTTGTCATAGGGTCACAGAATGGTTGAAATTAGAAGGGACCTCTGGAGGTCATCTTGTCCAATCCTCCCTCCTCAAAGAAGGCCACGTGGAGCCAGTTGCCAGGACTGTGTCCAGATGGCTTTTGAATATCTCAAAGGATGGAGACTTCATAGCCTCTCTTTCCATTAAGTTGTATTTAAAGACTATGATTTGAGAGGCAGATTCACCAGGAGTGGAGTGTGAGGGAAGGAGGAGGGGAGAGGCCACCCCGTCTTTCTGCATGCTGACAGCTTTGCATCCTAGACCTGCAGATGGAGCATTGGGCTTGCTGCCCAGCAGTGGCACTAGCAGATCCTCCTACCCCAGGAAGCCTTAGGGAAAGTTAGAAACTAGTTTCAGAGGCTGTGACTATGCTATCAAGTAGTAAGTACATCGCAAGAGGAGAGGACCACATGATGCTGTGGACTGATCTTCACACCATGTGCATTTGGCGATTTTACTGTGGACTAACTCTAGTTTTCTACCAGGGAGCTGGATGTCCCTTAGTGGTTGGAGAACATTGAGTGCACTCTTGGGGCACACCTTCCAATTTCATTTCAAGGGGAAAAAGCATCCAGTTCAAAATCTCCCATTCTATGATGTGATCCAAAATCTGACAAGTGAGAATGCTTGGTAGATTTGCTTCCAAACCATACACTTGATGTGAGGTAAAACAATAATGTAGGTGCACCCAGAGAAGACAGCATCTCTTTTAGATGTGTAAGGAGACAAGAGAGTAGCCACAGACATTGCCTAAGTTTTCCCTTCTGCAGATGATCATCCTTTTGGCTTGGGTTATTTTTAAAAAAAGTTTCTAAGAGGTTACGAGCATCCAAAAGTGCAGAGGTCAAAATGCTGGTTGCTTGGGAGCAATGTTCCTAGGAGTCTGACTGCTGTAAATTAAAACTATGTCACCATTGTAGAGCAAGGAATTCTCAAACAGGCTGTAAAAAGAGACACAAGGCATTAGTAAAACAAGTCTGAATTGAGGCCATGCTGTTTGTAGCAGGCTCCTTCAAACTCACCATTGTGGTGTACAAGACTTGAAGAATCTCACTGTCAGATAACTGCCACATGCTGTGCATTGTATGTAACTGGAGTGGAAGAAAAATGGGACAGGCATACCCTTTGTGACTTTCATTTCTTCAAAAAATATTTCTCCTCGCTCTTGGTAATAAAAACTTAGAAGTTTGAGGTTTAGATCTGCTTATTATTGTAGAGCTACTAACTGTCTTAATTTTTTTAAGTACATTTTTTTAAGATGTATGTAAATTGTTTCATATATATGTACTGTGTATATACATATCTTTTCTATAACATATATACTATATATAGTGATAGGTAGATATAGATAGATAGATACATACATACATACTACAGAAAGGATTGATTCATTCTAAAGTGGTTAACAGAAACTAAACTGCCTCAGCTTCTCTTTCGTGTCTGTGCTTGACAAAGCACTTAGAAATCTTCCCTCTCTAGCTTAGGTCCTTCTGTGTCTTCTGTTATATGTGGTCAAGTAACAGTCTTGAATTGCTCCTTGGGACTGAACTTCTGCCCACAGACCAGGGAAAGCTCAGCTGCCTCTTCAGTCCTGCACTTCGTTTGAGCACGCACTTACAGGTTATCTAGTTAGTTCTTCAGCTCCTCCCAGTAGAGCCGGTGTACCATTTCTAATAATAATCTGGCACCTTTGGCATAAATGATCCCCCACATGGGAGAAGTAGAAACCACAAAAGCAAGAGCCCAGAGGAATAGAAGCAAGGCAGAAGAATGAACAATGAGGCTAGGACAGAGATTGTTAGCTCTGAGGTTTGTATTGATTTAGTGTCTTTAATTTTTAATTTGGAAGTGATTGCACTAACATGTGAGCTAAAAGGGGAGGACAGAGGCAGTCTGAGAAAGCAAGGAAAGCAGGAAGGATGGGGTAGTGAAGTGGAAGTGCAAGTATTACTAAGTGCAAGTGTAGTCCGGGCTCCAGGAGACCACGAAGAGCCTTCTTCTTGCTGCCATGGGGGTGAGAATTTCAGCCACAGCATTTAGGGGGAGATTCAGGAGCAATGGCAAAGGTTGACACAACTTAGAGAGTCTTTTCTTTTTTTTTTTTTTTTTTTTTCCCCAAGCTGCTTGACACGCTTAAAAGACACAGTGGGAATATACTTACCTACTTACCTACTGCACTGTTTGCCAGTGCAGTATTTTAACTCGCATGAAAAGAGCAGTCTCTTGATCGCTGAATCCCACCAGACAGTAAATTAACTAAAAGTTAGTTCATAAAATCTGCACTTCACCATTTGCGTGGCAATCTGCCATTTGAAAATACTCATTGTAGCTGTCTATCATTGCTGAGTTTAATCTTTCTGAATTCTGAGCGTGCCAGCTCTCTTGGGATGCTGAATGGCCTTTTTCCTGGTGCTCTGAATCCCCTGCAGAATATGAGCATATCTAACTCACTCTGTGGGTGTCTAATGTCCAGGCAGGCCTCTTCCGTGTGCTGATTTGAATGGGGTAGCCCATTTAATATTACTCTACACACCACTTGTATCATAGAGTAAAATAAAATTTGATGCATTTCTGCCCACATGTAGGTACTGTGCAGCACTAATACACACTGACAACTAGTTACGGCTTTTTAGCCACGTCATACATGGGTTTGATTTTGTTCTGTGGAAACCAGGATGAGTTTCACCATTGCTTTTAATCAGCAAAAGGCAGATCAACAACAAGTGAAAGTGTAACATTGGCTTTGAACAACTCAGGTTGTTTTTGTGTCACTGCTCTGGTCCAGTAGTGTATTGCCAGAGTTGGTACTAGACCCACCAGAACAGCTGGGACATTTTAGGTACAACTGCCTTCTCAGGACCTGACTCTTAACAAAATCAGAATCTTAACTAAAACAGAGTCGTCGCTGAATTATGGGACTTACACCACCGTATCTCATGATAGCATCACTAGAGGGACATAAATGGAAGTGGAGCAGGATTCAGGCCTACGCTGCTTTTAAGTAGTTTTGCAGTTGCTTGTCAATCTGATGGTACAGCAGCCTGTATGTAGAACAGTCTATTTTCTCTAGTACTTTAACAGAGCCACGCTAATTATGATGGGATCCTCTTGGGTGTTTATTAGCATTAATTAAGGGATTGCAACTTTCAGATGAATAATCTTCTGTCTGCAGCAGACCTTGAGCAGAGTTATCAGGTACGTGGAAGGTAAAAAGCAAAGGAGAGATCAGGAAACATGAATTTTTCAGTATGGAGACGGTTGCTGACCCTTTTGTTTTCTTATCTGCTGTCATGCTAAGAGATGATAAAAGGTGAATTATTTTAATTCCGGTTTTAGCATCAGATTCACATCTCCCCTTTAAAAAGCACTCAGTCCTAGAAACAGTCAATTAGCCTTGCTGAAAAGGTACACTTCCAAACAGATGTTCTTGCCAATAACGCTCATCTGCTAAACCTGATTATTTCATCCCTGCTGGAGGCTGGCGGTGGGGAGGAGAAGAAGGATGCTAAAGGGTGAAGGAGATTTTGGCATAAGGAGGACAAGAAGATAGGCCAGCGTGATTTCTTTAGTATTTCTCCTGAGTCTGTCCCCTTTCGGTGTGCTTTTTCCTCTTGCCCTACTGAGGCTACACCTAATAGTAAAGAGCCGGGCTCATTTATCATACCTGGCACCTGGTGATTTCATGGGGCTGTCGCATCCTGCCAGTAACTCGAGCAAAATAATGCTGCTGCTGAATTCTGCTGTGTTGCTCGCAAGTATCTAGGTCATCGCATCCATGCAATAAACCTTAGTGGGATTGTTCCTAGACATGGTGTAAAGCGTGATTAGTATACTCATGGAGATCTCAGTATGTGCTTGGTACATCTGTTTATCTTGCCCAGTGGAGTCTGTAGGCTCAGACTCTGCCTTGGGGAAATTCTCTGACAGCCTTGCCAGCTGGATGCATCACAGTTATCTTACCCTCAACCTCAGGAAAATAAAACCATCTTGCTGGGCCTGTGGTGCTATGGTTAAGGGCAGGGCCTCTTTTCCTTTGTGTCATCCTTGAAGAACATCAATCATGTCTTGACTTTTGACCTTTCCATTTGGGTAGCAAGCTGTGTACTCTGTGCAGTGAAAAAGTGAGCTGTTTTTTGTTTCAGTAAGGGTGCCTGTGCGTGCTGCACCCCAGCTTACCCTATGCTGACCTTGCAAAAACAGCATTTGAAGCGTTGTTTATACAGCTTCCTCTTAGCGAGGCCTTAGCAATGCTACCCACTTCTTGCAGCAGTGATGTGAGGGCACAGTAGGTGGTTTGTAGGAGCTATGAGGCTAGATCCAACATCAGCTTCTTCCACCCTTGATGATGTAGACCCCTCTAGATTTGAATACCGACTGGTTGGGAACCCACTGAACAGCCATTCTTTTTTATTGTTACCTCTTAAATAGATATCAACTAGTGTTTTTACTGAGCAAGCCATAGCATGTAGATCGGCCATTCCCATTGACTGTGTCTCCTTTCACACTGAGAAGCACCCCAAATCCATTTCGTTTTATGTGGGGCTTTTTTTACAGTTTATTACTTTACCTTATCACCCCTTCCTTGCCCTGTCCTTTCAGATCCTGTCAGTTAATTGGATTTATTGCCCATTTTAAAGGGTATTCTGTTATTTGAATGTGTTCTACTTGCAGAAAATAGCTTAATCAAATAAGAAGCACTTGAGTGCCTGAGAGCTTGTCCGTTTTTTCTAACTCTGGTCTGTGGGACTAATTAACATTGCTGTTTCAAGCTGCTCAGCAGCACAGGCAAAAATGATTTTTGCTGCTTCAAAAGTAAAGGCTTGTGGCAAAAAGGGGACCAAAGCTGGGTGAAGAGTTGAGATGGGGAGATCCGCAGATCTCCTACCCCTGTGGAGCCTGGAGGGCTGAAAGCAGCAACTCCATCAATGGGAACAGATACTTCCTGCTCTCTTTTTTTTGGAAATACCTTACCTGTTTGCACTTTGCTTTTCTGAAGCAGCAGCCACCCTGCCCTGCAGGGCTCTGGCGCGAGCAAGATCGGTAGGAGGACCAGGGCTGTTTCACTTCTGCAAGCAGTGTGTTGGCCTAGGAGATCATCCACTTCACCTCAGTCCGGAGCTGGCCTCCATCTAGGCAAAGAAATTGCTTCTCCTTGTGAGCCTTACCTCTGTTGTATCTCAGCTACAAAAGCAAACTTAATCAACACTGAAGAGACTAGCTGAGAGCAGTTGTCAGCCAGAATTGATCTAACAGAAGAGCGAGAAAATTATAATCAGTATTTCAGGATCATTTGAGGCAAATTCTCTAGGTACGTGGTCATGCCAAAAAAGTAGCTTTTAAATAAAGCAGGTTGTTCTATTGATGCCCCACCCTGAAGATGGAGGGTTAATATTCTGGGCATAATATAGATCAGAAAACAATATAGTTCGTTATTTGTTCAGCTTCAGAGAGATTTTTGTCTCTAGTACAAAGAAAAGGGAGGGGGGTGCGGGGGTGTATTACATGTGTTTCATGGCATGCATTCAGTGCTATAATCATGGTTAAAAATTCTTTGGCCTTAGAAAACAGCCTGAGGGATGCCATGTTCAACTTCTAGCTTGACTACGGCTTCCATATGAATGACATGGCTGTATCTTGACTACATTATTGATATTCTCAGGATTACTCCAGTGAGGCAAGTGAACAATCTTGGGTTTCTTATTAGATGCTCAGCAGCAAGCAGTAAGCAAATACCAGTTTTCAAACTAGTTTGTTTATCCAAATACATTCTAATATGTGTGGAGCCATAGAAGAACCGATGGCAGTACATGCTAAACCACTCAAATCCTGGGTCACAGACAGTGGAGAAATGGCTCAGACCTTTAGGATGGCATCTGGGAAGGGTTAGAATTGACCAGTGCTTTCCAGCACTGGATCAACCAACTGATTCAAGAGACATGACACTAAAAATACTTTCAGCTTTTAAGAGTGGAAGGCTCACCCTAAACATAAACTTCCAGTTTCATACCCTAGCATTTGTATAGCACATTGAAGCAGCTGATCTAGTTTTTAACCACAGGGCTCTTAGACACTGTTGAAAGATGCTCTGCAGTTGGAGAGATCTGCTGTTGCCCTGATGCAGGTGCCTTGCTATGAACGTAGGCGTACGTCTTATGGTGTGTCTTGTTTGCGAAGTTTGGCTCAAATCAGGCCGGCAATTCACATGTTCCTGTCTCTGTTCCCAGTGCTGTAGAGTCGACACTGACATTTTAAACTCATCTAACTCACATAACTTTGGAGAAAGCCAAAAGATGCTCTGAGCCAGCAGATAAAATCCAAATGAATCTTCATTTCCATACACATTGTATGCTTGCAATGGTACAGTAGGGTTAATGTCTTCCCAGGGTGTTTGAGAAACTCAACTAGAATGGTTCTTCATGGTTTCTTTTTTCTTTTTTTTTTTAAAGAGAGCTGAATACAGCAATCTTTAAGAGCTTTTTTCCCCTTTTCTCTCTTCTTTAGGCAGTGTGAATAAAGTGAGAGACAAAAAACCTCTATCTGCTGTAAACTGTGATCTAAAAATTGAGGGGGCTGATGTGGATGGCTGCTGGCAGTGTGTTGTAAATGTCATTTCCATGCTGGAGTTATTCCAGGAGTGAGGGTGCTGCTAGTACAGTCTCGCCATTAGTCAATACCCACGATTGTAGTATGCTAAAAAAACCACACAGAGGCTCATAAGTGGGTGGTAGGGCATGAGAATTAGTGAGGAATTTCACCCGCTGGCTGCTCATCCCATTGCCTGGTCCTTGGTTGGCATTTGGGTTGCATTACCCTGTTTTTTGGGTACCTCACTACCGAAGGAGAGTTTCCTCAAACTAGGGTCCCTCCTCAGACGCCTTCCAGAGGTGCTGGAGAAGGGAGGGTTAGCCCAGGCGGGCACAATGGACAACCCTCAGGGGCTGGGACCTGGGCACAGGTCTCCTTCTGCCCTCCCAGGGCTCCAGAGGTGCCATCAGAGCGCTCTCTCTCAGCTGTCACTGTAGAGCTCAGCCTAGATTTGACCTTTGATTTCCTTTCACTAAGAGCAGTTGTAGCGTGATCTTAATCTGGAAACCAGCATCTTCCCACTGAGGTCACGTGAGCTACGCTGGTAAAGGCCTGGCCAAGACCATCTGGTTTGCGAAGGCTGGAGATATACTCTCAAGTTGATAAAATGGGGCTTTGTCAAGTCTGAGGTTGGATTTCCAAATCCTTTGGCCACAGATGAGATTCACATCTCCCTTTGTTATAAATGTAAACTCATACTGTGCAACAGAGCAAATTCCTTTCTCACATGGTATCAGTGTGTGGACAGTGGTGCTAGGTGGGATGCTCAGTACAAGTGAAACCATGGATGTTGTGATAAGTTAAGAAACGCAGAAGATAATTTCTTCTTTTTTCAATCTCGTTATCTACATTCATTGCATATGTATATTACGCTTTCATCGTGGCTGTTCATTGAGGAGAAAAGGGAGCATTCATGCTGAATGTGTTTCTCTTTATACTTTAGCTAGGCCTAGACTGGGTTCATTCAGATTATAAATAGATGGAAAGTGAGATAAGCATGAGAATGGGATCCATAACTGAGATGAAGCTGGCTCTGCACTCTCAGAAATTTCTTGGTATCCAGTTAAAAGGGCTGATTTCCTAAAAATTGAAAAGTTTCCCCCAAATTTGTCAATTGCAATTAAGTTTTATTTTATAGAATAGTTTTGCAATCTTCCAATAAATTTTAAAATTTCATTCTAAACATCATATTACTGAATGGTTTAATTTTCTTACTGGAAATAGTTTTCCTTTCAGCAGAAACATTTTCTAAATGGATGTGGTATAGAATCATGCAACCTGAACAAAGGACTTCCACTGTTGTTGAAAGGAGAACAGAATTTTGATTAAACTGAAAGTAATTCCTTTTTGTTTGATGGAAAATTTAGTAATGATTTAGGGGTTTACCCAGATTTTAAAAATAGCCCCCACTTGGAATTTTGACTTTTAGGACTGTTTGTTCCCTTAGGACCAATTTCAGTTTCAAATTTCGAACAAACAATATTCCTGATTCTGGAAGCAGAAGTGCCATTGGCGAAACTGAAATGGTTTGCAGGGAGAACAGCAAGAAAATTTATGCATCAGGCATCTTGCCCATGGAGCAGGGAGCACACCATTTTGCTTGGTCGCAACAGGCAGAAGGAATTTGAGATCCCTGCTGGGAACAAGGGAAGGAGAACTGGATAAGTACAGAAACACAATTCAGTTGCTTTGAGCCACGTAAGTGTCAGGCTAGAGGGTGAGGACCTGGTTACATCGGCCGTATTCCCTTCGAGCCAGGTCAGGGGACCCCCATCACACC
The DNA here is from genome assembly GCA_033628505.1 of Tringa tobata. Taxonomy (NCBI): domain Eukaryota; kingdom Metazoa; phylum Chordata; class Aves; order Charadriiformes; family Scolopacidae; genus Tringa; species Tringa tobata. The sequence goes on from JAHREE010000480.1 coordinate 12,806,995, forward strand.
GACCGAACATGGCCCGTTCAATTGCCGATGGAACCAAAGCCTCCCTTTTTATCCCACTCCCTGATCTGCTGTTCGCTGGTGCTGGCAAATTTTTGTTTTTATTTTTAGTAAATAAATAAATAAATCGGCCCAACTTTTTAAGGCTGTTCCCTCCCTGTCTGTGTGCAGAGGACTGCAGATCTGTGTGCGATATAATGAAGGCCTAGGGGAGAATATTAGCACTTCTGAAAAGAGCTCAGGGAATTCTAGTTTTTGCTCTGACAACTGAAGGCAGAGGAGAGTTTTTCCTTTCATGTTTGTTTTCAGTACATAAAGTGATTGAAAGCAGTTTCCCAAAGAGGAGGATGGGGAGCCAGTGCTGAAAATTTTTAGCATTTCTAATCCACTGCTTTAATTTTGCTGCTGCTGCACTCTCACATGGAGTCAGAGAGTGGAGCAAAAGATGGGGACACACGTCATGTGGGCAAAAGCTGAGGATGCCCATGCGTTGTGAGAGAGACCACCATGGGGATGGCAGTGGGGCTGCTTTGGCTGGACCCTGGCACCACCAGCATGCTGAGCCTCCTGCGGGCAGGCACCACAGGGAGCAGTTGGGGCCACCCAACGTGGTAACACCACCCTGGTGACCACCCAGGTCCCTCCCACAGCACCTCCTGCCAGCATTGGACTGAGTCCCACAGGGCCGGTCCCAGGGGCAGGGAAGGGGAAACATGGACAGGAGAGGACAAAAGCAAAGAGGAGGACGGGCTGGCAGTTATTTTTCCAAAGGATGCTCTCACATGAGCTGGGGGGTGGAGGGACCACCTGGATTTGGATCAGTTTTGCATCTTTAGACGAGAAGCCCTGAAATTCACCAACACGGATGGAGTGGGTAGAGACTTGCTGTAGGCATGAAGGCACATCAAAGCTAGGCTCCCTGTAACGGGGACCACTTCTGGAACGGCTGCACATCAGCTTCACTCCTTATTTTTTTAGTCACTTAAGCAGTAGTAGTAGAGTGTCATACACCTTGGGATGGAATAAACCTGTGATGTCCCTATAGAGAAGAAGGCAAGGCAGGTTTCTGCAGTGCTGCTGCTCAGCTGGTAACGGGAACAAAACCAAAAGCAAAACCTTGTGGCCTCTGTAAAGCCTGCCCAGATGCCTGTTCCTGTCTGTAGTATTTCTCAGGAGAAAAAGCAGTATAATACCTGTGGCCCCTCAAAGTGTGCTAGCTGGGTATTTTAAAGAAATGGATATTTTTATGATTGACACTGTTAGGATGAGGTTGACCAGATCCTTTGCTTTGGCCATGGCTGCCTGGGCTCTCCTCACCTGTGCCCTGCAGCACTAGGTGCACTGTGGGCATGCACTGGAGAGGGACCACAGACCCCGGTCTGGGCACTAGCTCACCCGGGGATTTGCCCAATCCTAATCCAAGCAGCTCTTCTGGCCCAGGTTCTGTCTTGAGAAGTCCCTCAAGCAACTTTCGGATTAAGTTAGGACCTAACCCAAAGCCCCTCTTGGTAACTATAAATCATGCCTTGGGTTTCAGTTGGGTCTGCATTGGGCTGTCTGCCCTGTCCAGCGGCAGAGAGGAGCTGTTTCCAGGACTGTCCATCTGACACCTTCCTCGGCAAAAAGTAACTGAGTGGGGGTTGCCAAGAGACCGGAGCCCTGTACCTCCGTCTCGCTTTGAGCTCTGAATTTATCCACCTGTTTTTGTGTGGTGCTGATCGGGATGGTTACAGCTATCAACAATCTCTTCTGCCAGCATCAAACAGTTTCCCCTTCTTCTGCTTTACTGGACTCCTGCCGAGACCTCCTCTGCCTGCGTACAATAAGTTGATAATAGTCCACTGTTATTTGCTTCCACGCGCACAGTATCTGGTTTTGATACATAGTGCATTGGTAATTATGGCTGTGTTTGATGAAAGAGATGACCAAAAAAACCAACGTGGAGTGGAGAGGATTAGCCACACTTGCTCTCACCTTTCCCATCAGGTTACTACTTGAATAACAATTCAGAAGCAAGAGCTTAGCATACTGAAATGCCTCACTGCTTTTAGTTAGTGCTTAATGAAAAAGGAAGAACGATCGTGTGTGTTGACATATATATGGCACAGAGAGGACTAACAGCAGCCAGTTAATAATCTTTGTCTCCCTCACTGCTGGCACAGGTTTAAAACAAATGCACACAAAACCCGTCCCAGGCACGTGTGCTCACAGATGTCTATGCGTGCAGGCATGGTTTAGCATGAAGAATCACGTAAATTAGCAGGTTTATAATTACTCTTTTTAATCCTTTCGCTTTGAACAAACAAGCTTTAATCAGCAGACGGGAAGCCCGTTTAAAACCTGAAATGTAATCCAAGGTCAGAAGCTAAGGGTCACCACCCTCGACGGTGGACCGAACCACCAGGTGCAACCAAAAGTTGTAGTAAAAAATCAGGTTCCTCCCCTTCCCCCCCAGGGAACTTGAATGGCACGGTGGGCGAGCAGGGATGCAGGGCTCAGCATCTCACGGCAGCCCGGTGCCTGGAGAGCCCCCAGGGCTGCGAGGGCAGCTGCAGATTGGGGGCACGTCCGCACCTCGCTCCTGAGGAGCAAGGCAAGCAGCCACAGAGAGGAGGGGTGGAAAAAGAGCAGGAAGCTAATAAAAGCAGTTCCCCTCTCCAGGGATAATTGGGGAGGGGTTACAGTTAATTAGTTTATACGGGTAACAGAGGTTAATAGGGTTCTTGTTTTGTTTTTTCTCTTCATTTGATGGAGTGTGTCAGTTGTTTAAAGCTAACAAGCTGATGAGATAAAAAGCAAATTAAATACGTGATCCAGGTGTCGCCAAAAGTTGAGGCAGAAGTGTTAAAAGGAAAAGCTTAGAGAGTGGGATAGAAAAAAAAAAAAGAAAAAAAGATGTGCATGTTAAAAAAAAAAACAAACACCAAAAAACCTCCACCCACGCCTTGCATTATTTGTGACTCGGGTATTTAACTAATGGAGAAAAAAAATTGTAAGAGTGAACAATGTAGGTATTACAAACCTCCTGCTCCCCTCATACGTATCTGTTTATTAGTGTACTCCAAAGTACTGCCATAAAGCTTGCTGTCTTTGAGTTCCTTACCAATAAACAGTAAGAGACTGAGAGTTCAGTTCCATGAACCATACAACAGCTTTTTCTGCCCGGGCAGAATAACCCCACTCTCTGATATCCCTGGACTCCTTAACATACCTTTCTGACTTGTACTGGATCTTGAGCAGGAGCCTTCTAGAAACGCTGGGCAAGGGCTCACACTCAACCACATGGCACCATGGGGATGTGAAGACTGCCCAAAATTTCCTGATGATGCTGTATTCCTGTAAAAGTCAGTAACAAAAGTCAACACACCCATAACGAACTATTACACCACCTCAGTCTTCCTGAATCCCACATGTACCCACAACTCCTACTGCCTAAATTTTTAGTGAACATTTCAAAGCTCTACTCCTCCTTTTCACCCAGTTATCTCTATTTATTTTTATATTTACTGAGCACCGTTTTCCACTCCTTTAGTCATCACCTGTTTAAACTGGATCTATAGATGTGAAGATGACCAACCCTTAAAACCGGAATACCCATAAGATCTCTGCTTGGGAGTAGCGGTTCACCTCTTACTCCTAATCTTAATGAGTCATTTTAGAAGGGAAATGTCCATATCAGAAAATGTTTAATGGGAAGGGAGTTTCCATGCCACATGGCTGGGCTCTGTAGATATAACCAGGATCCTTCCTTAGAACTGGGGCCAGTTGTAAGAGCAGAAGTTGCCCTTCTGAAATGTGTGATTCAGCACTCTGCGACCAGCAGAGTTGGAGAGAACAGGTGTTGGAGGGAAGCACACCAAGCTGGCCAGGCAAATAGCTTGTGTCATGAAGGTTACTTCCAGTGAATGGCCTGAAGGTGTTTTATCTCATGTAACTGAGTTCTGAGTTCAGGGCATCCAACAGGGATGCCCTGTTGGAAGGAGCCAAAGTTACCGAAGGAGATCCATGGGTATACAAAGGCACTGAGAACTGACACCATCACTCTGGGAAAGCTTGTTAGGAAAATAGCCCTCTTCTAAGCTGCACATACTGCTGGGTGCTTAAGTTGGAGACTGGCATAATTGCTACTGCTTCTGCTGCCGCCTGGAGAATAATTTTAAAATATCCCCCAAGAAAGAGCAAATACAAGGGCTCTCTATGTAACCTCTCTGAAAAGTGAGATTTGGCACATCAGCCCGTGATTTGCAGAGATGTTTGTGGACAGGTCTTTCCTGGGACGTCTATTTAGTACAGTGGTATAGTTCAGATGTGGGGAAGGAGGAAGAGATGGAATTCCTCTCACAGTCACCAATAACTTGAGAAGAAAGTCCCACCAGCCAGTCTGTCAAAGTATGTCAAAGGCCCGGTCCTCTGTGCTTCACAGCCCTCCCTTGCTCACCAGGGTATTAGTAAACTTTCTGCTGCAGCCAGTCTGTAACTGTCTTTTGCCCCACGTTCCTGGGGGAGCACAGACTGTCAGAAATACTCCAGAAGAAAGTAGTGCTGAGTTCATGATGTCCAGACCTGGGATATCCTTTGAAAATGCAAGAGGAGTGTATTTGCCATGAAAGGATAGAGAAAAAAAGGTGACCTTAGAGACCTTGTTGCCACCAACCATGTCTTCCCTTTTGTGGAGAAAGTTCCAACAGCAAATTACATCAACCCAGAAAAAAGAAGGGACCAAATGTGCTAAAAAGCTCTGCTTTCCAATCGCAAAAAATTCTGTTTAGTCCATGTTTATGGAACTTGTCTTGGATACTCTAAAAATAGCCATGCAGGAGTGAGTCTCTGATTCCCTCCAGGAAACCCTACACATTCCTTGCATAGAAGAGCAGTTTAATCCTGATTTTCACAACAAAAAGAACAATTATTTTTAGCATTTTTGCAGATGGACTTCCGTTGCCCAGTGGTGAGTTGCCAAAGCAAGGCATGAAAGATGTGTCCCTTCACAGGAGTGTGGCACAAGTTGACGGATTCTGGATGACCAGTACATCTGACAAGAATATGGTGGTTCAGATATGTCAGGAGGTGTTATGATAAAGTTTTCAGGCAAGGCTCGCAGGGAAATGACATCCTGACAGTGCTGAAGTGTGAGACAGAGGAATGGGGCATACTAGGGAGCAGTGTTGAATCTGTGCAAATGCGGGCAGAAGCAGAGCATCGTGCCTTCTTCTGGCTGAGGCACCAGGATATCTGCAGCAGGACAAATGTTTCAGCTGGAAAGTTATAAGGAATATAATAGGATCCGGTTATGTCATGACAGCAGTCTAGTTAAATGCTAGTCCTAGGGAAATCAAAAGCCAGCCTCTCATGGACTTAGGTCACCCACAGTTCTGTCATCTGGACTCTGACAGTGTTATCTTCTGCAGTTTGTAGATGGGTCTTGGAGCACAAAGATTTCATAGGCATTCCTGTTGTTGCCCATCGAAACTCAGTAGATTTCCTACATTTCCCATCTACTTGCCAGGTTATGAGCAGAGCTGTGCACGCTAAAGCCTTTGCAAGGAAGTACAGTGTGCTGTCTTCTAGCGGTACTAAAGCTCATCTGAGAATCTGGACTTAATGTTCAATGCCTGACAGATACAGGAAGGAAAGACCTTACCTGGAAGGACCTACCAGAAGTTCATAGCCTAACAGAGCACAGCAGCACTTGCTCCTTCCTCTAAGGGTTTATCTCCTATAATCACCATGTTTTAGCTGTCTGGCACATTGACTCCTAGGGCAGGCTAGTCATCCGGGCTCCCTCCGTGGTCAGTGGAAAGGGCAGGATTTCCAGAAGGTGACTATTGCCTTTCTAAGATGTCAAAAAGCCTAATATATATTGCTGAGAACATGGGGGAGGACAAAGGAAAGCAAGAGTTTCCTAAGCTGGCTTTGCTGATACAGAAAATAGGCCATGTAACTACAGTCCAACTCTTCTTTAGGATGATCTGTATCATGTATTTGTAGCTAGCTTTTCCCAAATATAAGTATCTCCAACGACACTTTAGACAACTACCTTACTAATGTATACTTCCCACGCACCGTTTTACTGATCTGCTCCAAAGGGTGCAGCTGGAAGATCTCAGTTTGGCTGATATGCCTTGAAAGTGATGGGATAGTGCTCATCTGTCAAACAAAGCTGGGAGAGAGCTGAGATGCTTATCTCTTACAGACAAAACACCTGGCTGTCTGGCTTTGTGAATGATAATTTTGCAAGCTCAAAATAAATAAATAAATAAAAAACCAAAGCAAAACACCCTCCATCGTTTTTCTCCAAAACTAAAATAAAAATATTTATAGCACATTTCCATCAGATTTTATTTCAGTTATATAGAATGCAACTTAAAATCCATGGAAGAAGTGATGAAGAATTACCTTTGTTTTCAATGATTCTAAATATGTTTACATAGTATTCACTTAAATGTCGTTACTTAGTATTCACTTGTGGGCTTTTTCCCTTTTTTTCTTTTTTTTTGGTGTTTTGTTTCCAAGCATTTGTAGACACATCATTCAAACTAGGCTGGGTACATAAAATCCCCCTTAATAATCTAAGCTGTCAAAACCAAGAGCATTTTGTAAAATATCAGAAGAGCCTCAAATTGAATAATGATGAAAATATTGAGGTATATTTGGTCTGCCGTTGTAAACATGCCTTGCACATGACTCAGCAAGTGCAGTCTTTGTTATTCTTGCCTTCTGTTTTTCATGCAGTCCTTCGCTTCTACTCCCACAAGAAGATGGATTTTGATATGAAGTCTCTGAAAAGTACAATGCCTTATAAAATTAGGACTTCCTTATAAAATAGAACTGACTTATTGAAACACAACTCAGTCCTAACTATAGTGGGTAAACAGAGATTCCTCTCCAGATGGAAGCAGTTCATACGGGGAAGAAATCCCCCTCTTTCAGAAACAGGACATTTTCCTTTGCCAATTAACATGCTATCACTTAACGTGTTAATTTGAATTCATGGGGTTTTGTAGGGTCTGGCAATGCTCAGTTTCATGCTTACTGATACTTTCAGCTGTAATGCCTGTAACTTCTCCACCATCAGCTGTCAGTAAGATAGTTCAGTTTAGTGCACACAGTTAATAGAAAAAATAGAATTTTGTGACAGTTGCTGTTTGTGTTTCTCGCTTTGCTTTGCATTTAATGAGCAAAGACCCAGAAACCTCTGCTACAGAAGCAGCAAGCTTCAGTAGTCAATTAGACAGGAGTGAATAACACTGTCTTCGTTGGGCCACAAAGTCACAGATGTTGATATTGCAGGTGGGAAGAGAGATCTATAGCCAGAGCTGACTTGTGCCTCAGGTTTAAACCAGCATCACCACCTAAGGCTGAACATTAAAAATCCCATTCAACTTTCCAGAAGCAAAAGGCTAATTCTTTGCCCTGAAAATAAACCGGACCCCTTAATTCTTTCCTGCCTGCCATGGCCACAGGGCTCAGTCTTGGAAGTGGTCCCCTTGGCAGTACCGTGGTTGGTGAGCCCTTGCTGTAACATGGAACTGGAGCCACGCTCTTCAAACAAAGCTCTTCCCTTGTATCTTCCCAAAGTAATTCATAAGCAATTACTGCCAAAGTTTTGGAGGCTAGCTAAATATTAGATGTTTGTAAGCTTAATTGCAAGCTGGAGGACAGTGGGCAGGAGGAATGCATGGTGGTACGCTAACAAGCGTCATCGTCAGACCACTCCAGCTTTGAAAGGGAACATTAAGGTGTCATTTACTCGGTGCCCTGGCTTCCTATGGAGCGCTGCTAATGAAAGACCTCTTTGTGTGTGCGGTCACTAACTACAGAGAACAGTCAAAGACTTTATGGGCATAATCATAAAAAAGAGAGCCTGTAGGCCAGAAGCGATCCTACAATTAGCTCCTGTCTGTGTGAGTGGAAGCACCTGCTCTTGCTGCCATGCCTTTCAGAACCGGAGACTTTTAAACCTGTGTCTGCTCCAAGGACTGCTTTTTCCCTTGAGGGACTTGCCCGTGTTCCTGCATGTGCACGTATTATATACCAAGCTTGGTGGGAAACACTAAGAGAAAATCGCAACAGGAGGCAAAAACAGGCCTTGCATCTTCATGTAAATACCATCCACTTGGGGAGGGCAGTAGTTTGGAGAGACTTCACAGCTGTGACTGACAGCCCTACAGATCCATGGCCACTCGACACGAGGCTTTAAATATCCGTCTGTCTCTGTTCTGACCTTTTCCTTTCTGTACAAACAGTTTGGTTTGAATGTTTGCTTCTCTTGTTGACTCTCCTTGCTGTGGTAAGAGCAGCCCGTGACAGGAGCAGGAGGGGCTGGAACTGCCACAGGCAGCCCATGGCACTGCACGGGGACTGTGCCTCTCGGGCACGCTGCGTTGCATGGCTCAGGCCCCCCATTTCAGAGCTGCCTTTCCCTCGGGAAGCCAAGCAGAGAGGATGCTCATTGCAGGAGGGGTTGGACTAGATGACTTTTGAAGGTCCCTTCCAACCCAAACTATTCTATGATTCTATGCCGATGCTCTGCCACTCAGGGTGGCATGTGTAAAAATGCTTGGGTTGTGAAACAGGGGGTTGTCAACCCTTGGTGGCATGTGTATCTCACATCACATGAGAAAACATACATGAGAAAACAGCTGAACAAACTTTTACAGTGAGAAATTATGCATATATTAAATATAAGTACAATACATGCAGAAGCCCATTTTTAAATGCATCTATAATGCACACAAAGGTGGCTGAAGAGAAATGAGTGTAAAATTGCAGGTGTGTTTGACTTTTCAGCTGTAGACATCTACTTCGATACAAATCTGTTTTCACGCTAAATAAATCAGTGCCACGTCACACTTTCCTCATGTACCTGAATGTTTCAATTGTTTCAACAGCATTCAGTAGATTTTCAAACCTCTGATATTGCTCAATAAATAGTGAGCTGCGTGTTTAAAAAAAGTCGGATTGGTAGGAAAATCAACCTTGCCAAAAGATATCTCTTCTAAAAATCAGAATTAATTTTGAATGTGTTGTCAGCTTGCTGAGCTATTTTGCCTTTGACTGCCAGAAGAATTTAATTTTCCAGTTTCAAGTGAAATTCTTCTAATCAAATCAGGTCTGGGCCTTATCATCAGATAATGCCATTCGTGGAAAAGCACTACCCATGTGTACAAGGCAAATCTCTGTCAAAAGGCGCAGCATATAGCTGGATGTAGATAATAGCACGTCTGCCATCAGAGGTTCCCTTCCTTGCATTCACCACTGGGCAGGCTGGACTGGCCTCAGCAGCAAACTCCTGGATGCCTAAATGCACTGGGCAAGCTCAATTTCAAAGCTGAAATGTCTGAGGATAAAAAGGTAATAAAAAACCCCACACACTTTGGCTTCATGGGAGAGGTTTTGTTTGCCACAGAGGATGCCTGAGCTTGGCAAAAGCTCAGCAGAATTAAAAGCAAAGACTTTCAAATTTGCATTACATTACAGCCCATCTGACTTTATGTTCATTTAAATGGATTTTTAAACACGTACCATAACCCACCTGTCAGCGAGGTGGTTATTTCGCAATTAAAAAAATTAAGCCCCTCCACCAAGGTGGTCTTTTGCCTCCAACAGCAAATTGGTAGTGGAAATGAGGGAAGAAAGAAGGCATTTATTGCAGTAATTGCCTAATGCAGTTGTTTATTTAGTTCCTGTGGTGCAGCGTGAATTAGAGGGCTGGTTGCTGAACGGTTGTCAGTCAGGAGAGAGGAAGGAAAGACAGCTCTCCCAGCTGGGAGCCTGGCACCTCTGGGAACAGGAGCTCGATCTGTCACAGAGCACTTTCTCTGCACCTTAGCATATAGATTGGCCTCTACGCTTCGGATGGGCAACCTTCGGGCAGGAGAAGCTTTGAATTAGGCAACCGAGAAGATGTAGGTCAGAGCTGAGGCAGTGGCAGAGTTTGCCAGGGGGATCTTGTATAGCTCAGAAATGGGCTAAGTCGGCGCGCACAAGCACTAAAATTAATACTCCAGAAAATTCAGGGTGTTGGAAATATCCAAGTTATGCAGTAGATGGGATTTTAAACAGCCTCTTGGAGTCTGGGAACGTATATAATTGGCATCATGAAAGAGAAACAAATCTGTACACCTTTAAAAAATGTACTGCAGTGTAGATCCCACCGTAAGCTGCATTATTCTGTATTTTCATAGTCTTCCAGTTATTCTCCCTTTGCTAGTTCATGTTCTTCTAAATTTTAGCAGTGTATTTTCCCGAGGGCAGGCTTTGGTCTCTCTTTGCTAGAAGTAAAGGCAAGAAGGGTGGGGAAATACTCTTGGCAGGTACGGGTTTGCAAAGGCTGAATTAAAAAGTCCTGGATGTTTTCTTCTCAAGGGAGTCCTTCTGTCGAGCTCACAGGATGCTTTAAGTCCCTCATGCTTCTTACCATCCCAAGCTGCTGCCTTGCTGGCGGAACAGTCATGCCTCAAAGAGGGTTAAAAAACAGCAAGCCTGGGTATTTTCATTTTAAAGGAGTAACCAGGGTTTGTATTTTGCAACTTACCTCAGGCAGCTGATGGGCTGCTTGACCCTACTGCAGGTGGGGTTGCAAAACCCCTAACTTGGAGAAAAAGGATTCTGTACCTTTTAAATACACGCAAACGTGCAAAGAGACCACAGCCATCCTGCCACCGCAGTAGCTGTGCTGACATCTTCTCTACAGGAAGGTTAGGTCACCCATAAAGCCTACCAAGTGAAAAATGGCGTATTTCTTGAGAAATAGCGTGATGCTGTCAGTGCTACTGTGGTCTCCATTTCTAAAAGCCAAGTGGCTTTGCAGAGCTCTTTGCCTGGGCACCATAACCAAATTTGTTGGCATTACAGATCAGCAGGTCGCCCTGCCGAGCACCAGGTAAACAGAGACCTGCGGGTTATGAGATGGTTGTTGTTATTTCTTCATCCCCTCTGCAGTGTTTTGTCCAACCACATCTGACTGTTTCAGCTCCTTCTCCACCACAACCCAGTGATCTGTTGGATAGAAGTGGAAAACATTTCCAGAAATGAGCATGTCATCTGCTACTGTTTGCTGAAAGGCATCCCTCCGCTCTAGAGGGAATTACAGCTTCCATCTGCTCCCTAATATGAAAAACATGTATGGGCCCCCATGCTGCAGAGTCACTGTGTTACCAAGCTGCGGAAACTCCTGGAGATTGGTGACTGTTGACATTTGATTCGAGGAAATCAGGCCGCCACTCTGCAATTACTTCATTAGGCCCACAAATAATCAGATGAAGGGTGGTCTGAGATTTGAAAAGCCGGGCTGTTGGGACTTTGAAAGACATCCAATTCCTCACATTCTCTTTTAGCTCTGTTTAGATTAGATACGGCATGTGTTTGAAGTTTAGAAATGCTGAGTTCCAGTGGGGAAATGTTTTTAATGTGCATTCAAATAGTACGCGTGTTATTCACGTGGACAAACGGCCCCACGTCCTTCATCTCGTGCATGCGATGCCTGTTGGAAACCTAAGCATCCGTCTGTACAGATGCGGGAAGGATGTTTAGTGGGAAGGTCCCTGCTGGAGTAGAAGTGTCCAGCTTTATGTTGCCGTGCAGGGGATGGGGGGCTTTGGTGCACTTTCAGGGGAGAGCTTACTCCAGGACTGAGCACCCATGGGACCCAGTTCAGTGTTACAGCGAAGCACTACAAAAGATAACCAGCATGGTGAGTTGCAGGCTGTCCCATGACAGGAGCTCTTTTGGCACTGCAAGACCCTTAGCTGTGCATCCAGACACCTCTCCTCACAGGAGGAACTTCCTAGGGAGAGACCTTGGGCTGTGGTTCCCCCCAGACACTTGTCGTTCATGACCCCCGTCTGCATGAAGAAGCAACCTCTGGAGTGGGAGAGAGATCAAGAGAATTTTTGGCCAAGCGTTGGCTTGGTGGCTATAAGAAAGAGATTTGAAGGGAAGAGTGATGAGGGGCTCCTTCACGCCATACACTTCCTCCATCCATGCCTCTCTGTCCCTGTCACTCAAAAGTGCCCCTCTGCTGGGTTATTTGTGGCATAAAGTGGTTTTCTGGTGTCTGGGGCTTTAAGACAGGAACTCCACAGCAAATAAAGGAATTAGTATAATGAGGAAAAGCCACTGTTTGGCCTAATAACTGTACAATTAGTAATACTAAGAAGCGGATGAGGGCAGGCTTCTTGTTTGGCTGTAATCTTTTGGCATATCGTGTTTTAATTACAGACCGTGCTGCCATCTGGAATATTAATAATCTCTTACTGTCACTCTTCTTGATTGTTTTGTCCAGAGAGAATGAAGTCCACCTCTCTTTGTAGTAATTTTTTTTTTCAACTGGCTACATTATTTTGAAATACATTGTACTCATTATGAGAGACTGTAGTTAAGTCAAACCCCAGTAACCAGAACTAAATTATTTGCTCTTAGTTCCATACATGAAAAGAAATGTTGGTGGGTTTTTTTAAATTAAATTCAAAACTCATTCCTTTTCTTTAGCTTTGCTTCACATTCCTTGCAGCTACTTATTTCATTACTCACAGACACAGCCAACCAAAAATAGATAACTTTTAGAAAATATGTCAATGAAGCAATTTCACTAGTGATCTGAGAAGGAAGAAAAATTGTAATTTTTGTTTTTGTTAATTAAGCACTTGCTAAGAACTCAGTACCACAAGCAGGGATTGTATAACTAGAGAGTAATTAGAAAGAGAAATGAAATCACTTGAAATAAGATTAGACATTGCAAGTAAAATCTTTTTTCTGAAACCAAACTGAGTTTGATTGTGGGTTCTCTGTTGCTGATGTTATCTAGATATCCATTTTTCCTGAACATTTAGCTGAAATTCATCAAACTGCAGTACACGCTTGAGAACACTGATACCAGAGTCCAGAATCAAACTATATATATATCTGTGTATTAAATGGTGTTTTGCTTTTACAGAACAAAAATCAGGACAGCTCTGTGTATAATTTTTTTCCGCATGCTGACTTGGGCAAATCCCTTTAAATCTCCGTGCCTTAATTTCCCTGAAAGATCAGTGAATAATGCCTGCTATTGGGAAGAGCAGAGACATTACCTTTTGTTTTGAGATCTGAAACTGATTTTTTTTCTCTAGGCAAAAAATAATCCTTTTGTGTTTGCATTACTCTGTATCTGGTTGGTGCTCACACAGATCGCAAAGTCTGCCACTTTGAACTGGCTCTGCAACTTGCCTTGCTGGCTTATTGCATCTGATATTTTCTATTCCATTCTATTCCGTTCCATTCTATTTTTACTTATTATTAGGCAGGCTCCTTTCTCAAACACTAGTTGAGGAATTTGCAGCTTACGCTGTCTTGGGAAGAAATGGAAAAGCCAGTGAGAACCATGAGCAGTACTGAACAGGGAGGCAGGCAGGCCTTGCCAGGTTGGAAAAATGAGCAGAAAATAACAAAGTGAGACTTGACTTGTTAAAACACAAGTTTAAGCTCCAGGGAAAAACATGAAACATGGTTTTGATGTTTTGAAGTGGAACACAGTTGCGCTAAAGGAGCATGTGGGAAGGTGGGCAGCGCTTCACTGACTGGCTTCAAAGAAAGTTTAAAACATAAGGCGTTATGGAGAGACTTCAGGTCCCGAGGAAGGAGACGGTAATTCCTGTCTCCATGAGACTCGATCTGTAACTGGAATTTTGGGGTTGGTTCTGATCCTTCGATTGCCAGAGAAATAGAGGTAATTTGGCTAGAGTTCAGTAAAGGGCAGCGAAGACGGAGCTGGAAGGGTACTAGACTGTCAGTTCTGCTTTGCAAGAATTAAATCTGGCTTGCTTGGCAGTGCCACAGCTGAGGAGGAGATATGTTAGTCTGCACCTGCAGAACGTGTAAAGACCAAGGCAAGTGAAGAATTCCTCACAGTAGTAACCAGCAACTCTTCAAAGGAAAAAAATGCCCTGTGCTCTGCAATAATTTCCAAACGGAATGGTGAAGACAGGATTGTTGGAGCAGTTCACATCAAACTGGAGGAAATCTGTGTTCACAGAGCCTCTTAGGCCAGTACCGTCTCTGGTTTACTCCACTGAAAATACTAGAGCAGCTCCAGGCTCCATGGGCAAAACCCCTGCCTGAGCATACATGTGTGAGTCACAGCTCGACCCATTTTCTCAGCTATTTATGGCAAAACAGCCTGCCACACCTGCCATAGCCTGCATGCTATTTATGGCCGTATATTGGATAGCAATGGCAACCGTGTATACGTGACTGTGTTTCCGTGTGAAATCCGGGCGGTGGGTTGGAGCCGGCTGCCTTTGGATGGGCAGAGCGTCAGCGGCCAGACCTGCCTGCTCTCTCCCACCAGCCACATACCCTGGCAGTGTCCCCACGTGCCCCATGCTTGGTGGGGAGGAGGTGGTGAGGTGGGGTAGGCTGCAGGGAGGACAGCAATAGGTGTCCCGTTCCTCCCCAACCCGCCCCCTGGATTCCAGAGGTGGGTCCAGGAGGGCGCTCCCCACAGTCCCCGTTGGGTTTTGCATTGCGGCGTGGAGCGATGCCAGGCACAGCAGTTCACCCTCCCGGTGAAACCAAACCAGAAGATGTGTCCCAGGAGGACATCCAGTGCTTTTTTGCTAGCAGGCACTCAGTCCACGCAGCAGGCAAGAGCTGGGGGGAGGTGGGGTGTAGCAAAAGCCCCCAAACTGCAGGTCCTGTGGACGTGAGGTCCTCAGTGATGTTTCACTCTGCAGATCAGCTCCTGTTGCCCCGCACCACTCGCTAACACACAGCCCGAGAGGAAGCTCTCCGAGCGCCCGCACGCCCTACACGGGTGATAACCACTGCCTTATCTAGAAGTGATGCAGCGTCAGGTGCCTGCTCAGTGCCCGGCCACCGGGCTACGGCCATAAGTCACAGTGCGACAGCGTTTCTGCTGAAGGAGGTATGTGTTTTGTAAGAGTTAACGGCATTTCAGGAGCTCTGCGAGGCAGCTGGAGCAAGTCGTAAGGATGGCCGGGCACTGCTGACTTGGCATTTGAACTGGTGATTTAGAAGAAAAGCTTGATACAGCAGGTTAGGATTAGCCAAGACACCCAGCCTGCCTTGCCTCCTTTTACTCCAGGCAGGCAAACCAGATAATGTAACACCAGAACAACAGGAAGGCTATAAATACTCAAGACTGTTTTTTTGCTACTTGTTTGTGTATCTGTCAAGTTATCACAACGCAAACACGGACGGCGCTGATGGGCGAAGAGGTAACGGAGAGAAGACAGAAAACCAGACATACAAATTATTGCAGATAACACGGGAGCAACTTCCGCACTGGAAAGAATATTGTCTGGAGCCTTAGGCTTTCATTTCAGCATGCTTGATGTATATAACTCGTAATAACATATGTGGGATAACAGCAGTGATTTCTGGGGCCAGGAATAAATTTGGGATTAAAATGAGGTAAGTATCCTGGGTCGAGGCAGTAGAGAAGTCTGCCTGTTTCTCTTTGCAGCACGGAGATGTCGATCCCCATCCTGCGACCTTTGCAGCATCCCATCCGTAAATCCTTGGACGGGGGTGCTGTCTCCAGCGAGAGGGAGGAGCCCGCCTTTCCCTCTGTTAGGAGCAGACACCATGATCACTCTGTGTCTCCCTTTGGAGCAGGGCTCGGGTTTAGTGGGTTGGGGTTTTTTTTGCTTTCTGGAAGCTGAGCTGGCAGCTTCTTTTGGATTATGTTTATAGTACCCTAGCGTGCTATAGCTGATGAAATATAAATGACGGAGTTGATTCTGAGGGCTGTAAAATAAGTCTGGTGCTGGAAGTGCAAAGGCGAGTGTGCTTTTGCTTGGTGAAGTATTTGTTGCATTTCCAAAGGGGTCATTATTTCAATTTTCATGTGAGTTTTCATCACTTAGTGGAACATATTATTTTGCACATTTGCACGGCTTTTGAGGTAAGTGCTGGAACATAATACTGAAATAGTGCTCCTGCTCAATCCTTCCCATGGACAGCACTGCCAACTTTGTTCCCTTGGACTACTTAGGCAGGCAAGGCAAAGGTCAGGCACCACCAAAAAAATGGGGGAATCCAAGATTTACCCAAAGGCAGGGCCTCACAGCTTCAGAAATGGTTAGTTTCTTTCCTGGGCCTCATACCCTGTCTGGGTCTCCTGGAGACCGAAGGCTCACTTTTGTTTGGACTTGCAACAGAGTGATCACCCAGGGCTGGCTTCCTTGGTACATCTGGATGCGGGTTTCCTGGCCATGGCTGGCTGGTGGCTGAGGAGGGGATGGGTTGCCCTCCCGAACCACAGAGATCCCACCACGTTCAGAGGTTAGCAAGCGCTAAGCAAAAATCCTAATTTTATTTCAAGGCAAACTGTCATCGAAAGGGGAACATTTCTCCTCACGTCCAGTTCCAGCAACTCAGCTTAGACTTTAATTTAAGGGGTGGATCATATTTGAAGGATTTACCAGTTTATGCCAAACCCAGCATGAGTTAATTCCTTTTGCTGCTGACTGGAAAGCCCACGTCAATCTTTTCCTGAGACGCGTGCTATATTTAGTCAGGAAATGATAAATAATGCTATTTGAAGTACATTCTGCTTCTTTCCCTTTCCTCCCCCAACCTTTCTTCCTCCAAAATAGCTACGAAGTATAAATAATTTGTACATTTAACCTGAATATTCCTTGCCTACTTAGGTGTGCTCGTTTTCCATCCCTACACGCGAAGTCGCTAAGTGGGTTGAAAGTTGTTATTTTATTGATGTACGGTATAAATAAGTCACTCTACATGAGATGATTTGCGGTTAACATGTGCACGCGTGATCCTCCGTCCTCTGCTTTCTCATCCGACGTGCCTTTATCGCTTGAACTATTCACCTTGAGAAGTGAATTCACTGTTTGATGTTTAAAGGGAAACGTTTCCAGAACTGGCAGAAAATAAACACTAGCTGCTATTCTGTGCCTGCGGTTTCTTGCTTTGGCTCTGTACTTGTTGGAAGGTCTGCATTTTTTGGTCCAAAATATAGAGGTTTGTGCCTTTCTGGTAAAGGAGGATTGCGTCCTTAATTAAACATTAGGTAATGATGATGCAAGAGATTTGTAATTTGTTTCTCATCCAAAGAAATTTTTTGAACGGAGCAGAATGTCTTTGTTAGTAAGGAAATTTTTCTGTGGAAACAAAACACTTTCCATTTAGTGTGCCTCCAAAGTGATGGTATTGATTTGGAAATCACAAGAAAATCTTTATTCCTTTCAAAAAGCATCTTTTGCTGAAGGAAGTTTTCAGCAGGCTCCCATAGGTGCAAACATCTTGCTCACCATCACTTGAGAAATGCGGATAAAACCTTGGATTTATGATCTATGAAAATCTTTTAGGCCAGGTGTTTTTGATGGAAATCACAGGAGACAGATCGTACGAGTTATTCGATAACGCTGGGCTGCAGGATGTTTGCATCGGAGCGGCGTAAGGAGGTTGTAAATCAAAGGAGAGCTGGGCTCCGTGTCAGCAGCGAGTTAGCTGCTGAGGCCGTGGTCGCTGGGAGCCCTCGTGCAAGGACCAGAGCTCGTGCACGTAGCAGGGGAGCTGTTTGGTAAGTGTTGTTTGGCACGCAGAGTCAAGGTTAGTCTCATAAGAGGGGGGAAAAAAAACAGACAAATCATCAGTTTTCAGTTTCAATTTTTCTGCAAAAGTTGCCTTGCAAGTTTATTTATTTATTGCGAGGAAAAGACCCTCGAAAAAGTTCAAAGTTTCTGTCCATATGGAAAGGCTGTGCCTAGCTAGTCATTCAGGATGTCGAATGTATCCATCTGGATTCATCTTTCGGAGAGAGAAATGGGTTTGGGAGGAAGAGGAACCGTGCTAATGGTGTGGGAATAGACACTTCCCTGCCTGAAGCCTGAATTGAGGACTTGGGGATTTGAAAGCCTTCCCAACAGGGATCTCTGCCAGGAAACAAGGAGGAAAAGACTCCACCTAATTTCCAAGGCTGGGATTCATCTTGTGTAATAGCAGGTCCCTAGAATTGAGTTATCTGGTCTAGGGTGCTCTGGGCTCGCTCCAGAGTCAAGGTAGAGCTGCCTACACTTGCAGGTGGGTTTCCATGCCACTGTGATGGGGGTATCTAAGATAAGCCATGTGAGTTGCCCTCTGAAAGTGTCTGTCTCCGTTGACTCAGAGGAGTTTGGATGACTGGATTAGGGTAGACACTTCACTTTTAGACAGCTGGTGTGAGGTGAGCTGAATTTCACCCTATTGGGCAGGTTTTCAACAGGGTTTAATCCCATGGAGGTACATCTACCTCATAGGAGTTTTCAGAAGCTCTCTAATGTGTCACCTAAGCATCACTGGAATCATAGGTAGCTGAAAATCTGCCCTTCCTTTGAGAGGAATTTATCTATAGGTTTGCGTATATACTTGTATCCTTTAAAGCACCCATCAGGAACCTTCAGCATGCACATCCAGTCCATTTCAAAAATCTGACCGATACAGTTTTGTGAGCATCAACTTATGTACGACATGTCACCTTTTGCAGCAGCTTTTATCCAGCATGATCCACTGCCTTAAACTGCCACATCTGAAAGGCCATCAAGACAGGACCAGCCATGCAGGTGTTTAACAGTGGTAGCGGGGCTCATTGGAAACACCGTGTTTTAGTTCAGAAACTTCAGCTTAGTTTTTCCAATTAAAATGAGAAGGGTATGTTCTTCTAAGGTAGCTTGATTTGAAGAAAAAGACCAGTAGTCGTTTTGTGAGTCGTATCATCAAGGTCTTTAATGACCGCTACTGGTTGGGACGTCAGCATTTACAGCACAGCTGTTCATCCCTCCACTGAAGAAAGACCAAATCCAGAATTATTCATTTAAATTCAATGTCCTTGTCACAACCAGTAACTTAAATTAGGTGTCTGAGCATGTAGCGGCAAGCACAGAAGTGTATCCTCCACAGCCAAGTCTGAGAAGGGGCCGAGCACTCACAACTCCTAGTGTAGAATATGGAAGCTAAGAGGATTAACGATACATAACCATAACATAGGCTTGATATTTAGGGCAATTTCCGAAGTCAGTAGGGCTATTGTGGACTGATTGCCATCAGTCGTGTATGTCTGTCTAGCAGAGTCTGCTGCATAGGGAGATGGGTGATCCTGCACGGGAACACACGTGCACGTGAGTACAGTATTTGTCAATCCCTAATTCACTTTAAAGAATTGCTTCTGTAGGGGTAGCTGTGATCAGCATGACTAGCAACACCTGATCACAAGGCACTCCGCCTGCAAAAAAAAAAAAAAAAAAATCACCATTTTCACTCATTTCAAATTTATTTGCACTCTTTTTTGCAGTTTGTCTTGGATTTTCATGCGCTATTAAAGAAAAAAAATAATACCTCTTCTGCCTCTGCAGTTTCCTGCCCTTGTCCTCTCTTACTCCCAGCAGCCAGAACAGCACCTTCGTACTGCAGACAGGTACTGGTGGCTCACAGGAGGGTTTCAGCTTTGCATTGCAGATTACACAGCTGCATAATCTCCTGGCTAAGCAGCACGGATATACGGAGTCAGCTGGAGGAGAGCTGGGAGTTTGGTATTTCTTACCTGTTTTCCAAATCTCTTTCATGACTCTGAAGAGACACGAAGAAGGGCGTTAAAATGAAAAGGAGGCGGTTTATTCTTTTTTTGCTCTGATGCTGCCGAGGTTGCCGCTGACTATTACCTGAGCAGCAGCCAGCAAGTTTCTGCAGGAGTGTGTTGCAGGAGCAAGTGAGTGGCGGTAGCTCTGAATAAATCATTTATGTGTGCACTGCAGACTGTGCTTCAGGGACTGGCATTAATGGTGGCGCACTTTCAGACAAACAGAGGAAAAGGCTTTCACCCAACTTTTTACTGAAACCTCAGAGGAATAAAACAGGTCAGCGGTGAATATTAAATTAACTCTTGGCCATCTTCCAAAGTGATCTGGCCTAGTTAGGAAACATCAAGATGGAAGAAAGCTTTGCTTCTTCACATCCTGATTTCTCCGGGGAGGGGAGAGAAGGAGATCTGTGCGTGGCATTACAAAGGCAACCTGATTTTATAAGTCAACCGTTCTTCCATAGGCACCCAGAGACAGCTCCATGCAAATCTGCAGGACACCTGCACGCGCTTTTCTTGCAATGCTGCAGCAATATTTAAATCACATGCATTGTTTCATCAGTATGTTCTGATGAATATGACTAGATCAACAGGGTATTTATTCTGTTTTGCAGGTTTTGTACAGCCTTATGAGATGGGGCGTAGCGTGACTTTCCTGCCCATACCTTCCCAGTGCATGGGATAGGACTGGTCCCTCACCGAAGAGTGTGCTGAAGAGTGTATTTCCATGTCTCTGCCATGTGAAAGCCTGGCAGGGCTGACTCCAGTGGAAACTACTTAGCAGCCACGGAGATACTGCATGGAAATACCGCCCTCTGTTTTCTGCGTTTTGGATGTTTGTCCAAAACACATAATTTGTTTCAAGAAATTATACCTTTTTAGTATCAGCCAGGGTATTTAAGGAGAAAGTAACAGTGGGGTTAAACCATCAGTGTCTGTTGGCAATCCCATGAAGAAAATGAAGAGCTCTGTTATCTGTTCATGAGGGAAGGAGGGGGAGATGGGTGAGCCCTTTGCTGAATTTGCAGTAAATCACCCCATTCGGAGGTGTGTGCAGTGAGAGATACAAGTAAGCCACCGGAGCCAGTGGAGAGCCTTGTGCCTCCCAGGCCATGCCTGCAGACAGCCTCCCACTGGTCCTCCCGCGGGACCGGGCTCAGCATGCCTGAAGAGGGCTAATGTTCATTAGCCCAATTAGACCTCCTGCAGGGAGCAGGGCTACTGAGATGAGCTGCTGATGAATCTGCACGGGGCCACCTTTCTTTCCCCATCACTTCGGCATTTCCTTCACAGGGCTTGGGTTTGCTCTAGGGGGAAGCGAGTCCCCAGCGAGGCGAGGCAGGCTGTTGTGAACCATGTTTGCCTCCTCGGCATCTCGCCCCGCTTCCTTCTTGGTCTTCAAGCACTCAGTCGGGCAGCTGTGGTTAATGCTGCGGGTATTTGTCAGGACGGTCTGAAAAGCTCACATGCAAAAGAGGGAAAACGCTTCAAGGATGCAGCTTCCTCTGGCTTCCGTGGTCAAAAATGCGATCAAAAGGTTTTAATAGGATTGGTCAGAAAATGTTGTGATGACTGATTTGGTTTTTTGGTGTTTTGTGGTGGGGTTTTTTTCAGTAAAACGTTTTCAACACAAATGTAGAAGCCCTGAAGCAAACATTTTCTGAGACACATCTCCAGCTAAAATTCAGAAATGCTGCTGTGGAGCCGTATGGGAACTGTACTGCTGTGCATCGTGCAGGGCAGACTCTCTGGCTGAGTCCTTGGTGGGGGCACTTGCATTCCCCACCCCCTTTCATTATAAAGAACCCTGGCAATGGTCCTGGGGCAGCGAGGGAGGTGCAGCCTGGCTGGGGAGCCCAGCTCCCAGTGAGGGTGGTGGCACTGGTGGCCTCCCTCACCTCCTGCTGTGTGTCCACATTAGTGCTCTCCAGGTACTGAATCTTTCCAGTCCAGGGGAATTTTCTGATGGGAGGAAAAAGCCTTTGCTCAAATCATCTTACTGGGTCAAACACGCTATTTTCTCTGGGATGGCAGTTATGACAGATTTTTAAAATTTTAATTAACCTCAATAATGTCACAAGCTCGAAGCTGGCTGCACCGTGTGAAAGTTTCCCTGAGGAGGGCAGGGAGGTGCCAAAATGCCCGACCCTCCCTCCGGACCCCAACCGGGGCTCCCACTTCTCACCCCCAGCAGGAACCAGCCGGGCACCAACGGCCACAGCAGACAAACCCAGCCATCTCCAAGGTTTTAGGGCTGTCGGTGACTTTGACCAGGTTTAGGCTGTTGGGCTTCCTCCCCAACATTGAAGGGCGAGCTGCTGAGCCACCGAACCTTCAGTTATTTTCCACATCTGGTTTTATTCTCTGCGGATAAACAGCAGCCTTGCCATTAACAACAAAAACTTAATTCACTGAGGTTTGTTCAAGCACTGAGAGCAAATATTTTTCCTGTGCAGCTTGGGGTCATTTTAAGGGAAAAACAGGGCTGGAGGTATATCGCCCCTTTAAAAATTATTATTACTTCCTAGAGAAAATAAAATGTAAAGCACTTCTTCCTTCCATTTGTGAGGTTATTTTTATGGAAAAATTGCTGGCTTGGGAAGGAAATATTGCTTTGTGCCTGACTCGGGATCATAGCAGGGGATTTGAATAAATGCATGGATTAATTTACCTTTTTTTTTTTTTTTTTTCCAAACGAAAATGCTCGTTCGTAAGTCATACCTCGATAAAACCCTGTAGAAATATTTGGTCTGCTTTTCTGTCATCTACTCCCTCTTGGTGCCAGGGCTTACACACGAAGGAAGGGGATGGAGCAGCCAGCGAGTACCACAATTAGAAGTATTTTAGGAAATGTCTGTGGCTGTATAAGCTGCTGATTCCCCTCGCTGCTGCTTAGGAGGCTGAAGCCCCTATGTAGGTCACGTTCTCCAAGGCTGCTGCCTCCCTTGCAGCCAGACCTGCTGTTGACTTGGGCTGTCTTAATGCATCAAAGAGCCTCTGCTATGCTTCAGCTCCCCTTCTGAACTCGAGCTGCACCACTCAGCTCTTCTTGTAATCGCTGAGGTGGGTAACCTGACCAGGGGAACTCGAGCATTAATCACAGCCTTTCTGGTTCCCCGAGCAGAGAAGAAAATTTCTCATTTTACCATCGCCGCTGTTATTTTTAAATCTTTGAAATCTCTCCCTAAATCTCTTTTCCCGCCTTTTCCCTTTTTTTTTTTTTGGTTTTCATGTATCATAACCCAGTTATTATTATCAACAATCATAGTAATGTACTGAACCAGAAGAGGCAGTCAGGACTTTTCTTTTTATTAAGAAACACTTTTAAGAGAACAAATGGAGATCCACAGAAAATGAAAACAGGAATGCTGCTGGAGAACGTTTCTCTCTGCTGCACAGTGATAATAACATCGGAGGTGCCATTCCATGATGGAGCAGCCTATTGAACAGCCAGTGGGTTTGGGATAAGGGCTGCTCCTTAGCTGAAAATGACTTTTTCCTCCTTGCTGTTCTGCACAGCATCACCTCCAGACATGGGGATCAGAAACTAAGAGGCTGGAAGTACGCAGCTGGCAATTCTTGGGGAACCTGAGGAAGTATTGCAGAGAAGCACTGATCATTTGTCCCTCTTTGCTGCAGTTTCCGTGTCTGGCATTGCAACGCCGAGCCTTGTGAGCAGTGCGATGTGGGGTCAGCTTCTGCTGGCCTTGACCTGGCCAGGAGAGCAGCATGTGTCTGCTGTAATTGGGGGTGGCTCAATGCACAGTGAGTTGCAGCCGCTGGGCTCAGGCAGAAGGAGATGCTGAGTGCATGTTGGTGAGAAACGGCTGCTTTTAATCACATCTGTGAGGTTTTTCCTTTTTCTTCCTAGCAAAGTTTACCAGTCGTGCTTTTTCCCCCTTGCTGTCTGGGTTAATTCTTAGACACTCCTACCTCTCCCAGCCATGGCAGGAATGTTCCCCTGATGTCTTTGCTGTTACACCGGAGCAGAAGCCAAGTAAGAAAGCTGAGCTTCTCTGGGGCAGGAAAGTGTTAACCCCCTGACGAGATGGCCAGCAGGAGCTAGGGGGGATTACTGCCCCCAACTCCCATTTGCCTTCCTGGGGAGATTAGGAGGACCAGAGTCCCAGGGCTGGACCATCTGTGTCCCTGGAAGGGGAGCAGGGAGGCTGGGCAGAGGCTGGGTCTGCTGGGTTGTTTCCCCAAGCCCCTTCCTCTCCAGGGGTGAGCACCGCAGCATCCCAGTGTGGCTGGGACTCAGTGGGTGCCAGGGGGGGACAGAAAAGCCCCTTGGGCATCGGGCAGCTTTGCCCAGAGGCGTAGCAGGGTGTGTGGCCATGGCCCGGAGCTGCTGGGGGCTGAAGAGTGAAGCCAGAGTCCTTCTTCTGCCAGGGCTCCTTGCGGGCGCCGCCGGAGGAGGGAGGATGTTTTCCCCAAACTCCTGCAGAGCAGAGCTTGCTTCCCTGCACAGAGTCGCACCTCATTCTAAGGATGCCTCCTCCCTTTTTTTTTTTTTTTTATTTTTCCATTTCCAGAGCCAAAGAATGCAGTAAAACTTTCAGTAACAGGTACTTCTTATCAAACCTGATTTACAGAGTGCTCAGGCGTTTCAGTGTTTGTCCTTGCTTTCTGCGAGTTGGCAAGCCTGCCCGAGTATTTCATTTTTATGATTTTTATTTTTTGTTTGCACATGGGCCCGGAGGCTTATCCGAGCGGGGAATTCACGCAGTCGTCCCCTGGCAGCCGAGGGGCAGTGGTGCAGGAGCAGGGAGCTGGGCAGCGCTGGGCTCTGGGCTGGCTCCCTGCCTCCTCCCCCGGGGCTGCTGGTTAATGGGTGGATGTTAGCCGTTTGTCAAACCCCGCTAACCGACTACAGATAGCTTCACGGGACACTGGAGAAAGATGGGACTGGTCTCCGTGTAATAACCTTATCTGAAATTCAGCCAGCCTTCAAAGCCAGCTGATACACTTTTATTTATTTTTTTTCTCTGCTGCTCGCAAAGCGTCAGTGGGAGCGGGGTGGGGGTCTCTGTTATTTTTTTTAAATGACAACAGTGATATCACCTAATTGGTTTGGTGATAAAATCTGTAGAAGAAGGCTGTAAACCCTTTCTGATTTGTTCGGTTCTGCTGCCATGGAGAAATAGCTCTATTTGTCTGCTCCTTGCAGAAAAAAAAAATGCAGACTGGGCAGGATTTTTTTTTGTTGTCAAATGAAACACCAAATTAAATAAATAAACGAATAAGCCCCCGGGCGAAATGCAGACTCAGTCAAACATTTTTTGCATCAGATGCACCATCAGTTTAATAAGGGAGATCCAGCTAAATGCTCAGAGGGAGGGAGATGGTAGGAGAGAGGGCTCGAGAGGGAGCAGCGGGATGAGGCGCGATGCGTTTAGTTAGGCTGTTAGCTCTTTCAGCAGTTTTCTCCATAACTTGAAGGGCTGGTAGGATAAGGTTTGGTTTTGTTGTTAAACCTCATTAGTGTCAAATCTATCAATGCCTGGTAAAGATTACGTTAATGTGTAAGCCTTTGGGGGTTGCGTATGTGTGTGCGTGCACGTGCAACTGTATTACTAGCAAATGCTGGTCCTGATGGGTTAGGGGGGAGGTCAACAACATGTATCACTTAACTTTGTGGCCGGGGCTGGTCATCTTAAAATATTGTCAGGGGATGGACGGCAACCGATGACAAAAATGTCAGGCATCCAAGTGTTAATGACTTAATCATCACCCCCCACACACCTCTTCCCCCTTTTTATAGTCCCCCTGGAAATAATGCATGTGCCTTCTGCTGTACTCGGCACAGCTCTTTCCTTTGGCCTGACGCTTTTGCTATATAGTGACACCTCCCAGTGGCACTCTGCAACATTTCACTGAAGTCCATACAGAACTGCTCCTTGACAGGTTTATTTGTACAAATGAAGCCTTATAAAATGCAATCCGGCTTTGCAGGTACATTCTTTACAGAAATCACCCCGTTCCTCCCTCCCCCGAACATTTGGGTCCCCTATTAATTAATAGATAAAAGCACATAAGTACTTTCTAATTATGCCTTCAACAATCTGGCATTATGGTACAAGTTCCCCAGAAGCAATCACGTCCTGTGTTCTCCAGAAAGCAATGTCCTATTCCAGATGTTGCTGCTGTTGTTAATGGGTTCATGTTGTGAGAATAATCTCTTTGGTCTGTTGGTGTAATTGTGAGCAACACCTGCTAGCAGTGTCCAGGGCCTCCACAGACCTGGAATATGCAACTTAAACACGTCTCACTCTCCTAAATCAGGACTTAGGGAGATACAGACAAGATCTAATTACCAGGTTCTCCACCATCAGCAGAGCTACGTCCCAGCATCTCTGTGTTCAGTGGCCTCCATATACCTCAGTTTAAAACTTCCCTCTTTTAACAGCTTTCTCTGAGTTATAGGTAACACTGTTTACCGTGTGGATGACTAGCTGTACGGTAGTGTACACGCTGGAGCATCTCTGCAGAGATTGCTTGCTAAGTCATTGCAAGCTCCTTGTGGGTGCACCCTTGTCTAGAAACAGCCCATGAAGCCACTTCTGTATAATAGGGGCTTTTTTGGTTGGGCTGAGCTCGGCTCTAAGTCTTTGTGTATATAAAAAATATATTCTCACCTAAATAAAGGTGTAATTATAAAAAAATGACATTAAAGGGATGCAGACCCTAGAACAGACAGCAGACTGGGCCATTTTTCTTTAGCAGCTCATTTTGGGTTCAGCAGGAATGGGATAGGTTCTGTCCTCCTGAGGGAGTGGAGCTGATGTATAGCGAACGCAGCCATGCTTTGATGATAGCTACTTTGGAGTAGCTGCCTTCGTAGACTGTCTTCCAGAACAAATAGAGATTTTAGGAATGATTAATATTGCGCTTCTTGGATAAAACTACTTTTGTTATGGAACAGAGGGTCCTCATGGGAAACTACATATACCATGTGCTGGTGAAATTCCTCATTGGAAGGGGGCCTCAAAAGGCCTTTGAAATCAGTTTGCTCCAAACCAAGCAAGAACTGCATCTCAGTTTAACATGAAGGGTTTGTACCTACCTACCATTTAATAATGTGTCTTTATGTTAATCGGTGCAATTTGATCTGTGGACCATCCCTTAATCATAACAAGAGATGCTTTACTCTTCCAGTAGTTGTACCGAAGTCATCCCTGTGGCAAAAGAGGTGGGGCCAGTCTGGAGTAAGGTAAGATTTGTAGAAGAGCTATCAGAATTTGATCAATGAAATTAGGAAAAAAGATAGGCAAAATATGAAACATGAGTCTGCAAGGGTCCTCTGTCTGGCTCAAGCCAGCGAGTGCAAAGAAATTCAGACTTGCTGTCAGCTAAAGCTCCAGCACAGCCCTTTGACATAACTATGTAATGCAGCAAATCTGTTTCTCGTCATCCGACGCTCCGCTGAGACCTCTTGCTATGCTTAGCTGAGAGCTTTGAACGTCCTTGCTTTTATTGGCCTCTTATGAAGTCCCTCAAAAACACAGTTGATCTGATATTTCACTCTGCTGTTGCCAGCTATCCTGGTTGTTGTTGGATAGCAGAGAGCTAGTAGCAGCTGGTGTACTGGTGGATTTTGCATTAATTCAGTCATGGTAGCCAGGCAGCAGTTGTGCTGCCCGTGCAACCCCTGGCAGGGCATGGGCAGGATGAAACGGGAACCATTTTGCTCCGAAAAGGGCAGCGTGGAGGAAGGTCTCCACTTCATAGCCATCCTTGTGCAGCAGGAGCCCCAGCTGCGGTCCTCTTACTCTTTGGGACCTTAAGCCAGTTTTCTCACCCTCTACACAGTGGCCTCTGGAGCTTTTCTAATGCTAGGTGCAGAATAGGAAGCCAGGTGCCTGCCTTGGTGCTGGTGGCTTGAGGCATCTCAGCCAGTGAGTGCTGCAGATGCTCTCAGTTTTGTGTCTGGCAGGTCTGTGCTCACTTTCATAAATGAGCAGTAAGTGAGGAATGGAGTCATCCTCTCACCTGTTGAAATCTTTGTGTCCAGCCTTTGGATGCCTTTTACAGACCATAGTTTGGGAGAGCTTCCACTCACCTGAACTAGGGATGCACGGCTTGGCATGAACCTGAGGGTGAAACGTGGGCTGTAGCAGTGTCAGACCTGGGAGGAGATGCCTGTGGATGGACATCCTGAGTGCTCGTGCCTATGTTCTTCTCCCCTGCGAATCTATTAGAAAAGGACATAGCACTCATGTTCACCTCACGGTAAGGCAGCAGCACAGAAACAGAAGGGTGTGCAGGAGTCCCCCTTGGCTTTGGGCTGGACTCCCAAACCCAGTTGCAATTTCTCAATAGCACAAGTGAGGCGCAAACATTAGACATCAATAAGATGGAGGAAACAAATGTTTTTGGAAACTGGGAGAAAGGAGGAGTCCATGGAAATGCTTCCTTCCCCTTCTTACATGGATGTGGATTACATCCACAAGTAGTCAGGAGAAACTTACGATTTAGGTTTTCAATGCCCAGTCGGCCACTGCGAGATCCAACACCCTGTCCGTGTTACACTCGCTGGGAATCACCTCTGGCCACCAGCAACTGCAGCTGCCAAAGTTTTCTGCTTCTGCAAGACTCGGCAGCAGTTTGGACTTGGGTGATTAATTTTGAAATGCAGTTGTGCTGTAAAGCCTGTTCAGAGCGTAGTCAGTCAAACAGCCAGCCTGTGGCTGGAGGAGATGGTCCGCAGGTTCTGACCACCCACAGAAGCAAGGGCATTGCTGCCCAACCTGTGATGGCTAGTGGGCTGGTGGCACCCATGCATGTGTCGCTCACTGAGCTTGGAAAGCCACTAAAGGAATGAAGGCTTGATATTTTGGGAGGGGTTGTATGCTCAACGCTGTAAATACACCTGGGGATGGAGATACCGACTGGTATGCAGGCTGGGCAGAGAAGGGCAGAGAATGGATTGAGAGCAGCCCTGAGGAGAAAAGCTTGGGGATGTTGGGTGATGAGAAGATCACCATGAGCTGGCAATGTGCACTCACAGGCCAGAAAGTCAACTGCATCCTGAGCTGCATCAAAAGCAGCATGGCCGGCGGGTTGGGGGAGGTGATTCTACCCCTCTACTCTGCTCTGGTGAGACCCACCTGGAGTACTGCATCCAGCTCTGCGTCAGCACAGGAGAGACAAGGACCTATTGGAGCAGGTCCAGTGGAGGCACATGAAGATGATCAGAGGGCTGGAGCACCTCTGCTATGAGGACAGGCTGAGAGAGCTGGGGTTGTTCAGCCTGGAGAAGGCTTATAGCAGCCATCCAGTACCTGAAGGGGGCTTACAGGAGAGATGGGGAGGGACCATAGATGGGAGCGTAGTGGTAGGACGAGGGTAACAGTTTTAAACTGAAAGAGGGGAGATTTAGGTTAGATATTAGGAAGAAATTCTTTACTGTGAGGGTGCTGAGACACTGGAACTGGTTGCCCAGAGTAGCTGTGGATGCCCCATCCCTGGAAGTGTTCAAGACCAGGCTGGATGGGGCTTTGAGCAAGTGGGAGGTGTCTCTGCCCGTAGGAGGGGTTTGGAACTTGATGATCTTTAAGATCCTTT
Organism: Tringa tobata; assembly: GCA_033628505.1. NCBI lineage: Eukaryota > Metazoa > Chordata > Aves > Charadriiformes > Scolopacidae > Tringa > Tringa tobata. Next base: position 12,836,138 of record JAHREE010000480.1, read on the forward strand.
CTAACTCTAACCATTCTATGATTTTATGAAAATACGCTTTTTTAATGAAAAAGTTGGCTAAAAGAGCCATATTCTAATGCCACATTGTCCTGGTTTGGGGTGGAGCAGAGACAGCTTTTCTGTTCAGTGAGAGAACTTGCTTCTATTGGTTGCTGTGGGAACCAGGGTCAGCTGTCTTGGTTGTTTACCCCATGGAGGGGTTGCACCTGTGCGGAGGGGTGGGCAGATCAGGTGACCTTAACTGACCAATAGGGTGTTCCATCCCATCTGCTGTGATCAATATAAAAGCTGATGAATCAAATCTGTTGCCCTGTGTTAATGTTGTTTTTCTTCAATGACTGATATCTGAGGATGCTGTCAGTTCATTTTCTGTTGATCCCCATCAGCGTGTTCTGGAATCCAGTTTTGTTTTTCTGCTGAGTCCAGTCTGGAATTTCCCCAATGCCTGCTGGTGACATCTTCTTAGAAGCTTGATTCAGTTTTGTATGTATTTGTATATATTGCATCTATTTTATTATTTCCTTTTTTATTTTATTACTAATATTTCATTAAAGTAGTTTAGTTTTTTCTAAACTCATAAATCTCTTTATCTCTCTTCTCCTTGGAGCAAGAGGTGGGGGAGAGAATCTGTTGTGTTGTCATTAGCCAACCTGGTCCAAACCACGACACACATATGGGTCATTATTATAGCTTGATGTTGATGATGCAGGACACCAGGGTTCAGGACAAGTGGGTAGTGGACACGCTAGCTTATAAGCTGCAAAGCTTGGGAAGCTGCATGAGGTGTCTCTAGTGGCTACTCAGAAAGCAGCATAGGTGTCTAAGTCCTTCCTGGCCTCCAGCTGCTGCCCCAGGGTCCTATTTTGTATCAACCAGCCCTGTACAGATGTGTCAGATACCCCAGGGCATCTCAAATGGTACCAGACACCTTTGTTTAAGCAACTGAATCCCACCCTAGGTGTTTGCTCAAGATCATATATAAAGCCTCTCTGAGAGGTGGGACCCAAGCCCAGACCTCTTCATGTGCTATCCAGCATTTTAAGCACTGGAACGTGCCCTCTCTCAGGAATGAACGTATCCATATGGTGGGTTTGGTTGGATTTATTTTTGCTTTTCTCATTTTTGGAATAATTTGACTAGCCAAGAGTCCTTCAAGGAAGTTTTGCAGCGGATGACAAATTATTCTCCACAATGTACATCGTGTAGAGGGAAGGGGCAAAAGTCCTTTCACCTAACCTTATTATACTTTCTGTATTTTTGTTTCAGCCTTCAGTGTTATTACGTCTTCTGTGCTGGGTTTTGGAAGGAAATGCACGTGCTGTTTTAATATCCCTGTGCTGAGTCTCGCCCTAACTGTGCGGCTGCCTTGGGTTATTTGTTCTGCTATTTGAGAAAACGTCCGTGTGAGCCTACGGTATGAAAATCACATGAGACAAAGTGAGAGGGAGAGAAACCCTGGGCTGAAAGAAAGTACGCAGGGAGGTGGGGTGTAGAAAAGCAGCCTCATGCATGGCAGAGGACCTGATGGAAGTGTCAACGAGACAGTCCAAAAGTTCATCTGGCACTCAGTAGGTGCAGTAACATTTTCAAACCAGCCAGGGTTTTCTAGAGTCAAAAAGATTGCTGTGCTGCGTGTTTGGAGCAATAGCTGATGGTGGGGAGAGTCTGGGATCTCGGCTGACAGTTTGAGGACTTACTAGCCTGCTAGGAGAAGTGAGACAATTAGAGGCCTGGGATGCAGAGAGAGGAATAAACTGAATTTGGAAGCATGAGATCAATAGTTTGTAATGCCACTTTGTCTGGGGCTTGTATCAAATAAGAAACCTGCTGAAAACAATTATCCGAAAAAATGAAGCTGCTCAAATTTCTGCTTTATAAGTTTCTCCGTTGATTTAACCCCCCTCCCCATCCGTTCTGTGAGTGCTGTGTCCGGTCTAATGAGGCCCCCTTCGTTCTTCTGGTTTGGGCAGCTGTCTGAAACCGCTCTGTTGGAGAAGGGCTTTTTCAGCCCCAGCAGCTCCTGAGGGATTTGGGGGCAGAGAAATGCAGGGTTCAGAGGAGTGGCGACTACTTGTGAGAGTTAACGAGGGGAAATGAACTCATTTGTGACACTTGTAAACTTGAAACCCAGTTATGGGGAGGGGAGAGCGCCGTGTTATCCAGCTGCTTGTAATGCAGACAATCCAGGGAGAGACAAGCTGCCAGCTCTGGAGAGCCTGGCCGTGCACAGAGCCCTGTTCCTGGTTTATATGGGATTCCTTTGAAAGAGAGTCCAAGTCATGATTAAAAAAAAAAAAAAAGTACGTGCCCTTTTCAAATGTCCTGTCCCAGGGCCCGGATGCTGACAGTGTGTTTTGTGTCCCAGTGATGCCTTTTACCCTCAGCTTGTGAAGCCCCCTGAGCCTTTAGCCTGGCTTCCCGCTGCAGTGGGATGGTGCTGATCGACATCCGTCTGATCCCTTACCTTTGCGGCAGGTACCGCAGAGAGCTACAGTGCTAACAGAACTGAAAAAGCTTCACTGGCCACCACTCCGTGTCTCGTGCTTTATGTGGGTTCGTTGCCACAGTATATTTCAGCAATTTAAAAAGCAAACATGAAGCAGTCAAAGACACGTATCACTAAACTGTACTGTTTGTTCCCAGTTTTCCCCCGAACAGCATGTCTCCCTCCTATACCCCCTTCTCTTTGATCCCTAAAAAGCCAGCTATGGCTTTAAATAAACTATAAGTGGGGACATGACTCTGCTTGATGTCTGGCCTGCAATGGAAGTGAAGTGTCACTTCCAATTTTGTGTGGGAGCCGAACAAAGATGCCTGTGACCAATCCACTGGTTTTGTTTGAACAGGGAGATTTGGTGAGAAGCGTATTTCAAAGGGCCAGGGAGGCAGATATTAAAAGCTGTCAAAGAGAAATTATTTTAGCTTTTTTAATTCCCATTCATGGGATCATGTGTTTCTACCTCATGGATGCTGTGCAGTAACCTTGCAGTAGGCAGCTGGAGCAGCGTGCCAAAGACTGGCTTGGCCCATTGGGTCTCCATCCCAGGACAGGTATTGACCTACATGAAGCCAGCCAAAGTGGCTGAACATGGGGGTGTTTGTGAGTGGAGGAAGGATAGAAACAGGAAAGCAAGGAGGCAGTCAGCAGCACTGCTCATTTACAAACAGCAAAGCCTAACCACATTTGTCTAACCAGCTTCGGTCACTGTTGCCAATACCGAATCAAAAAGCAGTAGGTCTGTATGAGCTAATACTTTCTATTTAGCTGTTGGCACAGTATTGTTCAAAAAGGGTGCAATGACCAAGGAAAAGGACTTTAATAAAATTAGTCCCAGATTTACTATGAATAAGACTTTAGCCAGGTCTCCTAGATGCTAGCAGGGAGAAGCTATTTTCCTATCAAATAGCAATGTAGTTGAGTAAGGAATTGAGATAAATTGTTGGGATGACTTCCAATTGTAGACTGTGGTGAATAAATGAGGTAGGTCATGCCTCCCCAGCAGCCTGGGTTTCAGTTTCACATCAGGCAGTTTCATATGGCCGTGTCTGTCTCTTCTGCACCATTTGCTTCATATACTATACGTACATCCTCCCCTCCCCCTGCTTCCACTCTCCCTTGTAAATATTTAATCATAAAATCTCTCTGCCTTTCTGGTTCCTTATATTTGACGTGTGCTTTATCCTGGCTACTGCCTCTGGGAGCTGGTCCTTGATGAAAAGGGACAAAGCAGACCATCAAGCTATCATGCTTTGTACGAGGCATTATTTTTCCGTCTGTCAAAATTAAATGGCAGTTGGGCTTTTCCCTTGACCTGTCAATATTTTCACAAAATTCAGGGCTGTCTAATGAAACTCTGGGAAAATGGTTGCACGATGACATTCCCTTGCATGTTGTCACTGTGTCACACAGCTCTGTGCAGACATTTGGGGGGGGGGCTTTTTAAAGATTGATCCACAAAGAGGATTACCTCCGCTGCTTATTGCAGCCTAGCCGCTGCACGCATCAACCTCAGCCACCAGCCTGCCTGGATAGGCTGCTGTCCTCCAGGCTAAGCATTTTTAGCATCGATTCAAACATTTGGTATGTAGAAAGCACTTGGGGTGTCCACAGCCTTGGCCATGCCCGAGTGCACCTTGCTGTTGGCTTCAGCCAGGACAGAATTTCGCCACTGCACCATTTCCAGCCGGAGGTGGCCACCGTGGCCTCCTGTGGAGAAAGCTTTGTCATGGCCCGACTCCCTTGCCTATGAAGAAGTCTGGCTTAAGGCATCTTGTTTCTAAAAAAAGCAGCCATTCGTTTCCAGGACATGAAGGCTCAAGGCTTTCTCCTTTCTTCCCTCCTCGGAGCTGTTTGTGGCTGCTAACGGACAGCATGTGGAATTGCTTCAACTCATCTCTCTCTCCCATTTGATTATGTACTTCCCTCTCTTCATTTTCCCAAAGCAGTGATGAGGACCGGGATGAAATATGATTGTTCTCCCCTCCCACTGTCACTGAGGCAAGCACAGACACCAGGCTTTTAAGCTATTTTTTAGCTAAAAGCAGCAGGCGGTCAAAGCTTGTCAGAAGAGACACCTTGTCCCTCAGTTGAAGACACATGCTCAGGTGCTTTCTTCCTCCTGCTTTCAGTCTGGAAGGGAAATTTCAGTAGCGGGCATATCTTTTAGAGACACATAGCCAACTGCAGTAAGATTGAGAAATCTGAGGTCACACGTGTCCTTTCCAGGCTCTTTTCTCCCTTGCCTTTGCCGTGGCCATCCTTGTTCCTCCTCCCACCTCCTTGGCCACCCTCTGCAGCAGAGCTCCAGGCTCCAGACGGACGGCTCAGCCCCACCACCCCAGGCTGTTTTTTCTCTGGTTGTAGCACAAATATAGTGCTCCTAGCTCACAGGGCAAATGATGGTGGAGTCCTTCATAGCTGATAAATGAAGCAAATGGATATGGAGGAATAAATACAGAATTCCCACGATTGTCTTAAATCCCATTTGTGTTGAAGGAATTGGGGTGGTTTCCTAGGCAAGCAGATGGCAAACTCGCTTGGGGATAATTCTCATTGGATTCTTGTTTTTGTGGTCACTACTTATAGAGGTTGCTAATCCCATGACCAGACTTGGCTTCTTCCTGGAGGCCACTAAACATGATGGCTGGGATTTTGGAAATCAAGCACAGTGTGTACATGCTAAGTGCTCTAACAGGGAAATCATGAGTAGTATTTTAATATGTATTACATCTCAGCCTCTGACAAGACAGGCACATAGATGATGAATGTAATTTGTCAGTAAAATTCAGCAGATATATCTTCAGGGTTTAACTCGATATCAAAGCAAGAAGGCAGCGCTGAAAATATAGCCCTGAAAATCAGACTCCCCAGTACTTTTCCATCAAGTGATATTAATTATTAGATAAGTAATAGTGATTCGTACCAATGCAGTCAGTATGGAGTGATAGTTCCTTCGGTTGTTATTTGGGTTTGTGAGTAGAGCTTGCGGCAAAGCGCATGATAAATACTATGGGTTTATTGCAGTTCTGCCTTGTTATAACAGGTCAGAATAGGGCAGTTCTTGCTCAATGGTTTGCAGGCTTTTCAGATACAAGTTGTGCTACGACAATAACATGGTTACTATTTTAGGCAGTAGGTTACTTGAATGTGACTCGTATTTCTATTCATGTTAAAAAACCTTACAGTCTTTCCAAGCAGTTATTAATCTGTATTATAACAACTGTGTCTGTGGCTGTTTGAAAAGCAAAGCCCTGGCAAGCAGAAATATAGAGTTGCCAGGCTAAAAGCAAAATATATTAAGTCAAACATCAATATTTATAACACAGTCAGTAGTTCTTCTGAAATAAACAAGAAAAAAATCTAGTGAAAAGGATGGGGAAGCCTGGAAATGCTAGAGAGAGACAATAAACATAATATAGTTACAGTATAAAACTTAGATAACTCAGGGCTTGGTTCTTCTAAGAAGCCTGGCACTATCACCCGTGGCTCAGCAAAGGCTTCAGACAGACAAAGGGAGTGATGTACTGTTGTGTAAAAGAAGGGTGAAGGAGGGGATCTTTTTCTGCAATCCTTGTTTTGTAATTGGTACCCAAATAGCATGGCAGTCAAGGCATTACTGGATTATGTAGAAATGAATGGAGCCACATATTCACACCTCTCAATTAGTGAGTTGTGAAGGAAAGGTATATGTTAGTACAATTCCTGTTTAAAAACACTTTCACTCTGCTCTTGGTGATAAAAAAAAAAAAATAATAACCCAAGAGGCAAATATATTAGTTCTGCTACAACATCTTTTATGATTGTAAGACTTGTAAACCACACTATAATTCTCTGAAAGCATGGGATGCACACCCTGTCACCCCGGGGCGGCATGGAAATGCAACGAGACAGTGGGATTAGTAACCAGGTTAAAAGTCTCCCTGTTACCCAGGCAAGGAGCCAAGATTCAGTTCGAGGTTTTATTTTTTGATTCCCTGGCAATCTAGGTTCCATTTCATCACCTGATGCGTTAGCTTAAGGGAAGGAAACTTAAAGTCCTGGTGAATGGAAAGTTTTGCTTCTTTGTACTAGTTTTTGAGACTCTAACACAAAGCAGGGCCAGTGTTGAAAACCAGTCCCACAGCAGTGTATTGCACAGGGGATGGCACACTGTTCTAGGTAGGAAATACAGCATTGCATCCCTCTGAGGACAGTTTGCATCTGTGTCTCCTGGGCTCTTGGTAAAGTATTATAGTCACTGCCCTGCTGGAGACTTCTGGGTATACAGTTTTCACTAGTGAAGGTGACGTGAAAAATCCCATCCTATCTTCCATCTGTGAGAAAAATTAATTTTCTGAGCTGTCGTTTTGCACCCCTGCGTCACCTACCCTGTGCTGATCTGACCCAGGTTTGCCAGCGGGCCATGGTGGCTGTGGGAGGGGGGAAAGGTGGAGCTGGGCGGTCAGCAGGCCAGTGTGATCCCATCCCGCTTGTTTCTGTAGGAATTTCTGTAGGAAATGAGGCTAAAAGCTGCTTATGTGGTGTATGTGTGTGGCTGAGCAGCACCCTGTAATCATGGTAGGAAGAGGAGCAGAAACCTGTAATAATCTTCACCAGCAAGTACCTTGATAATTTGTAGCTGCTGCTACATACAACTTATTTAGGAGCTGGCCTTTTATAAATGAGGTGCAAGGAGAGGAGACGTAGCTCCAGTGACCTTTGCCTGGTGCCTGTCCGCTGGTGCCAGCGCAGGGAGACCTCGAGGAGGGTCTCACCTGGTCAGCCACCCAGGGGTCGCGCACCCAGGTAGCCTGGAGGTACAGAGAAATGGGTCTAGGAGGGCTTTTCCCCTCTGCGGTGAGAAAATGATGCTCAAAAGTGCTTTAAGGAGCTACCTGGGCCAGTGGTGAGGAATCCCCTGGAGAACTGAGGCACTGGCTGCCATGTTATTGCTGCCACCAAGATCCCCCATGCTTGCATGGCCACGCATGGAGGAAGGGGCCACTTTCTTGCTCAGGTGACCATGCAGGGGGCTGGAGCAACCCCCTGGGAGGCTGGTGGCCTGGAGCTGTGGGAGCAGATCAGAGGGTGCTGGTACAGCCCTGCTTCAGCCCCTCTTCCTTGCTCAGTGAGTGCTTCAAGGGCTGAAGGAGCGACAGCGGCCAAGATTAACTTCTTGCTTTCCACAGCTTGAGTCCTTTCACTCCTGCTGTTGGAGCTATGCGCTAGCAAGTCAAACGTAGTACATTTACATGCATATACATACACGGTGACTATATATGTATGGGTGTGTGTGCACGCCTATCTGTGACACTTGAAATGCTGCACCTTTAAGTGTTTGCACAAGTCCCCAAAATACACATAGCAGACAACTTACTTAAATTCAGAAACTCAGGTAGGGAAAAAGAATGTGTCCTTCTGATATTTCCAAACGTGCTTCCGATTTTAAAAATTATCTGCATTAGATACACAAAAAGACTGGCCTAAGGAGTAGCAGGGAAGTTTTAAAATCTTCTGACACATCTGTGGAAGCTTTTCCCATGTTAACTCCAACATGCGCAGCTGCTACAGCTGCAGCAAAATCAATACTAAAAGTACAGGAAAATGAGCACAACTGCCCAAAGCAGCCTTGTGGTCTGGTTTGTGTGCCAGGGCCCTCTTTCTGGAAAGGAGGGTGTAGGGGGAGAAGAGAAGCAGACACCAAGAAGGACAGCTGTGAAGGTGGTGTCAAGGCTCACAGCTCACCTTGCAGGTGCTTCAGCCAAAAGTTACCTCCTGGCGGTGGTGCTCGTCTGCGATGACAGGCATAAGTCAAAACTGGTGGAGGAACAGCATTTGCCTTTTACCAACTACTCATTAATTCTGGTTTAAGAAATGACAATATATAGGGCATATAATTGAATATAAGAAAGCGAGCAGAGGATTTGTGCTTTGTGAGTTGGTGTCTCCTTGAAATACCATGTGCTTGCCTTGCAGTTGTGAAGAGACCTCTCTCTATCCTAGTGTAATAAGGTGGGAGTTCAGATTCTCAAAGACAAGTGGAAAGTGCATATCCGGACCTTTCAGAATGGCTTTGACAATGTCACTTCCAGGTGTGAGTGTGCAATTAGTTATTAGCACTTGCATTTTCTGGAACTTTACTTTTGGTATTTTCCATTGCTATAAGCACCTACAATATGTTTGATGTCGCTTGTGACAGAGCAACACCCATTTCACATGGATGGCAGCTAGAAGACTAGCCTAGAGAACAGTTAGTGCAAAAGAGGAAATGCTTTCAAGATGGTATTATTACCCTGAGCCTGGCGTGAAGACTTGGAGACTGTCACTGAGGCCACTGCTTGCTGGGGACATGAAACCCAGCAGTGGTGAAATAAGTGCAGCAAAGGTGATGTGGTGAATGTGTGAGCTGTATCATGCACCCAGTGCATGCCTGCCATTCAAACTGTATGGCAGCCACATGGAAAGTGGAAAATGGCAATCATCCCTGTCCTTCCGTTCTTGTGTCTTTCCCTTCCAGCTCTTTCTTTCCTTCCTCCTTTTTGTCTCCATTTCTCACTTCCCAGCGGCACTTTGCTGTGTTATGTCTGCTTATGAGGGCCTGAATAAATAAGAAGCATAACCCCAGTAAGAATCTCCAGGGCCAATTGAATTGTCATCACTTGCTGAATGATGGGATGCTCAGAGCTACCCCTGTTGAGGACAGCACTCTGAAATGGGGGCAGCGGGCTGGAGCAGCCTGGTTTTAGGGTACCACGTAGTCACGTGGAGCAGGAAGGAAAATAGGCAATGAAAAAGTGGCTTTGAGATTTCGTCTCAGAGGAATGCCACACTGTTCTGCCTCCTTTTCTTGTGTCAGGTCAGCAGAACTGGTACTGGGTCTTATTTTCTACTTTCTTTCCTTGAGAAGGTAAAATAGAGGGGAGGGAGAAATATTCACATTGCTTCTGCTTAAAAGCTAACTTTTATGTAGTCCAAGTCAGCTTTGAAATTGAAACCTCCCTGGGATAATGAAACAGGAGAGGCTCAGTTCCTATTTAGACTGATACTATTTGGCTGAGGGCAGTCTTTACTCAAGAGTAATTTGGGGAAGTGACAGACAGCCATGATGTTGATTTACTTTGTAGCAGTTTGGGTTGAAATGGAAGAGTATTAAAATTTAGATTTTTTTTAAATTGCAGGGACATCATTACAGAAGGGGACTTTAAGTTCTTCCTTTCGGTATGCCCTGTAATGTTAAAAATAGCAGAGGATGTAGACGTGTGACATTCATCTGCTGACTTCTTCATGTCTGTTACCAGACCTGATTGTCTTTAAAGACTGGTCAAAGAAGAAAAGTAGTCTGGGACTCTCAGCTCACCTCCCAGTGATTCTCAAAATGGGAACCACCCATTTATGCGATATAATATGTTTGTTAAACTGTGCTCCTGGGAGGCATAGTGCTAGATTAAAGAGGATATTTGAAATCCTGAATGAGGTGCATTTGCTAAGGCAAGTGGTGAATTCTTATAGTATGGAGGATATTTTACCCCATTTACTTTGGAGATACCCCAAGGCACACTGAAATGCATACATTGAGGCAGTGCTACTACTTGACACTCATTCATTTGAGCACTGATCTTCAACTCAGTCACCCAGATACTTGAAACAATCTGCATTTGCCAAGTGAAATTATTAGTTAGTATCAGTATAACAGGAGGGGAAATGATGGGAGAGGTGGGCAAGCTCCTCTTTCTTCTGGCTGGAAGGATTTCTTCCTCTTTGATCGGGAGATTTGGCAGCTCTGGATGTAATTTCAGCCCTCTTTTATTTATGTTGGGTTCTTTCCACCCTCTCAGTCCTGGACTTTGTTTGCCTGCTCCTTCTTACAGGACTGGGTTTGTTTGCTTTCCTACAAAAACATCTCATGACCAGGAACGAGTGTGGAACTTCGTCAGGTCTGAGAGCCATTATAACCAGCCAACCGTCTATGAACGCTCCTGGCTGCAGATTAAAACAATGCCATCACTTAGGAGAACCAAAGTAAAATGAGAAGAGGGTGTTCAAGGATTTCTTCAGGGAATAAAGTACATAGGCACTCGAACTCTGAAGTGCCGATACACCTGTGAGAAGCAGATTTAGGAAGAGAAAAAAAAATAAACAAATTGTCCCATTAACCAAGAAAAACAAGAAGGATGGACTTCATGTGAATTTGTCCTGAAATGCTCTCTGCCTTCTAAGAAGAGCCACAGGACGCCCTTCCTTCTCCCAGGGCTAGAGGACCACTGCTAGCCCAGGGCCAGCCAGCCAGTACCTTCCCCATGGAAAGCGCAATAGATGTGTTTTAGCTGGCTGCCCTCAGTGAGGATGGCACTGATTTGTTTGAGGTTTTTAAAATTATTTTTTCCACCTAAAATTTGTAGGAATTTAATTATATAGAACGTAATCAAATTAGTCTGGCAAATTTGGGCAGGGAATTAAAAAAATATGGGGATGGGATGCAGAGGACAGTCACAGGTTCGCCTTTTTTCCTTAAGAAGCTGCGTTAAATACTTATTTCATTCAGAAGGGAAGTATGGAGATTTATCTAGTGAATTGGCATACTTTCTGCTTTTTTCTCTTTTGATCTACTATATGATGTATAATCGATGTTACTCCAGAGTTGTTATTATGCTGTTACGTGTACGTAGGATCCCCATTCGCTAGTAACGGTGATATCCCTATCAGACTGGTGAGAAAACTGAGGTTTGATTAATGAGTGGTGGCAGAGGACACACGCTTCTGTATTTATCTGAAGGTTCACACGGGAGGAGCTTTAAAGATGGTCCCACATGCCTATCCACCAGAGTTAATCCTCCTCAGTCGTGGGCTCTGTCCTGCCCATGCCAGAGGCCTGTGCCTGCTCCTGCCTGAAGAAGATGGGTGCAGCCTGGCAGGGCTGTGATTTGGAGAAGAGGACCTGCAGGGCCATACACTTGCTAAAAGATGGAGGGGGATGACTCCCTGTAGTGGAAATCCCATTCATCACCTTCTCTTTGCTAAGCGTGTAAGGTTCTTCTATCCCAGATGGCAGGAGATGTCAGGTGGCTTATTCAGAAGGGCTTTGGTGTTTGATAGGAATGTATTACCAGCCTACGGGCAAACACAGCTCTGAAGAAGGGGAGAAGGGGGAGGGAGTTATGAATGAACCCTGGGGCAAGATTATGACTGACTTCCTTCAACTTCCTGCTGGCTTCCTGTTGCTAGCAGGGATTTTCTGTGGGATGTTCCTAATTCAGAGGGCTGCTAGGGGTTAATTGCTGAAAGATGTAAGATATTTCTAGCATGCAAAGAAGTACCCCGACATGACATACGTATTAGACATCACTATGCCTTTTCGAGGAGCTTGCATGACTTCTGTGAGGCTTTCACAGCTCTACGGCAAATACTCACCTGTAATCAACGTCGCAGCGAGGGCTGTATTTGTGTGCAGCCTGTATAGACAGGTAGTGCAGAAAAGACTCTGAGCACGTTTGCAAATGCAGCCTTTTCCCATGGGTCCTGTCACTTGTGCAATATTTGATACGTCTGCGGCACTGCTGGTAGCGGTAAGAGATCCAGAATGCGCGGCTGTGTTTATATCTGTGTGTAGCTCTCTGTGTATGTAATAGGTGTAGGAAGGCGTATGTTTTATATATAGATATATAGATATATATATATGTGCACGTACACACAGACTCCTCTCCCCTGCCAGCGCTGTGCCAGCCACCCTGAGCGTGGGAGCGTGCCAGGGAGGCTGCGGAGCCCAGGAGCCACGGTCCGTCCCGCGCCCTGGGGCTCACCCCAACCCACCCTGGTACCTGCTCGCCACAAGCCCCAGCTACCCCGGGAGAGAAAAGGCAGGGAGGGGAAAATAAGGTGATGGGTGCCCTTGGCAACGAACAGGCCGTGAGGTGCTGGGTCCTGCAGCTGCCGGTGAGGGGTGACAGCGTTTTGAGAAGGCTCCCTTGGGTGATGCTTGGGACCTTCGTGGAGCGGAGGAGCGCTGGGAGCGTGTCTGCTGCCTGCTCACGGCTCTGGCTGCTTTGTAGCAGCCAGGAGTGCTGGCCGAGGGATTTTGCTGCAGCATTTTTTCCCAGCGCTTAGGGGAGGGAAACAAATGGGAATTTAGGAGGCAAACCGTGGGTACCAGGGGGGTGCTCCGGAGGTACCTCCTCACTCTTGATGACGGTGGAGCCAGCAGGGTTAGAAGCAAGACTGATCTCAGCCCGGCAGCTGGGTGTCCTGGTCTGCAGCAAGCGCGGGGTTATTACATCCCGATGACACTGTGTAAGAGCAGAGGATTTTATAAGAAGCGACAGTTGCTCAGGAGCCAGCATCGCCTGGGTCCTCCAGATGACCTCGTCCCAGGTAGCTCAGCTCGGGATCCTCTTTTTATTACAGAAGTAGAGTTCGTGCCTGATGATGTCACGCTCAGGGGGAGGGAAATAAAAAAAAAAAAAAAAAAAGATTGCAGTCCTAACGCAAAGGAGGATGCAGCAAACCACAGAGAGGGTCCTCTCCTTTAAGGAAGACGAAGCAAAAGGCAGAGCCTCTAGGAGGGTCTCCCTCTCCTTCCTGCTTCAAAGAGGAAGACTGTTTGCCTTCTGTAAAAGGAGCTGGCTGTGTAATGCATTGTACATCTCGAGGTTAGACCTCTTCTGATTTCTTAAGGGAAAGGCTGTTTTATTTCTCAAGTGGATGCCAGCGGGGATGCTGTAAGAGCGAGCAGAGACGGTGCATCCTCCGTCCCACACAGACACCCACCCGGCATGGTCAACTGCAGACCGGGAACTTGGCAAGGACCGGGGACCAAATCTGGAGCCAATGCAGGGGGAGAGGAGCAGCCTCAGCTTTTTTAGCAAGTGAATGGGGAGGGGGAGGAGGGTAGTATGAGCAGTGATGTCATTTTTAACTAGTTCCTTGCAGAGTCGGGGAGTGAAGTTAGAGGAAAAACCTGCAGTCTCAGAATGGCTCTCAGCCTTGACTGGAGACTCTAAATGACTGAGGGTCCCCATAATGGTAACTCATTTTCTTTCCTATGCAGAACTGTTCTGGTAGACCTTTATTTTGGGTCAAGCAGAGGGCATTTCTTTTTTTTTTTTTTTTTTCTCTCTCTCTGTATGCTTTGAGGGTTTTACTTCAGCTTTTGCCTCCGGTTTGTTAAATACCTTGCAGGTTATTTGAAGTTTTGCCTGGGTAGTTTGAGAATTTGTCTCTGGTGTGGGAATCCATGTCATTACAGGAGAGAGTTTAGCATGCAGCGTTTCTGCTACTTGTCAGGAGGGGAGATGCAGAGGTTGCCAAGCACACAGCTTTCTGCATGGGAAATGTACTTTTAAAATCACAGGTGGAAAGAAAGGGACTTGGCTGACATTTGTTGCTGTAATGGATGGCATTTAATGTTGCTTTTAAGAGGCAGAAAGACTTCTGGTCAACTATATACATAGAAATGAATCTTGCTTTGGTGACAATTTCTTTGCTTTTGATTGTCAGGTTTTTATTATGAGTGTTTTAATTCTAGTGGAACTGAATGGAAAATGTCAACATGAGAGGTTCTGGCTGTACGAGGCAGTATATGCACGTATATTTCTTCATGGCATGCATTAACCACTTGCCTGCTGCTTCCTCCGCTGCACTTGCCCTGTTGCTGTCTTCCACAGAAATCAGTGGGCTGCCAGGCTGCGCCGTGGACATTGGCAGCACAGAGGGGTTTGCTGCTCACCGGTTCCTGGACTCAGCAGCAGTCAAGGCAATTTTAGATAAATAAGGTTGTCAAGACAGGTCCATGAAGGGTAAAGTATCTTAGCCGAAATGGCAGGCAGGGAAGAGCATCCCCAGTTTATACTTCCAAGGATTCGGGTACTGGCATTGCTGACACAGTTTGGGTTTGTGGTTGTTGTGGTGCTGCTTAGTCCAAAGGCAGAGGCTGTAATGCTGAGAGTTCTATTTGCTGTAGAAGGCTCATAACATTCTCTTCCGTTTGCTGATGGTGAGACTTGCTTGACTCTTCAGGAGAGCGTCCGAGATATCTGAGGAAGCCAGACCTCAGTTTTACTAGGGACTTGGGACAGGTATGTGAAATGTCCTCTGCTGTAGCCTATCATGGCAACTTTGAGCTCAAAGGCAGGAGATCTGGGCTCGAGAATGAAAGAGGCAGAAGAGAAGTGGGAACATTGTGATACCTTCAGAGTATGAAATGTTCCTTCAGGAGGTTCCTGCTGTTGATAAAGGCTTGGGGAATCCATTGCTCCCCCTGAGAAAGCTCTCAGTGAAGAGTATATGGGAGGAATAAGCCTCTCTTTTGCCAGCTATAAGCCTCTCTTTTACCAGCTATCAGCAAGATGCTGGCAGCTGTCACAGGGGCCATTTTGAACTCCTCCCCCTGCAACGCACCATGGTGCAGAGGGAGAGTAAATCTGGTAACCTCTTTCTTCTGCCAGTCCTCCCAACGTTAGCCTTAGTGTTGGAATATGTAACTCAGAGCCAAAAGCCAGGCTTTCAAGACAACATGTTCGTATCAGTGTGGTTTTCATCCAGATGCATGCTTGCTGTCACTGATAGTGCTGATGTGGGGGCAGCGTGCCTGGCAGGTGGAGGGAACGGATAAGAGCCTGTTCTGAACTAGTCACCATGGCATATGGAATCTTTCCATCTCTCTAGTGCTAGGCTGAATCCGTTGCTGTGGGCAGACAACTTTGGTTTCCTCTGATTTTAGAGAGGCACTCTTCACCAGCAGGGAATTAATGCATTTTAAAAAGGAGAGCAAAGAACTCTGCATCTGGAGTAAGCATCGCTTCATCATCCTCCTTGGGGGCTCAAATATTCCTCCTGCCCCCTGCCTGGAGCATTTCAGAGTTCTAGTTCTGGCTTGTTTGTCTCAGCTTAGTTCATCTGAGGTGAGTGATTACAAATTCACGGCACTAGAGATGGAGTCCGCTATCCAAAGAAGAGGGGAGCTGCATGTGACTGCAGCCAGTGTGCCCGCTTCTGCAGCCTTCCCCCTTAGGAACCATCTGACTTTGCAGCAGGGAAGGTTAGGAAGACCTTTCCAAGTGCAAAGAGAAATAAAACACTGGGACAGGCATCCTACGGAGCTTGTGGGATGCCCTTCTTTTAGGCTTTTTAAGAACAAATAAGAAGAAGGTAGAAATACTCAGTCTACTTCAGAGTAATGGATTTACACTTGGCTTTGATTTTGGCATTTTTAGGGCAGGTTTGGTCACACATTAGTCAAAATTCACTATAGGAAGCATCTTCTGTGTCTGGAGGTGGGTGCCTCAGTTGCTGTTTGAAGCATTTTAGCTGTGTTTCAGGGTTGGAAAAGTTATGGACCTGGCAGTTCTCTCATGGTTCCTTCCTGCCTTCCATTTCTACTGCAGTATGACTTAGCCCCATTGAGGTCCTACCACCAAGGGGACGGGAGTGGTTCAGTCCCTGAGCCCATTCAGCTATAAAACTTTCTACTGCTACTGTCAGAGAAAGCATCACTGCTGTGTCAGTGATGGACATGATTTTTAGGAAATGAAAACCAGTGCACAGACATGACTGTAAAGGTTGCAGTATCTCTCTGGACTTCAGTGAGGTTTGGGTCTTAACTTCAGTTAGCAACTGTGTTTGCTTACACTGGACTCTGGTCAAAACTACACTTGTTTTGGAGTGGTCTCTTGGAGAGGGTTGGGGCAGTGGAGCATGAAAGAAAAAGACTTCACCTGAGTGATGTAGTTGACCACTGCCCGCAAGGAAGCACATTTTTCATACTGTAACACAGTATGACTTTCAATCTGCAGTGTAATCCTTCTGTATGTTTATGTGGTAGAATTTACCTTGCATGGTCTTCTCAGGGGCGGACAAGATAAGCTCCATGGGAGTGAATTCAAGCTAACAGCTGTGCCAACGAGCTTTTTTATGGTGCATGCCATGGCGATCAAAGTTATGGAAGTGGACTGAGGCTGGGTACCCAAAGCCCCTGCAGGAGGTGAGGAAATAACTTACAAGGGATGAGATCACATCTGTCCTAGGAAAGGATCCTAATCAGGGCTGCAGAGACAGTGCAAATAACTTGGGGGGAGGTGGTAGAGGGGGTGGGGGAGAGGCAGGGATAAGAACTTCCCAGTCCCAGATTTAGCAATGAGTTCAACTTCTGTGCGCGTGACCAAGAAATACTAAGGTCAAGTGTCTAATTGCATTTCTGCCATTGTCATCCAAGTAATTATCTTTTCCCCCTGGCATTTCAACAGGGTAAAACTGAAGTGGGTTTGAGCTGCTGTAGTCTGATAAGTCAGAAACTAGGTAACCTCCATGACTTGCCTGCCAGGTTAGCCCTCTCCTTTGGGCTCCGTTGGTAGAGCAGGCAGTGCTTATATTCCTCTGAGATACTTTTTTTAGGCTACATGTTTAAGTTTGGAAAAATCTTTGTAATCATGTCAATTCTTGGAAGGCTAGAAGAGTGCCAGCCCCCCTGGATTGAAATGATGGGATTTCCAACTGTGTCCTCATACGATTGTACGTAGGGGTTGATTCTGCATCTGCTGCAGATGGGAGTGGGATCAAATATAATATATCACTATAACAGCACATAGTAAAGACAGATGATTCTGGCCTTTTGTGATACCTGCATGAACCCTAATATCTTCAGTCATTTTGAGGAATAAAAGCTGATGGCTCCCATAGGCACGTAAGTGAAGGAAAAGGTATTCTGTGCCATGCAAAGTGTGCATACACAAGGTGCTTAGGGGCTGGCAGCCTCTACACGTAGGACTTTACTATCGTCGCTGGAAAACGGCACCCTTTTCATTCAGCCTTGTAACAGCTAAGCTGTTAATGCCAGAATATCTTACAGGAATGAATCAAGCACAAAGCTGTTCTTAAGAGTACTTTTAAAAGCTGACAGTTAAGTTTAAGAAGAACACTAGAAAAATTTGCTGAAATCTGAAGCCATTTTGTGACCCTTGCATTTTGAGAACCCTCTGGATAGAACTATAAAACACTCTGCTATTTTCTGCCAGTGTTTGAAGGGGGGGGGAGGGGGAAAGCAATGGGAAAGAAGGTGAGTTCTGCTCAATCTCCTCTTGTTTCAGGAAGGACTGATTTTTTTTCCAGGTTTGCACAGCACTGCTGCACATCATTCACCTCATAATGGTAATAGTATATAATCTTCATAATAGTGATAATCTTCATATGCAGCTGCAGATTTCAAATTCCTCCCTGGTTTTAGCGCAAATTCTGTTTGATGGCATCAGAAGACTGGGTTTTCATGTCCCTGCCTATTTACCCCTCCATAACCTCACTGCTAGCTATCAGAGCTCAACTTTTGATAAGAGGAAAGGTGACGCACCAATGTCAGAATATGCAGATTCACGTTTCACAGTTGTACCTCAGCTCTCGGGTACCTGACAATTTTTTTTTTAGTTTTTGGCACAGCACAGGCAATCAAAATTTATCTTCCAAATTAAGACTGTAATTATATTTTGATAAAGATCTGGCAATTCAGTGAGAATGAAATTTTAAGGGTTGCCGGGATACAGATGACTCTGGGTTATGGGGAAGCGTTTGCATGTGGAATACTAATAAGCCAAGGTTGTTCAGCATCCTTATCTAGACTTTTCCAATAGTGTCTGATAACACAGGCAATCAAGTGCTTGTTTCTTTGCTATTATTCTGGCAAAGCGATTAAAGATACAGGCTGCCTTTTATGAATGAAAAGGCGCCATGCTCAACATGGAGCGACACAGATATGTCCCCCTGTTTGATACACAGGAAAAGTGGGGGGATAGAGGGCTGGCCATGCCCACGTTATTGTGCCCACCAAAATAAACTTTCCCTGAGGTTTCCCTGGGTCTCGGGGATGCCAGGGAGCCTTTGCAGGAGGAGTGAGCCTGTTCCTGGGAGGCAAGATCCCTGCCCCTCATAGCTGCTGCTGGGAGCCTCCTTTCACAGAGCTGGCTCCCCACTGGGGAGCGGGAGCTGGAGGAGGTCTCAGGGATAACCAAATACTCCAGAGCTTGCTGTCTAGGCAGGATGGCCACAGAAGTACCAACACTGTAGAGCTGGGGGAGGCGACAAACCGCTCGATTGAACCCACAGTTGCCAAAAGGAAGGTCCTGGCTCACGTGCAGGTACTTTCTTGTGCCAGTCCAGCAGATGAGTAAAGCTCGACCTCAGCACCGCCACGCGATGAAGGAAGAAGAGCTATAGCACTTTCTGTCTTTTAAGTGTCTGGTCTGTATGTGACACTAATTAGTTATTACGGAAAGTTATTGCTATTCAATAATGTGGCCAGCTGACAAGGTGTTATTTACTGCCTGTGCTGTGGTAGCACTTGCAGTCCTCGCAGGGGTCCATCCCCAGCGCTCCTGGCAGGCAGCAGCCCTGAGCCCAAAACCCACTCCCGTCTCCCGGCGTTTCTGCGGTGCCACTGGCCAGCCCCTGCCTGGTTTAGGACTGTGTGAGGACTTTGCTTGAGCTCTGCTCCAGCCTGCTTCAAATACAGGCATGGTTAGTGATGGCGGCAAGGGAAAGATCTGTTTTCCCTTGCACTTAGTCTGTCCCAGACTTCCTCCACCTTACCAAGGCCTTATTTCCATGTCTAACCCCAAATGTTGAGCCAGCTTGCAATAATTATTATGCTCTATTCAGCAGTGGTTTAGGGACTTAATTGTAGCACATGGTTGTATTTTTACTACAGATCAGAACAATTCTGTGACTTTGGGTTTTTTATGGTTTTTTTTTCAATTAACTGTGAAACAGCGAGCTTGTCATGTAACAATTTAAAAAAACGTTCTGGTGGGATGTCAGCTTCATCAAAATTAATGGTTTTACTTCCCTGCTGGTCTGAATTCCTCCCAGGTTTTTTGTGACTAAATTCTATTCTCAAGATGTTTTTTCATAATCCGTAAGAAAGGGCCTTGACTTACAGCAGTGCAGTTTGAATGGCAGGTGGCGCAGATGTGATTCAGGAGGCTGGGGTTAATGAGCATTTTGGGAAGGCAGAGTCCATTGGAGACTCTGCAGCTGTAATACCAGAGAAAGGAGTCAGCCCCTTCCGTAATGCATTGAAAGGTCTTGTCAGCATGAGGCGTTCACTGCTTAAATAGTCCCCTCCTACTCTTCTCAAGTTCAACCTGCAAAAGCAGTAATGTGCTTGCTTTCTCCTTCTGTAATATGTATGGGCATGTGGCACCGATCTTGGGCAACTCTAAAACTGCAGGCTTGTGCCCTGGTCCCAATCTTGCGATTTGCTGTAAGCTTTGAGACAGACCAGAGAAGAGGCTAGGTTGCTGGCTTGATGTCTCCAGCCTGGCTCTTCCAGGGCCTTGGGAAAAGGGTGTTCATCCTGGAAACATGCCTCAGGATCCCCGGTTCTTGCATTGTACTGCAGGCTTGGTCCTGGTTCTTTGGGGCAGTCCAGGACCATCTCTGTCCTATGGCCTAAACCCCCCTTTGGTAATTTTTCACTCTTTCAACTTCGGAGGAGTCCAGCAGATACCTGAGAAGAAACTGATTCTCCCTGTTTTGATAAAATCTTTCATCCCAAGTTGTTTCTATCTCAATATGTGACTGACAGCCGTCCTTTCCTGCCTTGGAAGTGTCAGGTGCCTACTCATGTGAGGGGAAAATGAAAAAATAAATAAACCTGTAAGTTTTATACATCGTTGCACAAATGTACCAAAAAGTCTTTAGCCAATGTGGATGTTTAGCCCTGTTCAGTGGCTGGCTGATATGTCTGTTTTACTCCAGCCCCATTCTCTGAGCTGGCAATGGGTTTCTGCTTACTGCATATGTGAATTTTACATTTCATTCAATTTTTCTTCTGCGTGCTCTATGGTACCTCTTCATAACACCTACACCTAGTGGAAACGTTTCACAAAGTCATCTTTTCTGCACTGACCCTTTCACTCAGCCTTGCTCATTGTCCAAACCCATCCAGCCTGGTCTCGTTGCAGGCTCTGAGCCTCTCTGGAGGAAGGTGATGCTGGAGGTGTGTATCCAGGCTGCTCCCTCCCGTGGTGTTGGGGACGGCTCTCCAACCACCCCAGAGGCCAGGGGCAAGCTGTGGCTCCTCTCCCGGGAGAAGGCAGTGTGTTTCCTGCCGGATCCTTTTCCATAGATAAACAAGTTGGGAAAGGAACGGGAGCAAGAGGAAAGGAACCCAGACCTTTATTGCAGCCTCAGCAGAAGCGGTGGTAGGTGCAGAAGCGCCATAGCTCTGCTGCAGGTGGGAGCACAGCAACTATTTTGGTCTTTGTGGTCCTGTTTTCTGCAGTGGGGGGGCCTTGTCATAGCTTCTTAGCTAAAGAATGGAGCAAGGAATTGGTTGTTTCCATGGCCTACTCAGCTTGAGGTCCCAGGTTGTGTCTGGTTCCAGCGTCACAGTGAAGTTATCAGAAACTTTTTTGCAGGCAGGCAGAGCCCTGCCTTCATCTCCTGGCAGCCACTGTTTAAACAGAGGCACTGTGCAGTTCGTGATACCTCCAAGAGATACAATAAACATTATTTATATCACGAATTGTGATCCGTGGTCTATCAGAATAGGATTTGGTACACAAAAGAACACTGAAGAGCTTATGACACCAGGAAAAGGGTTTCACGTTTGCTGGGTGGAAATTCATACTTGCTGGGCAGAAGAAGTATTTACTCAGTAGCTCAAGTGGGAAAGGATCAAGGGGGCAAAATTGCAGTCAATGAGGGCAGGAGTAAAAACTGTAGTACAGCAGAGTTTCACACTTTTAAATCCCTTTCATATAGTCTGAACCTGAAAGGTTGTGTTCCCCATAACAAGTCTGAATGAACATGCTTGAAGCTCATTTTCTTCACTACTCATTTCGGTTTGTGCAAAGGTATGGGACACAGCTCTGAAAAGCGTGTCATGTTTGACCGGTAAAAATGTGCCAGCCAAAGCCATTACTACCATTTATCAGGATAATGTGTCTTTTTGATGAATGTGGGGTGTGAGGAGTAGGCTAACTGCTAAAATGCAGTTCTGTCAACGTGGCTGCAGACGCTTTCCCAGTGTAATGTATTGTAGAGAGACAAAAGTCATTTTGTTGCATTAAAACCCGAAGAACCTTCATAGTTTGAGAGCAGAAAATGACCCCAGATAACACAGCTGGAGTCAGCTAGACCCTGAATTATTTCTGGAGGTTAGATAGCTCATGCGCACAGTACATGGCCTTGTACTGCTCAAGACCTCCCAACATCGATATTTAGAGTTCCTGCATGTAGTGAGTTGTCAGGCTGGGTGATATTATGAATTTGAAGCTTAGATATAAAAATAGCAGCATGAAACATAGTCATTCTGTGTCATGTTGGTAGAAAGAATGGAGTAGAACATTTTCAGTTGGAAGGGACCTACCGTGATCATCGAGCCCAACTGGAAGATTGCTAGTACAAAATTCAGAGTGAAAATCTGGTTGTCATCAGCTGTAATCGTAAAATCAGTGTTACATTACATAGCACCTGGCTGGAAATGTTAGGTACCACTGAGATATGTACCCAATGGACAGCTAGCCCCAAGTCTCCCTGGTTTCATCACATTAACGGGGGGCATTAATCACCTGATGATCTGTGCCTCCATTGACGCGGCTGGGGATGACGGCAGCCAAAAGGCATGTCTGGAAAATTTAGAGCTGTGGTTTGGTGGGGCTTCACCTTGCAGGGGTCTGGGCTGAGTGTGGAACTGGCTGGAGGAAGAGAAATTTTTCTCCCTGGTAGGATGAATGAATCGTCACAGACCAGGCAGTGACGGTGCTTTCTGTGCTAGGCAACAAATTCATTTGAGTTTGCCCCCTTCCCCGCCCCCAAAAGAATTTCTGAATACAGAGTTACCTTGGGGATTACTTGAATAAGCTCAGCTCTAGGCACGTGTCTGTCTCAGTGGGTCATGAATGGAATGAGAAAGTGTTTTCTGCCCACAACCCTACTTCGAGGTTTGTTTCTGCGAACGATGTGTGGCACTTTGGTTGTCATTGCTTTGTTGTAGCTGCAGTGCTTCTGGAGCAACATCATCCTACACTCACCCAGTGTCCACAGACAGAAGGGCACTGGAGGAAAAGGAAAGCATGTATCTTCTAGCCATCCCTTTAGCAAATACTTTCCTTAGTCTTAAGTTATCATGGATGTGGCTGTAACTTCAGTAACAATAGAACTGGAATTTCTTAAAAGCTTAAAAAGTATTCCATTGTCCTGCAAAAGTATCTACAAAATACGTTGGTTTCTGGGTCATAATGACAATCTTCAAAGTTTAATATTTTCTTCTGACAGGCTGAAGTTTGCTGTAGCTTTGCCATCCCAGAAGTACGTGTAAAAGTTTGCAGAAAATAAGGAGAGTTGTACTAACTGTGGGGAGGCTGCTCTGGCCCTTGTAAAGTGAAGAAGCATTCCAGTATTTGTAAGATGTGACTGTTGCGCAAATATTACAAAGACAAAAGGAATCAGGATAGTAATAGGAGGGAAAAAGGCTAACTCAAATGAAAAGCATCAAAATCAATCTTTGCCTAACTGCCATTTTCATAGGTTAGTAGCGGCTGAACTTTATAGATATTTCTCCTTCTGTGCTGTTGCGTAGAATCCCATTTTCTGGATAAAATCGAAGTGTGTTAAGTATGCCAATACCCAAACTTCAGAAATAACTCTATGTAACAGAAACATTGCCAAGCAGTGAGTTCACCCTCACTCACTATGCAAAGATGTACTGCATCCCACAGGAAATCAATACTTCCTAATATGGACAAACATGAAGATGAAATTATCAAAGTGGCAAGTCAGGGAAACAGTCTTGATTTATCAGAAGTAGCTGTGATTTAAATGCAGGAGTAAAAAAACCTTGAGCGATGAAGAATCTGGCAGTTGGTCAGTGAATTCATGAATCTCCCCATACCGTGTGGGTCTGGGCTCTGGTGGGAATCAACCAGGGTGCCGGGGTGGCTCATTTTTCTTTGCTGACCATGGCAGGTTAATTCTGACTAATGAACCACCCGTTCTTTGTCCAGTCCAGTGATTTGGAGCTGCTTGTAAATGACGGAGTTGGTTGTGCTGCAGGAGCCTGTGGGTCCAAAACTGCAGCCCAGACAACACAAATCCTCATCTGCAAAGGTTCGGAGTGTGCCCTAGCAGGGAATAAGCAAGGCTGAATTTTTATCTGAAAAAATGTAACACTGAACAAACCCACCAATAAGATATTATTGGACTAGCACATGAAATGTGGGGCCTATTATTGTATGTGCAAATGCTTAGTGTAGAAGATGCTTTCTGCCCCTAAGACACAAAAGTAGAAATCAGACAGAAAAGGCTAGGAGGTCCCTGGGAGGATGAGAGATGGCTTTGAAGGGCAGGAGATGACTTGCCCTGGGCCAGAGTGGGGATGTGTCAGCCTTCCAGGCCAAATTGCATCTCCAAACAACTGCAGCCCAGGCACCCATCATTTGAAAATGCTGGCTCAGTTCTTTGCTTTTCACTGTATACAAACTCCTATATATTCTTCTTCCTTTTTCTTTTTTTTTTCTTCTTTTTTTTCTCTCTTTTAGGTTCAGTGGCAGAGATAAGAGCTTGTTTTCATATTCTCTATAACACCCTTGCAATGCTTTAGACACTATATAGAAAATAAGCAGATGGCTGTGAACTGATCTGTAGTTGTATAAAAAATGTCATCATGAACAATATCCATATTATAAAAAAAAAAAAAGTTGGCTGGGGTGGCTCTGGCTCCCCCTGTGCTGGCAGATGCCACGGGAGTTGACAAGATGTGAAGATTGATTGCTCCCTCCCCCCAGACAGCATCCTGCCAGATCAGAAATGGGCTATATCTGTGGGTGTCGTCTGTCTTTCCCTGTTCAGCATGTAGAGCATCTCAGCCTCTAGAGCAGTCTGGCACCTCTTCCAGCACTTCTCTTTTTTTAACACCGCTTGGAAAATCCACACAGAAAGAAGAGAGGCAGAGAGGAGAAGGCAGTGAGTGGGAAGGAGGTAATTAGGGCCAGATCTGATGTCCTGGCATAGCCGAAGGGGCCAGAGAAGTCAGCAACTGAGGAAGGACAGCAAAATTTGACACCTGATCCAGCTCACTGTGTCACATTTTTGTGTGTCTTCTTACCCCCCTCTTCATAAAAATGAATGGTTTTGTTCAGTTTCTCAGGCAGTCCTTCACGTTTTGAGGTAAAAGTCACTTTGCTTGCTTGGCTGTCATCCAAATTTGTCTTTTATTTCACCATTAAATATATTCAACAGGTAAATGCAGGAACCCATCCACTGCCTCGCAGACACATATTTGTTTCCAAGTAGGTGATCCTGCTCCCCCATAAAGGCAGCATTTCCCCTCTTGGTGCCTGGTGGTGCTGGGGCATGCTGGCTCAGCACAGTCTATCTTCTCAAGGTCCTTTCACGATGAACAGATAGGGACAGGCTCTGCCAGAGGACTATTTGGACATCTCTGAGCCTCTTTCTACTCAAAATCATCAGGAGCCTATCTGTTAGCTACAGAAATACTCCACAGAGACAGATCTCCCCTGGGGAAAGTTACTTTTGTGATTGCTTTCCATTGTCTGCTTCTTTCTACTCAGAAATATTGTCAACTTCGCTCCCCATGAACAAATCCAAGCATCCCAAGAGTGCTCTCTCCCTTGATTCATCATTCCACTCAATATGAGATATATTAAGGTCAAGCACTGTCTGCTACTCGACAGCCCCGTTTTTTACTTACACTTTCTGCGTGATAATTTTAATGACAATGCCCTTTCCTCCCCTCTCCTTCTTTCCCTTCCTTTTTCATTTCCCGACAGCATTTCCTGGTTTAGTTTCTTTTCCTGTGGATTTTTTTTTCCCTGCAGCTTGTTTCCTGCAGTTTATTTCTATTTTATTTTTATCACTGCTTACAATCGAGAGCTTGAAGGCTTCCTGTCCAGCGTGGCAGCCGGTGTTGTGCCACAGTATTTCTGATAGTTACCAGTAGGTGTTGACACCTGGCATTTCTGCTCTGGTTTTGACTGGATGCAGTGAAACGTACCCATTTCACTGCGCCTTCTGTTTTTCTTCTTCGGGTGCAATACTTGGTCACAATAAAATGTTGCACACTTAAAAGTAATCATTTTATGTGTACATGAAGTGAGCAATTGTTTGCCACTCTGTGTATTTGCTGCGCTAAAGCAAATGTGTTGAAAATGACCTTGCACTCAGTCCAACGCACGCACAAAGACGGATGAGTTACAAATGGGCAAGAATTCACTGTTTGCTATTAAGTTCTGGACGAAAACTCTCGCCAGAGAGTGGTCCACACCCCTGCAGCATCTGACAAACCCTGTAGCTCTTCAGCAGTTGTGGCTTTTCAGAAATCCCATCAGAACTCAATTAGGTTTTCTGCATAAGTATGTGGCTTAATAATATAAACGTGAATACAAACAATAGGATATGGTTTGAGGTCATAAAGCTATACTAGCTATAACAATAAAGGCTAGTCTATGTTACGATCTTTATTAACACCTTTGCAAGAAGAAAATGTTTTAAAATTTATTTTAGCTTAACAGGTTTGCATCCTCTGCAGGGACGTATGAGGGGATACAGCTAATAATGCTCACCTCTCGGTTAAATTTGCAAGCTAGTCTTCACCATGTCAGGTTTGTGGACCATTTTAGGTAAGCAAGGACCTGAAATACAGTAGAAAAAAAAAACCCAGTGCAACTCTGCAGAAAAAAAATATTAGTGCCTAAGGTGAGCAAGCTGAGAACATGTTATTCAAATAATAATAACAGTGGGAAAATAACTTATCTCGACATAAGTTATTCATCCTGCAGTCTAAGTATACAATATCACTGACAGTTTTGAAGCACTGCCCGAATGGGTTCCTTCAAAAAAAGTAATCCAGTATATCTCAGTGGCTTTGTATACATGTGTATAGCAACTACTGTAAATAACACAGTCCATGGCATATATCATAATGCATCTGTACTTTATGGATTAAGGGCTGATTTTGAGCCCAAAATCCTAGAGGGGGGAGGCTGCAATACCTAGGTGGGAGCTGGAGCTCCAGCGAGGAGTGGTGCTGGGACACATCCGTCCCAGGGCAGCGCTGGGCCAGGTGGAGGGGACTTGCAAGGTTAGCAAGAATCCATCACTAAGCACGTTTCTTCATTGATATCCATTCATTTGAGAAAGGATAGAAGGGGAGGGGGTGGCAATCTATACTTTCAGGCAGCTCTCCATCCTCTTGCAAAACAAAAAGGACTGTGTTCAGTATTGTTTTGACAAGTGAAACTCAACAAGCCAGCTAGGGCTGGGTGCTCTGCGAGTCCGGTTCACAACCAGTTGTCTGAAACTGGGCTTCAAGTAAACCACTTGGGAGGCTGGACCCAAAAGGAGTATCTGAGAGGGCTGGTGATGGAGGACTTGGGTATTCACTGAGTTTGGGGAAGAATATTACTGAAAGGACCCAGAGAAGCTACACAGTGAACTGATTGTATCTTAACTGCACCCCTGTGCACAGCCAACCCTGGGCCACCATCAGGATGGCACGGGAGTAACCTCATGGAGATGTGCGTATGATTTTTGTTGCTTGACCCAAAGAACAAGCTGCCATACCGTTACGGGGAGGAAGCTTCACGGGGCAGGCATGACCTCAAGAGCAATTGGAGACCTGAGACAGAGCTGAGTCTCTCAGTCCCTCTGCAAGAAAGGGCTGATGAAGCTGCAGGAGCAGCAAGAATATTTCCCCAGGGGAAGGAAAAAGAGTTGCTTTTGGTCCCTCTGAGATGATTCACTTTCTGTCTTCGCCCGGATGCCCGTGAGTAATTTGAAGGAACACATGTAGCAACAGTAGCATAGTATTTACTAAATATAATTGGAAGAAACTGTTGCTACTTACCTCAACTTGCAGTTAAGCAGCGTTCAGGGCGTCTAGCCAAGCACACTGGAAAAGACTAGTGAGGAGGAAGAAGTGTGAAATATGAGCCACCGTCGCTACTCTTAACACATGGCTTGTTCCTGAATTTTGGGGGGTTGATTTCTCAGCCTATGTGCGGTGCCAGTGGAAGAGACAAGGGGACCTGCTTGTTCATGTTCTGCATAAACTCTTCAGTCCTGTTTTTTGCTGAGGAGCCGTTTCTGACCTCGGATACTGGCTTCCCCATGCAGTTTGTTGAAGGCAAGAGGGTCAAACTCGTGCCAGTGAGGAAAGTCATTCACAGTAAAACATCCCCAATACCTTTATACTAGATACAAAATGTAACCAGTGTCTTTGGTTTGGGTTTGCTCTTCACATTTCGTGGTGTTTTTCTGCTATAGCATATGCGTTGCCCTTCCAGCACAGTGTCTTTGGCCTTATCCATGGGGAGCCACATCAGGGACTAACAAGATTAAGCAGGAGGGGGGGATAGGGCTTTTTTTTTTTTTCTTCTTACAGGTTATCATCCTGAATGAGGGATAGGTCAGTAGTAAACAAAATGCTGTCACCCACTGATGGCCTTCTGATGCCCTGTGTAAAATAAGTTGGTGCCCTCGATCTGCAGTCTGAGAGACAGACACGTGTATCACAGCACCGCTGGCATAAGTGAGGCTAAATGCCACTTCAGAGAACCAAATGGAGATGGCACAGAGACTGATGGAGACTAACTCTTAGAGCTTTGATGGAAGGTTGTAGTTTATGAAGATTTCAAGGAAAACGGAAATATATTTGCTGTACTTGGAATAAGTCACCTGAATCTTATCTCCCAAACAGAGCATATTGTGTGTCAAGTGTCATCTTCCAGAGTGCTTTTTCAAAACTCCCGGTGTTTTAGGGGTAGGCTGCATGTTCACAAACATGGAGAGGATGTTTGTATCATGGGTGCTGATGTGGAAATAGGTGCTCCAATGTGTGAGCCTCTGGTCTTGAAAAAAGGACCCTCAGCATAGAACTGAAAAGTCTATTACTGGGAAACGACCCCTTTAGGTGTAAATGTTCAGATAGAAATATGTAAGGGAATTCAATGTTTTCAGATACAATAAGACCACTGTCAAAACACTGTTTGACTTACCACAAAAATGTCTATAGGCTGAGGAATGTGAGTGTGTTGGGGTTTTTTTCCACAAGATCCTGAAGGTAAGCATTAACCAAGGAAGGCAGAATAGTAGATGAATTTTATAAAGCTTTGCTCTTGAGTGCTTGTATGTGAAATCAGGGTGACTGATTTGAGACCAACATCACCGTGAACTGCACGCTTCTGTGTGATAAGAGAGAGAGCATAATGGTGACCCGTTGGAGCAACTCGGGCAGGCTTAGTAGTGATTTGGGCTGAGTCAGTACAGGAGAAAAATAGCAGAGCAGTGAGGGAGAATTGCAAAGGATGTCTAAAAGAGTGCTTACAAAGTGTTTTATGGAGACCACATACTACACTGCTGGAGATAAGAGACTTTATCTTGCTGCATATCAAGAGTGGGAGTAATGTGAAGGGTCAGCATGGGAAGAAATCTGTGTTGACAAGCGCTGACAGTGCATCAGATTGAACGGGCTTGCAACTAATTAAGCATGTAGGATTGCAAGGGCTCTCTTGAGACACTGATTTCAGTTACATGCTCTGGGGTGTGTGTACACAACCACGTGCATGTGTGTGCATGTGTGTGATGTTGTTTCATCCCTGCTATAACAATCCATCCTTACCGTTACATCCGGTAACCTTAAACTAGTTGGGTTTGGGGTTTTTCTTTAACACTGTTTATGCCTTTACTGTTTCACTGGCTAATTAGCTTTTTGCTTTCTCATCGAGCACAGTAGCAAACCGAAATGAATCTGAACTTATCCTGCAGAATAGTTGACCTAACGGCAACCTTAAGCTTGCCAGGCAGGACTCACGTGCTGTCTGCCTTCTTTACCATTGCCCTGCAGGCAACACCAGTGCTGCCTCTTGTATCACTTCCACTCACTTAGTTGGGCCATGAGTCACTTCCCAGCTGGGGCGTAGTCTCTGAAGACGTAGAATTGGATTAAATGTTTAATTTTATGCATGCACAACTGAGAAAACTTTCGTCTAGTCATATGTTCTCAGCTGCCCTGGGAATAAAGCCCGACCTTATTGGTGTTCTTTCTTGCTTACTAACCTGCTTTCCCTGATGGGCTTCCTGCTATCTCTGACTGAACAAGAACCGTAGAAACACCATGGCTACACATACATTATGGAACATTTCAGATGTTTATTAATAGATAAGTATGTTGCACTTCCTCCAGTGTTTTCTGTCAACGTGCATTAGAAGAGATGTGCACTGGGGGTGATTTCTTTGCTGCATAGCTGGGTGTGATGGGGTGGGCACGTATGCACAATTGCACATATTCATGGATATGTATAATGTGTAGACATGTGCACTTAAAATAAAAATGCCATTCACCTCTCATGGGTGAGAAGGGCAACTCCATTAATGAAACCCTCCAACAGAAACCTGCTGTCTGTGTCTACTTTTGCTGCTATTTCGTAACTAAGAGCATGAAGCTATTTATCTCCCAGCCATGTAAAACATAGACTGGAGAACAGGGATAAAAGGAGAGGAAGAAATCACTGGCTAGAGAAACTTCACAGGAATGAAGGCTTGAACGTATGAAATACTGTGTATTTCTGAGAGGGTATTGTCTATCCTGCAGTGATAGCTTTGAAATTCTTTGAAATACCAAGTCCCGTTCTGGCCGCCGTGACTTACTTGACAGAGTTAGGAAAAGCAGTTAAAAATATGTTCAAACACCGCCAGCAGTGATTGAAAGCAGCAAAGCCAAGAATAGGATTAGCATGTGGTACTCTTCACATAAGTGCATATTGCTTAACAGCCTAATCTTCTTACGTGTATAAGAACCGCACACTTCCCAGCCCACTTGAATTATGTCTGTTGTTGTGCCAGTTAACTGAATAGCAGGTAAATGCAAAATGCAAGGATCTGCACATGGAAATGACATCCAAATCATATGCTTTCCAATATTTTAATCTTTCCAGATAACTGAATGCCAAATATGGATGGGGTTTTGTCCACTTGTCCATTTTTCTCCTGAATAGGTGTTATTTCCATGTGCGGCATAATGGGAGGCAGAAAAATATCACAGGGATGTGCTAAGAAACCATGGTTGAAACATGAGAAGTTTCACTGTATTGGCAAGAAATAAAATTACACAAAGAGCATGAAAGATCATGGTCTTTCGCAACAGTTTCTGCTGCCAGTGAGGTTTCTGCCTATTTGCTTGAGTTTGAAGTATTTGCTAAATTGTCCGTCTGTGAATGCAGACCAGAATAATAATTGTGCTCATGTTGTTGCCCACATGTAACTAAAGGCTTAACTCGTTTTGTCATGTCTCCCCTCCTGTTTTTCCAGAGGGCAGCTGCAGCCCGTGTAGACAGAGCTGCGCTGGCTTTGATTTGCACGCCTGAGTGCCGGTGGCAGGGCAGATGTGGTGATCCAGGCTTGAGGTCCAGAGTGGTCGCCCAAGCCATGTCTCAGGGCCTGTGCCACTGCCTGGAGTTTGCTCCTCACATCCATCCTGGACCCAGGCTGCACAGGACAAAAAATCCTGAGAAATCATTTGGGTTTCTGCCCTGATAATAGCAGTAACAAGATATAACGATGCGGAGAACCATTACCAGCCATGTTTTCTAGTCACTTCCCAGGAGAAGCAACCAGGGAGCAGACCACCCGAAATGGGGTGTCAGTCACCCAAGGCCCTGTGACAGTGGGTGCTGTGAGGACTGAAAGGGAAATGTCCACACTGAATAGTGCCCTCAGGAATGTCAGAGCGCAGCAGGAAAGCAGGAACAAAAGATGTAACCAAGGATAGAGGAATCCCACCCAGACGCTGAACAAATCCCGAAGATGCACAGGAGTGGTGAGGAAAAGGAGATGGGGGTTTTGGTGTGCAGTTTACTATTTCACTGAGATTTGAGCATCTCTTGCCTTATGTGAGAAGTGTGCTTAGAAAGCTCTCTCAGAACCTAGGTAGCACCTGCCTCAGCTCTCACATCTGCTGGAGCTGGACCATGCACCTGTCTGCAGGGGAAGAGAAGGACAAGGAAGCACAGGCAGGGCCCTCAGCAGCCCCCATGGTGCTGAGGCACCTGTCCCATTCCCATTATCTGATGTCCCTCCCTGGCAAAAAGGGCTGTCACTGTCAGGCACTCTGCTCTGGCACTGACATGGACAGAAATTACCACTTCCCAGTGGTGGGGAAAGAGCACGGCATCCTCCCCTTGCCAGGTTGAAAGGGGTTCCCAGCAGGCATCAGGGTTTGTCTGAGTTTCTTGCTGCAGTCACTTGAAATTTTTTTATCTAGAGATGTGAAGGACATTGCGTGCATGCCCATGCTTGTAGGTACAGTGGCTGAAGTTACGGTGAGGTTGCCGCTGTTCAGCGGGGTGACAAATGCTGAAGAACCAGTAGCAAGATCCTTTGCAGGGAGCAGCAGCCCCACCAACCCACTGCCTTTGCATGGGCATTTTTCAATCCGTAATAAAGATGAGATGGGAAGGTAGGTGATCCAAATAGCTGTCTGCGGTTCCAGTTGGTGGGGTTTGCCATTGGCAAGCAGGTCAAGACTGGAGGAAAAGTCTGGGTGCATGCACGGTTGGGAGCAAGCACAGCTGTACAAAGGAGAGCGATTGTCCCGGCTCTGAGGAGCTCCAGGCTCCCGTGTCCCCGCTGGGTGAGCACCAGCACCCAACGTGCCATCACTGTGGTGCAGCAGCGCAGAGGGAGCTGCTGTGAAAGCACTGAGCTTGCTGATGCATAGCACAAAAATGTGGGACGTGTACAGCGGAGAAGCCACTGTAGATTTTTACCAGCCTTGTAGGCTTAAGCCCCCTGGGTGTCACAGCGGAGACACGAGTACTTGGGGGAAGCATACATTTGAGACATGCGGGGCTATAAATAAAATTCGCATCAGAGTCAGCACTTGCCTCAATGAAACATTTATGCACTAAAATGCATGATGAAGTTGGATGTGTTGCCAGACTGCCTAGTCTTTGAAATAATCTGGTCTTCCTCCGAATTCATTTTCTTGTGATGCTTTGCACACAAATTTAGGAGACAGTAACTCAATGCTGACCTGGGGGGTAGGGGTGGAGGAGTTTGATCAGGTTGAACTCTGGTGCTGGCCTATTTATGCAAAGCTGGGTGAACATACAGCTTTCTTGTGACATTCAATCACGCAAGAAAAAAGTCACCATTTTTACCTAAAACGACTGGAAAAGAAGACATTTGTTAAAATGACAAGTTACCCACCTTAACCCTGGAGAAGAGGGGTTTCCCACGCAGAGCCTGGCACGGTGCCTTCAAGAGCATCCTGCATCCCTGCAGCGCCGGGGGGAGAAGCGGTGGAGTTTCCCTGGGTGCGCAGTCCCCAGCTCCTCTGCCTCCTGCAAAGGTCCTTAGAGCTTCTCATAAGAGTAATTGGGCTCTGGAATAGGCTTAGTCGCTGGTCTGATCCTTTTTAACTGTGGGTTTTGTCTTTTGGAAGCCAGATACTTTAATAAGGACTCAGCAGCCAACGGTTTGACTTTGCCTGTACAGGAGTTCACGGTGTGGCATCTCTGGGCTCTGTCCCTTAGCACATAGGAACCTTCCTCACTCACTGCTCAAATCCTCCCCAGGCTGCACACTTTTTCACACTTTACACCAAATCGCATTCTCTCTTTGAACCAAGAAACATAAGAAATTATCTCCTCCCCCACCCTGACACCTAATGGCAACTATAATACAGAAAGCAATAATAGAAAGTTGGGAAACAGAAGGAGCAGGGGAGGGGAGAGGCAAGTGTCTAGAGAAGCAGACGGAGTTGAGGGAGGGGGGGGAAACCCCTGGCTCTATCAAATAAATAGAGCAGAAATCTTTCTTGCTTGGCCTTTGTGGTGTTATTATTAGAACAACCATGCCTGAGTGCACTAAAGCCGCACAACCTTCAAGCATCCACATCCAGCTCTGCTACGGCAGGATCCTTTTTCTGCTTTGCTGAAGGAGGGAGGGAGAGTGAATGAGAGGATGAGAAGATGAGAAGGGTCTATAAATGATAAATACGATCAACTTGGATAAAACAGCTATTTGGAAACCTTCAAAAATCTTCTCATGAGAACAGCCATTAGCGTATGTCTGTTTGACTTTGGTTGTCAGGAAACCAGCCAACGTTAATGGATCCACAGAATGTAATGGAGAATCCATTTAAATGGTCTCTTGTCGTTTTGTCATCCCACAAGACAAAAAAACAATTACTTTAACTCGGGAATGAAATGAACATGATAGTTTATATGATTCACTTGTATATTCTAAATTGATCAAAGCGCACACTAAAAAATATATTAACAATCTATATCTGATGCCTGAAATGCAGCATTTCCTATATCTGTACAGGCTTTTTTTCTCATTCACTGTGGTGTCCAGCTGTTAATAATTTAAAGACTGTGGCTTTACAGTTTCTGTATTGCTTTATTTATTATGTATTTTATGATGATGCTGAGGGGCTACAGCCACGCGCAGGCTTGGCGTTGTAAAAACAGCCTGCAGTGTAAAACACCGAGTGAAAGGAAGGGCTGGCTGAAAGAGATACCTTATCCCCATTTTACAGAACCGAGGCATAGAGAGTCTTAATATTTAACCCAAGCTCTTAGCAGAAGCATATGGTGAAGCTTTGACTGAGCAGGACTTCTGGTTGTCAGTACAGTGGTCTTTGACTGATGAATTACCCTGCCACGGGGTTGGCTTTTTTAATTTGAGTGGAGGTAAGAAATTCAACCCTGTGCAGGAAATTAGACGTTCGGTGGTCATGAAAGCTCATGGTCCACTCCTGCAGTTGCATCCTCTGGCTTCAGCTCCAAGCAATGGTGCCCAGCTCCCAGGGGCCCATGCCTAAAGAGATGGGGCGAGGCGAGATGCCATTGCAGGAGCACAGGCAGTGTGCAGAAGACATGGAAGGACATGTGCAAAGGACGATGTGCAAGGAATGAAGTGGAAGTGGGTTCCTCTTTTGGCAGGCAATCACATCTGGTAATTTCCTTCAAAAACAATGTGGGCTCACTCATTTACCAGTGAGCTTCTTCCCTCTCTTTCCCCTTTTCCGGGAGGTTTTTCCAGAGCTTTGCTGCTCTTCAAGCATCCAGCCTAATTGCATTCATAGT
Source organism: Tringa tobata (assembly GCA_033628505.1). NCBI lineage: Eukaryota > Metazoa > Chordata > Aves > Charadriiformes > Scolopacidae > Tringa > Tringa tobata. The sequence goes on from JAHREE010000480.1 coordinate 12,870,707, forward strand.
GGGTTTATACTTATTTGTCCTTGGGCCAGCATTGTCCTCTACCCTATCCAGCACTTCTGCCTCCCTCTGAGCTTCTCCCCCACCGCAGGCTGAGAACATTCATCCTCTCGTGGCTTTTTTGCCAGCTCTTTTAGTTTCTATTCTGGACCGCCTAGAAAATCCACTCCGTCTTTGGAGTATTTTAAAGGACTGCTCAGTTTTGTGTGTTGTGCAATATTTCTGCTTTCTTGGTGTCAGTGGGGCATATTCCCTGACATGGTGAATCAGAGTTCCTGCAGGGAAAGGCAAGAAGATAGGGATGTGCGCTGGCTGGGGCCACGGCACAGGGTACTGTAAGCTTCTTAGTGCCCTATCGTTTGAAGATAAGCAATGTAATTGTGCTTTATTTTTCTTCTGGTACAGCACTATGCGCAGCTCTGCCAGGTTTGCCAGCTAAGGGAGGCTTCTTGGATGGCTAAGGGGTCATGCTGTTTTATCTGTGAACAGCAATGCCTGTCTACATCAGCAAGCGTGTAGCAGAATTGTATTAGCTTGGTCTCACACAAAGTACATTAACCCAACTCCCACTCCTCTTCTTTGTAAAACACTGCTGCCAAAGCCAGAAGAGCTTTCTACAAGTTAATTTTTGCAGCGAAATCTGGCCTTGTCTAATGAAATGTCTGAACATTTCATAAGTAGGTAAAACTTTGCACTCACTTGCTGAGTTCTGTCACAGACACCTACTAGAGCTGCAGTCTAGACAGTTTTTTTCTGGGAGTAGGAAGGAACTGCTTGTGCCTGCCGTTTCATTAGCCTCCAGGGTACAATTTATGATCATGAATATCGCATATCCTCAGCAATATAAAGAATGGGTGGGGTATCATTACTATCTCTTACAAACTTGTGTCCCAAGATGAGCTTCCCACGGAGGCAGTGCGGCTCAGAACAAGATTGGAGCAAGTTGCTTTGTGTCTCGGTACCTTGTCTGTAAAATAGACCTAGTGCTTCCTTACCCTCAAGGGGTAAAAGAAATGTAAAAATCAGCTCACGCTGGTGAGATATTCACCTACTGCAGTGGTGGCAGACAGACAAGCCATCAAAAGCTCTGCTTGTGATTTGGCAACATTATGCTACTGCAACGTTGAAAATTTAATTAGTAAATCCTCATGATGAACAAACACCTACAGGTTACCGTCATTCATCCTGCAAACCCCTCCACTATCAGTCATTTTTTTTCTCACTTTGGTGCCATTCCTTGCACTGCGACCATGGCCAGTTGCGTGGAGCAGCACTGCAAACATGCTGTAAACTGAGTGAAACCCCACCTGCAAAAATCCACTGAGAAGCAAAGCAAGGCTGCCTACTGGATTTCAGGGTCCCTTCAGTGGTGCTGAAGCTCTGAGAACCTGAACTTCAGCAGGTCTATCACTGTATTGTACTACCACTTCCATCATGACACCCATAAAGTTTTGTGAACTGTGTTTTTTTCTTATCAAGGAAACTGATCAAGTCTGTCAGCATCCCGCACGTGGCAGAATGGGTCTTGGGTTTCTCCCCTTGTGTCTGCTCACTCCTTCTCTTCTCCTACTGTGCTTTTCCAGTTTCTTTCTACAAAACACTGATATGCCTTCAACCCGTGTGAATGTTGTTTTGCATTAAAGAAAGCAACAAAACCATAAAAAGCAAAGCATCTCCACCAGAGAGCAGCTCTCTGACATGTTGCATTGACCCCCCTCCTCAAAAAAGCACAAATTCTCCTGCAGGCCGGAGAGTGCAAAAGCATGGAAAGTAAATGGGAGCCACAAAACGTGCTAGTTCCTTGGCTGGAGGCAACATACTGCTGTGGACATCCTGCTGCCAACCCCTTTCCCTGGCCTGGCCTCCCCCTTGGTGGTGTCCCACAACAGTGAAGTGTCCCTTCTTCTCTTGCGGGAGTGGCAAAGGTCCTGCTGGGCAAGGGCTGGGGACTGTGCTTGCCTAGAATGGTAAAAGCAATGTAAGGGGAGGCCCTGGACACAAAATACTCATCATCTCAGTGGGCAAGATGAAGGCTGGAGAAGGGGGCTGGCACACAGGCTGGGCCAGTACATCATTACAAATCCCTGGTAATGTTCTTTGTGGAAGAGGATTCTGGCCATCGGTGTTGCACAGGACTGTGTTGAGATTGAAGCCACCTCAGCTCTGCTCCTGGCAGCTCCTCCAGGCTCTCCTGCCAGAGAGGAGAAATGGGAGGGAGAACAGGGCCAGGGGTACTGCCATGTTTAAAAGAGAGGAGAACAAAGGAGAGGAGCACGTGGCCAGTGGGGGGGACTGATCCGAGGCACACTGACTGTTTGGCTTCTCACTGGGAAGGGAACCCCAGGAGGTACCTCCGCCACCGTTCCTCCTGTACTTGAGGGATCCTGCCTGCATTGTGCTGTGTTGTCCTGTGAGCAAAACAGCTGAGGAGGCTCCTTGGCGTTACGAGAGGAGATGACTGTTTCTATCGATGCCTGTAGAAGAACAAGCAAGGGCAATGCTAGAGCTGAGGACATGCCACGTGCTCTGCTGCATTAGGTGGGCTGCTGAACGCAGGTGGGACAAGCATGCTCCATGCAGCCAGCCAGGACAGAACGCTGGCATCCCCCGTGGCCCTCCTCTCTTGCTGTGGCCCTTGGAAAGCTAGATACTGCATGTGCTGGGGTTGGGCACATCTCCCCTGGTTCCTGGCACTCCTGAGATATTCTCTCTAACCTTTAATGGACTTGGTTCCTGTAACTTTCAGAGGCAGACTTGTGGAATTTCTCTGTAGAGGAATTGAACTTTTCCTGTCCCTCAGAAGTCCCTGTCTTTCAGGGGACCTCTTTTGATGGGTGACAGTTAAGGTCGCTCAGCAGAACAGGCAGTTAATCTCAGTCATTACACACTAGAAGGCAATGAGCTAGTAGTAACCTGTGTCAGAAATTAGTCATGCGTAACATGGTGTAGTGAAAGATCATATTGGCAGGAGAATGGGTAAATGGGAGACCCATTCCTCCCTCTGCCCTTGCTCAAAATGTTACTGTGGGAAGGTTGCATAGCTTCCTTGTGTTTTCATTTTGTTGTCTATAAAACGACTGTCCCTTCAGTCCATACGTTTAACACCAATGTAGTAGCCTTGCACCTACTTGCCTCTATAGAGCCATTTCCAATCTGGCAAAAGGGCATTGTCTAAAAATGAAGTGGTATAATGTGGTAGGGAAACATGGAGAAGACAATGGTCACTGTTATTTGGTGGGAGGAAAGAGGCTGTAACATCCCCAGTGCTCATTCTTGGTGCTGCTCTTCCAAGCGAGAGCCTTTGCTTTTCAGCTAGGTTGATGTAAGAGAGGCTAGGAGTCTTACCTTGCACTCTGTTTTTATCCTACAGCTGTCTCCAACCTGGATGCAGAGAGCAAACTGAGTGTCTATTACCGAGCACCTTGGCATCAGCAAAGAAACATCTTCCTCCCCTCCACCAGACCACCGTGTGTGGAGGAGCTGCACCACCACGCCAAGCAGCACCTGCGAGCCTTGCGCAGAGGTAGGTGCCCACACATGCTCCATCTCCATCTCCCCACACATGACACCTCACCACGGTCCCCTCCAGGCAGCAGTGGGGTGCTCAGGCACAGGGCTGTGGGCACTGGTCTCCACTGGGACTTACGTACTCAGACAAAGAAGTAAAGCTGAAGATGTCATTCTAGCAGTAGAAAAGACCTATGCTCTCTTCAGCTTGTTTATGATTACTAGAGTAGAACTGAGAAAGACTTTTTGTTCTTTCTTTTTATGTTCTTTGTTTATACGTTTTTCTATTAAAGTGGGTATGTCTGAATTGTGTGAGCAAATCCATGCACTGACCCCAAAAGGGTGGAGGCACTGAGCGTTCCAGCAAGGCCGTCTAGTCTCCCTCCACTAAACAGATGGTAAATAGTGCCTCACGTCCAGGACAGATAAGATTTAACTTCCTGAGGGCTGAAACTGGAGCCCAGTGTTTTTACAGAGTCTCCACAGAAACTGAGCTGTCTGCATGGACTTTCCAAGCACGGTACGAGAGGAAATCTGCATCCTTCAAGGATGGCAGCTGAAAGCCAGGTGATACCCTGGACAGCTTGGGAGGGCCAGGCAGGTGTCCCCTCCCCAGGGTAGGGAACACCTTCTGACATTGCCTAACAAATGGGAGACCTGTAGCCTCAAAACCGGATCACGAGACACAAGGAGGGAGTGGGAGCAATCAAGGTCATAACCAGGGCTCCTGGATCTCTGCCATAAAGGGAATTTACTAGGTGCAAACGTCTGGATGGTCCTACAGCAGCACAGTACAGGGAAGACAAAAGATGGGGAAAGGTCTATTTTCACTGGGAATCTAACCAAGGGAAAATTCTTACCGGGAATCAAGTAAAAGTAGGCAAAGAAGTCTGTCTTTCTTCTGCACCACAAGGAAGCAGAAAGCCCATGCAGGTCACCATTAAAATGTTCAGCAGCAGCCTCCTGTGTTGGAAGTGTTTCGCACCAACAGCTATCATTGCCTTGCTCATTTATTTTTGTTACCATGTTATAATAATAATCGATTACTTGGATCTGCAGAGCATCTGTTAGCTGGATAAAATGTTCCAATTAATTACTATATTTGACCCTCTCTGCAGATTTTAGCTCAGGAACACACTGTGGGTGCAGTATGTCTTCATAGCACTGCAAAGAGCGATACAGCCAAATTGCAATCGCAGTAGTGTTGGAGTAGAGCAGAAGTTGGCTTTTCTGTTCTCGGCAGCTCTGCTTTGCAGTTGTCCCAGGACCAGGCTGATCTCTGCCTGCCATCTTGTGGGCAGGAGAAATCCTGACAGCAGTGTCAGAAAATGCCTCATCATTTTAAAGTTACAAATCTCAGTTTTGGCAACTTCCCATCCTCCCTGTTTAACAGCAGCTGTGCAGGTTCAGCAGGCAGCTTGGCGTGTGCTGCTTTATTTTATTTTGCAAATAACTGCATATATTGGAGTGAAATTATAATCGGAAATTTACCCTCAACATGTTTATTGCATCTGAACTATTTCTTCTATCAGAATTTCATCATCTCTTTATCTATTTAACCGGGAATAATTAAAACTAAACATTAGATCAGAAAACAGCTAGCAGCAAACATTGTTGGATGGACTGTAGCTATGTGCATCAGGTGAATCTATCGTCCCCTTCTAGCAGCACTCTGTGCAAACAGTAATTATGTGACTGTCACCTAAAATTAGAGATGGGAAGTCCATGAGCATTCTCCCATTCACTTGGAAGCTTTCAGAGACTTGGGACTGAGCCCAAGGTGAAGGAAGACTCCTCTGGACCTGGGGTGGAGAGATCTTGACTTTTTCAGGATGATCTCCTCCGTGCCAGGACACAGAGCTGCCACTGCGACAACCTTCATGGTATCAAGCCAATACTCAAGATGTGATGCTGCCACACAGCCAGAGAAGGAAATCCTGCCTGGGGCTGTGTTTCCTTCTTTCCCCTCAGAGGGGTATATTTTATATAGGTAGAGTGCAGGCATTACTGCATCTCAATGTGTCAAGGCTACAGGAGCTGCAGGTTCCCATTAGGAATTCCCTTGTGTCCCAAGCACCTAGAAGGTAGCTCCTTTGTCACTTGAGATAAAGGGTATAAATCCATCTGGGGAGAATTCAGTTTCTGTGCACGCACTGGGGTGTGTTGTATGAGTGTTGCTCTTCTAGGGGCTTGGATGTCCAGTAACTGCTTCTCCCCTTCAGCTGCAACAGGGATCATAGGTACCAGTCAGTGGGGAAGAAAAGGACCTTCATCTTTGGAGTCTAAATCCTGATTGTCTTTGTTGTGCTGTTACTAGAGATGTCTGTATGTTTTTAACACTCTAAAAGACTCATGTCTTCTTTCTCCTCCAAAACAGAACATCGAAGCCGAGGTGATAACAGAGAGCAAAAAGTCCAAGGCCCCATCGCTGTGGTGGCTCCCCCCTTTCCTCCCTTCCCTGCAACCCGCAGTCAAAAGAGGCAAGCGATAAAGAACCGGCACTTGCTACCAGTAAGTCTTTCACTACAGCTGTCACGCACAAAGACGGCATTAGCATTGTGGGACCTAAGTGTGACAGTGCTTCACAAGTGCCCCCACCCACCCCCTCTCCGCAGGCCCGTGCAGGTACAATACAGCTGACCTTAAAGACTGGTCAGTAGCACAACTCAGGTCAGAGCTTCCATCAGCCAGCCCCAGGGTGCACTCTTCCATTTAGAAACCTCTTATTTTTCACCCGCGGCCAGCACACATAGGCACTTGTTCACACACTCCTCCACAGCCCTTCACATCCTCTGCTCCTGCTTTAGGCAGCACTTCCAGGACCCTCCTGTATTTTCAGTAGGTGCTGTAATTTCAGCCCTGGCATTAGCGTTGCCAGGAGCCAAGAACTCAAGGGCTTTGATTGCTGGCTTGAGGCTCACATGGGTGCAGATAGGCTTCTCCAGCTGCAAGGAACTAAAGTTTCCACGTGTGTACAGGCAGTGGTCCTGTTCTGCTGTGTCCACCTCCATGCAGTTTTTTTCAGGTGCTGCATTTCTCACGTGTCCTTGCAGCCAGCCAAGTGGGAACTCCAGCTGAAGATCTGGTTCTGTATGTCTGTGCTGACTCTCCCCTGCTGCACTAACTTGAAATGAAATTAGTGTTGACAACATGGTATCTGTCATTGTTAAAGGAAATGCACCAGATCCAGAAATTTATCTCTGATTGTGTCCCTAATTCCCACGAGTTTCAGCAGGACTTTGGTACCTCTGTTGCTCTGGGTGTTTGACCCATGAAAGTGCCATAGTAGCTAAAGTCTACTGTGTTCTAACAGCCATTGCATTCTTCAAAACAGTTTTCAAAACACGATCAGAGCTGGATTTGGATTGTAAGTGATGCGTATGCCTAATCGTGGGGGATGCCCTCAGCGTGGGGATAGATGTGTCTCCTGCATCTGCAGGTACAGGGACATTGGCATCTACAGAGATGCTACACTTGTGAGCACATTATAAGTGTGTAGCCACTGCTTTGTCACCTGCTTAGCTTAAAAATCCAAGTACATTCATCCTAATCTATTATATTAACCATATGGAAATAATGTAAGGGTAAAGGAGTCACAGTGTAAAGCTGTCGAGGTCACCTGTCCAGGGACCAAATTTCGGCTAGTCGGCCCATAGAAAGAGCTTTTTTTCTCATTTGAAAGCATAAAATGCATGACAAGGTTTCAATTAGTTTGAGATTTCTGGCTTTTTGGCTGCTTATCTGGAAAATTTTGAGGAAAGCATCACCATCACTGCAGGCTTTGAACGGCTTAAATTTGCAGGCCTTGTGATTCAAGTGAAAGAAGAGATCCTGATGTTAAGGAACAGCATAGAAAACCATTGGAAGACAGAAAGGAGAAACAGACTTACCTGTTTCTTCCTTATAAGTCATCATCATCAAAGCCAGTGCTGCTGTAGGGTCATTGAAAGGTAAAGGAGAGGTGACTCCCCGTTACGGATCAGATCTAGTTACAGATAATACTTTGGACCGTCTATTGAACATAAAGCTCTCTTAGTTAGTATCAGATAGAGGCTAGGGCATGCCTTTTGGAATTGCATACTCAGTGGTGAAAGGCCTGAATCTTTGCTGTGTTTGGAAAACAACCAGTGCGTTTTAGACATTGCTTCCATCTGCAGAACACAAAATAATAATAAAGAGCGAGCAACCCTCTGAGTCCTGTATTACTTGGCAGAGTTAAGTCATGCTGAATGCAGATGACTTGGCTTTATCAGCAAGTCCACCTTTTTCTTTTCAAGAGGGAAAGTACTGAGCTTTGTGCCCACCCATATTGGGCCTTTTTTTGGAAGCTGACCAGGTTCAGCGTTCCCCTGAGGAGGAGCAAACAAGAGCTGCTTGGAGGTTGCCGTCCTATCGATTTCAAGGCATCTGGCAATGTTCTGCTTTGGTAATTGCAAATACGCCAAGGCCAAGAGTACTTCAAAGTGCCTTGACCCATTTCTGAGAGAACTCCTTGTTCACGGAGCAACTGTAAAAAGAGAGAACGAGGCAAGATGAAGCTGCAGACGAATGCTCTGTCTGGCGGAAGGTTAATCAGAGATTTTTACAAGACGCTGCAACAATGAATAACTAATTGATATTGTGTCAGCCTTCATGACTTAATGATATCATTACAGGAGAAAGTTGAGAGCGCTGTAATTGGCTCGCTTGCCCTTTTTGGCATAAGCTTTACTGCAAATGCGTATCTGCTTCAGGGGCTGTCGGTAGTGTTTGGTATCTGATTCCAGTTGATTGTATCATCTATTTGTCAATGAACTAAAGATATTAAATCCTGCAAGAATTTTTATTCATGGCATAGCAGTCTGTTCTGTATTCCACTTTTCAGATGCGCTGGAAAGGTGCTGGGGAAAGCAATACTAAACAATAATAAAAGCACCCTTCTGTGTTTCTTATGAATCAGGAAAGGGATTGTTTCTTATAAATTAGGAAAGGGATCAATGAGAAGCTGGATATTTTTTTTAACGTTACAGGATCTGACTTTTCCAAACTGACCATCTAAGTTAAACACATCCATTCAGGCACTGAATTAAGTGGCTTGATTTTGAGAAATGTCCAGATTACAACTATGAGGCCTGTGAGAACTATCACTACTGAAAGCTACTGCAAAACAGGTCACCTCTGTCTGAGACCAGCCAGATCCCACATTTGTCCATTTTGGCTGCTGTTTTTATTGCTGCCAATTTGGTGGCTATGAGCTTTTCCACAGATCTTGCATACTGTATAGTAAAGCTAGAGAAAATCAACCACAGCAGATGAAGATTCACTTTTAAGCACGACTATTTTCACAGGGAGGAAGATGCCAAAGGCCTGCAAATTCCAAGAAAGATCAAATGAAATCAAGTCCAAAGCGACTAATGGCAGTATAAATGGGTCTGGAGGGCCATTTTGGACTGTTCCATCACAAGATCATTTTTTTCATGGAGAAGAAGTAGAGAACTAGAAATGACTGTGTATCGTAGGATCTTTTGTGTCCCTGGGCAAGACAAGTTTGGAGTTAGCTTTATAGTCTATTCTTGTTACAGGAACTGCCCTGATTTATCTGATGAAAGATCCACTTAGCCCAGGGGCCAGAAGGGGATCTTTCAGGAAAGAGTATAAGAACAGGGCATGATTTATGCTATTTATTACCCCATGATTTATCCTTCCAGTTTCATACAGAAATTGTTTACAAAGCTCCTGAGCCAGAGATCAAATACAGAATAATAGCCACCAAGGAACCTGTTTGTGTTGACTTTGAGACTTATTTAATCCATTTAATCCATTTTTTTTTAATCCAAATTTACACCTTTATCCTCAACAGCATCCAGTGACAATGACTTTAATAGTCTGTATGAAAATGTATCTTTTGTTTGTTTCATACCTGATATCTCCTAATTTCATGACATTCCTTCTAGCTCTTAGACTGTGAGGAACAGCAAGCACTGCTTCCTCATTCCTTTTCTCCAATCCCCTCCTGGTTTTGCAGACGTGATTTTATTTTCCTATCCATCCCAGTCATTCATTTTTAAAGCTGAAAAGCTCTAGCATACTTAGTCTCTTTCTACACAGAAGAACTATACAACCAAGCATATTTGTAAGTATCGCTCATTTAGGCTTTTTTGCCAATGAAGAAGAAATTAAAAAAAAATCCAAAAATAGTCTGAGGAGAGTACGAGGAAGGTATGGACTTGGGAAAATGAGGGAAATATTCTTTACACATGTTCCCATGACAACCCTGCCTGTAGCACTGCTGAGGCCAGTCACTGAGTGTGAAGATGCTGTGTCATTCCAACGGCATTTCAGCCTTCTCTTTCATTTTCTCTGCATTTTTTCTGTCTGGTTTCCCCAAGTCCAGCCAGCCAGGCTCTGAAATCTCAGTGCTCAAGTTCAGGATGTCATGGGACAATACTTTCTCAGACCCCTCCAGGCACAGCTGTTACAATAAAACAAGGGAGATGGGGCAAGGAACTAATAGTATTTGGAAATTCACACTCAAAATTATGCAAAGGTCAATGCCTGTTCATAACTGAGCAGAAATCTAAGGGACAAGAGCCAGGGACAAATCTAAGTGACAACAAGCAGGAGGTTGCTTTCCAGCCAGGCTTTGCCTCTGCCTGAGACCTCAGTTAGAACGAATGTGAAGAGAAAATAATGCATCAGGTCATTTATTCCACCTCCCTGCCATTTCAAAAATATTCCTTATGGTCTGCCTTAGCATGTTTTGTACAGCAAAGGGAAACATAAGTGACTGTACTAACTTCCAGACAGCTTTGTGCTGAAGCCATACAAAGCCTCAGTAAAAAATAACTGAGTTAAGCGCCAAGCACGAGTTAGGCTATGCACTTTCTGTGTGCCAACCCTGCCTGCAGCTGTTAGAAATAAAACCTACATGGCATTATTCATCAGAATGAACTTGTATAGCACTATTTGTGCAATGAGCCTAATACCTACTACCCTGTATCGTGGGATTATTATTTTGTACCTTCGTCTGCTAGAATGCCATGTGTGGTATGACTTCTGTCAGAAAACACGTCTTATTTTTGTCTTTATCATGTCAAAACACTGGCACAGTACATTAATCGTTAAAGGATTGTCAGTACTTTAACAGAACACATTTGTGATGCTCCAAAAGAAAAGAAAACACCCACAAGCTGATAAAACAAAAACTTGAGGAGAATTAAATATATTGAAATATAAATGTTGGGAGTAGGCAGGTGAGCAGGGTTGTGTTTTGCAGCAGAAACGACACTGCCAGAAGTATTCCTGTTGTTTTCTCCTCAGCATCAACTGACTGCTTAAGAAAGCTGCTGTACGGATCTGAATTTTAATTTCTAATTAAGTAGTCAACTGTGCTCTGAAAACACTGGAAAACTGCTAACCTTTTATTAGTATTTCTTCTCCTTTTACCAGACCTTTAATTTTTCCAACATGTAAATCAATACCATTTTCCTTTACTCCTGCAAGTTGATGAAGCAGCAGGAAATGGAGACGGGGAGGTTTCACCCAGGGCCACAAAAAGGATTCAGTACTTGACTCACACAAGTGTGGGATTAAACGGTAGTTCACACTTATTCTATGTGTTACCTTTCCAGTATATGAATGATTGCTTTCAAATGTCAAGTCAGGATGTATTGTTAATAACTACATGTTATTTCTGTGCCCATGTAGGGTGAAAGCATCCTGCATATATACACTCTGTTTGCTGATGGAAATGGATCATATTTGAAGCTTGCGGATGCTGAAGCTACATGCTGATGCTCTGCTTGGGTGGCTATCACCCATTTTATTCATAAGGTCATCCTGGGAAGGAAATTTCACCCACCTGGTGCTATAGAAGCCTGAAGTGAGAAATAATATCAATCCCTTATGCTTTTTGTTAGCTGCAGTTCGTTCTCTGTTCTTGGGTTTATGTTTCTCCCCTCACCATTGCACTGTGTTCAATACACCCTGTGCACTAACTTTGAAATCCCAGTGTCTCCAGTAATGCTATCACTATAGGTAAGGCAGCCCAGATACACGATTTAATGCAAATGATGCTCCTTGCCTCCTTGCCTCCTTGACTAGTCTTGCCTTATATCATGAAGACAGTGGCATCTCAAAGCTTTGGAGGCTGCAAAACAGACGAGGGGCTTAAGTGTCATTTTACATCCTGTTATTGGCCCATTCACGTCCTCCTTCTCGGATCCCAGCTCTGGGACAATAAATGGGGCAGGTCTACAAATTGCCAGACTGGCAAGGTTGTCAGCTGCTAAATTGCTTCTTTGTCACTGCACTGATGGCGTTTAAGATTTTCATTTGCTAGGAGGGTGAATCGTGTGTCCTGACTTAGATACCTGCAAGTAACTCTAGGCTCTGCCTATAATCAGTGGGGAGAGTGTTGAGAGGTGCTTCACCTCACCCTGAGTTAGGTGCTGAAAGAAGGTGAGCTGAATTGCCCTGCTCTCTCTCTATAGGGTAAGCCTTTTTGACTGGTTCAGACTTGGACAGCTGATTTTTTTGCTATGGTACACGAAAACCAAAGACTTTCACGTCGAAGAGACAGAGCACTGAGAAATCAGATGACACGCATGTACAACCAAGATTTTTACCGCAAAGCAGTTTCACAAGCACAATGGCACCTCTGCAACTGAAGTTGATGGGGTAGCTCACAAAATAAAGATGCTCACATTTGTCAGTGACTACAGAATAAATCCCTGTTCAAGCAATTACGCACTGGTTTGGTTTCAAAGCAATCTTAGCCCATTAAAGAAAAATGCCTATTTAAAGTATTCTGGCTTTGTATTTAACAGACTGATTATCACCGTTGCTGTATGCCAAGCACACCCACACAAAGGAAGTTCACTTTGAAAACTGCCTAACTGCAGATTTGCCCATCAGACCAGAACAGCCTTGGGTATATAATAATAATTTCTTGCTTAATTACGTGTTTACTCAGGACATTTAGAGATATTCTGGTCTTCTGAGTGAATGAGATCATTTGAAGAGCAGCAGCTCGCTCTCTCCGCCAGCACGAAGGTGTCAAAATGCTGCTGCTATGTGCCAGCATGCCCCAGCTGCCCAGTGGCAGGCACTGTGTGGGAACAGGCAGTAGGTGACCTTGAGACCCCCTGGCCAGGTAGAGGTGGCACCGGCTTTCTCAGGAGCACCCCTGTGACAGCAGGAGCTGAAATGTTGCTGGTCACCTCTGTTTTTGTCCTGCCTCTTCATGGTGGGAACCTACCTAGAAAGTTTGTCCTGCTGTGCTTAAAGAGGGACCTGAGACTTTGGCACATCAAGTGGTGGCGGTGGGTACGTGTAACCGGACGGGTGTTTTCTTGGGTGCGTTAGGCAGAGTGGCACATGGGGGAGGTAGGAAGGCCCTGCACCAACAGCACAGACGGGTAGCCAGACCTTGCTTGAGGCCAAAGTTGAGGTCCTGCTGTTTCTCCCAGGTAGGTTTGCCCCTGAGTGGCTTGTGCATGTAGCCGTGCTCAGAGCTTGGGCTGGGAGATCCCTCCCGTCCTCTTCTCCTTGTGTGCTGACTAGGCATCATGGGCCTTTGCGGGACATTGGAAAGAGTTTCATATCCTGGACTCTTGTCACCTCAGCAGCATTTGTCTCCCCCTGTCTTGACTCTCCCCAGAGATCCTTCGACACTTTCCACGAGGAAGCTGAATTTCAGTTCAAATCCTGATCCCATTAACTGCAGTCAGTCTGCTCAGAGCAAGTGACTGGAAACTCAGCTAGGAGTCCAACAGTGAAGTGACCTTGGGTATCTGAAGAGTAGACTGAACTAGTGGATGTATTTAGCGTCTCCACAGCCTTTGTTGCATGAACAGAGGTGTTTCTCCTGTCTCTCCCCAGCTTGAGAGAACCGGGTTTGTGCTGACCTGGGTAGAAAATAAGTTGCTGCAAATGTTAACTGGGAACAGTCCTCTTTTGATTGCCCTGCTCTGCCCTTCTGTAAGGCTTATGGGTGGCTTGTTTGGAGGCTTCCCATGGTTTTAGTCCTGCACATGGGACCAGGGAAAAGCCTATCTAGGAAGAGACTAAGTCATGATGGAGAATTAGGCCTTTTGAGTTTCACTGCAGCATTTTTTTTGAGAGGAGAGTATATAATGCAAAGTCTTTCAGACTGAGGTTCATCCATCACAGTGGTGTTGATAATGATTGGGAGGAAAAACATTCACAGGATTATTTGGCAGGTCTGCTAATTAATGCAGGGGGAGACAGTAAACCCCACCGAGAAGCATGTGCTAGAGCTTTCTAGTGTGATCAACAGGCCTGTTTTCTTTATCTCCTTTTTTGTTTTATTTCCTATTTCAAAAGAAGTCATCCTTTACTCCGTGGTTATGAAAACAGGACATTGCAACAAACAAACCAGTTTCTGCCAGAAGAGGATTTCAGAGGTGCAGGGATTCAGGGAGAGCCAGGACACTGTGGGCATTACTGTTTGTCCTTTCAAGCCTTATAAAAAGTGACAAAAAGCCACTTGGCCATTGTCACCCTGACACAATGATCGCAGCCTTAGAGATGTAACGATAACGTCAGAAAACCTTAGTAATCGATGTGTTTACGAGTCACCCTCAGAACCAGCATTATTTATATCCATTGCTTAAGTGCGTCATGCAAAAAAATTCCCTTATATTATGAAATAGATCATTTATAACGTAATTGGATACATACCTTGCACTGCTTCAGCTCCAGGCAGTACACAGTTGGAGTTACCAAATCAATACAAGACATTCTTGGGACAATTTAAGCATGTCTGTACAAGGAGGTTGAACCAATTTCACTGCAGTTTTGTCTAATCGGAGTAAGCAAAATCAGCACAGACTTCACAGGGGTCCAAACCACTCTGTGGGCACAGCTGCTTGAGCTGCATTTTGTAGAGGAGCGTTCTGTTCTGGGGAGCAAACTCATCAGTAGGAAATAGGGTGGAAATCTCAGCTTGTTTTGCCTCTGTTGCTAATTTATCCGGACAAAAATGATGTGCTTTTACCAGAAACGTTTTGTGTCTGTTTTTAATTTTAATTTTTTTTTTTTTTTTTTTTTTTTTTTACATTTCACATTTATAGTTTAACAGCACCCGTTCGCCCTCCCCAATTGAGTGTTGCCACATGACCCCCTGGAGTAGAAAGGTACTGGAAAAACAAGCAATCCTCAACTAACAGCCCTGTCCCACTCTTCTCCTTTCCAGATCCTAACCCTTCCTCTTGCTTGCTTTTCACTTGCTAACTTTACTGCGCTAAAAGAAGCCTTTTCTGTTTTTCTCATGGTTAGTAAGACAAACAATAATGACTTTTTTTTTTTTTTTGCTTCTTTCATTTTTCACCTTGGATGGGTTTCAGGAGCTCGTGGCCACGAGGCCGCCTCCTCCTATCGCCTCCTTTAAAAGGCCTGAACCAGGACAGACTCAATAGCGTTAGCGATTGCATTTCATTCTCTTGCAATGTTCTTGCCAAACCGCCCCTTTTTCTTCTGTTTTTTTTACCCCTGAACGGTAAGAAATTGTTCGGGCAATGCCAGCACGCCAGCGGGTACTTATTCTCTGGCCATTTGGTGATGCCAGTGTTTGGAGAGGAGGAGCTCTGGCAGCCAGGGTCACTTTGCCCGCTTTGTCCGGCGCTTCATTGTCATCCAGGGGAGGAATCGGCAACAAATGCAGCCTCTGTGTGTGTGTGTGTCTCTGTGTGTGTGTGTGTGTCCGTGCGTGTGTGCAAGGGTGGTTGGTTGTTTTTGGGTTTTTTTTGTGTGCATGCATCAAACTTTTGAGGAGGGGGGGAGAGTTACCTAGGAAACAAAGTCTTTTGTGCCTGAAGTTTATATGAGCTATTCACGTCTGCCGGGGATCGGCACAAAAGCTGCAGGCAGAAGGAAGGCTGCGATGTTTGACTGAAATCCTACGTGGGAAAAGGGGGTTTTCTGCGGGTGGGAGGAGGAGGAGGAGGAGGCGTGCGTTGTCTCGGGTCTGGGGGTACCGCAGGAGGTGACGCTGGCGAGGAGGTAAGTGCGTGCCCTCCAACAGTTTAAATAGTAGCTGCTGAGTTAAGGTCTGAAATGCTTTTGGAGCCGGGGCGTAAATGCTGTTTGGCAAGCCTGAGACGGTTAATTCCCCCCGGGATTTGCGAGGAGCCTGGGCGGAGGAATGGCAGAAGTACAATGGCAGCCCGGGTGCGATCCTGCGGTGTTCACCACCCGCCTGCCCAGCGCCCTGCCAAGGAGCCGGAGAGCAATGCTTTATCTTCACCGTGTTTGCTACCGAAACTAAAACTGGCAAATGGGGTGTAAACAGCAGGCGTGAGGGGGAAGGCTGGTAGTTAAGCAGCTGGGAATTCAGGACTGAAGAGAAAGCCGGCCTGAAAGGGATTGCACTTCATTTTTAAAAAATGGGAGGCAGACGGACGGCCTGGGCTGGTCGAAGAGTTGTCACGGCTTATAGAAGAATGTATTAATGGAAAAAGGGAGGGGAAATTAGGCAAAAAAAGGTAAGTGTTTCTCCCCTCCGTCCCTTCCAAACAAAACAGAAACTTTTTTTTTTTGCAAACAAAGAGACCCCCAAACCCAAATTGGTAGCCAGCACCACATGAAAACGCACTTAATTTATTTCTCTTTTACTAGATGAAATTATAGCAGCTTTGCAAGGCAGGGGGTTGTTGGGGGGATTTGTTATTTCTTCCAAAAGACAACAAACCACCTGTGTTTCTTCCACACAGTTTACTTTTCTCTCTGTTTCCTTATCTTCCATATCTAGCGCTTCTCGTAGCATGCTGTAAAAATGTGCATGGTTTTTAAACGAGTCTTTGAATTTCTCCTGGTGGTGGCTGCTCTTCTTCTTGGCCTCTGTCCCCTGCCCTGTCACTGCCCACCGCACAGCCGCTGGGCGGCTGTGACTCTGCTCACCCTCTGAGTTCGTACAAAACCAGATGCAAATGGTTTTCTGAAGAACGGAGGGGTCTTCTTTAAAACCGGGGGCCTTCTGATGCTTGTCCTCAAGTGAATGGTTATATGGGGCCGGTCCTCACGTAGC
>JAHREE010000480.1:12887337-12908743 GCA_033628505.1 Tringa tobata
TTTGTTATTTCTTCCAAAAGACAACAAACCACCTGTGTTTCTTCCACACAGTTTACTTTTCTCTCTGTTTCCTTATCTTCCATATCTAGCGCTTCTCGTAGCATGCTGTAAAAATGTGCATGGTTTTTAAACGAGTCTTTGAATTTCTCCTGGTGGTGGCTGCTCTTCTTTTTGGCCTCTGTCCCCTGCCCTGTCACTTCCCACCGCACAGCCGCTGGGCGGCTGTGACTCTGCTCACCCTCTGAGTTCGTACAAAACCAGATGCAAATGGTTTTCTGAAGAACGGAGGGGTCTTCTTTAAAACCGGGGGCCTTCTGATGCTTGTCCTCAAGTGAATGGTTATATGGGGCCGGTCCTCACGTAGCAATCAGCGGGCTCGGGTGTTCAAAAGGTTGCGGATGCAAATGAGGGCCCGGGTGTCTAACACTGGTGGTAATTGAGGGCACGCTTGCAACGGCTACCCACGAATGCAGGACGTGCCCCTTCTGATGGAGGAGATGTCCTGTAAATGTCACTGTGAATACGCTGGCTTGTTTCCGGTATGTTGAGGTATTTTTCTCCTATTAGCAGGATGTTATTTTTCCACTGGAGAGTAGCTCGTGCTGTGTGACTTAGCTAGAACGGTTCCTCCTTGCATCCCTGTAATTGATTTCTGATCTGTGTGTCTGCTTTGTTTCAAAATTAGCCTCGTGTGCCTGAGTGGGAGACACTGATTTTGAATGTATTCATTTGCAGTCCCATCCACCAGAGGACGAAGATACAGATGTCATGTTAGGGCAGAGGCCGAAAAATCCAATACATAATATCCCTTCTACACTGGATAAACAAACCAATTGGAGTAAAGCACTACCTCTCCCAACTCCAGAGGAGAAAATGAAACAAGATGCCCAAGTGATTTCTTCTTGCATTATCCCCATCAATGTCACTGGTACAAATCTCTTCTATTTCTTTTTGTATTTATTGCATGGTTCAAGGGAGGTCAAGTACTTATTTTGTTTAATTTATTTGAAGTCACAGGATTGTGCAGTCTGGGGTCAAATACCCCAGCCTGAGGATTTAGTTTCTGGAAGACAGTGGGCTAAATTCATCCCTCATGCGTGACCATTGGAGTCACTGAAGCCGCATCTAGGATTAATTTGGCCCATATTTTCGAAGTTATGTTATACAGTATAACATAACACTGGTTCCCTGTATAAACAATGTACTTTTGTTGTGTATATAACCTACAGTCTGTATTTACAAAGACCTCAAATAACTTTTTGAATGTAGCTGACTGAAATAATGCAGAAAGCCGCCAAAATTAATCATATGATTATCATGTGTAGCAGGAGAAGAGAAACTAGAGAATGTAGGCTACTATTTGCAGTGCTTTAAACATGCGAGGCATGACTGTGTAGCATGCAAACCATCGCTCTGAGATCTCTTTACATGCAGCTATGCTGAAGGTATAGTAATGGCATTTTCTCTTATTTCTATAACATTTGCATACATTTGACTAGATCTATTTGAAGCAGAATTTGTTTATAGAAGGAGCAGGTATTTCACTTATTAAATGTGATAGATGACTTATTTCCAGAATCAAAAATCAGGCTGTTTTTCTCTTTCTCTTTTTCTCTTTCTCTCCTTCCAGAGGGCTATGGTAAACATAAAGTTGATCTGGCTTTTCCTCAATAATATTTCACACCAAGTTTTGAATAATGTAAGAGCATAAAGCGGGCTGATTTCCACAATTATAGAATTGAATATAAACAATCAGGAAAAAAGCAGGGAGTTTTCAGTTAGCCTTCATTCCCCAGAGAAAACGTTTATATTTCATTCTATTTTCCCAGTAACTGGGGGGCCGGGGGGGAGGTCACAGCCCCTCACATCCCATTGCTCTTTCTCGTGTCTATCAGCGGTGTCCAACCTTCCTGCAAGACAGGCTGTGGGGTTCACTGTGGTGCTGGGGAGGGCTGTGTGCCCACAGTCCAGCTTCAGCCCCCCCAACCGAGGGGCTCTGAGCTTTTTGGGTTTGCAGCACGTCTGTCCAACAGTCTCATGGTGATAAGTCCCCATCTGCTCCACCATCAGCTGCATGAATCCTCCTGGTGACAGCTACACGGTCCCAGTTGCCCTCCACCTTGGCAGTGGAGATGACACTGCACTGTGCTGCCAGCTCTGCCCACCCGGGGAAGTGGCAGCCAGGAGCAGGTGTCCCTGCCACTGGGATGGTGCTTCTGGCCAGCTGAGGCCCCATGGAAAGTGACCGGCTGGTAGAACTTCCTGCATAGCCCTTGCCAGGCTGGTGGTTGGGAGCAGCTGGTCAAGGTCACAGGTTGGGCACTGCCAATGGAAATCCCAAAAAGTCATGGAGAGTGTGGCACACCTCCATGAGGTAGAGCTGGTGTTAAAATGATGCTCTTCCTAGATTCAACATAGGACCCTAGCTGCTGGTGTAGGTTTTCTAACATGACTGGTGTCACCTAATGCAGTTCAGAGGAGAGTTAGGTCTGGGACCAATGTTAACTTTTCCAGTAATAGCCATTTTTGCCTAGACTCCACCTGCCATACATTGGAACCAAATTTCCACTGATCAGTTTTACAGATCAAGAATGGTATGTAATCTTCTGGATGTTTATGTGTATCATTCTCATTAGCACTAATGGGAATAATCTGTATGCGTCACGGAGAGGATATACCCTCTTTCACTTTCCTCTCGGAGATGACCCCCGTGCATCTGGCGCACAGAGCATGTTTGGCTAACTCACAGTTTCTGGAAAACCAGCAATGATGCTGATTGATTTTTTTGTTTCAAAGAGTTTGCTTTCAGTTCTCTGATTTTTTTTTTTGTTTTTTTTAAGCTTCTCCCAACCCTGAGAAATGTTCACTTTTTTGAAAATGACTGTTGTTGGAGTTTACAGCACTTTTGTTCTTTATTAAAGAAAGTTCTTCCTCTGCTTATTCCAGGGGCATTGGTGGTTACAGGACATCTGTCTGAAGCCTCTATTTCACTGTAGTAGATTTCAAGAAGAACTTTTACAAGAAAGTTACTTTTTAATGTTTTACATTGTTATGTAGTGTAATATGTATGTGTATGTCTGTGTATAATTATGTTTTCTATAATTATACGCTATTAAAATAGAGCTTCTTATCAGGATTCCTTTTTTTTTTTTGTTTTCCTTTCGTTTGGTTTAGTTTGTTTGTTTTTCTTAAGATTACAAACCACTGTACCAGCAATCCTTATGTTAGTGTTTTTATGGACCTGGCACATCTTTTCCAACCTGTCCTATGTCAACTTTAGAGAGCATTGGCATACAGTTGTGCAAAAAGCCAGCACAGATGGTCACTGGTCCTGTGGTGGGCCTCCTTTTAACTTTATTTTGACAACACAGTGTAATAAACAAAGTGAAAGACACCTCCCTGTGCTAATGCTATGGAAACATAAAGAAAATGAGGAATTCCTGCCTATTCTGTGTTATTGTGGTCATAAATATGGGTGCCTGTGAACTTGGGCTCCTAAATCCAAATTGAGGATTTTGACTGACTGCATGACCCATTTCCCAGAGCAGACTCCACGTATCCCGCCGTGTGCTGAGCACTTGGGAAAATCAGGCCACTTACTGATGCACACAAATAAATAGCAGCTACCCGTTTACGTCACCCTTGGCCATGTATGACCGTCATGAAGAATGCTCTCTAAACTCGCATGGGGACTTGGCCCCGTTTTAGCTGTCTCCTTCCTTTTGAAATTTAGCCCCCTTGGCATATTGGTCTCCTAAGAAGCGCCCAACTACTGCAGTATGGTGTTATAACCTTAAATTGTTTTCTTATGCTTAGTTGCTTAAAATAAGTAAGGCTATAGCTGAACAGATTACTCTTTGCAGACAAGTTACTGTCATTGGCGCTGTGACAGATGGATAAATAGCTATAAGAAAGATGCCCTGTTACCAAGAGCTCTCAACTCTATTTTTCTTCCTGATTTTCTTTTCTTTTCTTTTCTTTTTTTTTTTTTTTCACTCCTTCTGTTATTTTTGGCAGACCAGGCTGCTGAGGGGGAGCTGGAGTTAGATGTAAAACTGTGATATACTGTGATATAATTTACATAAGAGCTACATAAGGGCTCCCTTATGTTTATTCACAGGCTTAATCCAAGCTCACATACCTCCACTGTGTTCCAGCCATGAAAATTTGTTTACTATTTCTAAAGGCTAATGAGACCTATTTATGGGTTGCAGGAGTTGGTTTTGACAGAGAGGCTAGTATTCGCTGCTCTCTTGTTCATTCACAATCTGTACTACAGCGGAGACGAAAGTTGAGGAGGAGGAAAACCATCTCTGGCATCCCCAGAAGAGTGCAACAAGAAATAGGTGTAGTATAAATACAAATCTTCCGTAGATAGCTTTCTAACCAACTTAAATTGCAGAGATCTGAGCTGGTAGCCAGCCTTCCAAAGAAGCAAAACCTCGAAAGTGTAAATGCTTGTGGAGTTTGGGAATGACGTGGTTTGTTTTTTTGATTTACTACAGTAAGCAAAGCTATATTACTCCATATGGCCTTGACGGACCGGGGGCCTTACCAAGTAATATAGATGTACGTGTTCAGCTCTTATCGTGTAAATGTTAATCAGTTCTTCTTTTTTTTTTTTCCATTTTATTTCTGTTATGAACCCATAGTTACGTGCATAAAAAGTAACTAGATGAAGTGAAAGTTTTTTCTTGCATGAGGGGAGCTTAAGGTAAAGAACTGACAGATGTTGCTCAGAAGAGTGATGATGAGCTGTCACAACAGCCAGATAACTCACTCAGATGAGCAACTGTATATCCTCCTTAGAGACAGCTGCTGGTACCCTATGGGAAACTTTGCTAAATGTTGCTTTTATTTGTCACACTTGTCCTTGATTCCTTCCTTTCATTCTTTATTGCCAAGGATATTTGCCTGAAATTGAGTGTCTTACCTCACTTCTTGTCCCAGGTAAATTAGGAGCAACTCTGTTGAGGGCAAATCCAGGGTAAAATTGATATTAACCCAAAATGAAACTAACGGGATTGTTATTTCTTAATGTTCATCTGCACCTGAAGATGGCTCTGGCATGTCAGTCCATTGCTGTAAGACTTGATGGGAAACAGAAGGAACGTGTTTATCACAGGGAATAAGCAACCAGAGAACCTATGAAAGAAAGATCCTGTTGCCTTGCAAATATTCTTGGTAGTAAAGAAGCAGATAATGGAAATTCTGAGCAGACAGGTAGTCAAAATAGAATCATTTTTAGAAGCTCAGGGAGTGTTTTGTCCAGCAGCCACTCCTGAAAACTGCCTTTAACTAGTTGGAATAGAGTGACAAAAACTGAAAACTTAATATTTATCTTAATATTTACCACAGCAAGATCAGCTCCATGTGAGATCACGTTGCAGAAATAGGAGAACTGAGATCGCATTGCAGGACTAGGAGAATTTCCCCACCTCACTGGGATGAGGTCTGTCTTCTGTATGCTCTTGATAGCAGACTTAAATTTGGTCCGATGCTCAGCAAGATTAAAACCAGAAAGAATACAGCAGATAATGCTTCTTGGGTTGCTCCGCGGGTCGGCTCGCACCGGGAAGCGTGGAGCTGTCCCCCACTCACCCGGCTTTCCGTGTGTCCTAGATTCAGACGAGTCGCCGGTGGCAAGAGAGCGCAATGTGATTGTGCACGCGAACCCGGACTTCTCCGGCTCCAGCAGCAGGAGGTCGGGGACCCGGGACTCGGAGTGCCAGACGGAAGAAATCCTGATCGCCGCTCCCTCCCGGCGGCGGATCCGCGCCCAGAGGGGGCAGAGCGTCGTCGCCTCCCTCTCCCACTCCGCCGGCAACATCTTGGTGCTGGCGGACAACGGGGATGCCGTCTTCGCCACCGCTGTCAGCAACCGCATCCGCTCACGCAGCCTTCCTCGCGAAGGTGCCCGGGCCAGCGAGGGCCATCAGGATGCCACCGCCAAGAATGCAGGGTACGAGGCGGAGCGCTTCCTAGCCGGCCAGGAGAGGATCCCGAAAAAGGGGAAGGAGGTCTTGAGCAAGCAGGGTTCGCAAGAGTGCCAGCCCATCGGTTTGACTTGCCCTCAGCACCTGCACAGCCCCGAACACAGCATAGGCGAGAGGGGGAGGTCGCGGCTGTCAAGGATGGCTGATTCGGGCAGCTGCGAGATTTCGTCCAACTCGGACACCTTCGGGAGCCCCATTCACTCTATCTCCACGGCAGGAGTCCTGCTCAGCAGTCACATGGACCAGAAAGATGACCACCAGTCCTCCAGCGGCAACTGGAGCGGGAGCAGCTCCACGTGTCCCTCCCAGACGTCCGAAACCATTCCTCCTGCTGCCTCTCCTCCACTGACGGGCTCTTCACACTGTGACTCCGAGCTGTCGCTCAACACCGCTCCCAACGCCAACGAGGACTCCAGTGTCTTCATCACGGAGCAGTTTGGTGACCACGCGGACAAGGTCAGGGGCCACAGGGCGAGCTCCTTCACCTCCACCGTGGCGGATTTACTGGATGACCCCAACAACAGCAACACGAGTGACAGCGAGTGGAACTACCTGCACCACCATCACGACGCCTCCTGTCGCCAGGACTTCAGCCCCGAGCGCCCAAAGGCCGACAGCCTGGGATGCCCCAGCTTCACCAGCATGGCCACCTACGACAGCTTCCTCGAAAAGACCCCCTCTGACAAGGCAGACACTAGCTCCCACTTTTCTGTGGATACCGAAGGATACTATACCTCCATGCACTTTGATTGCGGTCTCAAGGGTAATAAAAGCTATATTTGCAACTATGCAGCCGTGGGCTCCGAGAGCGGCCAGACCGGGAGCGTGGCCTCCAGCCTGGCTGACTGCGCCTGGCAGGAGTGCGTGAGCCACAGGAGGCAGGGACGGCAGAGCATCTCGCTGAAGAAACCAAAGGCAAAGCCAGCCCCACCAAAACGCAGCTCGTCTTTGAGGAAATCGGAGGGCAGCACCGACCTTCCCGACAAGAAAGAACCAAAGATCGGCAGCGGGCAGCACGTCTCTCACACCGCCAGGGAGATGAAGCTGCCCCTTGAGTTTTCAAACACACCTTCCCGAGTGGAAGGTCCCAGCCTGCCGGCCAAGCAGGAGCTCTCCTGGTCGAACCAGGGGGACAGTGGGTTAAAGGACACTCCCTTCGACACCGCTGATATCCCCTCCTTTAAAGATGAAGGTGCTGAACAACCTCACTATGCAGACCTCTGGCTTCTGAACGACTTGAAATCCAGCGATCCTTACAGGTCCTTGTCCAATTCAAGCACTGCTACGGGTACTACAGTCATAGAGTGCATCAAGTCACCGGAGAGCTCCGAATCCCAGACGTCCCAGTCCGGGTCACGAGCCACCACTCCATCCCTCCCCTCCGTCGATAACGAGTTTAAGCTGGCCTCCCCCGAGAAGCTGGCAGGGTTAGCCTCCCCCTCCAGCGGGTACTCCAGCCAGTCGGAGACCCCCACCTCTTCTTTTCCCACCGCTTTCTTTTCGGGACCCTTGTCTCCCGGGGGGAGCAAGAGGAAGCCGAAGGTACCAGAGAGGAAGTCGTCGCTGCAGCAGCCGCTCCCGAAGGACGGCACCGCCTCGGTGAGCAAGGACCTCGAGCTTCCCATTATACCTCCTACTCACCTCGACCTAAGTGCTCTTCACAACGTCTTGAGCAAGCCCTTCGCTCACAGGCACCAGCTGCACGCCCTCGGCCACGGCAAGCAGAGCGCCGTCGGGGAAGCCCTGCATCCCAGCCCTCCCTCTGCCCTCGCCATCACCCCCTCCGTTCTCAAGTCGGTCCACCTGCGGGCCGTCAGCAAGCCCGAAGGAGGGAAGCAGAAAGGCAGCACCCCAGACCTGCTCTGCATACAGGAGGCCACCTTGATGGCCACCGACGTTTCTCCGGGCAAAATGAGGCCGCTCTTAGCTAAGAAGCCAGTGTCGCGCCAGTACTCCACGGAGGAGGCCATAATGTCCTACATGGACGCTTCCCCGGCAGAAGCGGGGCCCGGGAAGCCGACTCTGGAGAAGAGCTCCTCTTTCAGCGGGCAGAACAGCTGTGAGCGAGAAGCTGTCGCTTCAGCCAGCGTGGGGCTGGTTGAAACCAAACCCGTGAAGGACCAAGCACACCTGGCCACCGAGCCCTTGCCGGAAAGTGCCCCGAATCAGACGTGTGCCATCTCCGTGGACGGGTTTCAGAAGGGCTCGGCTGTCCTCGCAGGTGACGAGGAAGGGAAGAAAGCCAGCCAGGGAGCAGACACGGAGCAGGACCTTCAGCGGGCGCAGGCTCAGCCCGAGCTCTCCGCCGGCAGCGAGGGGAGGCCGGGAGCCGGACCTGCGGGTGAAAGCCCAGGTCAGGCCGAGGGGGCGGCCGTCAGCCATCAGCTTAAGCACCAACCCGACCTAATCCACCATGTGCCTGGGAATATCAGCTACGCAGCGGAGATGGCAGCAGTGAGTTCACTCGGCGGAGCGAGTTGCAAGCAGGAAAACGACGTCGCATCAGGTATCCCAACCAAAAGTGCCTCGGATGATGGCAGGGCAGACGAGACGGCGGGCGGCGCGGAGGAGCCTTCGCTGAAAGGTCAGTTGTGAACCCTTTCTGTGTGATACCTGACCGCGTGGCCTCAGGCGTGACCAGTGGTGGAGTCCAAAAGCAGGCTGGAGCTGCAAATCGGCATGCCTCTGTAGATTTAAGTACAAAGCACCCCCCCCTCTCTGCCCCAGTCTGTTACTGGCCAGCCAGCCCAAAGATATTTTATGCTTTTTCAGTGCATTCAGAGTGTGTTTCTCTGATATTTATTTCCTCCCTTGTGCAGCGTTTCAGATGAAAAGAGAAAAGGGAGGAGCGTTAGCCCTGGGTACAGAGGAGCTGTGTTACCACAGCCACGCAGTAAACGGGAGATCCTGGGTTTGGTCCCTAGCATTGCCCCCATTACGGGCTCCAAAGTGCAATGTATGTGACGTTTGGGTTAGAGGATAAAGTCTGCATGGTGGTACCACCCACTCAGTTGTGAACCAACCTGGTGCCTCACATGGGCGATGCTGTTGCGAAGGGTGGTGGGGTCTGACTCATGGTGTGGCCTCTTTCCTTGTTCAAGAGTCCTCTCCAAGCGACGACTCCATCGTGTCTCCGCTGAGCGAGGAGCTGCAGGCTGACGCTGAGGATGTCTTTGTGTCTCCAAACAAACCGCGCACTACCGAGGATCTGTTTGCAGTCATTCACAGGTGACCTAACCTTGCAGCAACGGGGAATGGTAACAGGCACCCCTGCACAGTTGCCCACTAACAATAGCCGCAGGGTGGTTATTTGATGGTTAAGCCTTGTCCCGAAACTACCTTCTTTACTTTATTGAATTTAGTTTTCTAAAAGGCAGCTTTTAAAAGGTGCTTTATTATGGTCTGGTGTGCACTCCATGAGTATCTCCGTGGCACATGTAGATGCTTTACAGATAACAACATCAGGCCATTCTCTTTAACAAATGTGTGTCTCCAAAGAAAACTAGCAAAGCGGTTCTTGCCTTCTGCACACCAGCTCTATTCTGGTGAGTCAGTGTAGCAAGCATGATGAGAAGGCATCTCTACAATTTTAGAGTATTACACAATCAGCTGAAATTTGAGATCACAACTGAAATTACAGATTTCTGATATTGGATAGGTTACGCTGAGTATTATTATTGCCTAAGACCAGCCCAGAAGGCCAAACGTATCCTGGGCTGCATTAAAAGCAGCATGGCCAGCAGGTTGAGGGAGGTGATTCTGCCCTTCTACTCTGCTCTGGTGAGACCCCACCTGGAGTATTGCGTCCAGCTCTGGGGCCCCCAACATAAGAAGGACATGGACCTGTTGGAGCAGGTCCAGAGGAGGGCCATAAAGATGATCAGAGTGCTGGATCACCTCTCCTATGAGGACAGGCTAAGAGAGTCGGGATTGTTCAGCCTGGAGAAGAGAAGGCTCTGGGGAGACCTTATAGCAGCCTTCCAGTATCTAAAGGGGGCTTAAAGAAAGATGGGGACAGACTTTTTAGCAGGGCCTAAAATGAGAAGACAAGAGGGAATGGCTTTAAACCAGAAGAGGGAAGATTTAGACTAGATATAAGGAAGAAATTTTTTTACGCTGAGGGTGGTGAAACACTGGCACAAGTTGCCCAGAGAGGTGGTAGATCCCCCACCCCTGGAAACATTCAAGGTCAGGTTGGATGGGGCTCTGAGCAGCCTGATCTAGTTGAATATGTCCCTGCTTATTGCAGGGGAAGGTGGACTAGATGACCTCTAAAGGTCCCTTCCAACCCAAACTGTTCTATGATTCTAAGACTCTGTATGCATTGTCGTCTTTATAAAGAGCTGATTGTGCATATATTGTTTTAGAAGAGCTGGCTGAGGCTGAGAGGGACTGTGTGGCTCACTGCCTCATTCACTGCACAAAAGCTATCATGGCTTAAAGTGCCATTAGTCACTGCTAGCCTCCAATATTTATAGAGGAATTACGAGAACTCTAGCTAATATGAAAGCATGGTCAATCTGCGAAACTCCAGACCAGCATTATGTGTTATTCTACAAACATAATGTCTGAAGGAGTGTTCCTTTGTGTTTTTACAGATCAAAAAGGAAAGTTCTCGGGAGAAAGGATTCTGGAGACCTTTCTGTAAGAAACAGGTTGAGAGGTTCATCTGGGACTAGCAGCCAGCCCCCCGCCAGCAGCACGCTGCCCGCCAGCAACGTGCCACCGGCCAGCAGCGTGGGCACTCCCATAAGCAGTCAGAGGTCCCCCGGGCTCATATACAGGAATGCCAAAAAGTCCAACACATCCAACGAGGAGTTTAAACTACTGCTCCTTAAAAAGGGCAGCCGGTCCGATTCCAGCTACAGGATGTCCGCCACGGAAATTCTGAAAAGTCCCATTTTGCCCAAGTCTCCCGGAGAGCTGGCGGCGGATGCCCCGCAAAGCCTAGAGGAGTCTCCCCCCGCGGTGAGCCCCGATGCATCGTCCCCGCTCTCCCCTTGCTCCCCCAGGGTCAACGCCGAAGGATTCTCCTCCAAGAGCTTCCCCATGTCGGCATCTTCGAGAGTGGGGCGCTCCCGGGCGCCCCCGGCAGCCAGCAGCAGCCGGTACAGCGTGCGCTGCCGGCTGTACAACACCCCGATGCAGGCCATCTCCGAAGGAGAGACGGAAAACTCGGACGGCAGCCCCCACGACGATCGGTCTTCTCAGAGCTCAACGTAGGCTGTGCGGGCGGCGGGGACAGGCTGCCGACACCGCTCGGGCTCTGTAAGGATGTGAATATAAGAGGCCAACGCTGTAGCAGTCAGAAAAAAAAAAAAAAAAAAAGAAAAAAGAAAAAAAAAAAAGAAAGAAAAAAATGTGTTTGTGTTTGTAAGACGCTGGCGAAACAGAGGACTACAGCTGTAGCTATTTATTAAGTTACATCTTCTAAAGTAGGAAGATACACAATGTCTGCTCTGTTTTCTTTTAGCTTCATTTGGTTTGTCCCACTCTCATTTCCGTTGTCACTGTAGATTTCAAGGCTATACACTTTCCATGGAGTTAAAACTGACTTTTGCGGGTTTTTTTTTCCAGAAGCTGCCCATCTAGAAACAAATCCCTCACTGTAGTGCTTCCCTAGAGAAAAAAAAAAAAAATAAAATGCTCTTGAGGATTGGTATTTTTCTACACTAAAATGAGCTGAAACAAAATTTAGAAAAAATTAAGAAAACATATGTAAATACCATATTTTTGATAAAAATTTGTAAATAGAATTATCAAAAAAGTGGACATGTGGCAAACGATTTACTGCATAACAACTTTGTTTATAGAAGACAAAAGAAGTCAAATGTAATAACTGTATTCTGTGAATACCATTTTCATATCAAACATAAAAAATTCACATGGCCACCGATAAACCACGTTCAGTGCGACAAGCCTGAAGGACGACATTGAGCAGCGGAAAGGAGGGATTTTTCCACCTTTAGGTGAGGAAACGGAAAGGCTGGCTCTGATGGGATTAAAGTAACCATTTGTCTTTTATAAGGCAGCTCCTAAGAAGCTAACCGGAGAGCGCAGCTGGGAGGGTTACCGTGAGGATCGGTGGGGAAGGCGAACGTGCTTCCGGCAGAATAAAGTCATGTCTGATGCAAAGCCCCAAAGGGTCCCATCCCACAGCCTCCCCCGGGCCTTTATTCTAGCAGGGATCGCTTCAGAGAGGAGAGATGCGAGAAGAAATAATAGTGCTTAACTTTCATATTGCTATTAGGCTATTGGGATGCATAACACGGTCATAACCTGGTAACTATAATCTTTCAACACAATTAGTTTCTGGTTCGTAAAGGAAACGAATAAATTATAAGCATGCAAGAAGCGCTTTCGATTTATCAGTAAATATCCGCGATGAGTTTTCAGTGAAGCTTTCTCTTTGTGCTGATGAGATTCATGCTACCTAAATATTTACAAAAATGACACTGTGAAAACGTAGCTGGGAAATAGGTATGTGTATGCATTATTTATATTAATTGCTGAGCTGGGAAGGGGAAAGCTCTGGTTCATCATGCCAGCCACGTACAGTTGGGATCTTGTCTGGGTTTACCAGAAACGCAGAACAGGGTGGGGGACTGGGGTGGGGTGGGAAAGGAGACAAATCAAAGCAGCTGCTTTGATACAAATGAAGGCAGGGAAATAAAAGCTGAATTACTTGAAGTTACTTGAATTTTCTCGTCTTAAAACTGCAAGAACGTGTACTTTTAAAACTTAACCCGTGAGTCGCTTTATACTTTTAATTTTTAAATGGAATAAAACCAACAGGCCTGATTCTCCTTTGGGCTTTGGGTCACCATGGTTTCCATCGATACGGCCCTGTCCGTGCTACTCGGAGAAGAGGGCCCTCTTTGTCCAAAATTGATGCAGTTGGTGTTGGTTGCCGTAGGATATGGTTTGGAGTAGAGGAAAAGTTAGTGCAGAGAAAATAGTGCGAGGAGAAATGTGGTGTGCAGTGGGACAGGTCGAGTAGGACGGCAGAAAGAGCGTACTTTGGTACTAAAGAAATCGACTAAAAGCTGGCTTTAAGCATAAGTAAAGGATAGGGAAGCGGGATGTGTGAAATGGGTTTTTACTAGGGTGGTTTTTTTTTTTTCCTTTTAATCATGTAACGCATAAAGCTGAGAGTTTCTAAAAGCGGGCAGAGTGTGTTTTAAAGAGGAAGGTTCTACCTAAAACTGTTACGATTTTAAAGAGTCTGAGCAAGTCAGAATGGTTTAAAAAATCCCCAGTGTTATTCCCCCTAAGGTTCACGTCTGATTTCGTCTAGCGCTTACCACAAGAAATATATTATTCAGGGTTTCCTACCATCCTCCTGTGTAGCCTGGTTGTGTTTGGTGTGCGAGGTAGAGTCGCTGTGCATGCGGTACGTGTGTTGGGAAGAGGGGTGGTCCATCAGCTGAAGGGCTGCAAATTCAGGAAGTCTAAACAGTCTAAAAGAGTTTTCAAAAAGTTAATGGGAGCAGCAACAAGGAAACAAAAGGCTAAACGCATTAGTAGGTTAGTTAAGAAGAAAAGTCTGAACACAAGTGAAGTGAATGAATGAGAATGTTTTAAGAGGAAATGTTTAGCATGTAACAAACCACTTTCAGGAGAACATGAGTAAAGGAAGTTTAGATATTGGGCAGAAAATCCTTAGTTTGTCATCTTCGGTCATTTTCCTTAAAAATTTTACCAGGAGCACTTCTACAATAGGTTTAATAGTCCTGAGTTATCAGTCAAAATTGTAAAGAGAATACAGCTGAATTGACTTTGATGATACCACTTTTCATTACCAATCAATGATTTCATGGGGACCATAAATAAATATATATACACTAAAAAAAAAATTTTACTGGAATGGTGAGGCAATACTTCACGTACGAAATGGCCACAGAACAATCCCACAAAAATACAGTCTTTCTTCTTTTGTTTCATTTCCTCGTTTATATTTAGCAGAGTGAAACCCAAATAAAAACAGATTCTAAATCCACTATGAAGAAAAGAGTTCATAACAAGCATGTGAGCGAGAGGAAAAGGAGTGGCAGGAGCCTCTGTAGCGTTCCGGGTGCCATCAAGGCAGCAGAGGACAAGCTGCAGAGCGAAGGGAGCATCACTCACCTCTTGAGACAGGGTACAGTACATGCATCAGGTAACCGCCGAACCGTCATTTCAACCTACTGTTCCGTTGTTTGCACTGATGTTATGGAAATTATTTCTGAAGTTATACAGCTGTGTATTCTGAAAAATAACATTTTCCCCCTTTTCTTTTTTTCTTTTTTTTTTTTTTTTGTTGTGGCAGCATAGAGGACATGGAATAGTTGTAGCAAATAAAGCATATGTTTGCTTTTGCCAAAGGTCAGTGATTGAGTGCATTTGCTGCAATGGTGGCAGATAGAGAAATACTGTAGGTTATGACTTAAAGAATTTAAAAAAAAAAAAAATTAAGAAGGTTACAGTGTAACTATTTTGGTACTAGCACCAGTTCATGCTGGCAGAAAAGACAATGGTTTATGGACTTGCATCCATTTTGTATTTTTGTAATATTTGTAAATACGAACTTTTTAAATTGTTGCAAAGATGGTTTCTTTTGTAAAATGTTTTCAAAGTTTACATTAAATCCAAGCCTTTGTATATTTTAGAGCTGTGCAACACTTTAAGTCTTGTATTTATTTTTAGTAAAAACGGTGACAGTTTCATTGTGAACCCCTCTCAAAAACTGTGTCGGAAAAGTTTGATTACCTAGAAAGTGTGTATAGAAACTGCAAATAAACGTGACTGCAATTAAATCACACCTTCCCTTTATTTTCTTGCAATGAAATGTGAAATCTAACCTACAGATTACAAGTGTGCTATTTCCAAATGTAAGTCTCAGCGCATTACGTGTTTCAAACTATTTAATCATGTTTTCTCTTCAACTTGTTTTTTTTATAAACTGAGTAAGGGGAAACCTATATCCAAAGTGTCATTGACGTTAAGTGGAATTTTCCCCACAAGTGCAATTTTGCCAGAATATAAAGACTGCTGAATTTGCCCCACATCTTCAACATGCAAGAAAAAGGTAAGAGAAAGAAAGCTGGGATAAATAATAGCAGGAAGATTGCTACTTTGTCTTCAGCTGGAAAACAAAACAAATTACAACACTTCAGACCCAAGGCACAGAGAATCCAGTGACTGAACCTTATCAGATAAAGCAAGCCGTGAGCAAAAGGCAGGCCATAAATTACAAACACAAACTTAGAAGTGCAAACAGTACTTTATTTTAAAATGGTTATCAGGAGGTTGAGAAGTCAGGACATGGAAGCTAAGTGGTTCTGCATGGCTCTTCAAAAATAGCATACCTGCAGGAAAAGGGGATGGGAAGGTGTGCATCATGAAACTTTAGTTTCAGCTCTCATTTTGTCAGTAGCTTTCCAACACTGTACTTGGTATTTAAAAAACACATGTAGAAAGGAAAAAAATCTCAAACACGCAGCTATGGTGCCTTAGAGTGAGTGGAAAAAATCAGGTCTGGGGAGTGCTGGTGGGCTATCTGCAATCAAGCTTTGCAAGAATGTGAGGATTGCCCTGACGGGTGTGGTCCTAGAGCAGTCTCCAAGTGGGAATCAGTTCATGTAACATTTGGTTTAACCAGATGGTCAAGCATTTAATGATTATGTAGATCATTTCCTGTTGGATTGTGTGCCTTTCCCAATCCAGAAATAGAGATAAGCAAGATCCGTAGGAAGAGCTTAGCCCACAGAGGCAGGCACAAGCTGGTTTTCATCTGCCCACTGTACGCCTGTGGGGTTTTTTTCATGCTCAGTGGAAGAGAAGATGAAACATCAGACTACATAAAATATACCCATTACAAAGTGAAATAATTGTAACTATTTACAACATTATGTAAAGACAGTGACTTCGGTAAGTCTGTAAAATCCAGGCTTCATTGTGTACCTGTGGGTATGTGCACATGGCATACCACTGTCAGGCCCTCCAGTGATAAACTAGATACTATAAGTAGTATCTAGTATAGGTATCTAGTATACAAGCTCTTCTCAGGTTGTACGATGCTGCTTCTCAGCAAAGCACCCCACCATGCTGTGTAGATATATCTAAGGAACATATATAACCATGCATGGGAAGAGTTATGGGTTTGGGTTTTTTTTTTTTTTTGGAGAATAATAAAGCACATGGGTGTTAAAACTTAGATGCCACATTGAAAATTTTGGCACCTTCTACCCAGAGTGAAATTCAACCGTTACCCAACAAATCTTCCTGTAGTGTTCACAAAGACTTGGCAACTCGGGCTACACGTGGAACCCAGTGGTAGCCTTGAGCTACCCAGTTGAACTCCTTGAGCCAGCAAGCGGGAGGCATGTCTTAATCTCCACCTCTTGCTGGAGCTTTTGGTCAGACTTAATAAGAGGCACTGAACGCCAACAGAAATCCCGTGTCAGAGAGGGGACTACTGCAAGCACTTGTTACAAGTGCCCACGTTGTTCTGGCACCTGGTCCTTCCCCCTGCCCGGTGCAGCCCCTTCACAGGTGGCTGCCCATCGGGCTGTCCTAGCAAAGGGGAAGGGGGGGATGTTGCGATGTCGCAGTTTCCCATTCAAGCCCCGCGTCTCACGGGGAGGGGCACCCCCTTTTCACAGCAGTAAGATGAGGTGTTTGGAAGAGCCGGCTGTGCGGAGGCAGGCTGGCAGCCCCCGCGGTCCTGGAGGTATGCACGGTGCCCAGGGACATTTGGCTGGGGACGCCTGGGAAAGGGACAGCAGCTCCAGCACTGGGTGGCCATCGGGCAGGAGAAGGAAAGGTGTTTCAGTGCTTCTGGAGGTGGGGGCTGGCCAGGCCCTGGGGCATCTTTCCTGGGAAGAGTGCAGCTGAGTTCTGGCTGTGATCCTAGCACTGATTTCTACCTATGTTTCCACGGGCACTTACTTGGCAGACTTCATTTTCTATAAACTTTTTTTTGGGTTGTATTAATTATAATTCCCTCTTTTAATTCTCTACATGCTGGCAGAAGCATGTATTAACTGTTTTGATAGTTTCCTGGGATTAAAGTTAGGTTGACAGGTTTTTAATTACCCAGCTTGTCCCATTTGTATTTTTAACTACTGGCACATTAGCGTTCTTTTGAAACTTTTCTAGTGCCCAACATTATTGGTCATAAGAATCCTTCAATAGGTTCTCCTTACTTCTTGAATGCAAGTTATCTAGGGCTGCTGACTGAAGCTGGCTGTCTTTAATTACTTCAGTACGAATGGAAGAGGTTTCACATCATTTCATCTATACTCCCCACAGAGAAAACTGAGGAAACGTATCCATAAGGAATCCGTATCCTCCAACAGAGGCTCAAGGTCAGGACAACAGAACAGGTAAGCAGCTAAATACAGTCTTTCCCACTAGATTCACCTGCATTGCCATTTAAACTTCCCTGAACTTGAAAAATCTGTTAAGAGAAATTCATCCTATAACAGATGCTGGTATTCTCAGTGAAGTTTACTGTTTTCTTAGAAGATAAATTAAAAAGCTGCACAAAGCAGCAATGGTAGTAACAGCATCGTGGGTAGGAGTGGTAGCTCTCATGCATTTTCACTCTAAACAGGTTGCTGCCAATGCTATTTTTATTTTTTAACAGAAGATTATCGAGCTCTGACACGAATACTTCTTACTATTGCCATTTCCCAAAAAAAGGGCTGCAAACCATAAGCTATTCCTGTCAGAAAACAAATGACCCTACATCTTTCTTTTTACTTCACTGCCATCTTCAGCTGGGGTGAGAAGAGAGGCAGGAACTGCTCCTTCAGTCCCAAAAGGAGAATAATGGAGGCCAAGGAAATGCCATTTCTTGATCAACTCATAGGTTAATTCAGACTGTTCATCCGTATTGCAGCAACACCCTCCATACCAAGAAGTGAGGCACTAATGAGGCAGAAAAATAAGCCTTGTTGTTAATGGCATCTGGACAAATCTGAGAAGCCTTGCCCTCTAAGAATGGCTTTGTGATAGTTTTGATTTAATGTTAGGCTGTTCTTTTTTTGTATCACACAAAAAACATGCATCTAAAAAATAAGCGTTCATCCAATGAGTTTTCTGTGGAAATTCACACTATAATTTTCACCGAGACTGTGAAAATTAACTAACACGACTGAACCTGTGGCTTGGCCAGTCTGTTATGAAGTAACACTGAATCTAGATCAGGTAGCTTAGTTCTATTACAAGCCTCCAAAGCTGAAAAAATAACATCAGATAAAAACATTTTTATGAGTAAAGGACATTAAAAATCTGTACGATCTGGGCATTCAGTTCCTAAGTGGTCAAGTTTATTTATACATTTAAAAGGCTGGCACAGGACTATTATATTATTACTAGGATTTAGTGTTCATCCTGTAATGTTCTCCTATTAAAAAGTACCTCCTTGTGGTATTCATCAAAGGCTTGCTCAGCAGCAGTCGGACACCCCTTACATAGTTTCTTCATCATGGGTAATGAATACAAATGGCTTTATGACCATTTAAGAATGGTAGAGCCTCAAAAATGAATCCTCTAGATTGGGCTTCACACTTTCACCCTTTTCTTGGGTGTGGTATATAGTTTAAGAGCTGAACCAAAGCAAAATTAATTAAGTGTAGACCATACCCTCTAAGTACCGATGCTAAACCATATTATCCTAATACTGTGATCCATTTCTGTACATTTCACTTTGACAAGCCAGTTGAACCATCAAAGAAATCCTGATAATGTAAATTTAGTCTATAATTTTTGTTACTTTCCTCAACTCAATGCACAAAACAAGTTTGGGGATGCATGAAGATCAGTGTGTAACTGGAGTTTGTCCCCACTTCACTTGTCATTTGAAATGTCCAACACTACAAAATGCCAAGTTTCAAACCTGAAATGAAGACATTACAGAAACAGATAAAGTAGGTAAACTTGTATTTTTACTTTATTGGATCAAATAACCATAAGTAGCAGGAAAGATGGCCAACAAATTAATTTCAGAAAATTTACTGTGAAAACTGATCCAAGAAAACGAAATTCTTTGTAGATCTGGAACTGATTCTGCATTCAACTGCATTAACTATTAGCTGACTCCTTTCCCTGTAACAATCTCCTGCCTACCTCCACTTCCTTCAGTTTTCTTCTCAAATGTATCCTGCCTTCTACATGATTAGTAAGCCACTGAAACAAATTTTGTAAAAATATATGGGAATGCCTACCACTTTATATTTTCAAGACAAAACTTTCTAAATCAGCATGCTGTAACTCAGAACAGAGATGTTACAGCCTCTAGCGTATCAGACCATTCCTTTTAATTTAGCTTCACTTTCTAAAGACTGTTCTCTTAGCCCTGCCTTAAATATCTTTCTTCTCTCAGCTCCTGCAAATACCATTGCCCCACAAGACTACAGAAATCAGATACCCAACAAAGTTTTTCAATCTGTTTCCCTTCAAACCCAACATTTCTGTATCCTTGCCCTGAGGACTTCCTTTCCATAGTCAGCAGTATCCCCTACCCTCACTCCGGTACTTCACTTCTTAGTCTGTGTCTCAGTACTTCATTCAGCATCTGTGGCCTCCCAAGATTTACCTGTTCCCAAATCCTTCTTTTCAGGGACTGCTTCCTTACATCCATACAAAATGTTTCCCTATCATAAAAAAAGTTCCTCTGTTTCTGCAGAAAAAAATAAAGAGAAGATAAAAGCTGGTTTAGAACACAGCATTGTTGGCTGGGCTCCGTGTTACTCAGGCACTCTCCCATCACCTTGAGCTTTATGGAAAGTAAAACCCTTAACTTACTCAGTGCTTTTTTAGCCCAGTACTTTAACTGGAAAGCACCAGAAAATTCTGATGTGTTTTGCTGAAGAAACTTGTGCAAGAAATTGGATGTACTGCATTGATTCCGTTTAATATGGGGCTTGCAGATGCTGGTCTTCCACCTGGCTATCTATGTCAAAGAGAGAAAAGGCTTTTAAAACCTACTAAAGATCAGAAAGTGATAAAGGAAGCAATGACTAATCCTTCAGGTTCTCTCAAAATGCTTATGAGGAAATAATGCTAAGTCTATAAATAGTCCTTATATTTGTGTGTAATTCTTACACAACCTTTCTGACATATAAGCAATTATCTGCACACTATATAGCCATTATGCCTTTCTCATCAATACAGACACCAGCTTTTAAATCTTAAATTATAAATCTTTTAAATTTCAAATTACTAGTTCTGTCTGCCTTGAATCTTTCAGATATAAGCTTTAAACTTTAGAAACAGAATACATGTTGGAGGAAAATATATCGTGCCAGATTCAAGACCCAAGAGAGGCAAGGCCGCCACAGGTCCATGCCCACAGGTTCAATCGGTAGCAAGGCAAGGGGTGTATTCCCATTAGGCACACAAGAGCACACACATATACCACTTTGTAAATATATATGTGACCAGCCACACTGATCCTGGTAGGGCTCTTGGCTGAACCTGCAGGGATGGCCCTTCTGTTACCTTGCTTCAGTGTCTCCATGGTGCTGCTGAGCTGTGCTTTGGTCCTGCAGGCTGTCTGTCATAGGCCACTTTGTTGCCCCAGGCCATGAGCGGATCAGGACTCATCACCACCCTGGATCTTCTTCCAATCCCTCCCCAAATATGTTCACAGAATCACAGAATCTTCATTGTTGGAAGCGACCTTTGAGATCATTGAGATTTAATGATTGAGATCATTAAAAAAAAATATTCCCCCCAATCTGTCCTTGTGTCTTCAGAGGGGAGTGTGAGCACACCCAGGGGATGTCTAGGCAGGGTGTCCTGGCCCTGCCACCCCCCTTATCCCCAACCCTTAATGAAAAAAAAAAAAGGGGTTGGTGTACAAAGGAGGTAGGGGTAGGGCAAGAAGCAAAAAATCATTAATATAGGTAGGTGAGGCTGAAATTTCTACATTTTATCCCTCCCAAAGGCCCATAGTGCTCCTGTCTGAACTGCAGCCCTGATACCTAATTCCACACAGTTAAAATTCTGAGGACAAGCTTTTGCAGCCGGTTAATACCCCTCTGTAACTGGATTCCTCCCATTCCAACGCGTAGCTTGCCATGAACCAAAACTGCCTCTGATGGCGTGGTAAGATCACCAGACATAAGGGCACGCTGACACCCGGGGCCGCGGATGGCACACACAAGAGGCTCTGCAGCCTGAGAACCGCAGGGGCCCTACCTTGAAGTTACCCAAGGCTTCGCCCTCTCACAGAGACTGGCAGAGCAGCCCCTCTCGGCCAGGCCTCGGCTAGCAGGGAGCGAGGCAGCACACCACGGAACCACGCCGAGGGCACAGAAAGCCGGGAGGCGAGAGCCGGCGCCTGACATCGCACCTCCGCCGCCAGGGAGGAGACGGCGGGCCGGGCCGCGGGCGGGCGGGCGGCTGAGGGAGAAGGCGGC
>JAHREE010000480.1:12908783-12963403 GCA_033628505.1 Tringa tobata
CAGCCCGTGCCCAGCGCGCAGCCGCACTGCTTCCAAACAGTTTGTTGCTCACGTCGGCGAAGCCGCTTCCGTTTCCAACGCCGCATTCCGGCCACACCTGCCTGTGTCGGAGCCCCGGCTCGCTCCGCCGCCCTACCCGCAACGAGAAGGACACACACACACACACACCCCCGGCGCTCATCTGCCGCCGCAGCAAAGCCATGTCCGCCGAGGGTAAGGCTGCCGCCCGCCGCCGCCCCGCCGAGGGAGGGCTGACGGGGAGGCGAAACGCGGAGAACGCTCCCTCCTCGTTCGCAACGGCCCCAACGCTCGATGTCGAGCCGGCCAGGCCACGCCCACCGCGCTGGCCGCTATTGGCCGGTTCCGGCGCGGCGGACCGCCGCTATTGGCTTTCCCTACTGCCCGTCGCCGCTGCGTCAGTGGCGGTGGGGGGCTTGGGAGGCGCGCGGGCGGGCGGTTGGAGGCGCTGTGCCGGGTGGGGGCGGCGGCGGGGGTGGCGGCGTTGGGGCTGGTGGCGTTAACGGTTTCCGCGCGAGGCTGAGGGTCCCCGCGGGAGGGCCCGCTCTGTCCTCTCGGGGCCGGGCTCCCGGGTTGTCCGCGGCCCTGGGGTTTTCTCTGGAGAGTCATATTCCGGAGGCGTCCCTGCAGCGTCGCTCCTTCCTTCCTTCCTTCCCTCCTTCCTTCCCTGCGGCTGAGCCGAGGGCAGAGGGGCAGCCGCGCGTGGGGTGGCGGCAAGACCCTCTCAGCGAAGTTACTGCTCAGAAGAAGTAGTGTGGCCCTGCCGTAGCCTGCTTACCTCACGGTGTGGGAGCAGAGGGTGACAGCGGCGGTCGAATGAGGCGAGGAAAGCTGTCGCTTTCTTTAGTCTTCAAATTCTGGGTGAGAGCGGCAGGAAAACGTTGGGGAGACTGTGCTGTGGAACGGCGGTGTCCCGGCCCCGGCGGGTCCCCGAGTGCTGCCCTTAGTCAGGTACAAAACCCAAGCACCAGCTGAGATGAGTCATGCTCCTAAAGTGGGATGCCTGACCTGATGATCTTTCCACATAGTGCAGGCTCTGCATCTTAGAGCTATGTATATGGGCTTCATTTACTAGGGACCAAAGCAAGTATATTTCTGTCAGTTACATGCTTGGCCTTGCCCTTCCAAGGAGTAAGGTTTATACAGTCTTACATCCGTTTAAGCTCATTTAGCTTGTCAGTGCTGTCACAGACCTCTGCCCGCTCAAGAGGGTCCTGTTGTCTCTTGCTCAGATGCCTGATTTCCTTGCATGACTTCATGTTTCAGGGAGCTATTCTGGCTAAAAGATTATTTTATTTTTGGTTTGGTTAGCCTTTGGCCAGATCCCTGTGCGTTTATACAAGTATCACCATGAAGTAAAGAGATAGGATTGAGACGTAGAAGGGCTGGGAGCATGACAATCCTGATTTACTCCTGTTAAGACAAATGTAGAGGGTAATGTGTTGGGTATCTGTTCCCTCTCCTTTGTCCTCAATTTTTTGATCTGACTGGCTTTGTTTATAACTCGGTAATCTTAACAACTATTGACTGTTCTAGATTCCATGGCAATAGAAAAGAGATGCCATTAATAATATTCCTCCATCAAAAGACACAGTGTGAGCTCAAATCTTATTAAACACCAGAGACTTGTTTGTGAGACTTGTTTTACCTTGAGTTTTGATCTTATTAGCATCTCAGTAATCCAAATATGAGACCTAAAGCCACGGGAAATCTTGTTTCGTTATTCTGCTTCTCACCATCATAATCGGTTTGTATTTGCTCAGTACATGATCCCATTGTCTTAATCTGTTGCAAATTTCAGTCATGCAAATTCTGACTACATCATGCTAAATTAACTATTGTTTCAGTGTTCAGAGACTGTTGATAAGCATTTTGTCTTTGGTAGAGTATTCTGGTGTCTCTCATCTTTAACAACCTATCTAGATTAAGGACAAAATTATCAGAAGTATGCTAAATTCAAGGATGCAACGTGAGGTGGATGGTACCCAATTTTTTCTAACTGCACCATTTAAGCATCTTTATGAAATCTAGTTTGTCTTACACGGAGCTTCCATGGCTGTTTGTTGCATCTGGGTGTACTTAGAGCATGTTTGCAGAAATACAGAGATGTCTCTTAACTGAACTACAAAGTGAAGAAAAAACACTAGATTCTGTGAAAAGTTTGATTTAGTGATTTTGCTAGCAGTCCCCAGGAACCCTGTAGTAGAGACAGGGATAGGACCAGGATCAGTACTTTCAGCTCTCTAATCTGCCTCCCTTTACCATTCCATACCTTGTGGTTACCTACATTTCTGTTTCCTTAATAAGCAAGAGCATTCATCAGGTAATATCTGACTCAGTACGACTCCTTCCTTATCCCACTGACTTATGTGGTGTATTTAATTAGTAACGTACATGGTGAAAGAAAAAGGTCTTGTGTCAGCTTGTCTTCAGACTTCAGCTGATGCATCAGATCTGGTTATATTTCTGTGCTAATAGCGTTGATTATCATAGTATGCAGAAATGCGCTTAAAACGCTGTTACGGCTGCAATGATAACTTGAAGCTAGGATGGGATGGGATGATACTACCTCTGAAAGGCATCATGACACTGTGCTCTCCCTTGTGTTAGTTCCATTTTTTTGGTGCATGTTAGCATGTCAGGCCGTAAATAGAGCAGGATCTAGTTGTGGTCCAGGTTAGTGCTAGCTGGGGATGAGGAGGGTCCTGACCACTATCTTGGAGGTTAAAAGTTTTGAGAAACTAATGCTTGTTGCATTGCTTCTACATCATTGTAGAAATGATTTGTAATTAATTAGATCATTTTTGGAAGTGGGGTGTTTTCCCTTTCTGTATTTTCCTGTTTGGTTTACATTTATCCTCCAGCTGTGAGTTGCTGTAGCTGCAGACTTTGGAAACACTTTCTGCCCAGGCTTTACTGCGCTGTTGAAATTCTAATTTTGACACTTATTTAAGGGAGGGATTGGTGGAGAGTATGGAAGACTGAGCTTTGCTTTCAGATGCTTTTGCAGAAACTCTCCTGGCTTCCAATCATGCTGGCCTTCCTCTAGTCCGGATGGAGCTGCTGTCTTTGCTACGTGCTGGTTCCACAGAATTTTCGCTCCTCCTATACCCATGTTCTGTCTGTCTGCTGTAGATTTGAGTGACACAATTTCTGGTCAGGTAGGCTGTATTTGCCTGCCTTATTTCCTGTGGGCCACTGAGGCATGAGATTTGTGGTAGAGATTATGAATACAGGGGTAAATGCAGTACGTTGTAGAGTTGCACAGGTAGCGTACAACTTGTGTCACTTCCTCTAGTTAGTGGTAGAAAGATGATTGCAGGGTAGCAGAGGCCCAGCTGTAAGTAGGGTGTTTGTCAGGCCATGCAGTAACCTGGCATACTGGTTGGGGAAACTGGCAGAGAGAATTCTGTTCCCACCTGCTTTGTTGTAGATGCACTTTTCCTGACTCTTAGTTAACTCTCCCAAAGTAGGTAGAAGAGTAAACGATTGTCAACCAAAAAAAAATTGTGCCTGTGAGGCAGTTAAATAATTCAATGCATGCCAACAACTCATGTTAACCTGCAGTGAACTTCAGTCAGTGAACATCACTGAAATGTTTTTCTAAAAGCTGTGCCTAAATTAAGTTAATGATGAGTCTTGTTGTTTACTTCTGAATAGCTAATTGAAACTGGCCAAGAACTGTTCTCTGACTTTGAGCCTAAGCGGCATATCCCAGGTGATGTCCACTCAGCTTAACTCCTTTTTGTGGGGCAGCTCTGCCCTAACTAGCTTTTTGGCTTAGTTCACTACTATAGACATAGCTATTGACTGCATGGCAATTGATGGATGTTTCTGAACAGACCCTCGATTTGAGGAAGTCTTACCTAATGTGATGACAGCCAAATCCAAATCCTGCTATATTGTTTCTTCTGGATTAGATGGGAGTACTGGCCAGAGTCAAAACTTTATGACCTGTGGAATTCAGCTTCTTTCCCACCTTTTGGTCTCTTAAGAAATTGGGACAGGAGGAAGAGAGCAGGATTTGGAGTGAATTGTTTGTATAAGAGTGAAGAACCAGACCGCTGTTACACTCACGCAGCCCTGATTCATTCCCGGAGCTCAGTCCATCCTGTGCGCTGAACAGGGTGGAGATACTGTGGAAAATGTGGCCTATTTTCGTATTGTTAGTGTGTCATTATGCATGCGTGCTGGCTGAATTTAACTTTTATTTTCTAACTTTAGTGGTTCATGGTATGGT
Organism: Tringa tobata; assembly: GCA_033628505.1. Lineage (NCBI taxonomy): Eukaryota > Metazoa > Chordata > Aves > Charadriiformes > Scolopacidae > Tringa > Tringa tobata. The sequence continues at coordinate 12,913,042 of JAHREE010000480.1, forward strand.
TCCTTCCATTAATTTGTTTCATCAAAAATAAATTCCACTTCCTCCCCTGCCATCCCAAAACCACCAGATCTAGCTATAATAGCTAGATCAGTTATTCTGAAATCAGGACTTTGTTTTCCTTGATGTAGTATGTTTAATTGGAAAAAAATTGGTACTGGACATTTGTCATTCAGTATTTCTGCACAGCATCTCATTAGGAGTCGATGCTTGGTTTGATCTGAATACCAAATATGCAGTTAGGATTTGTAGGCTGATTTGTTTCAAGTGTATTAAGCATTTCTTATTTATGAAAGTAAAATCTCAAAACAAAATTAATATGTCTTGTCCTATGCTTGAATGTAAATAGTGGAGTTCTCAGAAGTGCTTGTTACTGGCCTATATCTGTTCCTTTTGAAGCTGGACACTGTAGGAAGAGCTGGGTACTGAATAGTTTCAGGAATCCCACCAACTAAGAAATAGTAAGCGGCTTCCCTTCTAGTGTATGTTAAAACCTCAATGTCTGTGTTTAAAAGTGACTTTGCTTTTAGATGCTAAAGTGCAACTGGTTTTAAATTAGCCTGTGGTACAATTCAAATAATGCTAGAAGTGATACAAGCGCTACAGTTGTCATCTGACATGCAGAATGGTGTTTAGTCTTAACTGTTTCTGTATACGTTAATAGATTATGTATCTGTGAATGTTGAGGATGATGGTGAAGCAGTGATGATTGACCACGGAGAAAATGGACTGTCCACACAAAGCTGCGTGTCAATGGGACAAAACTCTGAAGTAAACAGTGTTCACCATGTGGCTCAACTTCCCTATGGTAATTACTTTTAATTTTTATTGTGATCTAATAGTTTATATCCAGCTTTAATGCTGTATGTTCAGTGCTCGTGTCTTGAATGCTTTCTGTATTACCCATATCTATAAAACATACCTTATTAGAAAGCTACTTTATAGAAATTGCTTGGCAATGTGTTTAAAAAGAGGGACCTTTTTAGTTATTGCTTTAGAGGTCTTTATTGTGAACCCACTGAAATATTATGTATGAAGAAGACAGTTTTTAACTTACTTTATAGAGTAAGTATACCTAGGAATGATTTAGCAAGCAATTTGGAAAATAAATGTCATGAAAGAACCTAACCTGGAAAATGAGGGTTTTAGATAAACTGTCCAGTGTAATTTAGGGAAGCACTGGGGATACTGATGTGCAATGATAGTAAGATGGTTGTTTAAGGTGATAAATTATTAGCTGTAAGTAGCCTTTGGTGATTGTCTTTAATTCATTGTATTTATTTTAATGTGCAAGATCAAATTCTCTCAGAAATCTTACCCAATTCTCCACTGGCCCAGACAAAAATTAATCGCAGCTGTTACGAGCATTTAGTAAGTCTAGTAGCAGTGTTACCAAGCTAGTAAGGAAAATGATTGTAACTAAGTGATGACATTTGCTAGTTTTATTTTTATTCGACCGGTTGACTTTATAGAGAATTTCATCAGTATTTCTCTTCAGCAGAGTCAAGTTTCCTAGTGTTGTTAGGTGCTTCTGAGAACCTTTAATCTCTTTGGTATACTGTAATATTTTTTTTTAATGTTTGTGTCGAAAAACATATTTGGGGAGGAGAATGGTTTGTATGGTTTACTTTGGGTTTTGTCTGTTTTTAAAAAATAAATAAATAAAAAATCCTGCCCAAGAAACTATCATAGACAGTTGCTGTCCTTGGTTTCAGGACATAATTAAATATTTCATTATCAACACAAGAATCAAGATGAGTGCGTATGACGGTATTTTAAAAGGTAAAAGATGGCTTTGTCATCTTTGGGCTTACAGCTTCTCTTGTAGATTTTTAGCATTAGGTATTGTCTAGTTAGAATTGAGAATTGTGAAATGTATGACCAAAACATGACTGAGGTTTATGTTGAATGTAATTGTTGAACTTAACTCTTTGAAATGAAATTCTCTCTGGTTGTTTTTATTCAACCACCATATTAGGCTAGTATCTTGGAGGGCAGTGCCTTTTCTTCAGATCTGGCTCTATCTGTCCGAACTAGTTTCTTTTACTTTCATCTCATATCTTCTTGCCTACGGATACTTAGCTGGCAGAGCAAGCTCAACATCAGTAAGATACAGATCTAGGTCTTTATTTCTCCCAGCCCCTGCTGCAGAACGCTTCTGTTATTCTTTTTACTTATCCATTTATGCCCACAAGCTCAGTGGCACTTTTTTTTTCAGGTCATCGTATTTGTGCCTAAATCTAAATTTGGGAAGCTTATCAGGAAGATGCTTAGTTTAACACCAGCATAGTATGTTTAAAATGTGATTAAACCAGGGACCTAATGTTTCTCCACATGTCATTCTGGTTTGCCCGCAGAAAGTTTTGAGGGATTAACTTGTGAGGTTTGGGACTAACTGAAGTTTGAGGGACTAACTCATGCATTGTGTTAATCCTGCTGCCCTGCTTCCTACTTTCAACATGTCCTTTGCCTGTGTTGGCGTTCATCCCACAGAGTGCTGCCGTGTCCCAAGCTCTCAATTCTAGGGGTGCTTAGCACTAGGAGATGAGTGCTGGCCGCACAGACCAAGCGTGGTGGGGACAGAGGGATAAGGTGATCTGGCAAAGGAAGCAAACTCTGGAGCTGGGTGGGAGAGTAGGTAGGTTGTAATCTTCACCTAGGAGAACAAATATTAAGTAATTGCATATGTATTTTTATTACTGTTATTGATTGTGATTTCAAAATGATCTTAACTATGCTAATCTAAATCTACCACAGATCTTGCCTAGCTAGCATCTGTTAGCTCTGCTACAACATTTTTCTGGGCTCTTAACGCAAAGAAATTTTTTTTCTACCTTATGAAGCTGAACATATTACTACTTTTCTGTCCTGCCTCTTGCCCTTCCTCTTTTAGTGCAGAAAAGTGGCTGTCTTTGATTTTTAGTATTTCTCTTCGCTTGTCCCTGTCCCGTTGGATTAGTTCTTTCTTCCTTAATTTCTGATATATACTAGCTCTACTTTCCAGTTGAGGCATGAAAGTAGTTCCATTATTTTTCAAAAGTAGTAAGAAGTACCCTTGTAACTTTTCTCATGCAGCTCCTTTTACTTGAGAGGAACTAACTGAAGGTATCCACAAAAATTCCTCACCATACCTTTTCAGCTTGGCCTAAGCTCCAAAAAGCACCTTCACAGTGGATAGTATAGTGGAGAACTGGTGTTGCCTTTTCATGCCAGCTAAGTTCTTGGAAATCTTCCACGGTCTTGTTTAGCTGCTTAAAGTCTTTTAATATCTTCTTTATATCTGCTTTAAGCCTTTTAATATCTTCTCAAATCTGGATTTTGTTACCTATATAGTGCTTGGCCCGTCTATAGCTAAAATACCTAGATCTCAAGTGGAAATAGTTAGGTGTTTCTGGGTTTGGGTTTTTTTTCTTCTTCTTCCCTTCTTAAGGGTGTTTTTATTTCTTTTTAAAAGGGCTACCATAGCCTTGTCCTGAAAGTTTGAGGTAGAAACCTGTAAAGGATGGATAGGAAGATTAGGCAGTCGAGATATGCCTTCTCTCTTAACCATGAAAATCCTTTAATATTCTTCAAAAGCTAATCCTGTTGGCCTCAAAAGAATGGGGCAGTGATAAGCAGTGGCTTTTTAACTGTGTGCCAGGCCCATATGGGAAGAGATGGAGGCACTTTGTGTATCACTTGTGAATTGTTTGTGTTTGGTAGCCCCTGACCTACACTGTCTCAACAGATGAGATACCTGGAGGAGATCTTTTTTGCCACAGCTGTACAGTGGCAAAACTGAGGGAGACTCCGTAAGTGTAGGGAAGGGATAGCTAAGAACTAAATTAATGGGAACTGTGTTTTAAATTGTGCGTGTATTGCCTGAATTTCAGTTAACTGGTTTTGTTGGAGTTTTGAATTCTGTGACTTTGTATAATCGGACATGGAAATGAAAACAGAGAATAAACAGTGAAAAGCAGGACAAATGAAATGGAGGCTGGAGAGAGTTTGGAAGAAATAATATTAAATTGAGTTTATAATTTCAGATCTAAATAAATTGGATTAATAAGTGTTTAATAATAGGTTAGTAAACAAATTTCAAATAACCAAGCAGTTTGAAAGTAAAAAAAAAAAAGGTGACTGCATGTTTTTTGCAGTTAAATGTTTAATGCAATGGGAAACCTGCTGATATGCTTTGCTTTCTCTCCACTTTTCCAGGAAACGAAGGCTTATCAGTGCTAGCTGACAAAGTGGCATCACATTCCGCAAGTATGCGGAGAGGAAATGGTCATAGCCCTGAAAAAATGGATTTTGCATTTTTACATAATAAAAGAAAACGTCTTGCCCCTGCTCTAGTGGAACAGAATGTGGTACGTTTTGCGAAACAGTAGCCCTTTGTTTTGAGGCCAGTTTCAATGTTATTGGCAATGTCATTTTTCCTTCGCTTTTGTATGGTGACTTGATGACGTGCCATAGAAGAAGTGTGGGTAGGATATCTGTGTAGTGCATGGAAGCTTCTAGCAAGACTAAAACCTTGTTGTGCTGGTTGCTGTACATGTGTATGACAACGGAGTGTACAGGGGAGAGTAACTTCTACTAATGTCCCATGTAGATGCTCTTATTTCTTCAGTAAAAATCTCTTTGTGCAGTTTAGGATAATAAGAGTTGAAACTTAACGTTGCATAAGGATTTGCCTCCACGAACAAATTCTGTACAAAGACAGACTACATATATTTTTAACTTGAGGCAGTCTAAAGCTTAGTTCACATCACCGTATTTATTTCTTAAATTTCAGCAATTGGGGTGTCTTAAATGCTATAAAAGCAGTTCCACTTTCTTTAATTCTGCCTGTTGTAAAACAAACAAACCCAACATCCCCCACCCCCCCAACATTCCCTTTTTAAACTAAGACATGATTAAAGATGACTTAATTAAAAATCAAAACAACAACAACAAAAAAAGCCTAACACAAACCAAGACTCATTAAATCTGCGGTGTATGGTGGATGGGCAGTGCTCCCATTCAGTAAAAGATAAATGTTAGAATTGTCCAGGTGGTGGCAGTGTTGATTGCTGTCTAAAAGCACTTTTCAAGCAATAAGAAAGTTACGCCTTTTAGGTATCTTTAGAGCTTCTGCATGGAGTTATAGCCGTTGAAATAAATACACTTTTTTTTTTTTTAAAATTGATTTTTTTTTTTAATTAGTGTACAAATCTACATGGAGTCTCATAATTTTATAAGCCTAGTTATGGGCTTATATATGTTATATATGTAATATACATATATTTACATGAGAAAGTTCTAGTCTTTAGAATTACCAAATAAAAATACATATTATTATATAACTTTGGAAGAGAATAAGATACTCTTAAAACAAAAGTGAGATGAGTGTTCGTATAACCACAGGCACATCAATGAGATGGCTGTGTTAATTTTCACTTTCTTGGGCTCTTTTGTGGCCAGGCAAGGGAATATAACTACAACTGAAAGTGTCTAAGTTGGATTCGTAGCAGGTTCTCTCTGTAGTTTATATTTTGAGTTCTTTAATTATTCAAAACATTAAAAGTTCTTTATGTTATTTCCCAGATGAGAATCAGGGAAGGAGAATATGAAGATAGTGACAGTGTCATTTATGAGTATGAACCAGACTATGAATGTGTAAGTTGGTTTTCTTTTGTTTGACTGACTTTGGAAAACTGCTTTGGGGATGCATGTTTTGGGGTAGATTAAAATAATGTGAGGTTTGAAGTCGGGATTTATTGGCTTAACATGATATCCTAAATCTGTTTATATCTCTCTATATATTATTTTAATGAAAAAGGGGAGTATTGTGTCTGAAGCTTCCTACACTGAAGCTTCCTACGCTGGAGATCAGCAGAAAACTCTTGCGGAGGTCCTCAGTTATTGCCAGGTATTTTTTTCTTTATCTCTCAAATGGCATTTAAACAATTTTAGTTTCAAAAGATCCGTGTTCTATGTTTGATAACCTATGACTTCATCCTTTCTGGTTGTTCATTTATTAGTTGCTTACTTCAATATTTTCAATGCAAAAGTAATGTCTTTTTTCATATTCTCAGAAGTTTTCACACCATAGATGGCAAGAATACTTTTCAAATATTAAGCTTTAATATAAAATGTAAAGTCTAGTGATTTACTGGGGGGGCTTCACAGTAATGGGAAAGATCTGACTGTCATACACACACAGCTTTTGAAAGTACACAAAGCCTGCCAAAAGTGTGCCAAAATTCTGGTAGTGTTGCAGTAGCTGACAAGATTGAAAATCACTGCACTGAAAATGAAAAGCATCCCATATTTATTCACGTGAGCACTTATGTGACTTTGGAGTCACAGTATCCTACAGAGTGAAAGACATTCAGGCCATGGTTTAGGGAGGATAATTTGTGAGTGGTTTGTAGCCAGGTATTAATGCCTTGTAAGTTGCCTTAAGCATATATTCAGCAATGCTGTGGAAGAAAGTTGACTAAGACTGTGTGACTAACATTCTTGCCATACAGTCCTATAGCCATGGGAATGTGCAGTGTAGCAAGTAGCACTAGTGAGAAGCTATAGCCTCTTTTGCTGCCTACTAGCCCCATCTACTTCACTCTTTTTTCCCTTCCTCCCAGTAAATCTGCCATAGGGGTACACGAAGCCTTTTAATAATTCCTGTACTGTCCATGCTGATTTAAGGTCTTTTAGTGCTTCCTTGAGGTATTTCTAAATTTGGGAAGATTTATAGATTCATTTGTCTAAGGATATTTAATTTTTTTAAAAGATAGCTAACATACTGAAATCTAACTTGATTTTGATAGAATTTCAAATTATTTTCATCTACTACAAATCCACCTAGCAAATTTTTTTTCTTTGCCTAGTTATGCTGTAGATCAACAAAAGAAATTGCTGTAGTTAGTTGAAGACACGTTTCCTCTTTGTAACTTGTATACTTCTAATATCTTTGTGTAGTTTTTTGTGGTAATAGCTGATGACATGTGCCTGATACGTATTTTCAAGTTGTCAGTGTCCTTTCAATACCAGATTAATATTCTGTTATCTAATTCCTTTCTACACAAAGTGTATGTCTGAATTGCTGTGTAAGCATCATGTTTGAGTTGGTAAATACTGGAAACTCTGAAGAATGAAATTTCTATATTGCACAGTAATGAACACTAATAACTGATGGACTTTGAATGCTTTGATATAAATCATTATGTCTGAAAAACTGGGCCTTTACAATAATACTTTAAAAAAGTTTGTACCTGATTGCTTTAGTAAGGCAACATGAATTTTTAACATCTCAAAGAAATCTTGACCTTGGGGATTGACTGAAGATCAGACACTCCGAATAAAATAAGTAGATTTTTTCAAATTCTGTATTTTTCATTCTGTGATTATTAAAAATGTGGATGCAATTGATTTCAATGCCATGTTTGTTCTGAAAGGCATGGCTGAGTTGATTTCTCTGTACCTCATTTACATCTCATTTTCACAGAATCACAGGAAGGTTGAGGTTGGTAAGGACCTCTGGAGGTCATCTTGTCCAACCCCCGTACTCAAGCAGGGCCACCTAGAGCCCAGGATCATGTCCTGATGGCTTTTGAATATCTCCAAGAAGGGAGTCTCCACAGCCTCCCTGGGCAACCTGTGCCAGTGCTCAGTTACTGTCATGGTAAAAAACTGTTTCTGATGTTCAGAGGGAACCTCCTCTGTTTCAGTTTGTTCCCACTGCCTCTGGTCCTGCCTCTGGGCACCTCTGAAAAGAGCGTGGTTCTGTCCTCTTTGCATCCTCCCTTCAGATATTTGCATGCATTGATGAGAATCACCACTGAGTTTTCTCTTGTCCAGACTGAACAATCCCAGCTTCCAGCCTTTCCTCATAGGAGAGATGCTCCTGTCCCTTCATCACCTTCATGGTGCTTCACTGGACTCTCTCTAATATGTCCATGTCTCTGCTGTGCTGGGGAGCCCGGAACTGGATCCAGCACTCCAGGTGTGGCCTTACCAGTGCTGAGAGGAGGGATAACCTCCCTCAGCCCACTGGCAATACTTTGCCTAACGAAGCCCAGGATAGCATTAGCCAACTTTGCAGGAAGGGCACATTGCTGGCTCACATTCAACGTAGTAACCACCAGGAGATCCCAGGTCCTTTTCTACCAAGCTGCTTTCAAACTAGGTGGCCCCCAGCATGTACTAGTGCCTGGGGTTGTTCTTCGCCAGGTGCAGAACTTTGCATTTCTTGATGAACTTCAAGAGGTTCCTGTCAGCCTATTTCTCCTGCCTGTTGACATCCGTCTAGATTGCATCATAACCCTCTGGTGTATGAGCTGCTGCTGCCGGTCTGGTGTCATCTGCAGAATTGCTAAGGGTACGCAATCCTCCAAGATCCAGATCATGAATGAAGATGTTAAACAGCATCGGATCCAGTATTGATCCCTGGGGTGCTCTGCTGTTTACTAGCCTTCATCTAGGCTTCGTGCTGCTGGTCACCACTCTCTGGGCCTGGGCATTCATCCAGTTTCCAATTCATCTTACTGTCTGCTCATCCAACCTGTACACCAGCAGCTTGTCTGTGAGGATCTTATGGGAGACAATGTCAAAGGCCTTCTGTAAATCCAGGTAGACAATATTCACTGTTCTACTTTCACCAATCAGGCCAGTCATTTTATCGTAGAAGTTTATCAAGTTGGTTAACCATCGCCTCCCCTTTGTGAAGCCATGCTGTGACCACTCCTGGTGGTATTCTTGTCATTTGTGTGCCTGGAAATGGTTTTCTTCCCAGGGCTGGAGGTGAGGCTGACCGGCCTGTTGTTCCCTGGGTCCTCCTCCTCATCCTTCTTCAAGATGGGAGTGACATCTGCTTTCATGTAGTCTTTGGGCACTTCTCCCATTCATCACGATCAATCAAAGGTTACCAGGAGTGGCATCACAAAGATGTCAGCCAGCTCCCTCAGCACTCGAGGGTACACGTCCCATCAGGCCCCTTGGATTTAGTGGACATCCAGTTTGCTTAAGCGTTCCCTGACCAGATTCTCTTCCACCCAGTGTGTCTTCCTTGCTTCAGCCTTTCCCCCTGGCCTGTGGGACCTGGGATTCTGGAAGGCCAGTTCTTGCTCGTAAAGACTGAGGCGAAGCAATTCAAAAGTGCCTCAGCCTTTTCTGTGTCCTGTGTCCTGTGTCACGAGGTCTCCCATCTCATTCAGCAGTGGACCCACATTTTCCCTAGTCTTCCTTTTGTCACCTATGTACTTGCAGAAGCCCTTTTGTTATCTTTGGCATGCCTGGCCACATTCAATTCCAGTTGGGACTTCTACTTTACAGATAGTATGTTTCTAAATATATTTCCCTTTGGTGATACAAAAATCAATATTTTGGTGGCTGCCTATGAGCCTTTTACATATATACTTGAAAAGCTGTTATGACTTAAAATAGCATATCATAATACGTAACTTGCCTGAGAGCTTGTCAGTAGCTTTCCAGTGTAAAAGAAAACATACCAAATAGGTAAAAATAAAACATCTGCTGCAAGCAGGAAGCCTTTAAATGCCAGCCACATTATAGTTGCAAGAGTAAGCTTCTCTGAGGATTCTTTTTACTGTGATATTTGCCTCTGTTATTTGTGTTTTGAATCTCAGCTGATCTTTAATATGCTTACAGAATGTATATAGTATCTGCAGATCTTACCAAGTTTTAGGGAGGGAATTTTGCCCTTAATTGAACTTTCTTGATTTCTCCAGATTTAAATTGGGTTCTTGTGAAATAATACTATTTTCACTCTCATATTTATTCTCAGGCCATGTATGATGCCATTCAGAAATTGGATAAAAAATTTGACCTGCTTCATCGGAAGGTCTCAGAAATGCAGCATACTCGTCTAAAGCCACTGTTTCTCAAACCTGTGAGTAGTGAAGACCCGAGATGTTAATTTTTCCTTTAATTCTCACATTTTCTCTAATCCTTATTTTAAAAAAAAATAAAATCTTCTCCTTTCATTAAGATTAAAATTAGTAGAAAAGTAGTAGACTTAAAATCCATTGCAGTTAAATTATTCTAGGTTTCTTATTATACGCCAGCTTTGGTCTCCTTTGTTGTTACTGACCAGTGGTTTCTGCAGTTAGAAGAGAGTTCAGGCATAATTCACACAGAATTGTTCAATTGGCTAACTGGTTTTTAGATCTCAACAGTGTGTTGCTGTATCCATTACAGTATAGAATTATATTTTTTTAATAAAAAGCTTTTTTTCAAAATTTTAAAGGCGGCTTGATATTCAGTACACACTATCCATTTTGTTTCTATATGGTCAATCCAGTATTGACTAAGGAGAGAGAATATTAGTACTTGTAACAATGCTCTTTAAAAGGAAAACATAACAGACAATTTTTGAAGAAGGTCATAAAATCCATAATGACCTTTCTTTGTGAACAATACAGCAAAGCTTTTAATGTGGCAAAGGTGATTCTGCTGTCAGGAGATGTCAAGACATCAGTAGGGCCATTTGTTCTAAGGGTGGGTAAAAGTGATGGCATTCTTATTCATGTCAGTTATCAATAGGATACTAGGTTTTATTTGGTAATGAGTTTTCATTGACATCTCCAAACTTACACTGTCCATACATCCAAAAATACGAGATTCAGCGAATAAACTGGTCTTGTCAGCTGTGCTTGGACTCTGTGACCTCTGTGCTCTTACTCTCCCTCTGATCACGTGGTATGGCAGCTGTTTTAATGTACAGATTAAATGTGACCTGCCCAGTTTGGGTTTTTTTGAAGAAGGCTTTTACCTCACTATGAGGTGTAAGGGGGAAGCCAGCAAATGCAACCTGCCAACCATTTTCTTAGGTTCTGCTAGAACTTTATGTTAAAACCGTCAGGAATGCTGTAGTTTTTTTATAGCTGTATCATTGTTGTATCTATGATGCACTAAGAGGGTATAAATAAGGAAAGGTTGGTTGTAACAGTACGATTTCTTTTATTAGCTCAACTCCAGTAGCCACAGAAATGGACAAACTGTCGGACACATAAACCTTTCTTCAAGTTGTAGATTTTTAAAGATTATAAGGGTGGAATATAATCAGATTTTGTAAACAAAACAACAAAAAAAATCAACAAAAGACAAAAAGAAAACCAAGCAAACCCATGCGTGTCAGCTACATTTGGTAGCTCCTGCTCAGTGACTTCTATATATTGAACTAGAATGCATGCTTTAGGGTGCACGTATTTCTTAATACAAGTACTCCAAGTGGTGGAAAGCATAGCCCATTTCTGTCTGCCTTAGTCCCTTTGGAATCTTCCATTGTAAATGAGATCTGAATGTTTAATGTTTTCAGTTAGTAAGTAAAGAGTGAAGACGCAGACAGGAGAAATCCCTTGAAAATTCAGCAGACTTAGTCAATGGCTGACAAACTTTAAATTTTATTTTGCCTATTTTTTTAATAGAGCTATTTAAAAGAGCCTTTACAAAGCTGCCTTTCTCATTATATATCTCTGGCTTTCTTAGAAAGCAATTTTGCCAGCACTGCAGGTGGAAAAACTTGAGAAATGTTGAAACTGATGAGATAAGCTTTTAGTGTTGGAACTACAAGAGAGAATAAAGCAAGTAGAGGGAAGGCAAAAAAGTAATAGCACTGGCTTTATGACAATGATTACTTCAATGAAGAGTCCTTTGCCAATAGCATAATTACTAAAATGTAGTCTTCCTGGTTTGGAAAAGGAAAAAAATAAACAGATATGTCTAATTTAACCTTTTAATTGTTTTCTGAATCACATTTGCAGAAACCAGTTGGATTTACATACAGAAGTTCCAGTCATTTGCCCCAAGGAAAAACAAGGCTACAAAGATCCATGGAAAAGGAATCAAGTCTTCATCTCTCTTCACCAGGCCTGGGAAGGCATAGCCCAGTCATAAGGGTTGCTTTACAAAATGGCCATGTTCAGGTCAATTCTACAATAAAACATGTTCAGCAGAGTCTTCAGCTTGACTCACAGCAGCCTGTTCATAGGCAGAGCCCACCACTCCCCACTATAGTTTCTACGCATTCATTGCATTCATCATACACAGGAAATAACAGGATGCCTGACCTTTCTCCACAATCAAATCTTGTAGCTGATGTTGTGGAAAGTACTTGCAATATTGCATCTTCACCGGTGGCATCATCATCGATGCCAGCACCATCTGAAACCAGTTTGGGAAATAATGCTGTGGCCATTAACTACAGAAATGCATCTGGGAGTGTGAACATCGGTAAAGAGCTACCATCTTCTTCAGTCTCCATCAATCCTAGCTTTGGTGAGTTCCTTTGTAATAAAAACTCAGAAACGAAGACTTAAAAAACTGCTGTTGGTATAAAGAAATGTGCCTAAAGAAATCTCTTAATCATTATTTGCTAAAAGTAAAGGAGCAGGACTGGCTGCCTTTCTATAATGGAATAGTGTTTAAAACTCTTGAAGAAAAGGTCACAAAAATGTTTAATATGATTACTTAAAAATCTCTGCAGTGTATATACGGTTGTATAGACTACCACAAGCCTTTGATTTACAGTACATTCTTTGGGTTCTTTTAAGGCTAGGCCCTCTTTTTCTCTCTTCGTACTCTTGATATACACAGATTACAAATAGCTTATATGTCATAAGTAATGTGTGCACGCTATGCATGTGTTTAAAAAGAAATTGCCAGTAAAGCTGAGGTATATGCCTGTATATGTTTTGCATTTAAGAAAATAACTTTTTTTGTGTGAAGGAAATAGCTATTTTCTTCTTGTGGAGGATTTTATCAGTGAAAAATCCTTTCTATCCTCGGATCCTGCAGTGTTTGGTTTCTTTCAAAATACTTATTTCCACTGAAATTAAAGAATTCCATAGATCATTGCATTATAATAAACAAGCATGTATAAAATAGCACCATGTTTTAAAAACTTAGGCATTTCTTTCTGAAGAATAAATGCCCTGAGTTATTTGGAAGACTGAGCTACGAGGTTTTGATTGCTTTTGGTCTGAAAAATAAATTCGTACTGCTCAAGAGCTGCACGAATAGTAGGTGAAATGCTAGGATATCTGTCTGAAAATTTGTAAACAGTGTATGATTTAGCACTACTATGTATTGATATGCCATTCTTCATGGGTCATTGTCTTGAAAACATACATGGTATCTGCACATGTGTAAAATTGGCCAGTCTGAACATTTTGGACTCTCATGCATCTAAAGTATTTTCTTGGGCATTATTATTTCAGTTAGTTACATTGGTGGTTAATGTGACTCAAAAAAATATTTCTGTTACCATTTCAATTCAAAGCTGCTTTTGTAAGAGCAAAGATAAGTAATACATAGAATTAACATTAGTAGAGAACATATACCAAGAGTACCACAGTGGTCATGAGAAAGAGTTTGAAAAAGTGTTCTTTTTTTTTAACAACTTGCTTGGGTTTTTTTAACTTTTTTTCTTTAAATGTTTTTGTTTTACAAAAGAGTTTGTTGGTGACCCAGTGAGAAATGTAAAAGTTCTTGGAAACTATTTGATGAAAGCTCGGCAAAAGACTAAACCAAAGTATGCAGCACGCTACTTAGTTCGTGTCTTGTTCCCCAAGGAAACGTTATTGTGCAGCATTATGGGAGTGAGTGCACGAGGGCGCAGAACATTGGATCCAAACAAAATTGCTGCAATAAGAGGTATGCTACTTTTCAAAATGTGCAGATTTGCTTCTTTAATACTTAATGAAGTTTCTAACTTACAAGGAGTCCATTCCTGTACGTTTCTGCTAATCATTGTCTAGCAGCTGGTGAACTAATCAATGCAGTAGTGGTTGTACTCCACTCAGCTGTATCTTTTGGTTTTGAAATTCCTGCTTTGTAATTCTCAATGCTAGTTTTTCTCCAATGTGGATAAAACAATTCTGGTTTTCTCCTAGTTTAGTGTTATTCATGTTCATCAGTCATGCTGACTGCTTCCAGGTTTTTCATTACAATTTATTTCGTGTTTGTGTGTGAAATGGGTTTTGTGGGGTTTTTTGTTTGTTTCAGTTTTTGTTTGGTTTTTTTTATGGCCATGGTACACTTGGGACAAATGTTAACTGGTGATTCTTAAATATTCTTTCTCTTAAGTTCACTTCTCTTGTTTGCTTGAGAAATGGTCAAAATGGGGAAGGTCTTTTCTTAAAGATGTCAAGCCATTTACACAAATCCCATGGCACATATGTTTGAAACTGTACATCTCCTGCCTGTTTAAAGGATGGGAGATTGTTTAAGCCATGTGATGTAGTTGCAGCATTACCCTAAATGTCTCTGGTTCTTCTGGGGGTTTATTTGGTTGGATGTTTTTTTTTTTTTAAGTTGGTATGATAAATCACACCTTTGCCGTAAGTATATTAGGAAATGCTTAATAATAAAAGCATTATTCATGACACCTCAAAAAATTATCACTCTGTGTCTTAAATTCATAGTGCTGCTTAGCTTCAAAACATGAGTTTACTACCTCTCTTTAATTAAAGCTGGAAATATAAAGCTTCTAAATGGACAACAGTAAATGCGAAATATTTCTTGGCTTTCTCTCTTTCTTTCTAAATTAGAATACTTTTGAATACTGCATTTTGTCACAAAGCTTAAAAACTTTTCTATGTTTTATATGCAGAATTTCTTGCAACTAACTTTCCAAACTATGATTTGAGCGAGCATGGAAAAGACTGGAAAACCTGTATCACAAATGTCAATGCTATGATCCGCTGTTTACGCTCTGAAACAAAAATAAAACCAGTAAGTTGTCTCAAGGTGATAATTTATTAAGTACTAAGTTTGTGCTGCTTTCTCGAATTCATTATTTGAACTCCTCATCATACGAGTGCTCTAATTGGAAATTGCTTGGGTTCTGTCTTTGCATTGCCCAGCATAGGCCTGCTGACTGCAGCACTAGTTCCATATGGGCAATACTGGAAGCATATCCCTTTTTCTTTCCCTGCCTCTTCCTGCTCCTGTGTCTGGTATTCAATTAAGAAATGTATAAGCGTAGGATACTAAAGGGAAAGTGTCCTGGTTTGAGGTAAAACAGAATCAATTTTCTGTTCAGTAATTTTACTTTGCAGCTAAGCCTCTCCTAACTGAGCTGTAAATGTTGCCCAGAAGTAGTTTCAAATTTGATTGCAAGCTTAAACATGTAGGTACTAGCACTGTTTTCACAGGCTTTCCTTCAGATATATCCAGCCAAGCATTTCTACTTCATATTGACTTAAACATCACTCCCAAAACAGCTGTAACTCCATTTACCTCTGCTTATAAAAAGCTTTGTGCAAATCTGTGAATATTTAGTTTCTGTTTCACCTGTGATTTTCATGATTGGAATTCAAGAGTAGCTATATTCTAAATATCTGGAATCTAATTTATACTAAACAGGAAATGAACTGGAACACTAATTGGAAAACTGATAGGCTTCTCCCAGTGCATGTGCTAACCTCCTTTAATGTTTCAGGAGACAGCTGAAGGGAAAGAAATAGCGGCTGTTGCTCCAGATACATCTCATTGTGTAGATTTAAATTATAATGAAGATAGTGAAGGCAATTCTCAAAACTCTCAGAAAATGACCAGCTCCATAACTGACACATTGCAGAATTCAGGACTGGATAAATTTCCAGAAGCTTTCCACGGATCTTCGGTCAAGAAACTACAGTCTTTGGAACCTATGGGTAAACTAAGAAATCTTCATCTTATGGATTTGTGTGTTATATTTTAAATGGTCAGTGAGAAGCAGAAGATGCTACTGTAGGTGAAATTGTGTAGTAAAGGGATTTGCTGAACTATGTGACTCTTCTTTTCCTCTTAAGACAGTCACTTGGTGTATATATAGTAAGCCTTCATGGGAGCAAACAAGAACATTATCTGGCTAAACAGAACGTGTGTATGCATCTACCAGTGTCCCATAATGCATATCCACTGTAAGACTGGAAAGTTCAGCTGTAAGATATTTTGTTCAGTTTCTCTGAATAATTATTTTTTCAGGAGTTATTTCACAGTTAACCTGTCTTTTTTATTTGGGAGATATTTTACCTTAATGGAGTAAGTTAGCTCAGAATATCTATTGAATGGTATTGCAGTTTCAGAAGAAAAAAACACCTTTCTGTAAAACTGACAATTTAGGACAATAAAAATCATAGAATCACAGAATAGTTCGGGTTGGAAAAGACCTTTAAAGGTCATCTAGTCCAACTCCCCTGCAATGAGCATGGACATCTTCAACCAGATCAGGTTGCTCAGAGCCCTGTCCAACCTGATCTTGAATGTTTCCAGGGATGGGGCATCTACCACCTCTCTGCTAAACCTGTGCTGATGTTTGACCACCCTCAGTGTAAAAAATGTCTTCCTTATATCTACTCTAAATCTTTCCTCTTTAAATGAAAAGTCGTTACCCCTTGTTCTATCACAACAGGTCCTGCTAAAAACTTTGTCCTCATCTTTATGTCCTTTTAAGTACTGAAAGGCCGCCAAAAAAAATACCTTAAAGCAGTCTTTATACTTTTTTTTTTTAAACAAAAATACATTGGAAAAAATTCCATGTACAGCATGTGATGCCTCTAGAGAGCTTCAAGGAAAATGAGCTGAGATTAGTTGCCCTTCGAAATAATTTATTTGGTTAGAGTCATATTGGTGCTCTGTCAGGTCTGCTCCTGCACCCAAGATTTGTTAGTCTTATCCCACAGACCTCCTGATTTACTATACATTTTGGATTTTATTTTATTTAGTGTTTACAGTGGAATCAGATTGAAGTAGTTAAAAATATTCACTCTTTTTTTCAGTTTCCACTTACAGAATCTAAGCACCATCAAAACAGAAGAACTTCTGTTTACCTATGTAATTGGAATAACATCATCTTTTCACGTGAGATGAAAATAATTTAGAAAGTAGTCATTAATAATGCAGGTTACATTGCTAGCGTCTCTGAAAGCATATCAGAAGTGATGTTAAACTGTTGTAAAAGAGGCAGGGTTTTTTTACTACCTGGAAATTTTCTGCAATATGTTGCATTTTAGTATTAGCTGTAGCGTTATGTTTTTGCTTTAGTTTTTCCAAGCAAATACAGTAGTTTTGGGTAGAACTTTTTGTGCTAATGTTATAATTTTTTGTCTTAATGTAATACACAGGCACTTTGAAGCATGGTCAGTATAGGATAAATGAAATTTCTCTCTCTCTCTCTCTCTCTGACAAACTTTCTAGAACTTCTTGGAAGTCCGTGGCGCAACGTTCAGTTGCCTTTCTCAGTCATTTATGTAGCCAAGGGGAAGTCTCGGCCAGAGTTGTCAGCTCGCTACCTAATTCGTCACATGTTCACTGAAGATGTGCTGGTAAAAAGCAATGTGTATGGTAATCTTGAACGTGGCATGAGCCCACTGGACTGCAACAGAATTAATGCTCTCAGAGGTAAGTAAGAAAATCTCTGTTCAAGTGATAATGTGGGGAAATTAACAAGAGTAATTAACTTGTATCCTATGAACAAACCATGGAGCCTCGGAAATAGGTCTGTGAAACTATTCTGAGGTGTGTTAGTGTTAGCAAGTTGAGAGAAAGTAGATGAAGTTATATTTAAGCATCTCAAGGAAGTCTACAGATCACAAACCCAATTCATATGGGGAAACTCAGTCTCCATGGCATCTGCTTGAAAGGACAACACAGTGGGAGATGGAAGCAGTCTGGAGGATTCTGGAGGGCATAATTTCTTCATACAAGAGCTAGGTAGGCCAACCAGAGGTAATACACAGCAGGTTATGCCTCCCTTCAAAAAAAAGGGTTGGGGTGTAATAATCGGTGGCAGTATTGCCTGTAGAGACTATGAAATAATGGACCTCAAGATCCTGAGTACAGTTAAAAAGGTCTGAGAGTACAGGCCCTGTAGTTTAGGAGAGCTGACTTTGGCTTATTTATGAAACTCATACGTGGGAGTTTGCGAGAGACAGCTCTGAAGAAGAGAGAAGCTCAGGAAAGTTGGCAGGACTTTAAAGACAGCATTCTGCAAGCACAAGAGAGTCCATCCTGACAATTAAGAGAACTAGTAGAGTTATGAGGAGACAAGTTTGGCTAAGCAGGGAATCCATAACTGAGCTCCAGTGCAAAAAAGCAGTATATAGAGATTGGAAACAAGGACAGCTTACGAAGTGGAATTTAGCAACTTTGCCTAGGAGTGTTGAAACAGTGTCAGGAAAGCCAGCAGCTCAGCTAGAGGTGAGACTTGCAGGGAATGTCAAGGGCAGCAAGATCAGCTTCTACCACAACATTAATCATAAAAGATTGAGCAAGGGGAGCGTGCTCAGAGGGTAGTGGGTCATGCTCTACTTGGGAGACTGACACATGAGGTACTGCAGGGGTCTGTCCTGGTAGCTGGCCTGTTTAACATCTTTATCTATGACTTGGAGAGAATGGAGAACACTCATCAGGTTTGTGTTTGATAGCAAATTGGGACTGTATTAACAGATGCACAACCAATGTATCAAGGGAAAGGATTATCTCCCTCTTTTTAGCACTCGCCAGTGTGCATTTGGATTATTGCATCCAATTTTGTACAAGAAAATTTTGTTCTCTAGTACAAGAAAGAGATATCGATGGGATAAAGCTGGAGGGCCACCAAAAGGGATGGGGAATTAGAGCACTTGCCCAATGAGGAAATTTGGCTTATTTAGTCTGGAAAAGGCTCCAAGAGGCCCTAGTAGCAGCCTGCCACTATCTGTCTTCTCAGTAAACTCCTAGAGTCAAGCTAGTTGCAGCATTGAATGTGGAAAGATGTAAGACCACAAGTATAAATGGAAATGAGAGGTTCAGACTGCATATGAGCAGCTCCTTTTCCCCAGAAGGACAGTCAAGCAGTGGACTATGTTGCCCCATGAAGTTGTGTTATCTCCATCCTTTTTCCACACCTCAGTGGGCAAAGTCCTGAGCAACCTGTTCCGACCTCAGAATTGTCCCTGCTTTGGGAAGAAGTTTGGAGTAGAGACCTCCTGAGGTGCCTCATGGCCTGGGTGGCTGTGATAGGAAAGGAGCAGATTCAAGTGCCTTGCCCTTCTAAGGGCTCAGAGATCATCTGTCCCTATTCATCTAAGACACTCCATTGAGAGAAAAGGTCTTGGCAAATGATGCAGTTGTTTAGAAGCTACAGGTGGGATAAGGACTGCTGTCAAGTAAACAGGCAGTATTTTGAACTAGACCAGTTTTGAGCTATTTGAATAATGAATCTGTACTGAAGTGTGTCTTTTCGAATAATGACAGCCTATTCCACTGTAGGAACATGGTCAGTTTTGCAGTTTCCTCGGCCTTCATGAATCCAGGATGTCGTCAGGAAATTGGTGTTACTTATTCTATTTGCAAACGCTATTCCAGAAGCAGAGAGAGGGTATATTAGGATTGAAGTTGTAGCAGATGTTTTGCCTTCTGTCTTGTTCTTGCTTCAGCATTAAGACTTTTGGAATACTGATCCATGCTCTTTCCTGAGAGGGAGTCTTCTGTTAGTCTTGTTCAGTTGTTCCTGTAAGGCTGGATAAAGCAAGCAGAACTGTGACAGTAGAATTAGCATAACAGTTACGCAGCAAGCGAGGAGGAATGTGAAGCATGTTGTAGGTAGAAAAGGTGTATGGGTTATTACACAGAAGAAAACTTGGCATTATCTGGTAAGATTTAAGCATGGCCAGCACAAACAATGGTGTTGGGGAAAAAATCATCAGGTTTTTGGTGGCCATTTTCTCCGTGGCCATTACAGTATCTTAAAGAAGAGATATTTGAAAAGGTTTGGTCCTGCAGTATAGAAATCTTTCCACCTTTCCTTTAGTTGTCTGTGTTCTTGTCTTATTTTCATTGTAAAAGTTGGCTTTTTGTATGAGAAGTTTGAAGAGAAAATACCTTGCCAGGAATTCTGAAGTTTTGCTTGTGGAATGTTATTTACTGGGCTGGATCCCAGGCTGCAGACATGGTGGGTAATAGTGGAGTGCCTTCAACATATCCCAACACTACTGCCTTGATGTGGCATTTTACTTCCTCCTGTGTCCTTATGAAATCACTGTGGGTTAGTGTTCACTGGGTTAGGAAAGCTGCTAATTTGGCTAGTTATCCTCATCTGGACTCCACTCTTAGTCATATGATTCAATTTTAGGGAGTCCTGCAGGGTGCAGGGAGTTGGACTCAATCCGTATGGGTCCCTTCCAAATTGAGATATTCTGTGATTCATCACACTTTTTTTTGCAATGTGCATCTCCTAACTAATCTTAAAACTGCTTCTCCTCCATGTCTGGAGGTATAGGGAGGTTGAAAGGGTTGTTAAGATCTGGACAGTGGCGCCTAACAGCTCCGCAGGTGTGGCAAGATTGCTTCTGAGGATACAGCAATAGTGCTAAATGAGATGGAGCTGGGACTTGCACTCTCTGGGGTGATGCGTGGGCAGGGCATGCTAGAAACCATTTTCAATATGGCAAGACTGTATGTAAGAGTGGGCTTTCCCAAACTGTGCGTATTCTTTAACCCCTAGCCTGGGAAGCTTTGCCACTTTAAGCGTCTCCATATACTCCCATAGTATACATATTTTGTTTCATGACATTTTGAGCTTAAGAAGCATTCAAAAGATGTATTAAGTGTGTCTTAGGGCTACAGGAACACCACATAGGCTTCAGAGCAAATGAGAGACAAAGTCCTCGGTGTGGGGTTGCAGCCAGGCCATGTCACTTGGCTCTGGGGCCGGAAAGCAGTACCTGGCCCTGTTTTTGTTAACATTATAACATAGCCTGATTGGATGGCAGCAGCATCACGTCCCTGAATGTAGCCCTACAGAGCAGGAAGGGGCCCTGCATAGCCTTTCTGTAGTCCCAACAGTTGGACAATTTGTGTGAAAGAAAAGGCATAATTTAAAAATTGTTTTGTGGGGCATGTACAAAGGCTCTGTGGGCCCGGTAGTGGGAATTCCTGTTATGTGCTGTAGCTCTGAGGCCAAGCACTTTCTTGAATTTGCTCTCAGGGGTGGAGGGGAAGAAAACCTGGCTGCTGTTTCAGCCAACAGCTTGTGTATCCGCTGTCAGTGTAGTTTATTACAGGAGCATCCTGGGAATGAAAGAACCTAAGGCGTTCTCGCTTCCTGCCTCACCCTCCTGGAGCAGAGTAAATGCAAGCGCACAAGTTTTTCTCTCTGTTATTTTTCTTCCTTGAGACCCATGCTCTTCTGGAAAAACAGGTTTCCTGGTTTGGAACTACAAGTTAAAATATCAACTGTAAACAATGATACTATATTAGATTTATACTTGCTACGATATGTGAGAGCAATGGAAGAACAACAATGACATAATATCAACTATCTATACCTTTCAATCTACTAAGGTAAATCTAGATGTTAATCAGAGAAGTAGAAATAATATTGCCTTTGATTTGAAATTACAGCTAATAATTCCTTATTGTTGCTTACTTAAGTCTTTTAGGGGCTTCCTTAGAGACAACATGTAATTCAGCTAAGCTCAGAAGAACGATTGTTCCTAGTAATTAAAATAAATAAATAAATTAAAATCTCTTTCTAAAACCACTCTTTTTAAGGGGGGCAAGAAAGGTGCTGTAGTCTTACTTTATTTATCCCATTGCTACCGAACTCAAGTATTTGTTTACTGATCTTGTTGCACTATGGTAAGGAACAAGCTCTTGAAGTTTTTCTGTCACAGTCATTCCCCTTTAGCTGTGTTATGTTGAATTGCTGTGTTTTATTTTAGTGAATATAGTTGTCAAAGATCCTCTGAAGGAGGGCCTGGTCCTGCTCAATGCTGGTCATTCTGAAATAGAGCCTGAGATTTCTTTGCTCTGGTTGACCACATTAGAAGCTGAAGTTATTCAGCGCTTCAAGGGATCAAGCCCACGTATATGGTTACATGCTTTCTTTGAATATTTTCTTTTAATGCTTAGGCCTTCTATTACTCGTTTTCAGAGTAAGCAGAAAGGGGGGTGTGGGGAAAATATCTGCCCTCTAACTTTGCTCTTCAAGCCTCGTAATATGCCTAGCTGTTTTGGTAGCATGCACTTGTTTTGGCTTAATTACATCCAAAAAGAGTATATAGCTTGCATAAATAATTGTTCACTTACTATTATGTATTTGTTTATTTTTAGACTTTCTTCAAGAGAATTATCCATCCTTTGATCTAAAGGAAACTGGATATGATTGGAAGGCATGTGTGGCTGCCATAAACAGCACAATCCGCAGTCTCAGACATGACCATAAAAAGGCTACAGTTGGAATCCGACGGAAAGTCTTGGCAGTGCCACCACTGAGTGCAAAGAGTCCTCCACAGAGCCCCCCTTTAGTCAAGCCATTTGAAAGTGACACTATCAATCTCACGGACTGAAGCTCTCTGTCTCAAATCTTAATTTAGCAGGCTTTTTTAAATCCCACATAGAAGCATATTACATTGAGTACAGTGTCCTATTATACTGAGTTGTCAGCAGCACTAAATAGTATTATTTCATGAGGCCAAAGTTAGCAGAAGACTTGGGAACCTTAACTCCTTGTATAAGTAGCATTTGTGCTCCTCAGAAATTACTTCCACTATTCCCTGTAGCATTTCCAATGTGCTCTCCCGTAAAAGCACCTTCTTCTTGTAATTCATTGACTCTGAAAAATAAATCTGATTAGGAAAGATGCACTGTGCATCAAGTCAGCAGAAGCACATAGAAATGTGGAGATGAAAGAATGGTCATCCTTAGAGGAAGACTCATAGCTAGCTAAATTGTCTCATTGTGTATGAGGAATGAATTTTGCTTTGACAAATGGATATTTTAAGCAAAAATATCTAATGCAGAAAGGGAAAAAAAAAGTTTTTATTGCATCTAGCTAACTTGCTATATCTCTCACTTTTTTTGCCTCCTATAGCAGTCTGTTTTAGGATAAGGAAGGAGGCAGACAAAAATGTAAGTACAGTTGGACTGTATTTTAGCTCTGATTTAGCTCTGCGAAAGCACAAAAAAAGCATCCAGAAAAAACAGCCCAATGGTTGGTTCTGGTTTTTTTGATGAAAATTAAAGGGAAGAATTCCTCAGGTGCTTGGTCTGTTGTTCAGTGGCATATGTCTCATCCACTGGAGTGGGTGTCCACAAGATGGAAATCTGCTGTGGCTTTCAACTAGAGCATTTGGATCCTAATTCAGATTTGAGAATTGTGATTATTCACAGAGTCACAGACTGGTTGAAGTTGGAAGGGACCTTTGAAGGTCATCTAATTCACTCCCCCTGCTCAAGCAGGGCCACGTAGAGCCAGTTGTCCACCACCATGTCCAGACAGCTTTTGAATATCTCCAAGACTGAAGACTCCTCAACCTTCCTGGGCAACCTGTGCAAGGGCTCAGTCACCATCACAGTAAAAAACTGTTTCCTGATGTTCAGAGGGAACCTCCTGTGTTTCAGTCTGTGCCCGTTACCTCTGGTCATTTCACTAGGGACCACTGAGAAGAGCCTGGCTCTGTCCTTTTGTGTCTATCCTCTTTGCAGCCTTCCCTCAGGTATTCATATACATTGAGATCCCCCTTAAGCCTTCTTTTTTCCAGACTGAACAGTCTTTCTGTCTCTTTAACCCTTACTCACAGGAGAGATGCTTCACTCCCTTCATCATCTTTGTGGCCCTTTGCTGGACTCTCTTCAGTGTGTTTGTGCCTCTGTTGTACTGGGAAGCCCAGAGCTGGATGCAGCATTCCAGGTGAGGCCTCACTAGGGCCAAGGAGAGGAGAATGGTCACTTCCCTCGACATGCTGCCAACATCCTCCTAATGCAGCCCAGGGTACCATTAGACTTCTTTGTGGCAAGGGCTCATTTGCTGGTTATGATCAACTTAGTGTCCACTAGGACATCCCAGGGTACACTCTGCCCCGTAATCCAGATCATGAATGAAGATGTTAAACAGTGTCGGATCCAGTATTGATCCCTGGGGTGCTCTGCTGTTTACTAGCCTTCATCTAGGCTTCGTGCTGCTGGTCACCACTCTCTGGGCATTCATCCAGTTTCCAATTCATCTTACTGTCTGCTCATCCAACCTGTACACCAGCAGCTTGCCTGTGAGGATCTTATGGGAGACAATGTCAAAGGCCTTCCGTAAATCCAGGTAGACAATATTCACTGTTCTACTTTCACCAATCAGGCCAGTCATTTTATTGTAGAAGTTTATCAAGTTGGTTAACCATCGCCTCCCCTTTGTGAAGCCATGCTGTGACTACTCCTGGTGGTATTCTTGTCATTTGTGTGCCTGGAAAAGGTTTTCTTCCCAGGGCTGGAGGGGAGGCTGACCGGCTTGTAGTTCCCTGGGTCCTCCTCCTCATCCTTCTTCAAGACAGGAGTGACATCTGCTTTCATGTAGTCTTTGGGCACTTCTCCCATTCATCACGATCAATCAAAGGTTACCAGGAGTGGCATCACAATGATGTCAGACAGCTCCCTCAGCACTCGAGGGTACATCCCCTCAGGCCCCTTGGATTTAGTGGACATCCAGTTTGCTTAAGTGTTCCCTGACCAGATTTTCTTCCACCCAGTGTGTCTTCCTTGCTTCAGCCTTTCCCCCTGTCCTGTGGGACCTGGGATTCTGGAAGGCCAGTTCTTGCTCATGTCCTGTGTCACGAGGTCCCCCATCTCATTCAGCAGTGGACACACATTTTCCCTAGCCCTCCTTTTGTCACCTATGTACTTGCAGAAGCCCTTTTGTTGTCTTTGGCATGCCTGGCCACATTCAATTCCAGTTGGGCTTTAGCTTTCCTAAATTCAACCCTGGATGCTCAGACACTGCATTCTCCCCGGTTACTTTTTTTTTTTTCCTTTTTCCCCACGCTCTGTACACTTCCTTTTTGTGTTTGTCCACAAGCTCATTGTTCATCTGCACAGGCCTCCTGGCATTTTTGCCTTACTTCTTGTTTGTTGAGATGGATCGCTCTGGAGATTGGAGGAGGCGATCCTTGAATTTTAACCAACTTTCATGGCCCTATATTCTCTCCAGGGTCCTAATCCCATAGGACCCTCTGTAGCAGATTTTTGAGGAGGCTCTCCTGAAGTCCAGGATTATGAGCATGCTTTTTATCATCCTCCCTCCCCTCAGGATCCTGAACTCCACCATCTCATGGTCACAGCAGCCAAGGCTGCTTTTGACCTTCATATTCTCAACTAGCCGCTCATTGTAGGTGAGTATGAGGTCCAGCAAAGCACCTGTCCTTGTTACCTCTTCTATCACCTGGAGGAAGAAGTTGTTATCAATAATAAATACTCATGCAGTTGCCTTTCTGTCCACTCAACACTAAAGATTTATTAGTGCACTGAATTATATATTAAAAAAAACCAACAGTAAACCCAACCAAACAAATTTTGAAAATTACTTGGGTGTTGAACTCATAAAAATAGATAAAAATTAATGATGATATATATTCAGTGTGACATCCCCCTTAGTTTCATTTGTAAGTTGAAATTCAACAGCAGTAACTGTACAAAAATTAATGACTTCTTTTCTTGGGCAAGTTCTTTGTTGCTTGGGGTATTTTGGTCGTGTTTATTGTTTTGTTTTGTTTGCTTTCAAAAGAGGAAGTATTTGGTATGTGCCTTCCTGTTACTTGATTTTCCAGCACCAGTCACACCTTCCTCTCACTGTCTCCATAATGGTTAACTGGTGCATGACCTTGCCTTGCCACTTGCATTATGTCCAAGTGGGGTTCTCGGATGTCTTCAGAGAAAGAAGCTTCTCAGAAGACTGACACAGGAACCAATTATGCCTCTGAAAGTTGGTGCAACGGTGGCTTCCAAAATTATGTCTGTGTGCATAGCAGAACAATATTTAAGTAAATCTGTCCTCTCCAAGGCAAAGGTTTCATAGTTGGTTTTTTTGTTAGTAATAAGGTAAAATAGTGAAGTTACTTTTTCTCACTTTAACTTATATTCATAACAAGCAGGCAGTGTTTATTATGTACAATATAGGAACAGCTTTTTTTTATTGCAAGTTAGGATATGCAATGGCCTTATCAGATATGAAATCCCCTACCACTTCCTTGCAGAAGTCTTCTGTAGGATTTAAGAAATAGGCTGAATTTCCGTTTTGGTTTCTTTTTTTTTTTTTTTTTCAGTAGAAATGTTGTACTGCAAATTTGGTTGCTGTGGTTTACTACTAACAAATTCTGCTGTTGCTGTTCTATAAAACAGTCATTCTTGTAAATGCCAAGAACTTTGTTGTTTGTAGATATTATTAGTTCCAAACCTTTGAAAAAACCAAAAATGCTTATATTTTTTCAGTAGTTTTATGAAACTTTTTCACTGTCCTTCACAGATTTTAATGGTAGAATGATATATTTATTAAATGACCTGTCTGGCACTGAAATCTGTTAGTGTGGTGCGTACCTATAGCTTCCATATTGAAAAGAGAAATGAATAATTGAATAAAAGTAGAAATAGTTTTCTTGTTTCTGTTTCAAACGTATCCATTTTTGCTAACTTTTATAAAATAAAATTACAGTATTTTGCTGTTAGGAATAAAGTATTTTACAAATAAAACTAGCATATAGCTCCTTGACTACATACATGTGTCTGACATTTCTTGCACCGTGGATCTACAGTTCAGTTACAGTTTCATCTGAAAAGATTCCTTCGATCTCCTTTCAAGAACCAGGGTTTTGAGTAGATCTTATGATTGAGGTGAGATGATTTCCAAATTTTAACTGCCTTAACTGATTTAGTAAACCAGGGCAAACTCTTTTGGACTTAGCTTGTCAGTTACAGCTTTTTGTGAGCTATCTGAAATGGAGACTTCCACAAAAGGCTAGGAGTTGAGTAACGTTTTTAAGAAACTCCTTTAAACTGCTACGTTTTGGTAGGCCAGGTCTTATTCACCCACTGGATTCGGTTTCTGTATTAGTCCTTATTCAAGGAATAAAAAAAGGCTGGAAGGCAATCTGTTCATTTGATACACTAAGAATTCACGCCCTCTCGTCCTCCTTTGTAGTCCTAATACCTGTCCCTAATGCAGTACAAGTCCTTCCTCTGTGCAGTAGTGCTGGGCCCTTTATTCATACGTGATTTACATCTCTGGATTTGAAATATTTCATTGTTCATCCGGTACTTCTGCCATCAGCCCGTGCAGCCCTCTAATCTAGTACTGCTCATGTCCAGGATCTGGTGCACACTTCTTGATAATATGTAAAATGTTATTCTTTCTTAATCCATCTATTGTAGCCTTGTGAATGGTGGTGCATTCAGTATTTTCATATGATATATTAATAATTACATGTATAACTATGCTATGCAAAAAGAAAATATGTATGTATTACACAAGTATTAAAATACTTTCATTTTAGGATTGACCCTAAACTTTTGGCAGTGATATGGAAGTAAACACCATGGCAAACTCTGTCCCAACCTCCAGTTCTCGGATTTCAGCAGAGGTTTCATCTGTGTCAGACCTGCAGTACTGGGTCTTGCCATATTAGTGGTCAGATCCTTTTTCCTGTACGTAAATCTTCCTGCAAGAACACCGCCTTAATGATTCTGTTTCCAACATAGCACTTCCATAGTAGTTGGGGAAAAAAAACACCTCAAGGGAGTGCGTTTCCCTTTCTACAATATGAAAGCGGTGGGGGTTGGTCGCGGGGTTTTTTTGGTGGTCTTTCTTAAAGTTTAGATCCTTAGAGTAGCTGTTGGGCGAGCAATAAGCTCTGTGTATCAGATCCTCTTCTGCTCTTGGGCAGTGTTGCTTCAAATTAGATAATGCTGCTACAGCCTTTCCCAGCAGATCTCTGGGTGCTTGCTGCCGCGTTGCTGGAGAAGAAGGGTTGGTATGTGAGCCAGTGAAAGGAACAGAGAAAACATTCCTTGGTCTCCCTGGGCCTGGCAGTCCCGTAAAGGGTTTTCTGTAGGAGCTAGGAGATATGTCTCCATGAAATAGTTCCATTCTTCCTTACCTGTCGTAGGGTGGACAACTTTTATCCTTTGGTGAGAGGGATCACTGCGTGCTCTCCTCTAACACTTGCATATAGTTGTTCATTGCGCTTCATGTCAGGGAGCAGCTTGAGCGGTGCTCCCCTACTGAGGGAGAGGGAGCTGGGGCTGAGGGCACCCACAGCACAGCAGCACCATGTCCTTCCCGACAGGCTCCTCTGGTCAGGGCTGGGGTGGAGACTGGCAGGGACCACCGACAGTCCTAGAGGAGACAGGGTAACAAGTTGGGTCCAGTTGGCAATTCCAATTCCAGTTGGCAGCGGCTGAGACACTGGGTTTGAGGTTCCTGCAGGAGACGGGGCCAGGCGGGACTGGGGACATGACTATGACAGGGATGCCCTGGTCCCCTGCCCAATAAGGGACTCTGTAGAGGACAGGGCTGGGCACAGCCCACCTGCAGGGAGGTCCTGGGCCCATGTGCAGGGGTGGCCAAGAGGGACCCAGGCAAGCTGCTCAGGGCAGCTAAGGCCTCTTGGTGCCCCTTGGGGCTCTGATCAACAATTTTGCAGATACCACATGCAAATATGGGTATGCAAATAACCCATCTCACAGGCATGTTCAGCTTTAATAGCCAGAACTCGTCCCTTAGAATAATATCAGTACCATTATTTTCTATTGTCTTCAAGTGTTTGTTCAGACTGTTTGATGGAAGTGCTCAAAGGATTTTAGAATATGATGTAGAGAGGGATAAATATTTGTGCAGTTCTTCACTTTTATTTTTTTTGTGTAGATATGGCAATGTGATAATTTTGTAGTTCTTTTGTACTATCACTGATTTCTTTTGTTCAATATATGGTATGATGATATCGGTGCATGAAGGGAGATGGGAACTGCTGACTTTAAATGCCATCTGAACTATGAACTTACAAAAATATTTAACTTAAAAGGTCAGTGTAGATTCCCTGCACACACACACACCCAGGTAGTGAGGTGACATTGATTATACTGCTGCGGGAAATTCACTTCTGCACTAGGACCAGAGCTGTCTGTTACTCCTGGGTGGATTGAAGGGCGATAGCACCACCTACCGAGGGCCAAAAGTTTTTTCTGAGAAACGAAAAAACTTCCTGACTGAAAGAACTGCTAAATATTCTGAGATGCAGTTCTGAGAATTTAATTTTGGTGCGCTCACTGACCAATTGAAGTTTCACTTTTAGCTGACTTTAATTTTAGTCTTTCCATTTAAAAACGATCTAATTTGAGTTTGGATTTGTTTTTTCAGTGAGATGCTGTTTTTGTTTTAGTTACTTTTAGCATCATCTGTAAATCTTTAACACAGGGGGCAACTGTTTACCTTTGGGTTATGAGTAATAAAATGTGGGGGTCATGGAACACCAGGATCAGCATCCTCTTTTCTCACAGCCTTAGCAGATTCCTTAGCATTTAATCTGCTAGCGTGAACTTTCCGAGGCTGACATCTGCTTTGTAAGCCCCATGGAGGAAGAGAACTCCAGAGCCATCAGCAGGCAGGCAAGTGCACGAGGCTTGGGAAATTCCCAAAACTGTGCAAAGGGACCACAGTTTGTCCAGAAGGACAGCTTTCTGCTTGTAGCGTCAGGTTTCAGAAGGTGATATAACAATATTGTAGGCCAGGAGACATTTAAAAATATTATTGGGTGCCTAGTTTGAGCTAGGAAGGTTGCAGTTACATGACAGAGTGTAACCAGCCCAAATTGAGGGTTGTTTCAGCTGTGGTAGGTGGCTATATCCCGACGTACTTGGGCAGGTGAAACTTACTGAAACAAACTGGCATTCTAGCTTTGGGAAGACATCAGGGTGACGTGGCCGTGAAAGTGTACCAAGTGAGTGCCAAAAAGACTTGAAAAAAGGAAGGGACCTATCCAGATGTGACATTCTGCAAGATCTTCTGTTTGGGAACAGAGGTTGCTAACCAAAGGTGAGAAACTATACTGCTAATAGGATGCCATGCATCTTGTTCTTTATTGAATGCCTTAAATTGTTTAGTGTAGGTATTGCATGGACCAATGCAGAATAAGACGTCCAATATTTGCTGTCTAGTGCCTTTCCGTTTGCAGAAGGCAGTCCATGCTTCTGGTTAGTTCAGGCCAAAGGAGTTAAAGCTCAGGTTGCTGCAAACGTGGCTTGTTTGATGCATGCTCTTCTTATGCCACTAAATGCCTGATAATGTCACAGCTTTTAAACTGCGTATAGGCAAAGCCTGAGTGTCTGTAGGCATGCAGAGCGTTATTTCACTCCAGTTGCTCTCTCAGGTTTTGACTCTGAAGGCTGTTTGAGGGTTTGGTGAAAGGACACAGAATAATATGGAGCGGCCCCTTTTAGCCAACCAAGCTTCCTATCAGCTTGGTTGTGTGAAACACCTGCTTCTATACAACAGTACATCATTTCAGCCTAGAGGAAAGGAGGCTGAGGGGAGACCTTATCGCTCTCTACAACTACCTGAAAGGAGGCTGTAGAGAGGCGGGGGTCGGTCTCTTCTCCCAAGTCACAGGCAATAGGACAAGAGGAAATGGCCTCAAGTTGCACCAGGGGAGGTTCAGATTGGATATTAGGAACAATTTTTACACTGAGAGGGTTATTAAGCATTGGAATGGGCTGCCCAGGGAAGTGGTTGAGGCACCATCCCTGGAGGCATTGGAAAGACGGGTTGACATAGCGCTTAGAGACACGGTTTAGTGATGGGTTTTTTTATCAGAGTTAGTTTGATGGTTAGATTAGATGATCTTAAAGGTCCCTCCCAACCTAGACAATTCTACGATTCTATAATTCTACTTACCTTGTTCGCTTCTTTTACCCAGTCCATGTTTTGCTTCACTTGCGCAAACCGTGAAAGCTGATGAGAAAAGCAGGCCTGTTTCATTAAGCATTGGTTTGCTTTCTGAAGCCTGCATTATCACTGGAGAACATGTAGGGGTCTGCAAGGAATGGGTCTAGTAAGCTGGATTTTGAGAGCAGCTTTTGTACCGTGTCCTACTTTGCTTCTTATTGCCCAGAGCATCAATCTTCATTCAAAATTGGCAACAAATACACTGAAACGGATTGGCTTAGTTTTCTGATCCACAAGATAATTCCTTTCCCTTAGCAGTTACACAGGCAGGAAATTTCAGAAGGAAAGGGAAAGCTATTTAAGTTGACACCGGGGGAATAAAAATTGTATTTTAAGTTCTTGATTGTTGCATACTACTATGCTTATATGGAGGAATGAACGAGCAGTCAGGTGCTTGGGACATGAAAATGAAGTATGTAGGCACATTTTTTCCCCCCAATTGTCAGAGAAAAGTGAAAACACTGAGAAATTAATAATAATGCATTACTGATATGATGGGTTTTGTTTAAATGTTTTTGTAAATAATGTATGGACTCCAAACTGAGAAAAGTAAGAAAAATATAGGTTGTGGAGTTTTTAAGAAACCTTAAAAAAAAAACAAACAACAAGGCACCGCAAAGCAACAACAACAAAAAAATCCCCAACAACATTCTGCCACTTCCTTTAAGAGGTCAAAGATAACATTTCAGTGTCACTATTTTCTATTCCCCTTTTGCCACTGCTATGAAGGAGGAGTTAGTTTTCTACTTTATGGTCATGACCTTCTTGGAAATAAATTCAGTCATTTAAAGCAGCAACCTATTAAAACATAGTTGTTTTCCACACATTGCAGAACTCCACTTCTTAAATTCCATTAAGATAGTTTTTCATAAAACATTTTTTCCATCCTTCCATGCATTTGGATTATAAGTGAGGATTATTTTTTTCTGCTGTGTGATCTCATGGAGGTGCTAGTTGAGCACATTTTGTCCCCCTGTTTTTTAAGGATGTAGTTCTATAGAGCTACACTTTTCAGTGCTCACTGGAAGCAGAGATAAACAGAGAGAAATTCTTTACTTTCCTCCATGCAGCCGGTCAGATGTTTTTACACCGAGATCTTACTTTGGAATGTAATTTCTTTTTCCTTCTTATAACTGTAGCAACAGTAATAGATACCTTTCCTATGACAAGTCAGCAAAGATTGTATATTCTTTATAAAAGGAAAAAAGACCACCCCAAGCATTGAGATCATTTGCATTTTTGTGGCTTTTCTCAATTTCATTTAAAATATGCACTTGTCCTATGAAAGTCTTTTCTCAGTAATTGTGGGCAAAACCTAGCCTTGCTTAGTCTAGAAGCAAGTCTTTTCAAGCTTTTGCTTAGCTTTGAATTTATTAAACTGATAATTGAGCCTATGGTCCAATTCTGCAAACAGCATCTGAGTGTGGAACTTCCACCCTATTTATTACTACTCAAGGTAGGAAAGATTAACATATGGAAACATGGTTGAAGGATCAGGATCTAGGTTAGCAAATAAGAGCTTCATTCAAGTAAAAAAGAAGAAAATAAGTATAATAACTCATTAAACTGTCACAAAGAACAAATGTAGGAAATAGGTGGCGTGGGTGCTCAGACAAGCTTTGCAAATTTCGCTATTCCATCCTCCTCCTGGGGGTTACTGCCATCATCATGACTGTGCAAGTCATCCTCTCCAGTTCATGATTTGGCATGGGAGCTTGCACTGCACAGGAACGGGAGCTTGCACAAGTAGCCTGGACTCTGAGCAGCAATGGCTGCGATGTCCGCCCGAATGCGCTTCTGCCCACTTCCCTGAAGGCAGAAAGAAAGAGCAAGAGGAGTGACAGCGCCTTAGGCTACCACAAATCTCTGCTGAGGGAATGTGAGCCAAAGCCCCAGCTTCCCCTCTGTCACCGGGATCTAGGAATGTAGTCACAATAGCAACCACTGAATCCTAACTGCTTTGAAAAACGCAGAAAAATAATCTTCAGTACTTTGGATTATGGAGATGTTTCCTGTCTCTCTCTTAATTTCTCCAGAGGAAGTCCATTTAGTTAAATGTCAGGAAAATGGCAGTGATCACTAACAAAAGCCACTCATTCACAGAGTAGAGGGATGCTGAAATCATGACAAGTCGCTTTCTGGGCCAGGGGTCACTTTATTTTTGTTTCTATACACAATGCTTTGTGCAAAAGGGTTTCTGAGCAGAGGTCCCATCAGTGTTACAATAAGTAAATTCTGGCCGTTATTTAGAGGCCTGACTCAAACCCAAATGAAACTGAAAATAATCTCTCCGCAGATCTTACTGGAGGTAGGCAAGATTGTTTGAAGTGTAGCTGTATAAAATTCTTGATTTTGTATGGGTTAAGTGTGAATAAAAAATTTTAAGCTAGAAGTATTTTGAAATAGGTTTTGTAACGAATATTAGGTCTTCAGCCAGGGGATCAAATGCAAATGCATCTCATCTCCAGCTGCAGATGAGTTGAAATGTGGAGTCCCTAACCCTACATGCACGCTTTGAACACTTTTTTTTTCCCTTTCTGCTGACAGCCTTTTAGCAGCATCCCCCCAGGAGGCTTATATTAGAAAGTGTAATCTATCTTCTGTTTGGTGAGTTCCAGCATATTTAAAGAAAAAGTGCTGAAGGAAGCAGACTGCTGCTGTACACCTTGTCCTGAATCAATTTCTGAGTCCTAGGTGTCTGCTTAGTAGTGAAGCCCAGCTTATCCTTATTT
This sequence comes from Tringa tobata, assembly GCA_033628505.1. Lineage (NCBI taxonomy): Eukaryota > Metazoa > Chordata > Aves > Charadriiformes > Scolopacidae > Tringa > Tringa tobata. The sequence goes on from JAHREE010000480.1 coordinate 12,946,477, forward strand.
TAGGATTAAGTAGCCTATGTGCTAGAACGTAGAGAGTTCCTTTATATATCTGGTGCCTCCTCGGTTTGCCTCCCCCTTTTCTGCCTACACCCTCAAGCCATGGGCCACCCTTCTCTGTCCCTACTTCCTCACAGAACAAACCCATCCAAATCAGCTCCAACTCCAGGGGTTCCCCGCTGGGACGTCTATCTGAGTTCCTTCTTTCCCAGCTCCACGGCATCATACCTGGCTGCGTAAAAGCAGATGGGTTTTTGAACGCTGAGCCCTTTTTTTTTTGTCTTTATACGCTTTCTGCTAACTTGGAAAGGTCAGCTGGGAGAGCTGTTGTTTAAGCAAATACAGCTTTGGGAGTGGTGACTCAGTAATTTGTATTGTCTGGTATCTCCTGACTTGCATCAGAAATGGAAGAACAATAGCAGAGTCTGACTCCCTGGGGACTCTGTGGGTTTGGTTTTTGTTTTGTTTTTAATAAAACCAAGAAGGTTTGTTGGTGTTCGGAATGTCTTAGGATATTACACTGAGGTCATATATTTTAGCTGAGCTTTAGTCGGCCTTCTGACTGGAAGAACTGCACAAAAAAAATAATTGTTCTGTGTGAAAAGAGGAACATTTCTATGTCTGCAAAAGGCATTGCATTTTGTATGTGATCTCATGTTCTGAAGTGCATTGTGAATGTGACTGAAAATATATTGTAAAGGACTGTGTAGAAAGATATAACCTCAAATAAGCTATGTAAGAGAATTTTCTTTAAGAGAGACAATTTTACGAAAGGGAAAATAAAATACCTCCAAGCTCTATCTTGAAAGCAATGCAAATGTTACACATTTTTGTATGTCTTAGCCATCCCTTCCACTAAAAAGAAAAATTGATTCAAACCTTTTCTGCAGTTAAAAACATAGTGTTTCAACTATGTGTAATAGGTACCCTCCTCACTTCAGCCTTCTTGTAGCCCACCGCGGAAGTCTGTATTCTGATGTGCTGTAGAAGGGAATTAATCTCCTTACAGTTTTTTTTTTCTTTTTGCTTCCGACATTCACATGACATTTCCTGTGAGACAGTGAATCCTTCTGTCTGTGTGCACCATAAAACAAATATTGGAATTGTAGGTCTTTTTAAAGAAATCCTTTCAAAGAAAAGTGCTTTAATTAACATTTACTTTTATTTGCAAAGGAACCTTGAAGATGCTTTATATCAGAATATAGGTCGCAGCTCCTGAAGAATACCAATGATGTACTGTAAACTATGCTATTGATATATTAGCGTCAGACTCCCAGGCATATTAAATCATCGTGATTGTGAAGCACTAATTATCTCTATTAATTTCTATTAGGGTAATGTGTAGTGACTACAGCGGAGGTCTGAGACTGCTGTAGTAGAAGGTGAGGGATGCACAGAAGAGGACTTGCAACCCAAGCAGGTGAGGAGCGGCATCGTTTACCCCGCCGCGGAGGGGGAGCACAGGCACGGGCACTGCATCTTGCCCAGGGTCACTTTGAAGCCTGTTGCAAGGCTTGGCCTGGAAACCCAGGAGTCTTCAGCCAGTACACTGGGAGGGAAAAATTCATAGTGCCTTGATTGCTTTTATCATAGAATCATAGAATTGTCTAGATTGGAAGGGACCTTTCAGATCATTGAGTCTAACCATCAACCTAAAACTGACAAAAAACATCGCTAAAACAGATCTCTAAGCACTATATCTACCCATCTTTTAAAGACCTCCAGGGATGACAATTCCACCACTGCCCTGCGCAGCCCATTCCAATGCTCAATAACGCTTTCAGTGAAGAAATTTTTCCTAATATCCAATCTAAACCTCCCCAGGTGCAACTTGAGGCCATTTCCTCTTGCCCTATCGCTTGTTACTTGGGAGAAGAGACACCTCGCTACAACCTTCTTTCAGGTAGTTGTAGAGAGTGATAAGGTCTCCCCTCAGCTCCATTTTCTCCAGGTTAAGCAAGCCCTGTTCCCTCAGCCGCTCCTCATAAGACTTGTCCAGCAGACTCCTCACCAGCTTCATTGCCCTTCTCTGGACTTGCTCCAGCACCTCCATGTCTTTCCTGGAGTGAGGGTCCCGAAACTGGACATAGGGTTTGAGATGGGGCCTCACCAGTGCCAAGTACAGGGGCACAATCACTTCCCTAGTCCTGCTGACCACAGTATTCCTGATACAAGCTAGGATGCTGTTGGCCTTTCTTGGCCACCTGGGCAAGAGGTGATGATAATTGGCAGGTCATTAGAAGCAGTATGAAAGGGACAGGTGGGGCTGAACGAAAATCTGTAGCGTCCCTCATGTGCTGCTTTCCCTGCCGTCGTGTCACCGGCGAGTACCACGGCCTCGGCCAGGCTCTGCTGGGAGAGGGCTCTGCTGGGGCATCGCCCACGCACAACCCCTCGCTCCTACACATGGAGTGTGGAGCATGGGGAAGTCCGTGGAGGGAGCCCCGGATTCCTCCTGCATTGCCTGACCAGAGCACAGCCTCTGAGGGGATTTTTTCCAGTGTTTGCATGGAAGAGCTGAAACTGAGGGGGGTTTCTTTCCTCGGGTGTTGGAGATAAAAAGGGTAAAAGTAATGAAAGTCTGCTAAAGACTGAAAATAATGGAATTCCTTATATTTTCCCCATCTTCTCTAGCCCCCTGGAGCATATGAATTCATTGGCAAGATAAGCCAGATACTTTATCCACTTGGCCACGCAATCTTGGTTTGTATCCAGGGGACTTTACAGGTGTAAAATTAACCACAGGAGAGCTTTTCTATTGTTCACTGACTGCAGAGCAAACATATGGAGGACTACAACTGAAAAATAATTAAAACAATATTTGAGTACACGCCTGTTCCCTCATTTTATACGTACAACACATGTAAATCCATCCTCTTTTTTATTATTATTTCATTATTTTAATAAGGAAAACCAAAACTTTCTTGTTTAAAACGTAGTTTTCTCTGTGAAATAGTACCTTTTGGAGATAATCTGCATGTGCTGAGAGCACAGCAGTGTCCAGAAATGCACACAAAAAGAAAGGTTTTATTGCTTGGCATGAACAACAGAATACCTTGGAATGATCCTGTGAAAATACTATGGCAGACTTTTCTAACTTGGCTGCCAGTGCCTTTCAATAGTGTACCTCTTAAAAAAATAAATCTGGATTTAACTGATACTAAAAGGTCATGGTCTATGGGCTGCACTAAAATGCTTTTAAACCTGTCCCAACACACACTCATCCAATAAACCAGGGACGCTTCTTCTGAGATTTTCTACTATCTGGTACAGAAAATATATTTTAAAGTTTGCACAGACACATGCTTACTCAGCAGACTGGAGTGGTTCCAAATTAAGTGGTTTTTTAATTAAAAAAAAAAAATCTACCTAATTATATCTTTTTCCTCAAGAGACAGGAACAGCTGCAAAGGTGCCGTTCTGATTTCTCTGATAAATAGCCTGCATTTTATTTACTTATTAAGACCATTTAGCACTACTGAAGGGTGCCAGTTTGAGAGCTGTAGAGCATCCAATTTATTTGGGTTTTTTCAAGTGGCCAGAACAACTGTGCCACAAGCAGCTGCCTTATTAGCTTCCCCACTGTGCCTGGCAATCTCAAAAAAAGAAAAAAAAAAGAGAGATAGATTCACTCAAATTTGTCCCTCAAGTGGGGAGGGTGGCAGAGTGACTGAACCTTGGGTGGGATCAAAGGGAGAAGGAAAGATGGAGTAATAGGGACGGCAGCGTGCAGTGGGGAGAGTGTGAGAGCGTGGATGGACAAAGAGAGATGAAGTGAAGCGTTACTGAGGAAGGCAAGGGTGCTCCTCCAGAGAGGGAGAGGGCCACACAGCAGCTAGATGTGGACAGTGAGGTGGCAGATCTACTCCCACCTCTGATGCTAACCTGTTGTCTCAGTTTCCCGCCCCCCAAAACCATTTTTCTCCCACCTGAATAAAAGCAAATCTTGCTTTCCTTTCTGACAGCACTTGTATTTGATTGAAGATCTAGAATATCACGTTGCTGTTAAATTGATTAATATGCATATATATCATTGTATTTGTGTGCATAGTGACTGAGGATTTCTGCCCCAGAGTTTGCCATCATAAATTAAAGTGCAACTGCTCCAAACTATTAGTAATCCACTATTGGTAATTGCTTCTTGGGGGGGGTGGGGGTTGTTTCATGGCAATTACATCTGCAAATATGGTATGTGTTATGCTCTAGTAGTTCTTACTTTTTCTAAAGCAGCAAACAAAAAGAAACTTACAATGCAAACCACTGCCTGGTTACAAATATGAAACCCATTACATCAATTAGCAGCAGAAAAAGAAACATTTGGGTCCATATTTGGCACCATTATCAAATCTGCTTCTTACTTTTATGCAGTCAGTTTAATCCAGTGCCCCTCCACCAGCCTGCGTGTGGGCGAGCACGCATGTATGTGCACAGGCAGAGAAAAAATATATATCAATTATTTGCACATAGAAATAGAACAGGTTAGCACTACTTCAATAGCACGCAGGCACACGCAGACAGGCACGTGTAAAATTCCATGTAGAAAAAGTTCTTTTTTTGGAGATTGACCTCTCAAAACTATTCCCTCGGCCCGACTCCCTACCGTGAACATCAGCGGGAGCAGGTTTACAGCTCAGCTGCAGCTGAGTACAGGTTTGCAGCAGCTAACAGCTCTCCTTCCACCTGGGTTTAATTTGCACTGCCAGCCCCGGTGGTATGGGACGGTGCTGGGTTATGGGAGCTTGAAGCCCAGGAAGGGGTCAGGCTGGTACAGCTGCTTGCAGCCTGAGCCGATGCCACCACGCTGCCCTGAGGAAGACCAGGGTAGGTTAGACAAACTCCACAGCTCCGTATCAGCTGCATCCCCCGAGTACGGCACGCAGACAGCACGGACCTGGGGCTAAAGTTTGTCCCCCGTCAGCTACGTGGAGTGAAACCCCCGTTCCTGAGGCTTTCCCAGGGTTCTGCTGCCGGCCCCCTGCGCCTGTGCCCCTGCCTCTGCCCAGGGCGGCTTCTGGAGGGAATCGCTGTGAATTGCTTCATTTTCCTCTTCCATTGTCTGCGGCGGGGGGAGAGGACAAAATATCTTTGAGGCAGCAACGCTAGAGATGATCTCAGAAGTGGAAAAAAGGCAGCGGCAACAGGCAATCCGAGGAGGAGGAGGAGGAGGGCTAAGCAGCCCTGTCTCAGCCCCAGAGCAGGAGCATCAGGCTGTAAGGACAGGGCAAAAAAGCAAATCCTGCACCATCCGTCCCTGGCTCTAAGGGGCTGGTGCAGAGTTCAAGGTTTCTTCACAAAGAAGCAGCTGGGCAACACCTGCAGGCAGTTTATTTAAGTCGTTACTGGATTATTTTGGGAATCTGACTGGGTGCCAGGCTGGCTGCTTCTGAGGAAGTAAATACTTAAAATGTTCAAGTGTTTTGCCTAAGCTGTGTGTGCTGGCAAGGGGAAAAAAAAAATAACACAAAGCAAAGTGTGCGGTCAGCAACCGCCAGGGAGACTGGAATGGGGAGCTCGTAAAAACAAGAGAGTCCCGAAGCACAGTGGAGCAGAGCAGCCTCTGCCTGGGCATCCCTGCTGGGATACATCGCTGCAGCCCCCTTATTCTCAGCTCAGGCATCCCCCTACCTAGCTGCTTTGAACGACGCTCTTGGGTGACACACATCCAAAAGCACCAGGCACCCTGCTCTTCATGCAACCCAGCCGGTGATTTTAGAGGATGGAGAAAACGGGGGTGATTTCCCACCTGAGTGGGAAATTATCCCTGTTAGACCCCGAGTAGCATGCTGAGAGCAGCCACCCTGGTCACTACCAAGCAACAGAGCAGTGCTGAGATGAATGATGGGGCCATAGGTGCAAGGTAACATCAGCCAAAATTAAAGCTTCTCCTGTTATTAGGACAATACACTAGTGAGCAGGGCTGGTCAGATCTTAGCAGGCCATTTGGCACTTCTTAAAAGTCCTCTTGGATATGAAGCACCCATTTTTCACATTGTCATGAGAGAAAAGTAACATTTATGATCCTGGAGGGAAGTTGGTCTGAAGCAACATAAGGACAAGGACCTGGATGCATGCAGCTGAGCCGGGGAAAGATGCACCAGTAAGGGAATGACAGAGGAACAGCTGGTTAAAATGATCTTTCCAGCTGAGAGACTGCTTTTCCCAGGAGCCCATTTGTTGGCAAAGGAAAGTCCAGCATTTCTGGCCATGATCTGAGATAAAACGATACAGATGGTGAAGAGAAACTACACGGAGTCAAATCAGGTGTTGCGTCAGCCACTGAAGAGCTCTTAGCATCAAAGTATCTGGAAACATGAGAGGAAAGAAGTTTGGAGGAAGCAATGTCTGCCTCCCACCTCCACAGCACAAAAAAGGCAGGTTTTGGGGCACATTTACGCATGGCTTTGCCTTTTATGCTTTCCTTGGACCTTATGAAACCCAAACAAGTAAAAGTCCCCCGCAGTGGTGTGGTCACAAAAGATATGTCCCCTCCTGCATCTCTATAAAAGCAGTTCTACAGAAGGCATCTACCTTTTCATCCAGGATTTAAATCCCTTGTCTTTGGGACTCAAAGTCCAATGGCAGCAGATAGGGTTTTCTACCTGAAGACCTTTATTGTGATAACCCACTAAGCCACAACATCTGCTGGCAGCAGGGGGCATGCTCAGCTCAGCTGGGAAGCCCTTGGGGGCCCAGAGAAGCTGTGGGGCTTACTCATGGCCCCGTGGCAAGTCAGCAGTGGAAGGATGTGAGACCAAACGAGGAGAGATGAGGTCCCACTGCAGTCCTGGCATCTCCAGTACCCACACCAGTATGCAGCTGTCATGGTTTCAGCTGGGATGAGGTTGACTTTTTTGCTAGCAGCTGGTACAGTGCCGTGTTTTGGATTTGGGATGAGAATAGGGTTGGTAACGCGCTGATGTTCTCAGTTGTTGCTAAGCAGTCAAGGCCTTTTCTGCTCCTCACACCGCCTCACCAGTGAGTAGGCTGGGAGGGCACAAGAAGCTGGGAGGGGACACAGCCAGGACAGCTGACCCCAACTGACCAAAGGGATGTTCCATACTATATGATACCATGCTCAGTATATAAAGCTGGGGGAAGAAGAGGGAAGGGGGAGATGCTTGGAATTAAGGCACTTGTCTACCCAAGTAACCATTACGTGTGCTGGAGCCCTGCTTTCCTGGAGATGGCTGAACACCTGCCTGCCAATGGGAAGCAGTGAATGAATTCCTTGTTTTGCTTTGCTTGTGTGCACACCTTTTGCTCTACTTATTAAACTGTCTTTTTCCTCACTTTTACTCTTCTGGTTCTCTCCCCTGTCCCAGCTGGGGGGAGTGAGCAAGCAGCTGCATGGTCCGAGTTGCCGGCTGGGGTTAAACCACAGCAGCCATTCCAATGACCTTCCCCTTTGCACGCTGTGCTTGTAACCGTTGCCGTCCAGGGCTGTGGCAGAGGTGGGTTTGCCTAGTTGAGCAGAAAGCGCTGTTAAAATCACAGCCTGGCTGCTTCAGAATCCTCCCTCCAGCAAGCTTTGCTCTCTGTCTGCTCCTCCTGGGAGCTGCGCTGCTTGTGCCTGACTCGGGAAGACAGATTCTCCATCCCCTGAAAACGGATTCAGAGCCAGGAGCTGCTGCGTGCTCCCTCCCCATTCCCACTTGCAAGCTCCCGGCAAGTTCTGCCCCTGCTCCAGAGCTCCATGACCATGCCAGCCCTGCAGTATCTTCCTGCTCAGTAACACACATGCCATGCGTCCATGGGGCGTTGCCAATAAGCTCTGACCTGTTCCCTCTCGCCCTCAGATCTGTGGGTAGGAAGGATTTCCTCTTTCTCTCCCGCTGACCCTCGAATTGCTGGTTTTTCATGGTGCTGCTGGTGTTTGCTTATTTGAAACGTAGGAGGGAGGTTCCTCTTTCTCATTTTGCTGTTGGTGTCTAAGCCTTTTGCACTTTATTTTAGCCCAGGAGGACAAGGTCACTACAGCATTCTCTCATCTGTTATGCCTCTCTTCACCGATGTCATCTGGATAGAAAATATCTCTTGTTAAAATGAAAGGTGAAGCTGGGAAAGAACGCAGGCTGTTAAATACAGAGTCGTGAGCTCCAGAGCCTTGCCGTGCCTGCCGTAACGCTCCCTGAAACACGGCTGTCCCTCCGGGTCCACCAGCACAGTTCAGGCCCTTCTCCCCTATTGCAAGTGGCATTGTCTGGGAACGTCACAGCACGAGAAGCACAAACCCTGCCGCATGGAAAGGTTTAGTTGTTGCCCTAGCAGATAAGCACAGAGCAATTTAATTGGAATACGTTTCATCATCTTTCTTTTTCTGTTACGGAGCCCTGTTGATGTAATTACCAAAGAACTGTTAGCTTTTTAGTGAGCTCCTGTGCTATTCGTTCAGTCTTCAGAGGATTTAAATGGATTTTTCTCACTTCAGCACAGGAAGGACTACACACGCGTTGGTCTTGGGGAAAAGATGGTGACACCAGCAGTAGGGGTAGGAGGCATGACGGTTACAGGGCCAGCAATGGATGCACTGAAGACACCTCTTTTCACACTCTGCTGCCAGCAGACATGGTTCAGAGAAGGACAGAAGTTTCTGACCGGCGCAGCTTGGACAGACATGGCTAGAGATTCAAGAATTCTGGTCCCTTCTAGGCATACCCATCAGACCTGATCCCAGGCCTTTGAATAAACGGGATAATTTTCTGTGGTCCTTGCTTGGGCTTCTGGGGGTCAAAACACCAGGGGAACCAGCTCCTCTCCTGCTCAGTTCCTGTGAAAGCCCACGTTGCTGAAGGCATGGGCATTACTTGTTTGGGTGCCTCTGTGGTAGCTGAGCTCCTTGAGTAAAGTTCCATCCTGACTGTAAGTGCTGTGCACTTGCAAACGTGGCCCCTCGGCGCTGCCTGAGCAAATCACCTGCGACATGCTAAAATCAGATGGAGAGTACGCGGTCACCTTTCTTGATCAAGGGAGGATTTCCCTTAAGCTTGTTCTTGAAATCTGCGGTTGTGAGCCTGCTTCAGCCACCCATGCGCTCTGCAACGGTCAGCAAAATGTGTTCAGATTTAATATCAACAGCTCATGGCGTAACACTCCTTCGGAGCAAAGCTGAGCAATGGGAAGAAGAGGGGAAAATCTGCTCAGTCGTGATGACTCGTGTCCTGTCCTTTAGCAGTTCAGCAGAGCACAAAATACCCACCTCTTCAACGAGGGAAGGGGTAATGAAGCAGTTGCAGGAGCAGGAAACCAAGCTGGAACGGGGACTTCAGATGTTAGTGCACTTTGCAAATAAATCAATGCACCAGTAAGTCATTCCCACCATCGCACTCCCTCCCCGACAAATCTCCCTTGACTTAAAACTGAAGCCACATCTACCCCCTCTGAAATTAGCACGTTGTTACCTGGGCAAAAGTTTACCTCCTGATTGCACAATATGCTTTCCTATTTCAAATTTGAATTTCTTGGTTGCATCAGCCCAAATAGTTGGGTTGCTATTGCTGCTGCAACTTTAATAAAATGCTCCTCAATACACATGAAAATCCTGTCTTTTGGAGGCTAGGAAAAAAACCCACTGAGAGATGACATCTTTTCTAAGAAAAACAAGAGTAGAAAGCATCTGCAATGATTATGTCCTTCTGAGACCTGACTGCATGTGGAAGGGTATGCAGAAGACCTGTTGTGTCCCCTATGGGCTGACACTTGGACCCTCTGTCAGTGACACCAGCTTCCTCCTCCAAGTCACCATGGTTAGTGACTATAAAATGCTAATTTAGTCACTCTTGGTCCATGTAAACTCAGTTTTTCCATCAAACTGGCAATGAGTTGGCACGACTTGCCATTTTCCTCCATCTTAAGACAAGACAATGAAGCCACAGAGCATACAATAGTGGTTTTTTCCTGTGGGGAGACATTGTTTCCTGAGGAACCAGTGCTTTGTTTAGGAGTAGCTTTATTTAAAAGGATATTATGGGGATTAACTCCACCTCTTTGCCATTTCTTGAGGCAGCATGTGCAGGGTCTCACAATGGGGGAGTGGAGATGGGATGATGGGATCCTTTTTGGCCTAAGAGGTGCATAAGGACCCAACTCCCACTCCATCCCTGAAATACTGTATCAGACCACAGGTTTATCTAGTTCAAGACCTGGTCTCCCACAGTGTCCAGAAGCAAACACCTAGGAAGAGTATGCAAAAAAAGGCTAGTGCAGTGTCACTTGTGTCCGCCACAACTTTTCGGTCTCCACCAGCCAGCTATTGCAAGATTTCCCAAGCTGGAGGTTGTGTTTGCGATTCAGTTTCACAGACTACTGGTAGACTCCTCCCCAGGAACTTTTCTAGTCCCCTTTTCATCTGCTTTGAGCCATTTATGCCAGTGAGTTACACAGCTGTAATTCTGCACAGTATGAAACCAGCTTCTTCTCTCTATTGGTTTTCAAATCTGCTGCCTATTTCTATCACGGGGTGCCTCCTAACTCTTGTAAGAGAACAAAAGTTGCTGCCTGCCCACCTTCCCCATGCCATCTGTGGTTACATAGCCCTCAGGCATAAATCGCCTCCCTCATCTCTGTTACTGCTGCAGGGGCACAGAAGAATGTTCCTCTCTACGTGTGTAAGAGGTCCCGTCTTCTGATCACCCACTTTATCCTTCTCTCTACCTTCTCTAATTCCTGTACATCCCTTTTGGAAAAGACTGACCAGAACTCCATATGGTAACCATGATGTGTGTGCTCTATTGATTTCTGCACCAGCATAGCTTACTTTTTTTCCTCCTGAATATATACACCACAGTAGCAATGCTAAATTATTCTGTCCTGCCTTAGCAATGTATATTTCTCAGGCTGCTGAAAGCTAATATTCTGAGAGAAGTGGGTAGTCTGTCCTCCAGTGCCCGTTCACTCAATGAGGTCGTTCATGGGAGTTAGTCCTGGAAGAAGAAGTTGCAAGTTTGTGACATTGGTACGCGCTCCCTGGACACTTGATTCATAATGACAAGTCACTGAGGAGGTGATCAGATGGCAGTAATTCCGTGTGCTGCAAAGCAAGCTGGCCTCAAAAGCATCATCAAAAACCAGTGGAACAGTTTGCTCTCCAGCCATAGCCCAGAGGATCTCCAGGATTTACACAGTGTTTTCAAAAGCTAAAAAACTCTGACCTTTCTCAGGAAGGTGCTTGAAATTTCCTGAAGACATTTTAAATCTTTCTGTTAATAAATTTAGCCTAGATCCAGCTCAGTAAAACATTAAGTATTAAACATCTGCTGAACATGAGGAACTACTAAGAATGCTAAAAATGTGTAATCCCATTCCTATTTAGGTCTTTATTCATTGTGGCAATTAAATATATGCAATAGTGCTCTGCTGCATTAGGATCTAAGTACCTGCATACAATTAAACGCTGTGCTGAACTGAGTCCCAAAGCCAACATTGCTCTACAGGATTTTAACCTATATTTCTGTCTACTGTGCACCTCGGTTTACTGCAGAGAATATTTATTACTTTAACAGATATTTTTCCACGAAGAGGGATTTACTCTAAAATATGCCACACGTGCTATTTTAATGATTCCAGCTTGCAGAATTATTTTGTGATAGGAATAATTAGTAAGGTTTTACGTATACATATATAAAAAAATCAGGTTAATATCTTGATTAACCACTTCAAGACTATTCTAGGCAGCAGCATGTTTGCAGGTTTGGCTATGTATGCATCAAAACACTCTGGAGATATATGTACAGTAAACTAATCTGAGTTTCATGTTGGTTTACATATATATGTATATGGGCTTTATTATAAAGAACAGCTGAAAAACAGGATAGAAGCATTTTTAAATCTCATCTAATCAAATCCACTGCACTTTGAGCTAATAGATTGTATGACCATTAAGATCTCCAACAAAGGCTTCAAGAGGCAACACAAACCCTGCTGTTCACGCTGGTACCCCCAGCTATCGCTGGTTTCTTTTGGGTTTGCATTGTGAGCTTATTTAGCCAGGAATGCTTCTTTCAGCAGCGGCATCTGCAGCATATTGAATATTGGACCATAGTGCCATCCGTTCTGCTTTCATCCAGTTGAATTGCTGGAGTGACTGAGACGCAAAGAAGTCCCAGGACTTGCCCACGGCCACACGATGAGTCAGTGGCCCAGCTGTTTTTAAAAAGAATAGTTTTCCTCTCTCTGTAGCAACTTTATTGCAAGGCATCTTTTATACATATTAGACTATTTCTCTTTTTCAGAAGGGATGGGTCTTCATGGAAACCACTTATGCTTCCACTCATCACCTTTCCTGGTGGAAAAAGTCTTCCTTAGGAATGACTAGTGAATTTTTTTCTCCTTTTCTATGAAGTCAGTGGACAAAATAAGACTATTGAGGACAAAATAAATTAATTTTCTTTGGCACAAACAAAAATACCCAAATTACCATCAGTGTTGTCTATTATACAGCCCCATCTTCTCTGTCACTTTGCAGACCTGACGTTACTCTCTTCAGAAGCCTTGTTTCTCCAAGACTTGCCAGCTTTTCAGATCAACCTACATGGTAGTTCCATTGAATCATTGCATGACATCTGCTTATGCCTTATAACTACCCGGCCATTTAATTCTAAAGCATTTTGCTTGATTTCTTGTATGATTTTTGGTTTGTTATTATTATTATGTCTAAGTGGAAACCAGAATGTTGTTCCATGCATGGGTTTTTGTCTTTGTCTTTTAAATTCAAATTTTTTTAATGAAGCTGGAATTCCAGAGGTGATAAATTCACACCAATGGATGGCAGGGTTTGTGTCCTTGGAAATACAGCAGCAGCAGAACAAAACACCATGTGGTGGCAAGCCAAAGTGCTCAGATTTAACTTGATAACCTGATAATGCCTCAAGAGACCTGAGGATACCCACAAACACAGTATGGTTGTGTTTTTTTCCCTGAAGTTCACTGTCTTCTTAGGACACTGGGTTATTTTTTCATCTTTCCAGAGTAGATTTTGTCAAAATTCATCAAATATCATCAGGAATTGACTACAGCTACAGTATATGTATGCAGTCTTGGGGTCTGACCCATCTTGCATTGCTCCTTCGCGGGACCAGCCCTGCTCACCATTGTCTTCACTCAGTGGTACGGTCATCTTTGCTCTGTGCTCAGTTGTGTTCTCAGAGACTTACTCCCAAAGGCAGTAAGAAACAGGTGAAATTTAAAATGGATTTTTCACTTGAAAGAATCCAGTGAAGAGATATTAAGTTATTCTGAGCTGCTTTTTGGGGTTACAGTGAGTGAACCCTCTACTTGCTAATACTAGTAGCGTTGCTTGCACACAAGCTGGCAGAAATGGGCTCACCCAGTGTGCTTTCTCTCACATAACGTCCCACATTTCTAGTCACTCATGGGCTTCCATGGGAATATATGAATAAATCCAATTAAAACATTTTTTTACTCCTTTTCACTCCCACTCTGTTCACCAGATGTGCAAACTCATCCTGGGCTTGACTTGTCAGCTGGGTTTCCTTTTTTGGTTTATTGACTTACCCTCAGTAATGCGGGTTCCCTCAGGGGTTCTCGAGTGATCCTGGGTTCACTTAGAGCCCTACAGCCCGTGGTCCTCAGAGGGTGTTTGCACTCACGCGACGAGTGGGTGAGGAGATGGAAATATGTACTTGCCCATGGGGCTCAGTCAGCACGTCCACAGCGATGCATAAAGTGGACTAGAGCTGCTCACCCTGCTCCCTGGCTGTTGGGAGTACTTGGCATAGCTAGCAGAAATTAGCACAACTGAGATCATATACATTTTCATTAATCATCGTGAGCCTTAAATAAAAGCAGCACTGCTGGCAGCTCTGATTAAGAGCTTTCCATTGATCATAAAAGCCTAACACTAAAACGAATTGTTTAATGTTGAAGGATTGAGATAACAGCCAAATAATTTGATTTATCACAAAACCAAGACATAAAAAGAAAGAAAATATTTCAAAATAAGAACACCAGATTCTCTGTGGCAGGCCCCGAGCTAATTTCGGGCAGGCCAGGAAAACACCTCCATAGCCAAGTCTGCATCACAGTACAGGGTGGTCACAGCCCCTCAATGTCTGATGGGTGCCTTGGCCAGCAATAATGTGGAGTAAGGACGCTTGAGATGCCTTAGCTTTGCACAATAGGTCTACTCCTCTCCTCCGTGTGTGTGCTTTCACATGTCCCCACTATGATAGATATGCATTTTTATACAAAGCAAGAAAATGAATAGAAATATTATTTCTTGTGAGTGGAATTCACCTTGCCTGATCACTTCAGCCACCTGAAACCTGGGCACTCAGGCTTGTTATTTATATTTAATAGCCTCTGTTGTTACTGGAAGAAGAGAAAGCAGCTCCTTGGTGAATGTGTGTTTGAGGGGGGCTGAGCCACCTTCTGGAGATGTCTGTTTCTGTTCACTGTCTAGCCAGAGAACCAAGACTCTCAGGTTAAACACCTAGTTTTCAGATTGTTTGATACAGGTATCCCTATGTGTGTGTGCAGGATGATAGAACGTGTGAACAAATAACACAGTATCTCATATTTAGACCCTGATGAGTCCCCAGAACTCATTCACAAGAAATAATCTGCCATTCTGGTGTATACTGTGTACCATCCCAGGTACAAAATGCTCTTGCAAGTCCTGTACCATAGTCTTGATAATGTGTAAAAATACAGAGCCCTTCTTCTGATCTCCATTCTGACTACAGTCATGCTGCTCAGCAACATGATTTTCTTTCAGGGTGGTGGACTCCTTGGAAGGGTTTTGGCCATTCATCATCAGCCCTGTAGTCTCTGAGAAGAAGAGACTAGGGAGGTGGTGGAGGAGTCATTTGGAAGAAATGAGACATAATCCAAACTTCTCTGTGCCTACTTAGCTACTGAAATGGCTGCTCTGGCTCTGTTAGCAGCTAAGCATCTGTCAAGCTGCTGTGCTCTAGCCAAAGCTTACTCAGTGGCCAGGCAACTGCAGGCTGGGCAGTGGAGCTCTACCAGGGCTTAAAGCAGTCCTTGTCTATGAACTGTGTGAGCTGTGCAGAAAGAGTTGGGAGAAGCCCAAAGACCAGACGACTCCTTCACTTGTCCATCAGGAGACAATACTTGCCTCTGGGTGGGCAGAAGTTTGCAAAGGAAGCGTGGCATCTAAATATATGTGCCAAGCATGAGGACATATGGTGTGAGCATAAGACACGTTCAGGAAGTGTGTGTCCACCTCATCAGGGCCTAGGGTACAAGAACTCTCACTTGGGGTGTGTGTGCGAGTGCCACATCCTCCTAACCATTAGCTTATAGTTAAAGTTGTTTCAGTGTGCCTCTTTCATAAATATGTGTATATATCTGTCTGCTTGTGAGCATATGTCTTAAAAAAGAGTGCATATGCTACTGAAGTCTGCCACCCAAATCCTCCTCCCAGTCTCCCACCTGGTTTATTCAGGGTTCTTCCTGCTTTTGTTCCCACTTTAATGGTTGCACTCCTTTTGCTTTCTCCATATGCATGAGCGTGTATAGATGCCAGATAGCATCAAAGATCCCCACAATAATTTCCTCCTGGAGATCTGCCAGCGAAAAATAGGGCGGACAACAGCTCTGTCCGTACAATATTGCAGTGGAATTAATCTGTTTCTTTGTTTTGAAGGGGGGGCTGCGGTGTAAATCAGCCTGGCTCCCAAACTCCTCTGCAGGAGGAAGAACATTCCTGGGTTTCACTGTTCCCTTGCTGGTTGTTGAGCACCAGAACTGAAGCTTTTTCTTCAAGTCACAATTTTCGAGTACTGACCCTTTAAACTTCCCAGCATCAAACCACTTTAATGTCTTTGTGCCACTTATTGCCCAGTAGATATTGACTCTTACAGCACCACAATGATTATGGCTTTTCTTTTGGTTATGGCTCTTTAAACGTTTTAGCAGGAATTAGTCAGAGGCAAATAAGCATAGGGAAAATTCCTGTTTAGTGTTAATGCCCTTGGTTTGGTGGCTGTGCCTCCTCAGGGAAGCTCACCATGGATGAATTTGCATTTGCCAATAAATAAGTGAATATTAAAGCACAAAGGGAGCGTTCTTGCCCCTCTGTGGTTGTTTATTTGTCTATTTTGAAGTTTATTCTGAATTCTAACGTGATATGCCCGTGTGAATAGGACCATTTCGAGCACTGTCTGCTTCCTATGATCCCAATAAACAGTGGATGCCACTAATAGAGTCCATAGCACGTTTTTGGAAGCAGAATATAGATGGCATATGGCACAGAAGAATAATTTCATAGTAATAAGCAAAAGCCAGTTATTAATGTGACACTGCTTTGTAGCTAGTGGTGTTATGGATAATGAGGGTGGTGAAGGAGAACCTGTTCTGAGTGCTGGGAAATAGCTGATTGCTCCCCTCAGCAGAAGGAATGCCGCTCCTAAACCACTATTGATCCTTTGGTAGATTTTGGGGGAAGATGTGGCAGTGCTCAAAGATGAGCTGCAGCGTGGCTTTGGGACTGGGCTGTGCTGCAGCTGGCGGGAGAGCTTGCTGGCAGCTCTGCCCCAAAGTTAGGCCAACCTGAGCAGCAGTACAGAAAACCCTGCAGGTGGCATGGCTGTGCAGCCATTGCCGCTCTGCTGCCATCCCTGAGCGTTCACAAGCAACAAACGTTTGGGTTTCTGTGCACAGCAGTGGTAGCTTGACAGAAGTAAGAGGCTGAATTTTTTTCAGGCTGTTTTGGGAGAGGGTTGTTGGTAGTAAAAAGCAGCATCTATCTGAGGGATTTTTTTTATAGCCATTGAAAAGAGATCAGCAATGATATGAGCGTTCATGGTTTATTCTTCTCCACAGGCAACCTTGTCAGTGTATCACACTTCTGGCTTGCAAATATGTCTGCAGTTCTGCACAGCCCCTGAAGGGAACCCTGCTTATTTTGACAAAAAAAAAAAAGGAAAAAAGAAATAAAGAGGAAGGAAGG